>CM060369.1:40586606-41786606 GCA_030545235.1 Helianthus tuberosus | reverse complement strand
GTCTCAATACATGCTGTGACGTCACCATTTAAATTTTCAAACTTAGGAATTTTACGAAAGTTGGTAAACAAGAACAATAGGCCAGTCGATCGGACAGCCATCCGATCGAACAGCCTTTCTTCACACTAGGCCAGCCGATCGGATTACCATCCGATCGGACAGCCACATTGGTCTTACTTCATTGTTGTTCTCAACCGGACGGATGGCAACCCGATGGGATAGCCATCCGATCGGGCAGCCATTGTCACTGTACACACACAAGGCCACCCGGTTGACTGGCCATCCGATCGAACAGCCGTTCGATCGGACAACCATCCGACCCAGTGACCTGTTAACTGCTTTATTCAACCTCGTTACTCTGCCCGACTCTTACCCCATTGCAATCTAACCAGGCTAATCCATAAAAAGAGCTCCATTTGATCCAATAACAGTTGCGACTGTTAAGCAATCACGGTGAGTATACTCGATCCCCTTTTACTTTAAACTTTGGGGTGTAACATGTATTCTATTAACCTAAATACTTTTGGCAATCTATACTCTATCCCTTGTGTTTGTGAAAACTTGTGCATTCTAGTATTCTATTTGTGCTATGTGACGTTTAATCCAGGGTGTTTAGTTCCGCCTTAACAATAGTAGCGCTATAGGGGGTGCACCTCTCCCATTATTCTTCGGGGGTATTGTTAGAAGGATTCTAGTTTACCTTGAGTCTTGGGTGAACACTAAAGCATCGGGATACTTGGGCTATCACTGCGTGGACTGCGACACTAGCACGGCTGTAAACTATTTTTATTGCTTACACTATGGATATGAGTTGTTTTAATCTGCTATTCTACTATCAAACTTGTATACTCGCCAATACTTTTGTATTGATATTTTAATACATGTTGCAGGCTGATAGGTTGCTGAGGAACATGGAAATCAAGCTAGGGGAATGCCTAGAAACGTCACCTAGTGAACTTAGAAACCTATTTTGAATAATTTGAACAATCATTGTTATGTTTTGTTACTTGATGTTGATGTTGAATTTTTGTTTAGACAGAATTATGCATGAAATCTATTAATCTCTATCGTCGCGAATAGTGTTGTGGAAATCTCATGAGCAATCTGAACGCTTAGTGCTCGCACCCCGATGTTTCCGCCATCGGTTGGGGTGTGACACCTTCTCCGTCTCCGGTCATCCTCTCCGGCGACCATTGAACCTCCTCTGTCATCACTGTTCACCTCCGTTCACCTGATCCATTCTTCAGCTTCATCATATCCTAACCGTTCATCGATCATCATCATCATCGAAGAAGAACGATCGGTGGCTGAAAGTTTAAATTAGGGTTTCAGGGATCAACGAAGAAGAAGAACGATCGGTTGCGGATCTGGTGGAAAGGTAAAGAAGAAAGGGAGATGGGGTTCGTTTTGGTCTCCTTCCGGATGGTTGTGGTGGTGGTTGTGTGGCGGCGGCAGTTGCGGTGGTTGTGGTGGTGAATGGCGGGGCAGTGGTGGTGCCCGGTGGTGATTATTGTGATGGATGAGAGAGAGAGGAGAGCGATGGTATCAAAATACCCTTACCTGGGCAAGAAAAGGGTTTCAGACTTTCAGGGATCATCGAAGAAGAAGAACTATCTGTATATATGTGTAGGTATTTTATATATAATAATAATAATAATAATAATAATAATAAATATGGGTAAGATTACCAAAATACCCTTACCTATAAGGGTCAAACTACCGTTGACTGACGCCAAGGGGTAATTATGCGACAGAACAACAACATTGGGGGGTAAAATTGCAATTATTTCGTTAGAGGGGGTCAGAGTGCCAATTGGCCTAAACCCCAGAGGTAAAATTGCAGTTTACTCTATTAAATATACATGTGTAATAGATATTATATATAATTATAAGTTTATATAAAATACGATTAATTATTCATAGATTAGTCAAGCCTGAGTCAAGTACGAGTTTGAAAAAGCACATACGAGTTGCAACAAGCCGAACTCGGACTCTAATAACTTAAACAAGCCGAGCTCAGCTCGTTTACACAACTTTTTTTTATCTTTAATAGAATGCATTTGTCTTTTATCATGTTTTACATTTTGTATTTATATCTTAGCGATAAAGCGTTTCAGTAACTTTTTTTTATTAAAGTTATATGTAATTCAGCCAATTGTATATTTTGTTTTCTTCATACAAATTACCATACAATTCAAAATTATAAAAGATAAGATACTTAAAAGAGTATGTTTGTGATCTAGGATGATTTTTATAGCAATTGATATATAAAATAACTAGGTTAGAACCCCGTGTATTACACGGGTTGAATAATGTAATTTTATATACCAAATAATAAAAAAATTATCTTTAAAAATGCTGGTTATTACACGGGTTGAATAAATTTAATTTTATATACCAAATAATAAAACAATATATATTTAAAAATCTCATTTATTACATGGGTTCAATAAATGTAATTTTATATATTAAATAATAAAAAATTGTATTTTTAAGAACCCCGTGTATTGTACGGGTTGGGTAAATTTAATTTTATATATTAAATAATGAAAAAACTTACATTTTTAAGAACCTCGTGTGTTATACGGGTTGAGCAAATGTAATTTTATATACAAATCAATAAAAAGTTATATATTTATAAACTCTATGTATTATATGGATTGAATTAATCTAATTATATATATACTACATAATAAAAAAAGTTATATTTTTAAAAAGCTCGTGTATTACACGATAGTTAAAAAAAATCTTAGTTTATTATTATACCATTAAGGAAGATAAATAATAAATGAAAATAATGTTAAAGTTTAGATGATAAAAAATCGAAAAGTTCTTTAGGTTACACACACTAATTTTTTTTTTTAACTCTAGCACCACATGGGTTCTGATTCTAGTATGAGATTTCATCCAAATTTAACAAAAATATATGTAAATAATACCTTCATCCAAATTTAACAAAAATATATGTAAATAATAATAATAATGATAATAATAATAATAATAAACAAAAGATAATCAACTTATGTATGTCTGTATTAGATGAATAACTTTAATTACTCTTTTCCGTAATTTAAAATATATTAAACCAATAATAGTTTTGTTACTTATAGAAAATAATAAGGTTGCTATTTGTCAACATAAGAAGCCCTTCAAGTTGGTTTCAGCTGATGTGTCATTTTGTGAGAATTTTTATTTTTTTAATAAATCTCATAGTCAAACTACATATCACTGTTCTTGCAGATCAAAGAAAAGTTAAAAACCCTACACTCCATCCCACCCTTCTTTCCCTTTCCTTTGCCTCTTCTTCTTCGTTCCCTCTGTATCATCTCTTCTCCATCTTTTCTTTTCCATTTCGAGCTAGGGTTCAAAAAACCCAAAAACAACCTTTCTGTATCTCAGTTTCTCTCTGAAATACATACCCCATCTTTGCTTAAAACTGCAATTGCTAAAGTTTTTGTTTCAAAATTCAAATGGATTTCAAACACCCGCCTCTAAATTCCCCCTTCATTCAAATGCCGAAAACCCTAATCAGATTTCAAAATACTGACAACGTTCTTTCTCTTTCATGGTTCTCTTTCTCGCTCTCGAATGGCTTCTGGTTGTCGAATCGACTTTCCGGCAAAGTTGGCTAGGGTTCAGGCCGAATTCCGCTCACACAGGTAAGTCCGGTGCCAAAGATTTCATGTTTGGATGCATCAATTTCGTTTTTATCAGTGGCATGCGACCCTCTCTGTGTTGAACAAATGTCAGCATCATCTTGCTTCCACTCCACCGAAGAGGTATGTGGTTGTGCACTCGTGGTCACTCGAGTCACTCGATAGTTTTGTGGAGGATGTGCTTGATCTATTGATTTTGTTTGAGTTTTTGTATTTTGGTACTTAGAATCTGTATGCACGCCAGGTGTTTGTTAAAATGCTTCTTTTTATCAACAATAACTTTGTGGTTAATATTGTACTAATTATCAAAATTGTACTAATTATCAAAATTTGAATGTTAAAAGATGATGATTTGATGTAGGGGTGTTGATGTAGCTGTTAAATGACAACCGAAACGACCTCATCCACCTATTTTGAATTGTATACAATGAAGGTTACGCCTATTTTGGATTAAATAAAAGCTCAGGCTTGTAAAAATGTGGTTTTGGAAGATTATTTCAAACTTCTAGAGTAAATGATAAAAGTTAGATTGTAAGTCTTTGTGTATTATTTGATTTCTTTTTTGTTAAAGTGTACTTTTTTTTAAATGAGAGCATGCATATATAAGGCTTTGTCATAAATCTTACAATTTACACTCTCTGATTGTCTATTTCTTTACACATATTGTTAGTTTGGTTGACTAGACATATAAGATTGTTAATTCTTTTGGCTATGAAAAGTTTGAAAAAAATTCAGGTTTACCATCTTTTATAAATATTTCCAAACTTTAACCAAGCACACATCTTTAGATAAGTGAATTTGGCCTTTCGGCTCTCAATCAACCCTCTTAATATATACCATGTTTACCAATACTTATACCTGAACTTTTACAAAAGATGGTCTTTATAGTGTGGATTATGTTCAATATTTATTGGGCAAGATGCAAGTTGAATGTCGTATAGAATGTACCAAATTCCGAGTTTATGTCTAAATCATTTTATAAAAGAAAGTTCCATTTTTATTGTTGTAACATGTAACCATCTTGGTTTTCGCACTTGTATTTGTTTTGACTTGCATTGTAACAATTACCGTGTTTGGAATGAAACTTATTTGATCCTACTTGCTTTGTGCTCATACCGATACAAACACGTGAAACAATTTCAAATTTGTTGAGTTTTTATGCTATTAAACACGGTTACATAAACTATAAAGGTTTATTGTGACTACTTGTGAAACTACTAGTTAAGGGACCTATTTGACATTTTTAAAACCTGCTTGAAATCTATTACTTTTTAAGTTCAAGGACTAAAATCCGTAATTATTTGAAAGTACAAGTCCATGGGCTAAATTGTCATTTTTGAAACTATATAAGTACAAGGGTTAAAAGTGCAATTTTGCAAACTACAAGTTTAGGGTCCTTTGTATCATTTTTGAAACTTATTTTATAAAAGAAATAAAGATATATAAATTGTTTTAAAAAGTCTAGGGTTCAAATGGTCATTTTCTTAAACTTAAACTGTAGGGACCAAAACTGTTATTTTTTTAAACTTATATAAACTGAAAACCCTAACTGTGTTAGTCCTTTTATAAAGGTTTCCTTCTTTAAACATTAACTCAGTTAGCATACTTAACTGAACAGTACAAGGACTATTTGTGTCAATTTTCGAAACTTCAGGGACCAAAGTGTAAATATTCAAAATTTCGGTAAAAAGGGGGTCTTCTTTAAAGAACCGGCCCTTGTGGGATTCGAACTCGTGATCTCTCGTTTAGAACCGTAACGTCTTAACCAGTTTATCCTCATAATAGGAGCTGATAGATTATAGTTTTTAATTCTTTTATACACTTATTAGGATTATTATAATTATTAATTAAATTCAGAAATTAAAAAGGTTTTAATTCCATTGAACCGGACAAGGACGGGACCTGAACCCGCGCCTTCCCGCAAACAAATCACGCGCACAAACCAACTGGTCTACCAGTTGGGATGTGTTATAATATAGATTATATTATATATATATATATATATACTCATTAAAACAGATCTGTATATATATATATATATATATACAGAACAACAGGTCGCGGATCTCGACCAAAACCCACCAAATCCGACCAAAATCGAATTTTTCCACTTTCTTCATCACTTTTAACCTGACCCATTATGATTATAATTCTTTTCCTTAAACAATTCGCACTTAGAACGCATTACACGGACAATAACCAGGATATATTTTAAAAATGAAAAGTAGTACAATCCACTACTGTTTGTCGAATCTGAGATCGAATTGGAATGCTATATAAGTCCCTTAGACTCCCACGAACCTCCTACACCCATCACATTCCTTTAATACTTTGAAACAAGTCGTCTGCAACTTCGCCGGAGTTTACAGTCGCCGGAATTAGCCGATAAACCATTTCAGTCGATACCGGTTAGTTTTTATCTAGTCAATTTGTTCAATTATGCTTGTACAATGATTCCTTAAAGTTAATTTCGATACAACATAGGAATGCCCGTTAATTTTGATGGTTGACTTTTCTGTTTGACTCTGATTGTATAATTGGGGAAGATGACCAATTTCATTTATGTATTTATTCTATTTAAACTAAAACTAAACATAACCACCAGGCCTGGCCCAGTGGTTATGTCTGTTTGTTGCAACCAGGTTGACCCGGGTTCGAATCCGGGGACAACCAAACCTTTTTATTCCTTTTATTTTTAACATTTCAATAATTTTTATAACATTATTAGACACTGTTACTTTTATTAAAAATATAAAGTTAGTCAATTTATTTATAAAACTAATTTTTTATGATATTAAGACAGTTTATTATTAAATAATTCATAATAAATCAATTTTCAAGAAATAAATACTGAAATTTTTATGATAATTATTTTAAGTGATAAACTTTACAAAAATAATATTGTTACTGATATTTTATATAATTTTGATATTTATATAATTGAATCAGTTTTAATACTTATGAATATAATTTAATTTAGTGTAATTAAATTATATAACTATATATCCAAAATTATTTTAGACTTATTACTGAGTTTATATAAACTTAGAATCTGAATTTTTATTATATTTAATTATTTAGATAATTAAACTTATATAAACTTATTCATTGATATTTTAAACAAACTAATTCATTTTAATTAATTAAAATGAATCCAGGGCTATAATATTTATTTTAGATCAGTAATATTCAAGTTCAATAATTAAAATTATGAATTTTAATTATTCTGTTTTAATATAATTATTTTGATAATTAGTTATATAATTATCATATTTAATCTTTTAAGCAATATATTTATCATATACCATTTTAAATATATATTTAGCCAACTAAATTAATTTATAATTTTTATAAATTAATAATATCACTTGTAAATATCTTTCATTTCCCCCTCTAATAGATTTTTTTTTTTTGAGTTCAAAGGCAATGTTGTTAGGAATGTTGTTTGGTTCGCTTGAAGGTGTTTTGAAGCCGCTACCAACAGGTATCATCCCCCCCAGAACAACGTTTTCTTTTAGGCCTTTCAACCAATCGATACGCCCTAGGAGAGCTGCTTTTGCTAAAACTCAAGCGGTTTCTTGAAAACTCGCTTCGGATATGAAACTTTGAGTATTCATGGATGCTCTTGTTATTCCCAATAAGACGGCTTGGTAACAGTTCGCTTCTTCCAAAGCGCGCCCCATTCGTTCCGCTCGCAACAATCCAATTAGTTCTCCGGGCGAAAAAACATTAGACATTTCATCTTCTGAAACCAACACTTTTGATGTTATTTGACGTACAATAATTTCTATATGCCTATTATGTATCTGCACCCCCTGGGATCGATAAACCTTTTGGACATTATTAACCAAAGAGATACGACTTTGCACTATAGTTAGCTTAGCACCAATAAAGAATGCCCAAGGAATTCCAAGAATTCTTGTTATACATTTGTTCCAACCCTCAATCCTCTTTTCAAGATTCATCGATATTGAATCAATCGAACGCACTTCTAACACCTGTTCCACTTTTGGAAGACCTTGCGTTATATCACCAGATCTTGATTTTTCATATATAAATGTAACTAATGTATCTCCTTCGTTAAGGATTTCCCCATAATGTCCATGAACAGTTGCTCCTGGAGTAGCCAAATAAGGCTTAGCTGATCGTATTACCACAGAGTCAACTTGAAGAATTAGAACTTGACCTGATTTTAAATGCGGTCCTTTTTGGGCTATGTTATTTAATTATACTAGTTAATTATATTTGATTTATTATTACAAATGTTTATATTAAATCAATTGTATAATTTTGCAATTTATGTTAATTGAAAATGGTCTTATAAATAATTCCTTTATATCATACTCATTTTCCGAGTTCTCTATTAGGTTATCCAAACCACATAATCACCGTTTATCCAAACCCTATTAAATTCTATAGATTTAGGATTTCCGTTCAAAAACAATTAAACGCTTTTATTGATACAAATTCTATATTGTTGCATGTTCAATCTATTAGAGTGACGTGGAAATCTTGTTCCCAAAAACTCTTACAATTACATACGTGTTTGGACTTACCCGCAATCAAGGTGAGTTCATAGTCCCTTTTTACATTATTTTTGGGATGAAACATATGATACAATGTGATACAAACTTATTTGCTATTTGTGGATATCCCGATTGTCCTTGCATTTGCTTAATACTTGTTATTGTTGCTTTAACGCGTTTACGTTCATTAACTTGCAAAAGCCCAACGGTTATATTATAGCGCTATAGGTGTGATGCCCCTTCTCACTTCCAGTGAAACTATTTGTTGCAATTGTTGTTGTTGATACTCATGTGAAACTTTTTGGAAGTGTGGTGATAGACCCGTGTTACGTCATAACGAAGGTTTGAATGTACCACCAAGTGACTACTTGTATTACTCTTTTGCTTAAAGACATATCACATGCCACAGTGTTAAACCATTTTCATATCACAGTGTTATTTTTGCCTAACAAAACCTATGAATTCACTCAACCGTTTGTTGACCCAATATTTTTCTAACATATGTTTCAGGTGACAATGTTTGATGCTATGATTTGCATGAATATTTCATTTAGGATTGATCAAGATTTATGCCTTAGATTAAATCCGAATATATTGTATTTGTGAGACAATTTGTTATGATGTATTTTGTTTATGTACTCTTATTTACTCGGATGTGAATGCAATCTCTTTAATTAAATCTAAACTATATTTCAACTTAATTTAATCACCATGTGCTCAAATGCATTCTGCCATGTTTCGTGATGCCCTTGACATTTCCGCCTTCGGTCAGGGTGTTACATATTGGTATCAGAGCCATTGTTATAGGGATTTAGGTTATTAGTAATACTTTGACCTAGACTATAACTTACCTAGGACACTTTCCATTAGCAAACTCTTCCTTTATCTTTACATTTGCCTTCATCCCTATCCTTATCTTTTGTAACCAATGCCTCGTCACCGCGGATCTCATCTTTAGATTTTACAAATGCTCATCACCTATCCTTAGGTGATTATTTTCAAAACCTCTTCTGATTTTTAAATTCTCATCAAAATCTTGGGCTCTAATAACGAACTCGTGCAATCTGGAAGGGTGGATGCCTGTATTCGGGGTTTTCTGTCTAGGCAAGCACTTCGTATAAATTCCAACTCGAGGAACCAGTTGTGCTTACCTGGGAATTCTTTGGATGAGCGTCCACTTATAGGCTAAAGCATGACTTCACTAAGTTATAAGAACCCAACTACTTTGACTTGTCATTGATGTCGTTTATTCGTGGAATAAATGATATCCATCTTGTTACGTGTTTTCTCTTATCCTCATTGATTTTATGAAACTACTTTATCCCATCATGAAACCACCATGATCTTATGTTTTACCTACCTCATGTAGATGCCTCCTCGACGTGCACCACAAGACAATGTCCCGAACGCAGAATTGGCAGCTCTTCTTGTTCAACAGATAGCTGCAGTACTTCCCGACCTTGTAACACAACTTTCTCAAGCCACCAACGGACAAAGTAGCAGCAGAACCAACGGAAACCATCATGACACTCCATGCAACTTCAAACAATTCAACTCTTGCCACCCCACTAAGTTTACGGGGAATGAAGGTGCTACTGGACTCCTTCAATGGACCGAAAGTATGGAGAATACATTCCGCCATAGTCAGTGTACAAATGAACGCAAAGTCGAATTTGCTTCTAGCGTCTTCCAAAAGAGGGCGTTAACTTGGTGAAATGGAATCATGAAGGATCGCACAGCCGAAGTTGCTATGGCTTTGACCTGGGAAGAATTGAAAGTTCTCGTGTTAAAGGAATTCTGCCCGCGAAACGAAATGAAAGCACTGGAAGATGAGTTCCACGACCTTAAACAAGATGGTGGAGAAAACCGCGCTTATATAAACCGGTTCGAAGAATTGTGCATTCTCTGTCCCACAAACCTAGCTCTCGATCGCTTGATCGAGAAATTCATTAGTGGACTGCCTAGTTGCATCAAGCACATAGTGACTGGAAGCAGACTAGCCACACTTCGAGACGCTTATGAACTCTCTGCTATCTTGACGGATGCTCAAGTCAAGGAATGGAACTTATCCCGAAAGAGCGACAAGATGACACCATCCAAAGCTGCATCCGACACTATCAAAGCGGCAAATGATGGAGCCCAATCTTCGAGGAAAACCAGGAATGCAAACAAATGCAAAGTAGTCAGAAACTTTGCCATTACAACTCCTGCTCCCGCCAACCAGACTCCTCCTGCCAAGAAGCCATATGTTGGTGAAGCACCGTTATGCAACCGTTGTAACTACCATCATCAAGCCCGTTTTCCTTGTAAACAGTGCACAAGTTGTGGGCGCTTTGGTCATCTTGCAGCCACATGCCGTACACATCAAGCTGTTGCTCATCCTGTTGTTCAAGCTGCTGCACCACCTCGTTATCCCGTTGGAACTTGCTTCAATTGCGGTGATCCGGGTCACTTCAAAAGGGAATGTCCCAAACTTGCAAATGCTTAACCCGCTAGAGGTCGTGCATTCAACCTGAATGTCAATGAGGCTCGTGCCACAAATGATGTGGTCAACGGTACGTTTCTCGTTAACAATCGTTATGCTTCTGTTTTGTTTGATCCGGGTGCAAATAGGAGTTTTGTTTCACTTGAGTTTGAACCTTTGCTTGCCTTACCACGTACAAAACTGAGTGAATCATTTGAAGTTATAGTAGCTAGTGGCGATCACTCCGTGTTAAATTCTGTCATTACCAATTGTAAACTTGAACTTCATGGCCATGTTTTTCCGATCAACCTTATTCCCATGAAACTTGGATGTTTTGATATCATAGTAGGCATGGATTGGTTAGCTCCAAATCATGCCGCAGTTGTTTGTCATGATAAATTCGTTCGTTTACCATTGCCGTCTGGTGAAGTTCTGAAGGTCTATGGGGAAGGACCCTATAAAAGTCTCAACCTCATATCTTGCGTGCAAGCTCAGAAGTATTTGCGCAAGAACTACGTGGCTTTCCTAGCCCACGTGGGGGTGAAGAAGGAAGAAACCAAGAACATTAAAGATATTCCAATCATTCGAGATTTTCCTGAAGTTTTTCTCGATGATCTACCTGGCTTACCTCCCGTGCGTCAAGTAGAATTTCGTATCGATCTTGTTCCTGGTGCTAATCCTATTGCCAAATCTCCCTATCGTCTTGCACCTTCGGAAATGCAAGAACTTGCTAACCAACTTCAAGAGCTTTCTGACAAAGGTTTTATTCGCCCTAGTTTTTCTCCTTGGGGAGCTCCAGTTTTGTTCGTCAAGAAGAAAGATGGTTCCATGCGTATGTGTATCGATTACCGTGAGCTGAACAAAATCACCATCAAAAACCATTATCCCTTGCCTCGCATTGATGATCTCTTCGATCAATTACAAGGTGCCACTTGCTTCTCAAAGATCGACTTACGCTCTGGTTATCACCAACTACGCATTTTTGAAGACGACATTCCTAAAACCGCTTTTCGCACATGCTACGGTCACTATGAGTTCACCGTTATGCCATTCGGTTTAACCAATGCCCCTGCGGTCTTCATGAATTTAATGAACCGTGTTTGCAAGCCCTACCTAGATAAATTTGTCATTGTTTTCATTGATGACATTCTTATCTATTCCAAAACCAAAGCTGATCATGAGAATCACCTTCGATTGATCTTAGACCTCCTAAAGAAAGAACAGCTTTATGCCAAATTCTCGAAATGCGAATTCTGGCTTAAGGAAGTTCAATTTTTGGGACACATCATAAACAACAGAGGAATTCATGTTGATCCTACGAAGATTGAAGCCATAAAGAATTGGAGTGTTCCTACCACTCCAACTGAAATCCGTTCTTTCCTTGGTTTAGCTGGGTATTATCGACGTTTCATTGCCAATTTTTCCAAACTTGTTGTTCCGCTTACGTCTTTAACTCACAAGGGTAAACCTTTTGAGTGGGGACCAAAACAAGATGAAGCTTTCCAAATTCTTAAACAGAAACTTTGTGATGCTCCTATTCTGACTCTCCCCGATGGTAACGACGATTTCGTGGTGTATTGTGATGCTTCCAAACTTGGCTTAGGCTGCGTCCTCATGCAACGAGGCAAATTCATAGCCTATGCATCTCGAAAACTGAAGGACCATGAAAAGAGATACACTACCCATGATCTTGAATTGGGTGCCGTAATCTTTGCTCTCAAAATCTGGAGACACTATCTTTATGGTACAAAATGTGTGATTTTCACTTATCACAAAAGTCTCCGACACATATTTGATCAGAAGGATTTAAACATGCGCCAACGTAGATGGATTAAACTTCTAAACGACTACGATTGCGAGATTCTCTATCACCCCAGAAAAGCGAATGTTGTTGCCGATGCTTTAAGTCGTAAAGAACACATTCAACTTCATAGCATACAAATCCATTCTGACATCCAAACCCGTATTCTCCAAGCTCAGCAAGATGTTGTGGCCAGTGGTGATTTACTTACTGAATTACCTCATAAACTTGATCTCCTTCTCGAGACCAAAGAAGATGGCTTACGACATTTCAAAAACCGTCTGTGGGTTCCTAATCGTAACAACCTTCGTACATTCTTGATGGACAAAGCCCACAAGTCCCGATATTCTATTCATCCCGGTGCAGACAAGATGTACATGGATCTTCGAAACCTTTATTGGTGTCCCGGAATGAAAAAGGATGTTGCTCTCTACGTGTCCAAATGCCTCACATGTTTGAAGGTTAAAGCTGAACACCAACGACCTTCTGGATTACTTGAACAACCTGAGATTCCTGTGTGGAAATGGGAGGAAATTGCTATGGATTTCGTAACCAAATTGCCACGCACTTCTCGAGGTTATGACAGCATTTGGGTGATCGTTGACCGTATAACCAAATCAGCTCACTTTTTGCCAATCCGAGAAGATTACTCTGTTGCTAAACTTGCTAAACTCTACCTTGACGAGATTGTTGCTCGTCATGGTGTGCCCTTGAACATTATTTCTGATCGTGGTGGCCGTTTTACCTCTCGTTTTTGGGAAACTATGCAATCTACTTTGGGAACTCGACTAAATCTCAGCACAGCTTATCACCCTCAAACTGATGGTCAGTCTGAACAAACCATTCAAACCCTTGAGGATATGTTACGAGCTTGCGTTATAGATTTTGGTGGTAATTGGGATTCACATCTACCTATGATTGAATTCTCTTACAACAATAGTTACCACTCCAGTCTTGGGATGGCACCTTTTGAAGCTCTCTATGGTCGCAAGTGTCGTTCTCCTGTTTGTTGGAACGAGATTACTGAGGCACAAATCACTGGTCCTGAACTAATCCAAGAAACGACTGACAAGATCTTTAAAATTCGTAACAACCTTACAGTGGCTAGAAGTCGTCAAAAGAGTTATGCTGATAAACGACGCAAACCCCTTGAATTCCAAGTCGGTGAGATGGTACTTCTCAAGGTTTCTCCTTGGAAAGGTATTGTACGCTTTGGAAAGAAAGGTAAACTATCTCCACGATATGTTGGTCCTTTTAAGATCATCGAAAGGATTGGTAAAGTAGCCTACAAACTTGAGTTGCCTCCTGAACTCAGCAACGTTCATCCTACCTTTCATGTCTCCAATCTCAGAAAGTGTCTTGTTGATAAAAACCATCATGTACCACTCGACGATATTCGTATCGACGACTCCATGCACTTTGTTGAAAAACCGGTGGAAATCATGGACCGCGAAGTGAAGAAACTAAGACTAAGCCGCATACTTATCATTAAGGTACGTTGGGAATCCAAACGTGGCCCATAATTCACTTGGGAACGTGAGGGTGACATGAAGACCAAGTATCCGCATCTCTTTGCAAAAGAATCTCCTACACCAATTTCGAGACGAAATTCTCAAAAGTAGGGGAGACTGTAACCATCTTGGTTTTCGCACTTGTATTTGTTTTGACTTGCATTGTAACAATTACCGTATTTGGAATGAAACTTATTTGATCCTACTTGCTTTGTGCTCATACCGATACAAACACGTGAAACAATTTCAAATTTGTTGAGTTTTTATGCTATTAAACACGGTTACATAAACTGTAAAGGTTTATTGTGACTACTTGTGAAACTACTAGTTAAGGGACCTATTTGACATTTTTAAAACCTGCTTGAAATCTATTACTTTTTAAGTTCAAGGACTAAAATCCGTAATTATTTGAAAGTACAAGTCCATGGGCTAAATTGTCATTTTTGAAACTATATAAGTACAAGGGTTAAAAGTGCAATTTTGCAAACTACAAGTTTAGGGTCCTTTGTATCATTTTTGAAACTTATTTTATAAAAGAAATAAAGATATATAAATTGTTTTAAAAAGTCTAGGGTTCAAATGGTCATTTTCTTAAACTTAAACTGTAGGGACCAAAACTGTTATTTTTTTAAACTTATATAAACTGAAAACCCTAACTGTGTTAGTCCTTTTATAAAGGTTTCCTTCTTTAAACATTAACTCAGTTAGCATACTTAACTGAACAGTACAGGGACTATTTGTGTCAATTTTCGAAACTTCAGGGACCAAAGTGTAAATATTCAAAATTTCGGTAAAAAGGGGGTCTTCTTTAAAGAACCGGCCCTTGTGGGATTCGAACTCGTGATCTCTCGTTTAGAACCATAACGTCTTAACCAGTTTATCCTCCTAATAGGAGCTGATAGATTATAGTTTTTAATTCTTTTATACACTTATTAGGATTATTATAATTATTAATTAAATTCAGAAATTAAAAAGGTTTTAATTCCATTGAACCGGACAAGGACGGGACCTGAACCCGCGCCTTCCCGCAAACAAATCACGCGCACAAACCAACTGGTCTACCAGTTGGGATGTGTTATAATATAGATTATATTATATATATATACTCATAGACAGATCTGTATATATATATATATATATATATATATATATATATATATATATACAGAACAACAGGTCGCGGATCTCGACCAAAACCCACCAAATCCGACCAAAATCGAATTTTTCCACTTTCTTCATCACTTTTAACCTGACCCATTATGATTATAATTATTTTCCTTAAACAATTCGTACTTAGAACGCATTACACGGACAATAACCAGGATATATTTTAAAAATTAAAAGTAGTACAATCCACTACTGTTTTTCGAATCTGAGATCGAATTGGAATGCTATATAAGTCCCTCAGACTCCCACGAACCTCCTACACCCATCACATTCCTCTAATACTTCGAAACAAGTCGTCTGCAACTTCGCCGGAGTTTACAGTCGCCGGAATTAGCCGATAAACCATTTCAGTCGATACCGGTTAGTTTTTATCTAGTCAATTTGTTCAATTATGCTTGTACAATGATTCCTTAAAGTTAATTTCGATACAACATAGGAATGCCCGTTAATTTTGATGGTTGACTTTTCTGTTTGACTCTGATTGTATAATTGGGGAAGATGACCAATTTCATTTCTGTATTTATTCTATTTAAACTAAAACTAAACATAACCACCAGGCCTGGCCCAGTGGTTATGTCTGTTTGTTGCAACCAGGTTGACCCGGGTTCGAATCCGGGGACAACCAAACCTTTTTATTCCTTTTATTTTTAACATTTCAATAATTTTTATAACATTATTAGACACTGTTA
The DNA here is from genome assembly GCA_030545235.1 of Helianthus tuberosus. Lineage (NCBI taxonomy): Eukaryota > Viridiplantae > Streptophyta > Magnoliopsida > Asterales > Asteraceae > Helianthus > Helianthus tuberosus. Next base: position 41,770,792 of record CM060369.1, on the reverse strand, counting down.
CTTTTATTAAAAATATAAAGTTAGTCAATTTATTTATAAAACTAATTTTTTTATGATATTAAAACAGTTTATTATTAAATAATTCATAATAAATCAATTTTCAAGAAATAAATACTGAAATTTTTATGATAATTATTTTAAGTGATAAACTTTACAAAAATAATATTGTTACTGATATTTTATATAATTTTGATATTTATATAACTAAATCAGTTTTAATACTTATGAATATAATTTAATTTAGTGTAATTAAATTATATAACTATATATCCAAAATTATTTTAGACTTATTACTGAGTTTATATAAACTTAGAATCTGAATTTTTATTATATTTAATTATTTAGATAATTAAACTTATATAAACTTATTCATTGATATTTTAAACAAACTAATTCATTTTAATTAATTAAAATGAATCCAGGGCTATAATATTTATTTTAGATCAGTAATATTCAAGTTCAATAATTAAAATTATTAATTTTAATTATTCTGTTTTAATATAATTATTTTGATAATTAGTTATATAATTATCATATTTAATCTTTTAAGCAATATATTTATCATACACCATTTTAAATATATATTTAGCCATCTAAATTAATTTATAATTTTTATAAATTAATAATATCACTTGTAAATATTTTGGTTATAATCAATTATTTAACTATGTTATTTAATTATACTAGTTAATTATATTTGATTTATTATTACAAATGTTTATATTAAATCAATTGTATAATTTTGCAATTTATGTTAATTGAAAATGGTCTTATAAATAATTCCTTTATATCATACTCATTTTCCGAGTTCTCTATTAGGTTATTCAAACCACATAATCACCGTTTATCCAAACCCTGTTAAATTCTATAGATTTAGGATTTCCGTTCAAAAACAATTAAACGCTTTTATTGATACAAATTCTATATTGTTGCATGTTCAATCTATTAGAGTGACATGGAAATCTTGTTCCCAAAAACTCTTACAATTACATACGTGTTTGGACTTACCCGCAATCAAGGTGAGTTCATAGTCCCTTTTTACATTATTTTTTGGGATGAAACATATGATACAATGTGATACAAACTTATTTGCTATTTATGGATATCCCGATTGTCCTTGCATTTGCTTAATACTTGTTGTTGTTGCTTTAACGCGTTTACGTTCATTAACTTGCAAAAGCCCAACGGTTATATTATAGTGCTATAGGTGTGACGCCCCATCTCACTTCCAGTGAAACTATTTGTTGCAATTGTTGTTGTTGATACTCATGTGAAACTTTTTGGAAGTGTAGTGATAGACCCGTGTTACGTCATAACGAAGGTTTGAATGTATCACCAAGTGACTACTTGTATTACTCTTTTGTTTAAAGACATATCACATGCCACATTGTTAAACCATTTTCATATCACAGTGTTATTTTTGCCTAACAAAACCTATGAATTCACTCAACTGTTTGTTGACCCAATATTTTTCTAACATATGTTTCAGGTGACAATGTTTGATGCTATGATTTGCAAGAATATTTCACATAGGATTGATCAAGATTTATGCCTTAGATTAAATCCGAATCTATTGTATTTGTGAAACAATTTGTTATGATGTATTTGGTTTATGTACTCTTATGTACTCGGATGTGAATGCAATCTCTTTAATTAAATCTAAACTATATTTCAACTTAATTTAATCACCATGTGCTCAAATGCATTCTGCCATGTTTCGTGATGCCCTTGACATTTCCGCCTCCGGTCAGCGTGTTACATAACATAGTTTTCTCAAGTTTTAAAAAAATTGTAATTCAACCCATCCCGACCCGTTTGACCTCTTGCCTGTTACTTGAAGTTAAAGATTTGGACTTTGTTCATGCGTTTTATTTTGTTGTTGCAACGCTTACAGGCCTCGGGTACATACATACATGTTTTCCAACAACTGGCAGCCGTGTGTTTGCTGTGTTTTGGATCTTATTGGGTACGGTTTATGTAGCGCAGTTGCTGTTCACTTTCGCTTTGCTGTACACCGAATGAAAGCAAAGATCGTTGGCTAAATGGGTTCTTAAAAGAAATACAACGACTTCTGACCTCAAGGCAGCTGATTTTGATGGCGATGGAGTCGTCGTGTAAGTAGAAAATATATAAAATATTATATAACAAGAATTTAATAACTTAATAAGCTTCTGGTATGATGTTTTGGTATTTAACAGGGATGCAGAGTGTGTTTTGTACAAGTTAAAAGAGATGGGAAAGATCAGCCAAGACGACATCACACCGATTAAGGCAATTTAATGAAAATAAATTTTTTCCAAGTTGACCTGGGATGTAACTGCCATTAGGCAGTTATCTCTATTATACATGATGACGCTGAAGCAAAATATCAGAGGTACGGCCAGTTTTTCTTGGTAGAGAGCCGACAGTTGTGTTTGCAAAGGAAGAAGCCTTCAGATAAGGGAGCACGAGAATCTTTTTGGTAAGTTTATTATTTATACAATTGATTACTAGGGATGGGAATTTGACCCATTCACTTTGAAACGGGTTTTTATTTCAATTAGATTTAATCATCGAAGGATTGAATGGGTCAAGTTTAAAAGTTTCCTTAAATATGAGACATATCAAACGGGTCGAGTAGGTCAAAATGACTTGAAAGTGACCAAAATGTTATTTAAAATGCTTTCAACTACTTAAGCTAATTGATTGCCCATGGCATTATAGCCTAGTGGCATCTTGGTGTTGGGATAAGGCTTATGACCATTAGGTCATGGGTTCGATTCCCACAAGGGGGGTTTTTCTCAGATTTATTGGGTTTCCTCCTGAATTGGTGTATAGGCATTATTGCCTAGTGGAGATGGATATGATCAGGTGGTTCCGCTAGTGGCACGATGATACTCTAGTGATCCGTCAGTGATCCAAATTTGCCGTTCAAAAAAAAAAAAAAAACTTAAGCTAATTGATTCTCACTGAAAAATATTGTTTTGGTATGTGATAATTTGTATAAACATAATTTAGTTCGTTAACAACTTAGTTTTGTTTAAAGGTGGATAAAAAATGTTGCTCAGTCAACCCGAAATAACCAGTTTTGTTTTTTGCTCACATTAAAAGTTGTAATCCGTTTTGTTAAACAAAAATGTTCCAAGCTTGTAAAATGCTAATTAACCTGTATGTTAAAAAAACAATGCAAATGAACAGTGCAAACAAGTCTGATTTGCCACTCATACTCATATGTGGCTTTATATGGTTGATTACTATAATATTTACTAAATCAATATACATTAGTAGTGTGTCATACTCAGTTTTATTTTGCTTGATTTTAGAGAGCTTAGATGCATGGAAAGTTTCACTTTCATAACCTCTTCAATGTCAGTTTAACATCTATGAACCAGTTCTATTCTACCACCACAAGAACCATCATACACCCTTCACCAAAGCAACAACCAGAATCATGAAGTTTTCTTCCTACCTACTAAATCTGCAAATATTCCTAATTATAAGGAGGCTGATGAAGAGATGTTGGGGGACGAGAATGATGAAGAGGTAACCAATTACTGGAAATAATTTGCACTGCTAATATTGAGAACAAAGTTTACAAAATGGGAACAGTTGGTCGGTTTGGGTCACGGGTCAAAACTAATAATTTCTTGGTATATGTAAGAACCATACTATGGAAGAAATAATCCTTTTTTTAATAAACCAGTTTGTGAGGTACAACATAATCCGTTCGGCTCATTACATTTATTTTTAAATAAACCACTTTGGTAGTTCAAATAATCTACTTGTGCTTATGCTCAGTCAAACCATAATAAGGAGGTGGCCCCTGCTCTAGCCCCGTGTGCATATTACAAGTCGTATTTTTTTATAATTAAACTCGTAATTCTATTGGTATAAAAGAATGCACCGGCTTAGTTTTTTTTTTTTTTTTTTTTTTTTTGGTTTCTTTTGTACATTTATGTAGCCATTATTGAACGCAAGTATTCAATATGGGCATTGTGTACATACATGGCATGGCTAAAATCAAGAATCATTTATAAGCAACTGGGCATAAGTAGAGCATCTTTAGTAGAGCTTCTTTAATTTATAAATATGTGTGCAAAGACAATGTTATGTAGTTAAGATTCAAGTTTTGAGAGAATTAATGTACATATTTACTAACAGGAAAAAACCAGTGATTGCTAATAAGATCACATGGTTTTTTAGCATGCACTATTTGGCATGAATTTGAAAAAAAAAAAAAGAATGGTTCTTAAATTTCTCATATACATATCTTTTTAATAGATATCAAGTATGTGCTAAAGTTTAAATACCTCCAACATTTGTTCAACAATATAGATTCAATTTCAAATACTATTTAATACTATTTGAGCGACTTTTGACCCATTTGATATGTTTTCTTTTTAGTTAACTAAGTCTATTTTTATGTAGATATAGATATGTGTTTATATTCAATTCACATGCATGATTAAATTCTATTGAAGGATAACATTGTTTCGTTGTGCTGTACCAGTGAGTTTTTATTTTAGTTACAGTTTTTCTATAGTTCAAATGAGTGGGAATTGCTATTGTTAATGAATTCCACAATATTATTTTAATTTGCAGGTGTATGCTTTGGTGTTGCCAATTTTTTTTTTCTTTTCATCTATTTTCAAAAAGATAGACATATATGATCTGCACCATGAAATTTTAGGTTACTAAATTTGAACTTGAATATATACATAACACTATTTGACTTTATTTGTGGTTTTTTAGTGTTTTTGCACTTTGTGGGTTTTTAATTTTCTATACTTATAAACAGTGCTTTTTACAGATGCTATAAAAGATGCCACTGGACGACCTAGACTAGATTTTTTTGGCTTTGCTTTCCTAATGGAATCAACGTATGTAAGACTTAGTTCCATTTCCTTTTTCCGGTGAAAGATGATAGTTAAGAATTACCATACTAATTTTAGCAGCATGCTCCCAACATGCTTATGTAAAAACACTAGAAAGTACAATTGGAAATGAGGTGCCAAAGGAGGTGGGAATGGGTGGTGGATGAGTGTCAATAGTTGATAACAAAAAGGTTCATGGGTCGATTTCTTATCTTATGTTGTTCTTCTCCTGGTAAAGATTTATATAGAGTTTGTTGAACCTCACCCTAACCACCCTAAACTTGAGCTCACTCTCATTAAAATGTAAGAGTCTCACCTGATATCATTTTATATAAATTTAAGGGACTTTGGTTTATTCTTTTTATGGATTGTTCGTGTTCTTACGGCTTTTAAATTTGATTATTTTTCGTGTAAATTTTCTAATATGGTATATTGATATTTCATGACCCCCTAGCCATTTATATTATAATTTTCGATTGTCATATATATGATTAATGTAAATTATTTTTTCCTACTCGGGAAGTTCCCGGGTGATAATTGGTTCTTTTTTAGCCTCTCTGCTTTAAGTATATATATTTCATGTGCATTTCTATTACTCTATAACCACATCACTTGAACGATTGTTTGTATATTCGATGCTCACTCCTTTCAGTCACACAATCAGCATAAGTATCGAGGTTTTGAAAAAAAAATTATAGTCGGGAAACTGAGGTTTGGTTTTAATATTTTTGTTTCTTTTGCAGAGAAGCTACGTTTCCGAGCAGTAATGAGGCCTAATCGAATGGTAAATTTCTTGATTCGCCTTATTTTGAACTTGACTGAAAGTTATTACAAGTTGAGGCTTGGGTTGATTGTGTTTTAGCTTCCATGACAAATTAAGATTTGAGATCTGAGTTAGTTCAGAAGAACATTAGCTGTTAATTAGTGAATGATTCGTCATGTTAGAGATTCGTGATGGAATCGGGGGAGATTTTAGACTAAGAAATGGTGTTTGTTAGTGTGGGTGAACCGTACGGTTCGGTACGGGAAATTCGGTAGATTAAACGAGAGTTGTTCGTAATGTTTGCCAAACGTGAATGGTTATCCACTTATAAGAAATCATATAAAAAAGTTTCTTTTGTAAATATAATTTTTTTAACACAACCCATAACCCGTGAAGCTCACGGGTATATAACCTAGTTATGAATAAAATACATATTAATAAAAATTTCAGAATAAATAATTTTGAAATTTGATAAATATTTTAAAATATTATATTATATTAAATTAAATTTTATAATTATCTTTTAATTTATATTAATTATCTGTAAAAAAAAGTAGATGGCTTCAATGAATGACATGTGTCATCTCATTGGTTTCTTTTATTATATAGTATAAATATAAATGTTAATATTAGGTGTCGATTATAAATAAATATGGAGTTCAAGCAATATATTTTTAACCAACTGATTAAATCCTTGAGCATTTAACAAATTGTTACCTGAAACCCCACTCCAAATTTCTTATGCAAATATGTATTTAAACTATGATAAAAAAGAAACATAATCTTGAATGACACTGTGTTTGTTTGCATGGGCCTATGGTTCTGTCTAATGATCAATGACTAATGTTGGTTTTCTTGGGCTTGTCAAATCTAGGCTCTAGCCCTGTATAAATTTTGTACTTTTGTTTTGTTTTGTTTTTTTAGCTTTGGCCTTGTAATTTTCTATTTAATTGGAGTAAGATGTCCGGATATGTATAGTCTCAACTTTTGGAAATTAATATGTATAGTCTCAACTTGTATTTAATTGGCCTTGTAATTTTCTATTTAATTTTCTATGTAATTTTCTTGGGATAGTTTCTGTGGTTTTGTAAAGTAATATGTATAGTCTCAACTTTAGGAAATTACATCGGTGCTCCATGTAGTTTACTTTTTGTTACTTGGATAGGCCCTAGAGTGGATATCCGTTAGTTTTCTCCATTAAGTCCATCTGAAATTACGTATTTACCATCCCTTAAAAAAATATGAATTATTAAAAGTGTGAGGCCCACCTTATTTACCCATCCCTTATTCAACAACCCAGCCGTCTGCAAAAACCTAATTCAACGTCCGATCACTCCGTAATCCTCCTTCTTCTTGACCAAACAAATTCGTTTTGGGTCTTAGTCGATTCGTATGAGCGGTGAGCATGGTTACCTCTCACTTGAACGATTCATGGTGTCCAATTAATGAATCAATGTTATGAAGAACACCAAACGTTGGTGTTGAATCCGTTAAAAATAAAGTTATATTACTGCCATCCATCAGACCTCAACGCCTTTCCTCAACATATGCACACTCTAAAATCTGTACTTCTCCGTCTGCGACTCACCGGAATTCTCGTCGGACTTCCATAATTCCGGTCAACACCAATGATAGCCCTGCATCGTCTTTTCAGTAAATTGCCCAGTCTATCTTGTTCATTCTTGGGTCCTAAACAAAACCCCCCATGCTTAATTGTATCAACAACAACCTATGTGTGCCAATTGATAGGATTATATACTATGTTTGCCAATTGATAGGATTATATAGTTTTTTTTTTTTTTTTGGGTAAAGGGTTACCCCGGTAAATTTTATAAATCAACCAAATAAGTACAAGGGTGTGCCAGAGCGAACACACCAACTAGACTTGAACATACGAAAGAAACAGCCATAACAAAACAGCCAAGAAGACAAAAAACACACGAGCAACTAGTGAAAAAGAGTTCTAGCCCGGATCTTCTTCCTCGTCATTAGAGTAAATCTTCCATGCCGTTAATAATCTATTCCGGCTAGCCATCCCATGGAACTTGAGCCCCATAAGCTTTAACCGAACCGTGTTCTTGATCATCTCCATCACCGCTTCAGCCGTGTTGTGCTTGTGAGAGAACAGTCTATTATTTCTTTCTTGCCATATAAAGTACGTCGTAGCCGCAATCAGAATCTTGCCCACAATCACATCCATCTTCTTCGAAGAATCCGTTAATTCCATCCATGCAAAAATGGATACCCAAGAATCATCAACACTCTCCAAGCTAACCATAGTTTTGACATTATTCCAAACTTTTGACGCAAAGCTACACTGGAAGAAAAGGTGGTCACGCGAGTCACGATCATGGCAACAAAGCGGACAGCACATAAGTCTTAGATTCGTATCGCTTCCTGCTTCCCAACTAGAAAGACGATCCTGAGTTTTGAGTTTATTCCTAATAACCAACCACATATGGAACGAGTGCCTCGGAATACATTCTGAAAACCATATCATATTAGACCATGAAACCGTAACACCTCGGTCCCTAATGTTATTCCAAACTTCCTTTGAACTGAAGTAACTATCTTTACCTTCCAAGTCTTTCCACATAAGCTTATCTGGAACATTATGAACAAGAGTTGGGGTTTGCAAATTTATCAACACCGGAAATAGGTCATACCAAGCTTGCGGCCATCTCCACTGACCTGAATCATCAACTATATCAGCAACCGTAGACACTAGCACAAGGCTAGGGGAGTTCAAGTGATGAAAAGTGGTGGTTAAAAGAAGATGAGAAAGAAACTCCAAACTCAAGATAAAATTCTGCAATGGGGAGGGGCTAGGAGATATAGGATTATATAGTTAGGGTTCTTATGAATTGATTTGGAAATTAGGGGATGATTTCGGACAGAAGATAAATATATTTAGAAACGGGACTTGTTTGAATCTGATAGCTTCGCACACTGGTATTATATTATATACATATTGTTTTTAATAATCCATATTTGTTTTTTCTATTTTTAAAAGGAGGGGTAAATAAGTAATTTCAGATGGACTTAACGAAGAAAACTAACGGACATCCATCCAGGGACTATCCGAGTAACAAAAAGTAAACCACAGAGAGCACCGGTGTAATTTCCAAATGTTGGGCTAATTACACACGTCATTTGGCTCTAGTCACACCTCTAGAATCCAAATATAAAAAGCCATAATGATAAAGAGCTAATTACACACGTCGTTTGGCTCTAGTCACACCTCTATGATCCAAATATAAAAAGCCGTAATGATAAGAGCTAATTACACACGTCGTTTGGCTCTAGTTACACCTCTTGGATCCAAATGTAAAAAGTAGTATATTTTGATTATATTGTTTTAACCAGTGGCGGACCCAGTAATTTTTCTATGGGGGTGCAGGATATTTTAAAAATTTTAGGCCGCCTAGATATATAAATAAAAAATTCGGTTCGAGTCGGGTCATGTAAAACAAAAAAACATCAAACTAAAATCTTTGAGTGTTCAACCATCAATATTCCTTAATTTTCAAGTTTTAAATTTCAACTTTTCAAACCCTATACTAGAATCATATAATCAATAAAGATTAAGAGACAACAAACCCATCCTATAAAGACTAGAACAACCCCAAATTACCTCAAAACACATAAAAATATAATTTTTTTTAACCCATCCTATTATCTCATGAGTCTTGAACAAAATCACATAAACATTAAAATAACAAAAAAACAAAACATGTACTTGTTCGTGGCCGGAATTAAGCTATTATTCGTCGGAATGTTGCAGTCGCCGTCGGGGTGAGGGTGTCGCAGGTCGCTGGAAGTGAGGTGAGGTAGAGGGAGGGCGTGAGTCCAGTGGCGGATCTTGCCCGTTGAACGTGCCAGGGCCGAAAGACACGGGCACCAAAAAAAGTCCGGGCAAGCCCGGGCCAAACATAGTATATATAAAAAATTTCGATCGAAATGCGAAAAATTAGCACTACGGCCGAAAAACTTGCCCGGGCCGTGGCCCTGCCAGTGGGCTTCTAAGAACCGCCCTTGCGTGAGTCGCACAAAGCTGGCAGTCGATTGAGTCTTTTTTTTTTTTTGTAATTTGGACTAATTTTGTTTAATTAAAGTTGTATTTGGGTTGGGCTTGGATTGATATTAACTTATTGGGTTTGATGGAATGAATTCAAGTTTTATAAAGGGGTTAGTGGGCTAACTTGTTTAAATAATTGGGTCGGGTTTCAATCCGTGTTCACAATTTTTTTATATAAATTCCTAACATTTTTTTTCTAAAGGGTGCGGACGAAAATTTCCAAGGGGTGCGGTCAAAATTTTCCAAGGGGTGCGGTCGGGATTTTTCGCGAAAAATACCACTAAAACTTTTTTTTCCAAGGGGTGCAGCCGCCCACCCACCCCATAATGTAGGTACGCCCCTGGTTTTAACGAGTTCACGCTAACCCGCGCGTTGCGGCGGGACGATTATAAACGCCTTTACTTTACTATATGAGATGCGAAAATGTGGCGAGATCTAACCGATTATGTGATACAAAATCATTGAAAAAACTTCACAATTGAAACAAATTCAAATTTTCTCAATTGGAATTCCAACCCAATGATATGATGTTTTTCAAAGTTTAATCAACTATATCAAATTCAATCCTTTTATAAAATTCCAAGAATTCAGACTAAATATTCAAAAAACAACAATAATGGTTAAGTGATCAGAACCGTGACTTTTTTTCTCATTCATCAGCCGCAACCGTCTTCAATAGGCGCCATGACCGGACCTGCAATGCCATCGAAGAAACGACGCTTCCATGTTCTCCTTGAACATCCTTCCAAAGGCCTCTTCTCTTCCCCATCATTTCTTCCAATTTGGTATTTTTTTAATAAACCCTAGAAGAAAAAATAGGGAAGATACCTGACGGGACCGTAAAACCAAACTAAAACTACACGTAAAAACGTTGAATCACGCACGCGTGTTACGTAATGTTAACTCGCCAAACTTAGACCAAAACGTAAAAATCATCGTATTAAAGAACAACCAAGTCGAAACGATAACAAAACCTATGCAAACCACATGTTTTCCATTGTAAAGTTTAAAGGTCACATGGGTTAGAATGTAAAATATAAATGTTCTAAAGTTGAAATAATAATAATTCATAATTAATGTTTTTTTGCATCGTGCATTGCGGACTTGCTGCTGAACAATATATGATTGTAATGTAACTAACTCAGCAAGTAATGATTCATAAAAAAAACTATTAAAGTTTATCAATCCACGGCAGAACGTTTTTAAGTAATGACGAATTCGACTTATGCACGCATACATTTTGTACCACTTTGGTTTTTTTTTTTCACCACATGACACTTCATGTGCTTGAACAAAAAAATTTACATATGTTTTTTTATGTTATCTTATAAAGTAATACATAACATATTCGTGAATTAGTTTCACTAAATAAAAAGCCAAATTGCAAAGACGAAATACATTATCTATAGCCTTAAAGACAAAGTCGGTGCATATGCCACCGACTTTTTCACACTACATGCACACCTTATGGTCCAGCGGCACCCCAGGTTTATCCCTTTGGGAGATACCCGGGTTCGAATCTTGCTGCCTGCAAACATTAATGGAATACAGCAAGTCAGGGGGTTTTACGACTTATGTCGGTTTCCTCCTGGAACGGTTTGGCGCCACCCCTCGAGCGTCAAACTAACAATGGACGGTTGTAATTCCGTCTGGGGGGTATTACATACCCGGGCTATGAAGAGGCATGCCACTGAGCCCTATCCCGCCGCCGTTCAAAAAAAAAAAAAAAAAAAAAAAAAACATGCACTTTTTCCTGTTGTTATTTTATAATATTTTTTTCGGATGAAGTAAATAAATGGCGCTTAGTTATAGCCCAGCCCACCCAATAAATGATCAAATAGATATCAAAAGAAGCCCATGGACTATTGTTTTCTTCTGACGGCCCATAGTAATTGTCTGACTGGTTGGGTCATTGGCTCATTGCCAATTTTATGGCTTTATGATTCGATTAAGCTATTTTTTCTTAAATATGGCTTTATGATTCGATTAAGCGATTATCCTATATCTTAAAGGAGAAAGTCGGTGGCAAAAGCCACCGACCACCCCCAAACTTTTTTAACCTATGGCATAAAGCACTAAAAGTAACCGCTTCCACTGCCATGAACAATATTATGAGCCACCACCATACAAAACCACATGTCACCTATTCAAACCATCATCATTACGTTAGAGTGGGACTTAGCTTTTAAGGGACGGGAGATGCACCCGCCCATCTCCCCCAATGTTTCGGTTAGAAGTGTAACATTTCTGATTTTTCAAATTTGATTTCGTGTAGTTAACGCAACATATAACGCTTGGATCAAATCGCAATGCTTATGTAGGTTACATTAATTTCAATCGGATACGTCGAAACACGCGTTTTCTTGTGGTTAACGCGACACATAATGCATGGACTAATACATTCGATGTTTGCGATGTACCCGCGCCGCAACGAGCGCGGGCATTACTACTAGTTAATCTTAAAGTATAATAAGAAAAAGAGTATGATATGGATGTTATAATTTTTCATTACGTGTTCTACGATCATATAAAAAAATGGAGAAACAGGTGAACTGATTTAGAGATGCACAAACATTATATCTCCACCGTGAAACACCTTACACTACACCACCCATAAAAAATCAAGAAAACCTACCGCTCCACCGCCCATATTCTTATCTCTTTTCTCTCACAAACATACACACACAAACCATTTCCTCCACCTCCGCATTCGCCACCGTCACGTCCCTGCTACCGTAACCGCTTCCCAAACTATTTCTAATATTTTTCAAATTTAAAACGTATTAGCGGAGGTTGGCACTCAAATAAAGTTTTCCGGCGAAGAATCTTCAAATCGCCTTCCGACGACCTCCAACAACCGCATCGGGTGAGATAAAGAAGAAGACGGAGTTTTTAAGACATCGGGTTCCGACCAAGTTATGGCCTAACGAAGATGGTGCAAGGACCAATGCTTCAGATCATCTGCGGCGTCGCTGGTTCTTTGTCCGGTGAAGAATGATCAGCTTTTTAGAAAAAAAAAAGGATATAGATTTGAGAAAGTGAACAAAAGAAACATAGATATGGAGCCCTCATCTTCTAGATATAATTATAAAATGAAAGATATTTGGCTAAGCTTTTTGAAAACAACTTATCGACTTATTGACTTTTTGAAAAAGTCAGTATAGGGTGACTTTTTGGAAAAGTCACTTTTCCCCTCACATACAACCTGGTTGCCAAACATCATTTTGGAGCTTATGACTTTTCAAAAAGCCAATAAGTCAATAAGTTGTTTCAAAAAGCTTAGCCAAACATGCCCTATGTAACAACCCGCACTTTCGAGCGTTGTTACTACTCGACATACTCGTTACGCCTAGCACCAGAGATTCGGATCATAATGTAACCATATCGCATACATCGCTATTCGAAGGATAAATCGCATATTTTCGCAATACATTATCACTACATCACATCACAAACACTAACACTCACGATGGCACTGAGTGAGGACCTATTCTACCCTCCTCGGTGGCCGTGATGTGTCGAAACGCAGACAATTAACGCTAGCAAGGACTCTCGGGTGAGTGCTATAGCTCCAGTCGTCGTAACGATGATGACAATACGAGTGAGTGGTATCCCGTCAGTCTTTGTGGCACAACACACCATAACGTTCACGATGATATCGAGAAAGGACCTATAAGCACAAACGCGAGAGTGGGAAGTGAGGTGAGGTAGAGGGAGGGCGTGAGTCCAGTGGCGGATCTTGCCCGTTGAACGTGCCAGGGCCGAAAGACACGGGCACCAAAAAAAGTCCGGGCAAGCCCGGGCCAAACATAGTATATATAAAAAATTTCGATCGAAATGCGAAAAATTAGCACTACGGCCGAAAAACTTGCCCGGGCCGTGGCCCTGCCAGTGGGCTTCTAAGAACCGCCCTTGCGTGAGTCGCACAAAGCTGGCAGTCGATTGAGTCTTTTTTTTTTTTGTAATTTGGACTAATTTTGTTTAATTAAAGTTGTATTTGGGTTGGGCTTGGATTGATATTAACTTATTGGGTTTGATGGAATGAATTCAAGTTTTATAAAGGGGTTAGTGGGCTAACTTGTTTAAATAATTGGGTCGGGTTTCAATCCGTGTTCACAATTTTTTTATATAAATTCCTAACATTTTTTTTCTAAAGGGTGCGGACGAAAATTTCCAAGGGGTGCGGTCAAAATTTTCCAAGGGGTGCGGTCGGGATTTTTCGCGAAAAATACCACTAAAACTTTTTTTTCCAAGGGGTGCAGCCGCCCACCCACCCCATAATGTAGGTACGCCCCTGGTTTTAACGAGTTCACGCTAACCCGCGCGTTGCGGCGGGACGATTATAAACGCCTTTACTTTACTATATGAGATGCGAAAATGTGGCGAGATCTAACCGATTATGTGATACAAAATCATTGAAAAAACTTCACAATTGAAACAAATTCAAATTTTCTCAATTGGAAATGTGGCGAGATCTAACCAAGGACCTATAAGCACAAACGCATGGGTGCACAAACTCCGACGCGCCGTACGCCGTGCGTCCGATAAGCACAAACGCGAGAGTGGGTTTTCCTTGTCCGCGACCCATATCATTTTCCTTGCATCAGTGTTTTTGAACCATATCCCAAGATATCGGTTAGTAGAATTACCTGGATTAAAGAAGCCTAGCTCATACTGTTGATTGAAAGAGACAAGCGTTTGTGTTAAGGAGATGGGACTGTCTTTACTCAACGTATCAGTTGCTGTGCAGTGTCGTAATGAGATAATCAAGATATACAAGCATGCCATGCGAAGGCGGTATGCTGCATTAGCTCTCCCAATACCCATTATTACCAATCTTTAGAATGTGGAATGACAGTGAATTGATCAAGTTAGGATATTGGGGTATGCACTTGACTTTTCTGGTTAAAGCCTGCCTACTTACAAGAGTGATGATATCATCTCTTGGTTTTAAAAAAAAAAAAAAACCTACCTGATAGCTATAGCTTCTCTTCTTTAATGTGGTATTGCTTGTGCAAAGAGTTAGTAGTACAGTTAGTTCTAGATCCAGTCAAAACCACATAAAATAATCATAATCAAAGTCAAGTATTGTGAGTCAATATATTATGGAAATTAAGTTTGACCACAACTTTAGCTTTGGTGGCATTGGACATTGAAGGTAATCGCGTCGGGTTGGGAGGTTAAACTGAGAAACCCGAACACGATTCTTATATTTATTTGTGTAAGCACAAACGCGCGGCGGCGCGTGGCGTGATAGGTTACAAGACACAACGAACTGTTAACCCTCACGAACGGATCTATACACAAGATCTTTTAACACATGCTCGAATCTGATCAAAGGGTAAATACCCTAAGCAAGAATGTGAGAGAGACTAACGAAGGGTCTAGAATGCGTGTTGCTGGAATATGTGCTTCTTAATCTAAAAACATATCAACACATCTGATATATAGTAGATAAAAGCCGATCCGTTTCACATCTGATGTCTTCTAGAAGTCCAGCCCAGTACTAGTGGCCCACAAACACAACATAATCACAGCAGCCCAGTTGCAAACTCTTTAAACTGGATCCAGTGCTTAATACACACACTAAAGCTTCAAAGCTATTGCATATTATTATTTTTCACACCTTGTTGCACGTGCTTAGTCTACATACTTTCATATTTTCCAAGTTTGCCCCTTGAGGTTTGAGTTAACTTCAATATTGATCAATACCTTTAAGGGATTCGTTGGATCCTATGATGCTCAACTCATCTTACAAAGTATCCATCTATATCACTTATAACTGCACTTCTAGTGAATTAGATGTTTATTGGCAAGTGGGCCTAGATTTTTAATTCAAATAAAATATGTACACTACAACACAATTGTTTTGACCAGCTGGTGCATACGAAATCCGCTTTGGCACAACAGGTTTCACAGTTGTCTAAGAGTTTTTAAGCCCGCTGGCACACGACTGACGCACGGCCACTTCCGTCCCTACATATGGCGGACAAGCTCCTTGGTCGCTAGCATACTTCACCGAGCGAGCATCCAAACGCACAAGGTCCCTACGCCACTTCAAAAAAAAAAAAAAAAAAAAAAAAAAAAAAAAAAGTTTTACAACTCGCATTTTTCGTGCACCCGCGCATGTTAGACACACCCTCTAGCACCCGCGCGCCGGAGGCACCTGCTTGTTGGAGTCTCGCGCACCCCGGACAGATCCAATTCCCCGCGAGCAACTCTGCATCCGTCAGTAAAACTCCGCGCGCGGGCACTTTGTGCATGCGCACAGTTCCATCATGCTTTTTAAACAGAACACTATAACAACGCTTATACTTTTGATCGGCAAATTTATTACAAATTCCGGACCATTAACATCATGTAACAGTTCTGAGCGGGAGCTTTTAAATCTAGATGTCTCATCTTGCATTAAACAAGCGAAGTGAAGCATGCACTGAACTTTGCATGCCAACTAGAGACACCTGTCATATAAAAAAAAAAAACAATTAAAAACTCCTTTCTAAAGGATGACACATATCACATATGAGCAGAAGACCTTATTGATATTACATATACATGTGTTTATTTTTTGTTTACACAATCACATGTTATACATGATACATACGGTGTATCAATATATGAGCAAACACTTTTTGCTATTCATAACCAATTTTTTGAAAAACACCACTTACATGTATTTGGTAACAATGAACCGAAAGACTCAATGGTACATAGTGTACTTATATAAAGTTAAACCTTGCTTTATTCTATGCAACTTCATAGTTTTCAAAACTGATCCTTTATGTTTACCGGATCGAAACATGGCGACCATAGTTGCTCAGATCAACATAACTTGGTACAAATGGTTCGCGAACGACATATCACACACTCGGCCACCCGTGCGCGGCGGAGACACCTCCGTGATCAACTTCGTATCCACAGGTAAAGCTCCGCCTACGGGTACCTTGCGTGCAAATGGTTCCGCCAGCAAAGATCCTTTGTGTTTACCCATGCTTGTCCTCAAAAAACAATTCAACGATTATGCTGAATGAAAAGCTACTTGCGTGCATGTCTAATGTGTGTATATTTTTATTGAGGCAATCATATGACATACCAATTACATGTAGTATATTTGTAGACATGGGTATACGCTCATCGATTATCTACAATCCATATTTTAGCGGAATGCTACTAACATCTATTTAGAAGCAACAAACTGAATGACCAACATGGTGCAACACCATTTGGAAGGCCAAAATTGTTTTCATATACTACGGAGTATGGAGGCATAGAACAAACACCTCCCAAGGACAAAGTTTCGGTACAATGCTTTCCACATATCAGAGTCTTTATTACAATCTATCTTGTCAAGTTATTTTTAAGTTCAAGAAATACTAACATAAGTTGCAGGTTTGGCAGTACATTTAATCGGGAAAACGCGGCGAGGGTTCCTCACGCACACCGATGAAAGCCGAAAAACTGCATCACATACGAGCACGTAAGTCGCCATACGCGCCTGCTCCTTCTACATACGAGTGAGCACACATGCGTTTTGCACGCATGCTCCTCTATTTTATGAGCACGTAAGTCGCCATCCGCGCATGCTCCCTCTACATACGAGCACGTAAGTCGCCATACGCGCCTGCTCCTTCTACACATGAGCACGTAAGTCGCCACGCGCGCATGCTCCTTTACTTACGAGCGAGCACACATGCGTTTTGCACGCATGCTCCTCTATTTATGAGCACGTAAGTCGCCATACGCGCCTGCTCCTTCTACATACGAGTGAGCACACATGCGTTTTGCACGCATGCTCCTCTATTTTATGAGCACGTAAGTCGCCATCCGCGCATGCTTCCTCTACATACGAGCATGAAAGTCGCCAGTCGCATGCTCCTTTACATACGAGCACGTAAGTCGCCAGCCGCATGCTCCTCTACATACGAGCATAAAAGTCGCCAGTCGCATGCTCCTTTACATACGAGCACGTAAGTCGCTAGCCGCAGGCTCCTCTACATATGAGCACGTAAGTCGCCACGCGCGCATGCTCCTTTACTTAAGAGCGATTACACATGCGTTTTGCACGCATGCTCCCCTACATGAGCACGTAAGTCGCCACACGCGCATGCTCATTTACTTACGAGCGAGCACACATGCGTTTTGCACGCATGCTCCCCTACGCATGAGCACGTAAGTCGCCATACACACATGCTCCTTTAGTTATGAGCACGCCAGTCTCCAGGCGAGCTCGCCGCTATACATGCAAGCATGCTAAGCCCCATGCGGCCCTGCTGCCCTTACATACAGGTGTGTATGTCTCGCACGCGCGCATGTTTAGCCATAGACGAAAACGTAAACTGAGCTACAAATGCACGCACCACTTTGGGTATACGCGAAAACACATTGGCTAAAATAAAGTTTCGTTTACACCTACATTCTTCAAGACAAACCACATCTCCTTGCCTCACGCCACATTGTCGTTATGGCACAGCGGAGGATTAGCGCAGGCTAAGGTTTTCACTTCATTATCCTGACGCAACTTTATGCCAATTCTCATTCGCGATAACCTGACTCAAAGTAGATTCACACGTGCAAATATTGTAGACAACAGTTTACAAAGATTTAAACACCAGGCATATGTATTCCATAAGGATAAACACGCGCGCATCATGTGCTAACCAACATAGCCATACAAAAAGTTGAATATTTTATAGTGACTCACGCCGTTTTGGCTCAGTTCCATCCCGTGCGCCATGCGTCCAGTTGGCTCAACTTAACAAGTCGCCAACACGCCACGCGCCATGCGTCCAGTTGGCTCAACTTTACAAGTCGCCAACACGCCATGCGCCATGCGTCCAGTTGGCTCAACTTTACAAGTTGCCAACACGCCATGCGCCATGCGTCCAGTTTGGCGCAACTTAACAAGTTGCCAACACGCGCATGCGCCGAGTTTGGCGCAACTTAACAAGTCGCCAACACACCATGCGCCCCTTGCGCCATGCGTCCAGTTGGCTCAACTTAACAAGTTGCCAACACGCCATGCGCCATGCGCCGAGTTTGGCGCAACTTTACAAGTCGCCAATACGCCACGCGCCATGCGTCCGGTTGGCTCAACTTTACAAGTTGCCAATGTGTCATGCGCGGCGCGCCCAGTAGGCTCAACTTTACAAAATCAAACATGTGTCCCAACAACCACTACCCTTATAAGTCCAGAATCCCTCCTAGACGATCAACTCAACTAGAAGGCACACTGGACTGGGGGGACTTGAAGAGGTACGGTCCCAATTCCCTGCTCACACGGCAAGGACCACACCACTTTTTCATTCTACATGGCACCTACATCAGCAAGAGAATCCAGAAGCTTCTAGAAGCTTCTGGAAGACGTCAAGGTGGCACCAAAGATGCTCCCTCCGACATAAAGGACACCACGTGTCTCCATTCATCAAGAGCCATGTAGACCTGCAGCAAGTCAAGGAGCAGACCGACAGTACCAGTACGATGTCTCCAGCATGGACAAATATAGGCGCGCCACGTGTACCACTACACTGACCACAACAGAGGGAACCGAGAGGATTTTCCCCTTGGTCAAACAGCTGGCGCCCTATACCAGCTGGCGAAGATGCTCATCCCTCTCTCACCCTCCGGCTATAAATAGGACCCTTCATCATCCAGGTTGAATTACCTTGTTCCTTATACTCCCACACTCAACAGCCAAAAAACACTCACCCAGTTCCAAGGTCCATGCGCGGGACATATACGCATACGTGCAACCTTGGCAGCTCATGAGAATGAGCCAGTACAAAAGGCAGCAACCAGCCTTTGCCTAGCCAATTACCACGATGAACTATCGTGCACATTTCACCGCTCCATTATCTTTACTCACAACGAAAGACAGACGCAATAAACATGGCCAGCAAAGCTCTCGCGCCTCGGCGACAGGTAAACATAGAATTAATAATCCTCACTTCCCAACACTCCTAATAAGTCTAGTGCTCCTCCCAGCGCTTACACTCGTGAGCAACACTAGACTGGGGGGCTTGTAGAGGTATGGTATTGGACCCGACCCGAGCGGTCAGACTTTCCCGTTACTTATTGCTTTTATATTAATTATTTATTATTGTGTTGACTAACCCAACCGTGAGGCCCAACGCGTTGTAGTATATACTACATTGGGCTAGGGACTTGTAGAGATAACCCCTAACTGGGCCTGGCCCATTGAGGTTAGGGGAGGCCCGTGTCCCCTATATAAGGAGGTGCTCACCTCATTATTAGGGTTAGACAAGATGGAGCCGCCACACTTTTGTCACTGGAAACAGGGGATTCTTTCCCCTACCGGTCATCTCTACAAGCTCCACTTTCTTGTCTTCTCCATTGCAGATCTAGGTTCAAGAGGAGGAACAAGATGAGATTCTTCACCCTCATGTAGAAGGCGGCCCAATCATCCTGGCGGTGATTCCGTGCTTCAACAGAGGTGTTTTAAGGTGATGTCACCAAGAGTTCATATGAACTTCAAGTTGTGACCTCATCCCACCATAAACGACTCAGATCTGGGTGATTTCCACATGTTTTGATAAAAATCTCACCTAAATCTATGTGTTTAACCAAGGAACTGTGCGATTTCGAGTTAACCACGAGAAACCGTCAAGAACGGCCAGATCTAAGGGAATGGGGTGATTCCCGGCCGTAAGAACGGGTCGGAACAGATGGAATTTCAAGTGTTAGTGCGAAATTACACTGTCCCAGTAAAACCGCACGTATTTCTCCGAAAAACACTCAAAAACAGTGGTCATAACGTTAAAACAGACGTGTCATCCGAACGGATCACATGTCATCCGAACGGATGACAGCAATTTGACCAGTCAACAGGTTATCCGACCGGATAGCTTGTCATCCGACCG
Organism: Helianthus tuberosus; assembly: GCA_030545235.1. Taxonomy (NCBI): domain Eukaryota; kingdom Viridiplantae; phylum Streptophyta; class Magnoliopsida; order Asterales; family Asteraceae; genus Helianthus; species Helianthus tuberosus. The sequence goes on along the minus strand of CM060369.1, from coordinate 41,750,221 downwards.
GATGACAGCCATCCGATCCAAACCAGCTCATCCGACCTATGACTGTCATCCGATCCATATGTCATCCGATCCATGTGTCATCTGATCGGATGAGCCCATCCGAACGGATGAGCACCATTCGACCAGATAACTGACTTTTCAATGCTATTCTCGCTTAACCGTACATCGTTTACTATATCCTTCAATGATTAACGCAGACGTACTCGCAACCGACCCAATCAAGTTGTATTCTCGCTAAATACGTACTGTGAGTATACTTGAACCCTTTTTAATCGTATTTTGGGTGTAACATACGTTTCTAACAAATCGAACTTATCAAACGAATTATTCAATCAATCGAATTATCACTTGCGAATAACTGTTATGCATAGATATACGTAATGCTAGTTGCATATGTGCTAGGGCTTATACTCGCGACGTCCCACCATGACTAGTATAGTACTATTGCGCCCAACGGGGTCTAGTTTGCCATCGCATATTCGAGCATCGAGGACTTAGTTGGTAGTATCAGCTTTGTGAGTATATATGTCGTGTGTTACGTTTGTGCATATGGAATTTCGCTACACGTTTTAACCTATTACGCTATACTTATCAAACCTGTATACTCGCCAATACTTTTGTATTGACAAATATTTTAACGTATGTTGCAGGTTAGATCGCAGACTATATCAAATCAAGCTAGGAGGTCTAGAAACTCAACTAAAATCTAGGTTGTCGGATTTGTATTGTTCGAGAGGACAAGAAATCTGTGATAACTTATGTGATTGTATTATTTGTTAGTATGGGATAACGAATGTATTAAACATTATCGCAATATAGTTGTTATGGATTCTCTTGAGCAATCTGATTCGCCTAGTGCCGCGCCCCGATGATTCCGCCATCGGTTGGGGTGTGACACCCTATAAATGGAAAACAACATGTGGTTTGCAACTCTGAACGACAAAATTCAAAAATATGAACCCACGGTTTTCTAGATATATCAACAATTTACGGCAATATCACCGTAATGCATTTTATTCCATATTCATACGAAATCATTTTCTTGAGATCAGAAACAACTAATTTACAACAACATCGTCATCGGTCAAAAACTAACGCACATCTATAATTGCATTTCATCACGTAACAGAACATCGGCATAGTTTAAACAGATTAATACATAAATATATTATCAACGCACATTTGTAGTTGCAATTTATCACAAAACACAACGAATTCATAAGCAAACGTTTGTTTCAAAGCAAAAGTAGTTTTCTAGAAATCAATCACAATTTTCGGAAACGTCGTCGTTTAAACAAATTAAACGGAGAGATGAGGGGTAAAAAGCAGTAACCGCCATTGTTAAAAAATATGTCAATTCTATTTAGGGTGGAGTGTATGGTCAATCACCCTAGGGTGTTTGAGTGAAATCCTACCCAATAATATTATACCATGTCAACTCCCAATTTCACTCCCCATTTTGCACTCAATCAGGGGGTATGGTCAATCACCCTAGGGTGTTTGAGTATGTTAAAAAAAAAAATTGTGATTGGTTGAAAGGGTTCGGGACCCACCATTAAACCTCCCTCCCTCCTCCTTCCCTCCTCTTCCCACATCGGTGAATATACACCGAAAACATTCACAATTGCGGTGAGTCAAACAAGTGGGGGCGGTCACCGATCGGTGAACTCCATTCACCGAATGGGTTTACCGAACCTATACCCTCCACCCTTAGGAGTTTTATACGGAGATATTGCTTAATTAATATAAGGTTTCGAATTTTTTATAAAGCCGACGAAGATGAAGAACCATGTCTGTAATTGCATGTATACCAGAATACATTGATTCCTGTGAATCCAAAGTTATTGTCCTTGATGATATTATTTGAGATGTTAATATTTTTTATCACTCATCAAATAGTTTTGTTTTAGAGATGAAATATATTCATATTATTTGAGATTGGATAAGCATGTCATTGATATGTCTTTAAGAGTGAGAAAAAAACAAAACCTGAGGATCTGAAATGCAATTCTTCTTTGTATTAAACGGTGTGGATGGAAAGACGTAACGGTTCATTTAAGCGGAGGTGACCGAAGTTACCTTTTGTATGATTATATAATTGTCTAACAAGTATAACTTATGGCACTAACTTCAGTTAAAAATCTGTAAAATTTATACCAAATGAGAAATACAATTCAACTACGTTTTGAATATTATCCTCACCCTCATGGTCGAAGCTTTTAACGACCCTCCGTTTTTTTTTCTCAGTAGTGTAAATCTACACGTATTTCATCCGAAAATTGTATATACATATTAAGTCTGTCCCCCCTGATTTTCTTGAGTTTGCCCCCAATATATTTGTTCAAACTCCGCCAGTGCTCGCCCATTTCACCCCTCTCTCTCTCTCTCCTCGAATCAAGCCCGTGGAATCAAGGACATGCCGGGTCGTCACTCCATCCTCTGCCAAGCGGTGTGAAAATTAGATGAGATTTATGGCTGATTGTCTCCGCTTCCAATAGGTCTCAAAAAGTTTGTATTTTTATTTGAAAACACAAAGGAGTGGGGTTTGGTTCGATAAGCTTAATTTTTTTCCCGCTCCCCTTTTGTCGGCCCCCAATAACAAAGATTTGATGGAAACAATGTAAAGTATACATGTTCTTTTTTTTTTTTTATAGATTTAAGCACTTTCTCATAACCACATGTCACAACCCCTAAACTACTCTTAGACTTGAGGTTCTTTAGTTTTGGATTTGTAAATAATTTTGTTCAACACAAATTTAACTTACTATTTAACGACTGTTACATCTTAAACTTTTACAAAGTGGGAACTTATATAACTAAAAAGTGCAACCTTTTAAACTTAGGCTTCAAATATATAACTTAGGTTAAATAAGAGACACTATTTATGTAAATGTAAATAACTCTAATAATAATAATTTATTTCTAGAATTGTTATAAAAATTAAGTAATTTAACCATCATCCCCACCATCGACCGCAACCCCCCCCCCCCCCCCCAATACACACATACCCTCATCAATATTTGCACCCATTCATCACCATACTCTTCTCAAAACACACCAATACCGTCCATCGCACACCACCATTGTCCATGTCGTTAAATCACCAATAAACACCCTCGTGCACCACACCACAAATCTAGTCAAATCAAAACCCCGTCACCTCTACCTACCATCTACTACAACCAAAACAATATTACATGAACCACATATCTAACTTAAGTGAGGAGGTCGAGAAAGGAAACAAAAGTGAATGGTGAACAAGAAAAGGTGAAAAAAACGAAATTACCCTCATGTGAGAGAGTATGGTAAGTTCAATCTAATGTTGTTAGGGCATGGTTAATGTAAAAATAACATACCCAAGGAGCCATTTTGTATTAAATAAACTCGTAAGGGCTATTTCTATAACTTTGTACTTATCACATGAACTTTTTTTTTATTGTGATGTACTAAAAATAATATAAACATGAAACACATGTTTGGAGAAAAGAAACTACAGTACTCAGTATTCTTTAAACTAAAATCAATTACAATGTAGTAATGTATTGCAAGTAAAATGTTCTTTATGATTATTTCAACCATGTGGTGGTTTAAATTATTGGGAAAAGTTGTTCTAAAAAGTCTTCTAAATTTAAGAAGTGTACAAAGACACAATTGATCGTAAAATATACCACAGTGTCAAGCAAAATATAACACAATGCCGAGAAATATAAGACAATGTCGAGGTAAAAAGACACAATGACTCAAATATAGAAAAGACACAGTACTAAATAAAAAGACACAATGATATAAACAAAAATTCTAAAATCTACATGCTATAAATTCAAAAGGGAAAACCAAAAATCTCATATCATAGAGTTCGATGAGACGGTTCCAATGCCGCTTGAATGAGGTTAATCGAAGTTCGTTTAATATCCTTCTTAGAGCATTCACATCCAACCCCACATTTTTTACCCTATATTATACTAAAAATCACTATCGTTTCTCTCTCCTTTTCAATTAAATAATACTTTGTAATACCTTTATTAAGACATTTTCTCCCTCTTCCACCCGGAACCACTTCAAAATATATGAAAAAATTATAAATGATAAACATTGTCTTCTCAAATTTACAGATAAACAGTAACATTTTATCCTCTAATCTACTCACAATCACTTACAAGGTTACAACAACTTTTTCATAATATAAAAAAATTATAAATGATAAACCGTCTTAATTCTTATTTTTATGAGAGTGAACCAAAAGCATAATCATCTAGTGGGCCTCTAGGGCTTGCTTTTGGGCCCTTATAAACTTGGTTTTGGGCCGTTCAAATATATAAATGCATGCATTATTACTACTACTACCCTAACCCGCCTATATTTGAAAATATATTCTCAAAGTGACAGACTTTAAACAAACTCTTCGATTAAGAGCCCCATCCTGTTTGCTTTTAAATAAAAGTTTGGTCCCAATGACTCGTCTTTTCTTTCTTTTTTTAAAAAAGATGAGCGGTAATGATTTGGTCCCTCCTTTTGTTTTATAAAAATGTGATAATTGGTGAGTTGGGCATAATGGGCTTTCCACCTCATCTCTATTTTATTATACAAAAAGCTACTACTTGTGCTCATTTTAAAACTCAACCCATTATAGATTCAAGAGAAGCAAAAGAGAGATATTATTGTACAACAAAAAGGGTTTGTGTACATTGTTGGAAAAATGGCATGTTTATCTACAACAATGGATCAACAACAACAATCGTCGAAAAAGATGATCCGAATGAAGAGTGCGGGACTAAGCACTTGTCATGCAAGCCCATTGATTGATTGTGACGACGAGTTATCAAAATCGGCCTTGTTTGCTTTCCGGGCTAAAGAAGAAGAGATCACAAAGAAGAAGATGGAGGTCAAGGAGAGAGTTCAAGCTCAATTAAGCCGCGTTGAACAAGAAACCAAAAAGTTAGCTGAAATTCGTAACGTGAGTATTTCAATATTGTTGTTAACAAAGTATATCGGTTTGGTTTCAGCTACATACATTTATAAAATTTAATTAACCAAACCAAACCAAACCGATGTTTGGTAAGCAAACCATTAAAGCTTTTGTTTGAATGTGTGATATTGTCACAAATTTTTTTTGTTTGGTTGATAACAGAAAATCTTAACTTAGGACCCAAAATTATGGCATATGTATGCACTAACTTTTTTTAAATACTTTAGGGTTTAAAAATGAAGGCCTAGTGGTCAATTATCTTAACCATAACCAAACTTTTTTAATACAATTAACCAATAATCAAAAAGATCAACCAATAGCTTAAACTATTGATCCTCAAGAGGTGTAGAGTTCAAATCCTGCAAGGTGCAGGACTACAGGTATATAAATATTTAGAAGTAGATTAGTTTGCTGTTAAAAAACAGTGAAACTTTTGATTATTGTTCGGTTATGGGTTAAAATCTATCCAAAGATGAAGGAAATAATGGGATTAATTGTGAGTGTAGGATCTTGAATCACTAGAGGATCCAAGGTGGAAAGAAGGGACGATCGTAAGAAAGAAGGTTGACTTGGTCAACAAAGAACTAAAGTCGTTGGGACAAAATTGCCAAAAGAAGGTGAGAGAGTTGGTACAAAAAAAAGTTGACTTAGTCAACATTGGATCCCAAACCAATTTTCCATAGTGGGGTTGTACTAAATTAAAATTTATCTTTTCTTTCAGATTTTATTTTTTGAAATATTATATGTTATAAAAATTTGTAGGAAAAAGAGTATAGAGAAGCTGTGGATGCATTTAACGAAAAAAACAAGGAGAAAGCACAGCTAATTGCCAGATTAATGGAGGTAAATTCACTAATTATACTATATATTTAGTTTTAATCAAATTATTTAATTATATCCACATACAACTATTAAATATATACCAATTTAGGGCGAGTAGAGAAACCGAATAAGTAGATAATAATTGAAATAATTGAACCGATTGAGAAATTTATGGTTCAATAATGAATTTTTATAACCAGTTTTTATGGTTCCAGTTATGATTATATGTGTATATATAAACTATTAACCAAACCGAACCAATAATAAAATCAATCTTTGTATTTGTTATGAATAACATGTTACATGTCAGCAAAGATTTGTTATAGTTTTTTTTTATTATTTTTTTAACAAGTGAACCATTTACAATCGAACCTATCAGTTATAAAATTTTAAAAATCTAAACATCGGTTATAGGTTCATTTTTAGTCCTGACTAAACGAAACCGACCAATGGTCACCCTATGTATGATTATGTTATTTATTTAATTAATGACAATCATTTCGTTCAATTTCTGCAGCTGGTTAACGAAAGCGAAATGGTGAGGATGAAAAAAATCGAAGAGTTAAACGAAAAATTCCAACTATTTGTCAAAAATCAATGAATAAATTGTTTTATTAATTTTTTATGTTATTATAAGTTATGAATGTCTAATTAGTGGTAAAACAAAATAGTGCGAGGGTAAATTTAGGGATTTAAGGTTGCTTTTGTGAAACATTTATTTACATATCTTGTGTTTGTTATAAGTTTGGTTTTATAATGTATTGTATTTATGTTATCACCCCTTGATGATTTATAGGATTTCCAAATTTATTCTGTGTTTCTAATTTGGGCTTGGTTAAACATCTAATCTGGATATTGGCCCAATAACTATTTAATAGTGGGCCTACTACATTTGTACTTGTAAATAGAACTACAGAAGTGAAAAAAGGAAACCGGCTCGTGATCCGATTCGATCAGATCGTTAGCAAAATCGGTTTCAGTGAAACGAGTCCAGTTTCAAATCTGACCCGTGTTTCGACGTGTTTGATATTCAAGCAGTTAAATCTTGTTTGAATTCGGTTCCTTAAACTAGTCGCTTAAAGCTGTTAAAATCGCCAAATGACCCTTTTGGCCCTCATACATTGGCAAATATAGGCAATGATTCTGTTCACACCGCTTAAAAACACTCTCTAACCTCTGAAATACTCAAGAATGTATTGCAATTTCATTTTTTTCTTTTGTTGTTATTGTAATTTCCAAAAAAAAAAATATTAACAATAATAACCGGTTCTTTCAATTTGGTTCCAAATGATACGGTTTCAATCTGATCCCAACTACTTCCTACTGGTTTGGATTCTTACCCGTCAAAACCACCGGTTCGGATTCGAACCAATTTGGCTTTAATCCGGTTTTGGCTTTGTTGACCAAATTAAAAAGGGATAATTACATATATCCCCTTATTAAGATACAAAAAATCCGGGTTGTGCACTATACTTGTAAAGTGTCACACCCCAACCGATGGCGGAATCATTGGGGGCGCGGCACTGAGCGAAACAGATTGTCCAGGAGAAATCCATAACAACTAAATTACCGGATATTTAACGTTACGTCCCATACCATACCATAACATATCAAATAAAAACAGTTATTACAGACATTATTATCTCAAAGACAAATAAAAATGTTCCGACAACTCAGATTTTATTAAGTTTGTTTCTAGACTCCCCTAGCTTGATTCCATAGCAGCTAGCAATCAAAAGCATCCTAAACACCTGTCACATACATTAAAATAAAAGTCAATACAGAATCAGTCGGATGGGAATCACCCTGTTCGTCCCGAACCAGCTGTTCATGACGGTGTTTCATGTTCAACCCATGAATCGGTTGTCTCTTTGATAGTAATCCGTTCTCAAACCGGCATTTCACCAGAAAATGAGTAGAAGGTCTGTCCGAGTTCCGATTCCATCAGTTTTGGAGTAAAAGTGAAGAAAGTTTGAAGAAAAGTTTGGAACACTTTGAAATGTGTTTAGATTATGACGAAATCAGTGTTTAAACATGTCGAAATCCCTTAGATCTGAGTTGTTCTTGGTGGAATGAGGTCACACCTTGGTATTCATGAGAACCCATGATGACATCATCCTAGAACAGCCCAAATCCATAGATTTCATGGTGGAAAGTTGTGATTTGATGGAGAAGATGATGCGAAAGTGTGTATAGATGATAGAAGTACAAGATTTGAGGAGAAAACTTACAAGAACCGCGAGGAATCGAGAGAAAAGTGGCTGAGAATGGGAAGGCTCGGAGGAGAGCTGTCACGTCATGAACAGTGATGTGGCAGGTGTGTATTTATAGGGGAATGAGGAAGAAAGGCGGTGTAAAGATGACCATCCGATCGGATGGCTTGTGTGAGTTGGCTTCCGACTTTTCGTTTCGTGCGTTGAGCGTTGCATTGCGAGTAAGCGATGTGATAGATTTGCGATTGCGTTTGCGATTAACATCCCACAATATACATATAAGCACACACAAGTAAAGCACATAATAGCACACACACGTAAAACAATATTCATAACCTGTAATTCGAGTTGCGATGCGATAGCGATGTGATAGCGTTTAGTAGGTTAGCGTTAGTTACGTTTATCGTATTGTTACTTCACATATTAAATAATCATAAAACAAATAGCGTCAAGCGAGTGTCGATTATCGAGTTCAAGTGTACAGTCATAATTGAGCAAGGAATGACAGATCCAATTAGCAATCTTTTCTGCCTTTGATTTTAACTTGTACTTTGACTTTGACTTCGAAAGTCGGGTTGTTACAGCCTCCCCTACTTTAGGAAACTTCGTCCCGAAATTTAAGGCGCAGACGTAACGAATAGCTGTGGATATTTAGCTTTCATATCACTTTCGAGTTCCCAGGTGAATTTGGCGCCGTGTTTGCCTTCCCAGCGCACCTTTACAATGGGAATGCGTGAGCATCGGAGTTTTTTTGGTCTCTCGGTCCATGATCTCGACTGGCTTTTTCACGAAGTGTAATGTTTCGTCCACTTGAAGATCCTCAAGAGGGACATGTAGATCCTGGTCGGCTAGGCACTTTTTGAGGTTCGAAACGTGGAAAGTCGGATGTATGTTGCTGAGTTCCTCCGGTAATTCGAGTCTGTAGGCCACTTTGCCAATTCTTTCCAGAATCTTAAAGGGTCCAACGTATCGAGGCGCGAGCTTTCCTTTCTTGGCGAATCGGATCACTCCCTTCCAAGTTGCAACCTTTAGGAGTACGTGATCGCCAACGTCAAATTCAAGGGGCTTGCGGCGTTTATCGGCGTAACTCTTTTGACGACTCCGAGCTTTCAGTAGATTGTCTCATATTTGGAGGATCTTGTCAGTCGTTTCTTGCAATAACTCAGGACCGGTAATTTGCGCATCCCCGATCTCGTGCCATACAATAGGCGATCGACATTTTCTTCCGTATAATGCCTCAAATTGTGCCATTTTAATGCTAGAATGATAACTGTTATTGTACGAGAATTCGACTAAAGGAAAATGCGAATCCCAATTACCACCGAAATCTATAACACATGAGTGAAGCATATCTTCAAGGGTGCGAATCATGCGTTCGGTCTGGCCGTCGGATTGGGAATGGAAAGCAGTACTAAGATTGAGAGTAGTACAAAGAGCGGATTGAAAAGTTTCCCAGAGGCGCGAAGTGAATCGACCATCAAGGTCAGAGATGATATCACGAGGTGTCCCGTGTCGACAAATGATTTCGTCGGTATAGATTCGTGCTAATTGTTCTACCTTGTAGTCTTCCCGTATTGGCAGAAAGTGGGCGGATTTGGTGAGACGATCAACGATAACCCAAATGCTATCGTGACCTGATGGCGTGCGCGGGAGTTTCGTAATGAAATCCATGGCTATACTCTCCCACTTCCACATGGGAATTTCGGGTTGAACGAGCAAGCCAGAGGGGCGTTGGTGCTCAGCCTTGACCTTCGAACAGGTTAGGCACTTCGAAACGTAAATAGCGATATCTCTCTTCATGCTCGGCCACCAGTACCTGTAACGAAGGTCCTGGTACATCTCATCGGTACTAGGATGAATGGAATATCAAGACTTGTGGGCTTCATTTAGCAGAATCTCTCGTAAATTAGTGCGTTTGGGAATCCAAATTCGGTCTAGGTAGTGAAATATACCGTTTGATTTATTCACTAGTTGTTCACCGTTTCTGATAATCCTTTCTTTCTTCAAAGTACGCTCGGTAAAACAAGCATGTTGAGTGTCGCAGATGAGAGCTTCGAGATGGTGTTGGGTTTGAGTATTACGGACGCTATGCAAATAGCTTCGTCGACTGAGAGCGTCGGCAATGACATTTGCTTTTCCTGGATGGTAACGAATCTCACAGTCATAATCGTTGAGGAGTTCAACCCATCGGCGTTGGCGCATATTCAGCTCTTTCTGGTTAAAGATGTGTTGTAGGCTCTTGTGGTCGGTGAAGACCATACACTTGGTACAGTAAAGTAGTGTCGCCAAATCTTTAACGCAAAAACAACTGCACCAAGCTCGATATCATGGGTTGTATAGTTCTTCTCGTGGATCTTGAGCTGACGAGAGGCGTACATGATAACCTTGTCCCGTTGCATAAGAACACAACCGAGACCGAGGTTAGAGGCATCGCAGTAGACTAAGAAGTCGTCGTTTCCGTCGGGTAGAGCGAGCACAGGGGCATTGCAGATCATGAGTTTGAGGGTTTGAAAGGCTTCCTCTTGTTCAGTTCCCTAAACAAAAGGTTTATCCTTGTGCGTAAGAGAAGTGAGAGGGACAACGATCTTTGAGAAACCGGCGATGAATCGGCGATAGTAACCCGCCAATCCGAGAAAAGAACGAACTTTGGACGGGTTCTTTGGTGTAATCCAACTCTTAACTGCTTCGATCTTCGCGGGATCGACGTGAATACCTTGACTATTGACAATATGACCGAGGAATTGAACCTCCTCAAGCCAAAATTCACACTTGGAGAAGTTGGCTTAGAGGCGGTTTCCCTGTAGTAGTTCAAGAACCAAACAGAGATGCTGCGCGTGTTCGGTTTTTGACTTGGAATAGATCAGGATATCATCGATAAACACGATGACGAAGTGGTCGATAAAAGGTTTACACACGCGATTCATTAGATCCATGAAGACTGTGGGGCTGTTAGTTAGACCAAAAGGCATAACAACAAACTCGTAGTGGCAGTATCGGGTTCGAAAAGCGGTTTTGGGTATATCGTCCTATTGAATTCGTAACTGGTGATAGTCGGAGCGTAGATCGATCTTGGAAAAACACGTAGCACCTTGTAATTGATCAAACAAATCATCGGTTCGAGGCAATGGATAGCGATTCTTGATAGTCAGCTTATTGAGTTCCCTATAATCGATGCACATCCGGAACGATCCGTCCTTCTTTTTAACGAAAAGGACAGGAACGCCCCAACGAGAGGTGTTAGGGCGAATAAAGCCTTTATCAAGAAATTCCTGGAGCTGACTTGAGAGTTCGCGCATTTCGGATGGAGTGAGATGGTAAGGCGCTCTAGCGATGGGATTGGCTCCAGGAATGAGGTCAATGCAAAAATCGATATCACGAGAGGGCGGTAAACTAGGTAATTCGTCAGGAAAGACGGCAGGAAAATCACGAACCACAGTCACCTTTTCCATTGCCTTCTCTTTCTTTTCCTTCTCCGCTACTACGATGTGCGCCAAGAAAGCTTGGTATTCCTTGTGGAGATACTTGCTAGCTTGGACATACGGCATGAGTTGTAATTTCTTCGAAGCAACTTCGCCATAGACACACAATTGATCGTCGTTTGTGAGAGAGTAACGAATCATTTTATCGAAACAAACAATTTCAGCATGATTCTCCCGGAGGAAATCCATGTGTACTATGACATCAAAGCTACCAAGCTGCATCGGGATAAGATTGATTGGGAAAACGTGACTGTTGAGCTCAAGAGTACAATCACGGAGAACGGAACTAACAGTGACGGTTCTTCCAGTGGCAACTTCTACATCGAATGTTGATGGGAGATTAACGCGTTTACGGTTTAGGAGCCTTTCGAATTCGAACGATACAAAACAGTTATCGGCTCCAGTATCAAACAAACACGAAGCATATATACCATTTATGAGAAACATACCATTAACCACGTTGTTGTCTGCCTGAGCCTGACAGGCGTTGATGTTGAAAACTCGCCCACGGGTCGCTTGCTGAGCTGGCTGCTGAGGCTGCTGCTGTTGATGTTGTTGTTGCGCTGGCTGCTGCTTTGGCTCTTACTTCACCACTCTTTTCGAGCAGACATTCACGAAGTGGTTGGGGTCACCACACGCATAGCAGGCTCTTGCATGAGCAGGAGCTGCTTGTTGTCCTTGCGGAGCGGGCAGAGCAGGAGGAGCTTGAACCTGAGCTTGACGGAGACTGGTACGGCAGTTGGCAGTAAAGTGGCCGTAAAGGTTGCAGTGAACACAAAATCGACATGAGATCCCAACAGGATGGGGGTAAGTACAAGTAGGGCAAAGCGGGTGTGGACGAGTATATGCGCGTTTAGCCGGCGGTGTATTGGTCACTGGTGCTTCTACCTGGCGGTTCTGGTTTTGGGGTTGAGCAGGTACCGCTTTGAGTGGAGCGGTGGTGACAGCACAGTTCTTGTTGTTGTTGTTGTTCTTGCGCTTGCGGCGTGAAGAATTGGAAGCTTGCGGTGCTGCGGTTTCAGCGGTGGGAGCAGCGGTGACTTGATGGAGACTTTTGGTAGTTTTATCAAAGTAACTAGCCCGAACTCGCTTGTCATTAATCTCAGCAGCGAGCAGGAAGGTTTCCTCAATGGTTGTTGTCTTGGCGGCTTGCACGAAATCAGCAACACAATCCGGTAAAGCACGGATGTATTTCTTGATGGTGATGTCCGGAGTAGAGACTTGGCCGGGACAGATTATGCTAAGCTGCTTAAAGCGCGCAGTAAGACCAACATTGTCGCCACCCTATTGCTTAATGTTCCAAAACTCGTCCTCCAGCTTCTGAAGCTCATGGTGAGGGCAGAATTCCTTCATCATGATTTCCTTCAACTCTTCCCAAGTAAGCCCATAGGCTGCGTCGTTCCCTCGCTTGTTCCTTTCGGCAGTCCACCAGTCCAGAGCCCTGGACTGGAAAACGTCAGTTGCGTTGACAGTGTGTAGGTTATCAGGACAATCGCTTTGGCGCAGAGTGACTTCAATTGCATCGAACCACTGAAACATGGCAGTAGGCCCGTCTTCTCCAGTGAAGTCTTTGGGGTCGCAGGCCTTAAACTGCTTGAAGCTAAAAGTAGACTTAGGCGAGTCTGTCCTTGATTCCTCAGAGGACTTGCTAGAGTTCTCAATAAGTTCGCTGACAATTTGCAGAATAACCTTACCCATTTGCTTTGCGACTAGAGAAGTGATACGCTTATCAGCGTGGTTGCGGCGAGAAGCGCGAGTGGTATGCGATCCAAATGACGACATTGTCTGCAACAGACATCGCCATAGGACTCAGAAGCGATTTAATTATAGTCTAGCGTATCACCAAAAGCTACTTTACGTAAAGCACAGGAACACGTCTAATCTCATAGGCACATAATCACGTAGACCACATAAGCACGTAAGCACATAAGCACATATTCCACTATATTTTGCATGTATTCACCTACATATCTTGCACATATTCACCTATCTTCCACAGCTGCGTAAAGCGTTCGAGAGTTGCGAGTAGCGAGTAGTGATTGCGAGTAACATAGCGAGTAGTATAGTGTGCGCGATTTGTTAGCGTATTGAGATAGTTGTGTAGTGCGAGTTGTGTGTGTTTATCGAAGCAATCAGTGGAAGAGCATATAAATCTCCAAGACCAAAACACATAAACACATAAAAAACCTAAAATTTACACATAAAATCGAAGAATCAGCGGCTGCGATTCCATAATCGAAACACATAGAATCAGTGGTTGGAGTGTCTGGGTCCATCGAGCATGTCTCACACCCAGGGTGATTCGACTATTCTCAAGAACGTCGAGTACACGCTTTGGCCTAGTAAACTGTGCTCTCTTACCGGCATACGGTGAATGGCATGCACCTTTCGGCCATTACGCGACCCTAGTCGTTGGAACCCATCGAGACTTTGGTGAGAGTTTTGTAAAAACCAAATTAGAGAGTGGAGTGAGTCATCAAGATTCGGGTTTCACCCCTATCTCGACGTTCACACTCCTGTTTGTGTGATAGGATCACGAGATAAAGAGGGAGATTTGCGTCAAAGTATGGATTTCACTCCTGATTCAACGCAAATTCTCGTGTTTATAGTAAAAAAAAGGCGCGTCAAACGAGCAATTCTATCGAGAGTTTACGGTTTTCACACCTAGTCTCGACCAAATCACTCGTTTGTTTTTTAAAACTGTGTGTGTGTCGCCAGCCTTAGGAAAGGCGGAGCTTGCGCGAAGCGGTAGTATGCGATGTTCGCGCAAGAGTGTAGTTTTTAGCGGGTTCGAGCGAGAATATCAAGTAAGCTTGTACAAAACCCCTACTGGGTTTGCACAAGTCGGTCTGTTGGTACTTAGACTATAGACTAGGTCAATTCTAAGACGTCGACCCGGACTAGGTCGTGTCTTGCCTGATTCCCTATAGTTATGGCTCTGATACCAATCTGTCACACCCCAACCGATGGCGGAATCATCGGGGCGCGGCACTGAGCGAAACAGATTGTCCAGGAGAAATCTATAACAACTAAAATTACCGGATATTTAACGTTACGTCTCATACCATAACATATCAAATAAAAGCAGTTATTACAGACATTGTTATCTCAAAGACAAATAAAAATGTTCCGACAACTCAGATTTTATTAAGTTTGTTTCTAGACTCCCCTAGCTTGATTCCATAGCAGCTAGCAATCAAAAGCATCCTAAACACCTGTCACATACGTTAAAATAAAAGTCAATACACATAGTGTAAAGGTGAGCATACAAGTTTAATAGTATAGTAGTAGCGAAAGCAATTTACGCATAAACATCATGTAACACGTAATAATGTGAAGCAGGTAAGTTATCGACAATGAAATATGCACACACGTGACTGCGAATTGTAAAATGCGCAACACATATCACCACTGTGACACGTGAAGAAAAGCCCTTAACAACCCCTGTCCACGACACGTGCTGAGTCCAAACTATACTACTATCATTGCTAAGGTGTCAGGCAACAATCACTATGTAAACATAACATACTAGCATTCATCGAATTACACGTATAACATGCGAGAGCGGTTAGCGTATAAAAGTGTTTGTGTTGTGTGATAGATGTGATTTAACATAGGTAACGTATGTAACACCCAAAAGTGCTTAAAGCAAAAAGGGATCGAGTATACTCACAGAGCATCGACAGTGCTAAACACGATCTGTACTGGATTGAAGGGAGCGCTTAGAACTAGCCTGATCAGAGAACGATTGTGTAAGCGTTAAACAGTGCGTCAGAGCGTGTAAGTGACGAATAGTGATCCGGTCGAATGACCGTCCAGACGGATGACCATTCGGTCGGATGGTTATTCTCCTGGGATGGATGTGTTTGTGTATGATGTAACTTTGAAGTTTTTGTTGTAGCATTTGAAAATTTTTGAAGTGTTTCTACCTTCTCAGGTCGTCCGGTCGGACGGTCATCCGGACGGATGGTCGTCCGCTCGGATGGTGATCCGAGTGGAGGTTTAACACATTTTGAAGATTGAAAGTTGTTTAAGTGTTGAACATCACAAGTCATCCGGTCGGATCGTCGTTCGATCGGATGGCGATCCGATCGGACGGCGATTCGTTCGGAGACCTGTTTGTTCTACAAACTTGTAAAATTCGTTAAGTTTTGAAAGTTTTATGATTGAACCGAGACGGTATGACAACATGCTAAACAACAGAAACCTCATCAGGTCCAACTCATCCGGTCGGATGGGAATCACCCCGTTCGTCCCGAACCAGCTGTTCATGACGGTGTTTCATGTTCAACCCGTGAATCAGTTGTCTCTTTAATAGTAATCCGTTCTCAAACCAGCACTTCACCAGAAAATGAGTAGAAGGCATGTCCGAGTTCCGATAGGTTTTGGAGTAAACATGTTGAAATTCCTTAGATCCGAGTTGTTCTTTGTGGAATGAGGTCACACCTTGGTGTTCATGAGAACCCATGATGACATCATCCAAGAACAGCCCAAATCCATAGATTTCATGGTGGAAAGTTGTGATTTGATGGAGAAGATGATGCGAAAGTGTGTGTATAGATGATAGAAGTACAAGATTTAAGGAGAAAACTTACAAGAATCACGAGGAATCGAGAGAAAAGTGGCTGAGAATGCGAAGGGTCGGAGGAGAGCTGTCACATCATGAACAGTGATGTGACAGGTGTGTATTTATAGTGGAAGGAGGAAGAAAGGCGGTGTAAAGTGATTCGGTCGGAGGGCCTTCCGATCGGATGGTCATCCGGACAGATGACCATCCGATCGAATGACCATTCGATCGGATAGCTTGTGTGAGTTAGTTTCCGACTTTTCGTTTCGTGTGTTGAGCGTTGCGTTGCGAGTAAGCGATGCGATAGATTTGCGATTGCGTTTGCGATTAACATCCCACAATATACATATAAGCATACACAAGTAAAGCACATAATAGCACACACACGTAAAACGATATTCAGAACCTGTAATTCGAGTTGTGATGCGATAGCGATGTGATAGCGTTTAGTAGGTTAGCGTTAGTTACGTTTATCGCATTGTTACTTCACATATTAAATAATCGTAAAACAAATAGCGTCAAGCGAGTGTCGATTATCGAGTTCAAGTGTACAAGTAATAATTGAGCAAGGAATGACAGATCTAATTAGACAAGATCGCTGATTGCGATCTGTCACTCCTTGTTCAATTCCTGTTTTGACTTCTTTGACTTGTAGATAGTCTATTTTATGCTTTACGTTAGTTTTATTATGTGGAGTATTTGCTAATAATAGAGGTTTAATATCTAATTATTGATATTTATCGCATGTTTTATCGCTTTATTGCTATCGCAATCGCACTCGCAACTCGAATTACGCGTTCTGGATATTGTTATATGTGTGTGTGTGCCTTATGTGTTACTTGTGCATGTTTATTTATGTTGATGTTGTGTGATTAATCGAAACGCAATCGAAACTCAATCGCAATCGAATCGCGAACGCTAAACGAATATGAAATAAGGATGATTGTATGTTGATATAGTAGTTGGGATTAAAAGTAAATTGACTAGGAAACTCTATCGCATCGCAACGCTCGCAATTGCAATCGAAACAGCAAAACTCATCGCGCCGTGCCCTCCAATCGAGTGGCCAGCCGATCGAGCTGCCACCCGATCGGGCTGCCATCCGATCGGGCTGCCACCCGACCAGGGTAACCACTCGATCGACCAGCCCTCTCCTCCCCTTTCCTTTTATGGAAAGCCTATAAATACCCCTGTCAACATCACAAACTTACCTTTTTCTGCACCTCTCGTCTGACCAGCGCTTCTTGCCCACTTTTCTTCAGATTTCTCGCGATTCTTGTAAGTTTTCCATCTAAACCTTGTACTTTCTTGATCTATACGCACTCCTACACGTTTCTATCTTTCGAATCTTAACTTTTAACCGTGAAATCACTAGATTTGAGGTGTTCTAGGATGATGTCATCATGGTGTTCTTATGAACTTCATGTTTTGAATTTAATCCGCCAAGAACAAGTTAGATCTGAACGATTTCCACACAAATAAACAAAGATCTTGCATAGACCTAAACATATTCATGGTGAAAAAGGATTGAAAGATGGTTTCTAACTTTCTTTCAACTCTTTTACACTCAATGCACTCAAACCGATAGAATCAGACCTTGTTCTAACCTTCTACTCCTTCTTGGTGATGTGTTGGTTCAAGATCTGAGTTCTACCAACGAGACAACCGATTTCGGGTTAAGCAAGAACAACCGTCTTGAACTGGTTAACTGGTTGAACTTGGGTGATTCCTGTTCGATCGGGTCACTTGTGTCAAGACGGGGTTCTGTTGTTAACACGTTGTCACACCCTCTCAATAGAACTACAACCCATCGAAAACAACCAAGTGTAAGACGATCAGGCCGACCAGGATGGAGTGCCGTCCGATCGGACTATTGTCCGATCGGATTGACACCCGATCGGGTTGCCACCCGATCGGCATATACCTTGGCCCCACACTCAAATTTTATTTTCAAACTTTTGAGGTTGAACATTGAACGAAATGCTGTCCGATCGGATTACCACTCGACATGAGATGTTCTGACTTCAACACTTAAACAATTTTCAACATGTTCAATACACAAGGGTTGCCACCCGATCGGACTACCATCCGATCGAGTGACAAACTGCTGTGAACTTATTCTTACTAAAAGTGTCCAACCAATCGGTTTGTCGTCCGATCGAACGGTCGTTCGATCGACCGACCTGAAGGTAGAGATACTTCTATATTTTCAAAATGCTACAACGAAAACTTCAAAAGACAAGCCATCATACACAAACACATCTTTCCCAAGCGAAGTAACAATCTACTCGAAAGGTCACCCGATCTGATGACCATCCGAGCGGATTGTCACCCGATCGACCGGCTACCCGATCGGATTGCCATCCGATCGGATTGCTGTTCGACCCATTGACACTTTGTTCCGTTTTATGTGTCGCTTATCGTTATGCTATCGTTCTAATCAGGCTAACTTTACTCTCTAACGCTCCCTTCAATCCATCATCGCTGTGAGCATACTCGAACCCTTTTTGCTTTACGCACGTTTGGGTGTTACATACGTTACTTATGCTAAATCACATCGAACACACTACGCAATACTTTAACGCTAACCGATACTGCATGTTATACGTAACTTAATGAATGCTTGTTTGTTATGTTTACACATGGAATGCTGTCTACCTGCCTTAGCAACAGTAGTACTATTGGTTTGGACTCAGCACCTGTTCACTCAGGGGTTGTTAAGGACAATTAGTTACATGGCTCACAGTGGTGAGCGTGTATCGCGAACTGCCTTGAGCAGTCAACCCGCAGTCATTGGTATCGATAGGTTCATGTCGATAACTAACGTGCTTCATTTCACACTGTGTACGTGCTGGTTATGCGTAAACGATTTCAAACTCTATTATATCTATTAAACTTGTATGCTCACCTTTACACTATGTGTATTGACTTTTACTTTAACGTATGTGGCAGGTGCTTAAGGTGTTTAGATGCTTTGCTTGCTGTGAAATCTAGGCTAGGAAAGACCTAGAACAATAATAAATTGTCTGTACTTAAAATATGAGTTGTCGGAACAGAACAATTTGACTAGATCTTGTCTGTAATAATTATGATATCTTTTATGACATGGTATGGGACATGTTGCTTTAAATAATTGGTAATTATAGTTGTTATGGAAACTTCTGGACAATCTGTTTCGCTCAGTGCCACGCCCCGATGATTCCGCCATCGGTTGGGGTGTGACATGTTCATGACGGTGTTTCATGTTCAACCTGTGAATCAGTTGTCTCTTTGATAGTAATCCATTCTCAAACCGGCACTTCACCAAAAAAATGAGTAGAAGGCATGTCCGAGTTCCGATTCCATAGGTTTTGGAGTAAATATGTTGAAATCCCTTAGATCCGAGTTGTTCTTTGTGGAATGAGGTCACACCTTGGTGTTCATGAGAACCCATGATGACATCATCCTAGAACAGCCCAAATCCATAGATTTCATGGTGGAAAGTTGTGATTTGATGGAGAAGATGATGCGAAAGTGTGTGTAGATGATAGAAGTACAAGATTTGAGGAGAAAACTTACAAGAATCACGAGGAATCGAGAGAAAAGTGGCTGAGAATGCGAAGGGTCGGAGGAGAGTTGTCACATCATGAACAGTGATGTGACAGGTGTGTATTTATAGTGGAAGGAGAAAGAAAGGCGGTGTAAAGTGATTCGGTCGGAGGGCCTTCCGATCGGATGGCCATTCGATCGGATGGCTTGTGTTAGTTGGTTTCCGACTTTTCGTTTCGTGCGTTGAGCGTTGCGTTGCGTTGCGTTGCGAGTAAGCGATGCGATAGATTTGCGATTGCGTTTGCGATTAACATCCCACAATAGACATATAAGTACACACAAGTAAAGCACATAATAGCACACACACGTAAAACGATATTCAGAACCTGTAATTCGAGTTGCGATGCGATAGCGATGTGATAGCGTTTAGTAGGTTAGCGTTAGTTACGTTTATCGCATTGTTACTTCACATATTAAATAATCGTAAAACAAATAGTGTCAAGCGAGTGTCGATTATCGAGTTCAAGTGTACAAGTAATAATTGAGCAAGGAATGACAGATCTAATTAGACAAGATCGTTGATTGATATCTGTCACTCCCTGTTCAATTCCTGTTTTGACTTCTTTGACTTGTAGATAGTCTATTTTATGCTTTACGTTAGTTGTATTATGTGGAGTATTTGCTAATAATCGAGGTTTAATCTCTAATTATCGATATTTATCGCATGTTTTATCTCTTTATCGCTATCGCAATCGCACTCGCAACTCGAATTACGCGTTCTGGATATTGCTATATGTGTGTGTGTGCCTTATGTGTTACTTGTGCATGTTTATTTATGTTGATGTTGTGTGATTAATCGAAACGCAATCAAAACTCAATCGCAATCGAATCGCAAACGCTAAACGAATATGAAATAAGGATGATTGTATGTTGATATAGTAGTTGGGATTAAAAGTAATTTGGCTAGGAAACTCTATCGCATCGCAACGCTCGCAATCGCAATTGAAACAGCAAAACTCATCGCGCCGTGCCCTCCAATCGAGTGGCCAGCCGATCGAGCTGCCACCCGATCGGGCTGCCATCCGATCGAGGTGCCACTCGATCGGGCTGCCACCCGACCAGGGTAACCACTCGATCGACCAGCCCTCTCCTCCCCTTTCCTTTTATGGAAAGCCTAGAACTAGCCTGATCAGAGAACGATTGTGTAAGCGTTAAACAGTGCGTTAAACAGTGCGTCAGAGCGTGTAAGTGACGAATAGTGATCCGGTCGAATGACCGTCCAGACGGATGACCATTCGGTCGAATGGTTATTCGCCTGGGATGGATGTGTTTGTGTATGATGGAACTTTGAAGTTTTAGTTGTAGCATTTGAAAAGTTTTGAAGTGTTTCTACCTTCTCAGGTCGTCCGGACGGACGGTCGTCCGGTCGGACGGACGGTCGTCCGCTCGGATGGTGATCCGAGTGGAGGTTTAACACATTTTGAAGATTGAAAGTTGTTTAAGTGTTGAACATCATAAGTCATCCGGTCGGATCGTCGTTCGATCGGATGGCGATCCGATCGGACGGCGATTCGTTCGGAGACCTGTTTGTTCTACAAACTTGTAAAATTCGTTAAGTTTTGAAAGTTTTGTGATTGAACCGAGACGGTATGGCAACATGCTAAACAACAGAAACCTCATCAGGTCCAACTCATCCGGTCGGATGGGAATCACCCCGTTCGTCCCGAACCAGCTGTTCATGACGGTGTTTCATGTTCAACCCGTGAATAAGTTGTCTCTTTGATAGTAATCCGTTCTCAAACCAGCACTTCACCAGAAAACGAGTAGAAGGCATGTCCGAGTTCCGATTCCATAGGTTTTGGAGTAAACATGTTGAAATCCCTTAGATCCGAGTTGTTCTTTGTGGAATGAGGTCACACCTTGGTGTTCATGAGAACCCATGATGACATCATCCTAGAACAGCCCAAATCCATAGATTTCATGGTGGAAAGTTGTGATTTGATGGAGAAGATGATGCGAAAGTGCGTGTAGATGATAGAAGTACAGGATTTGAGGAGAAAACTTACAAGAATCACGAGGAATCGAGAGAAAAGTGGCTGAGAATGCGAAGGGTCGGAGGAGAGCTGTCACATCATGAACAGTGATGTGACAGGTGTGTATTTATAGTGGAAGGAGGAAGAAAGGCGGTGTAAAGTGATTCGGTCGGAGGGCCTTCCGATCGGATGGCTTGTGTGAGTTGGTTTCCGACTTTTCGTTTCGTGCGTTGAGCGTTGCGTTGTGAGTAAGCGATGCGATAGATTTGCGATTGGGTTTGCGATTAACATCCCACAATATACATATAAGCACACACAAGTAAAGCACATAATAGCACACACACGTAAAACGATATTCAGAACCTGTAATTCGAGTTGCGATGCGATAGCGATGTGATAGCGTTTAGTAGGTTAGCGTTAGTTACGTTTATCGCATTGTTACTTCACATATTAAATAATCGTAAAACAAATAGCGTCAAGCGAGTGTCGATTATCGAGTTCAAGTGCACAAGTAATAATTGAGCAAGGAATGACAGATCTAATTAGCAATCTTTTCTTCCTTTGACTCTAACTTTGACTTTGACTTCGAAAGTCGGGTTGTTACATAAAGAGCATGTGAGATATATTTCTTAATGATATTTTGATCTTATCTATCTATAGACCTTTATAAAGCATTTCTCATGTCTAAAATTGTAATTTAACATCAATTTTTTAAGATGGCAGACTAAAGGTCTGAACAAAACCCTATATTTTTACATATTTCTTCCCATTCTGCCCTGCTTTCCCTTACATCAAACCCTCAGAATGTTATCATCAGTTTCTCAACTCAATCGTTGCCTTTTGATTCGTGAATTGCCCCAATCGATTCTCCTTCCCTCAATCAGTTTTAATCGAATGGTGCTCTTCCCCTTTAATGCCACCGCTAAAGCTTCCTCCACCTTCTGTCTATATAAAACGACCTTTTTCTGTCTTTGTATCTTAATTTTCTCCGGCCAATACGCATGTTATAGTGACAAAGAGGGAAATCCGGTGTTCCCTCTGATGCTTCCGATTGCATATTCAGAGAAGAGAGGGAGGGAGAACCAGAGAACACAGAGAGAGAAGGAGATGTGTGAGTGGCCATTAACAGGGGTTAAAGCGATGCCGGTTCAGTCATCTAGGGTTCCGACAGAGGGCTTCAACAGATGCGCTGTAATCCGGGTTTTAAATTACAAGGTAATTCAAAGGTTCTTCAAAAATTATGGGTTCTGTTTAGATTCTTGGGCGTTTTTAATCACTTAATTTTCGTGGTAGTTATTATTTGTAGTTGAAAGATGGAAAGGGATTTCATGGGCTTGAATTCAAAAGATTCCAATTTCATGGTCAAAGATGAAGCTGATGAAGTATGCAAAGAATCAGGTTTTTTTCTTATATTTTTCTTCAAGTTTATTGACCTAATTTGAACGCTTTTTACAAACTGAATTGAAGTTCGTTATGCTGTTAATTTATACTATTAGGTTTGCAATTTTGTTGTTAGTTTTACTATATTGGGATTGTTGAAACACGGCATCACCGCCAGGATGATTGGGCCGCCTTCTACATGATGGTGAAGAATCTCATCTTGTTCTTCCTCTTGGACCTAGATCTGCAATGGAGAAGACAAGAAAGTGGAGCTTGTAGAGATGACCGGTAGGGGAAAGAATCCCCTGTTTCCAGTAACAAAAGTGTGGCGGCTCCATCTTCTCTAACCCTAATAATGAGGTGAACACCTCCTTATATAGGGGACATGGGCCTCCCCTAACCTCAATGGGCCAGGCCCAGTTAGGGGTTATCTCTACAAGTCCCTAGCCCAATGTAGTTAATATACTACAACGCGTTGGGCCTCGCGGTTGGGTTAGTCACACAATAATAAATAATTAATATAAAAGCAATAAGTAACGGGAAGGTCCGACCGCTCGGGTCGGGTCCAATACCATACCTCTACAAGTCCCCCAGTCTAGTGTTGCTCACGAGTGCAGGCGCTGGGAGGAGCACTAGACTTATTAGGAGTGCTGGGAAGTGAGGATTATTAATTCTACGTTTACCTGTCGCCGAGGCGCGAGAGCTTTGCTGGCCATGTTTTATTGCGTCTGTCTTTCGTTGTGCGTAAAGATAATGGAGCGGTGAAATGTGCACGATAGTTCATCGTGGTAATCGGCTAGGCAAAGGCTGGTTGCTGCCTTTTGTACTGGCTCACTTTCGTGAGCTGCCAAGGTTGCACGTATGCGTATATATCCCGCGCATGGACTTTGGAACTGGGTGAGTGTTTTTTGGCTGTTGAGTGTGGAGAATAGGATGAATCAACCTTGATGATGAAGGGTCCTATTTATAGCCAGAGGGTGAGAGAGGGATGAGCATCTTCGCCAGCTGGTATAGGGCGCCAGCTGTTTGACCAAGGGGAAAATCCTCTCGGTTCCCTCTGTTGTGGTCAGTGTAGTGGTACACGTGGCGCGCCTATATTTGCCCATGCTGGAGACATCGTACTGGTACTGTCGGTCTGCTCCTTGATTTGCTGCCGGTCTACATGGCTCTTGATGAATGGTGACACGTGGTGTCCTTTATGTCGGAGGGAGCATCTTTGGTGCCATGTAGGATGAAAAAGTGGTGTGGTCCTTGCCATGTGAGCGGGGAATTGGGACCATACCTCTTCAAGTCCCCCCAGTCCAGTGTGCCTTCTAGTTGAGTTGATCGTCTAGGAGGGATTCTGGACTTATAAGGGTAGTGGTTGTTGGGACACATGTTTGATTTTGTAAAGTTGAGCCTATTGGGCGCGCCGCGCATGACACATTGGCAACTTGTAAAGTTGAGCCAACCGGACGCATGGCGCGTGACGTATTGGCAACTTGTAAAGTTGCGCCAAACTGGGCGCATGGCGTGTTGGCAACTTGTTAAGTTGAGCCAACTGGACGCATGGCGCATGGCGTGTTGGCAACTTGTTAAGTTGAGCCAACTGGACGCATGGCGCATGGTGTATTGGCAACTTGTAAAGTTGCGCCAAACTGGGCGCATGGCGTGTTGGCAACTTGTTAAGTTGCGCCAAACTGGACGCATGGCGCATGGCGTGTTGGCAACTTGTTAAGTTGAGCCAACTGGACGCATGGCGCATGGCGTGTTGGCAACTTGTTAAGTTGAGCCAACTGGACGCATGGCGCATGGTGTGTTGGCAACTTGTAAAGTTGAGCCAACTGGACGCATGGCGCATGGGATGGCGTATGGAACTGAGCCAAAACGGCGTGAGTCACTAAAAATATTCAACCTTTTGTATGACTATGTTGGTTAGCACATGATGCACGCGTGTTTATCCTTATGGAATACATATACCTGGTGTTTAAATCTTTGTAAACTGTTGTCTACAATATTTGCACGTGTTAATCCACTTTGAGTCAGGTTATCGCGAATGAGCATTGGCATAAAGTTGCGTCAGGATAATGAAGTGAAAACCCTAGCCTGCGCTAATCCTCCGCTGTGCCATAACGACAATGTGGCTTGAGGCAAGGAGATGTGGTTTGTCTTGAAGAATGTAGGTGTAAACGAAACTTTATGTTAGCCAATGTGTTTTTGCGTATACCCAAAGTGGTGCGTGCATTTGTAGCTCAGTTTATGTTTTGTAAGCGTTTTCGTCTATGGCTGAATATGCGCGCGTGCGTGACATACACACCCGTATGTAAAGGCAGCAGGGCCGCATGGAGCTTAGCATGCTTGCATGTGTAGCGGCAAGCTCGCCTGGAGACTAGCGTGCTCATATCTGAAGGAGCATGTGCGTATGGCGACTTAGGTGCTCATAAATAGCTGAGCATGCGTGCAAAACGCATGTGTGCTCGCTCGTAAGTAAGGGATCATGCGGCTGGCGACTTATGTGCTCGTATGTGGAGGAGCAGGCGCGTATGGCGATGGCGTACAGAAGTGAGCCAAACGGCGCATGGCGATGGCGTACAGAAGTGAGCCAAAACGGCGCATGGCGTGCGTGTCTTTAGCCTTGAGGAATACGTACAACTAGTGCTTGGATCTTTGTAAACTGTTGTCTACAATATTTGTGCGTGTTAATCCACTTTGCATAGGTTATCGCGAATGGGAATTGGCGTAAAGTTGCGTCGGTGTAATAAAGTGGAAACTTGTTTTAGCCAATGTGTTTTTGCGTATACCCAAAGTGGTGCGTGCATTTGTAGTATAGTTTACATGTTGTAAACGTTTTTGTATGTAACTAAGCATGCATGTGAGTATAGGAGCCTGCGCGCATGCTCGACTTTCGTGCTCGAAGTAAAGGAGCATGCGCGCGTGGGCGGCTTACGTGCTCGCAGTAAAGGAACAGGTGTGCTCACTCGTATGTAGAGGAGCATGTGCCGACCGGTGCATATGTGCTCGCTCGTAAGTGAAAGGAGCAGCGGGCTCGCATGGCGGCTGAGATGCTCGTATGTAAAAGAAGCATGCGCGTGTGGCGACTTACGTGCTCATAAATAGAGCATGCGTGCAAAACGCATGAGTGCTCGCTCGTAAGTAAAGGAGCATGCGCGCGTGGTGACTTACGTGCTCATAAATAGAGGAGCATGCGTGCAAAACGCATGTGTGCTCGCTCGTATGTAGAGGGAGCAGGCGCGTATGGCGACTTACGTGCTCATAAATAGAGGAGCATGCGTGCAAAACGCATGTGTGCTCGCTCGTATGTAGAGGGAGCAGGCGCGTATGGCGACTTACGTGCTCATAAATAGAGGAGCATGCGTGCAAAACGCATGTGTGCTCGCTCGTATGTAGAGGGAGCAGGCGCGTATGGCGACTTACGTGCTCATAAATAGAGGAGCATGCGTGCAAAACGCATGTGTGCTCGCTCGTATGTAGAGGGAGCAGGCGCGTATGGCGACTTACGTGCTCATAAATAGAGGAGCATGCGTGCAAAACGCATGTGTGCTCGCTCGTATGTAGACGGAGCAGGCGCGTATGGCGACTTACGTGCTCATAAATAGAGGAGCATGCGTGCAAAACGCATGTGTGCTCGCTCGTATGTAGAGGGAGCAGGCGCGTATGGCGACTTACGTGCTCGTATATTGTTTGTCCTGCAAACAAGTCAACAAGGTAAATTATAACAAAGGATTTGATATATATGAAAGCATTGTACCGAAACCTTGTTCTTAGGAGGAGTTCGTTCTATGCATCCAAACTCCGTAACATGTGAAAGCAACTTCGAACTTCGGAATGGTGTTGGACTATGCTAGCCCGTTTGCTTATTGCGGCTGCTAAAAAATGTCAGTAGCATAGAAGTTGAATAATAATGAGCAATGATACTAGTGTGCGCCAGAAATATTGCAAGGTTAATGCTCGTTGAAACGATGAACTACTGGCCGTGTCGTTGAATAATTTCATTTGCTAGACGTTAGCCTGTTCATGTTATCGGGGAAAGCGTGTAACAATGCCTTACTGAATAATTCAAGTGTTCACAGCCGATTACATATGAACATTGTCCATATATTAGCTAAAATGATATGCGCCCAAGAGCATTTTTTTTAAAAGTCGTGCACCGACTCTTGTAGCACGTAATAACGTGATTGAGCCGTAAATTGAAAGTGATGGTGCAAGATTATGAAGTTGACATGTGAACTAACATTTTAGTTGTAGATAAGTAACAAATGTATGAATGTGCCATATGGAATGCGTCTGTCACATGATTGCTTAAACAAAAACGGACTCATGACGGTATAGTGGTGATAAGATCTCACTTCTATGCTTTTACTTGCGCCGGATCAAAACATTAATGTTATTTGAAAACGACCAGATGTTGATATTTTGTTTGAAAACGTCAACATCGTAACTAGAGCTGTTACTACCTTGGTTTGGCCTTGTACGGGAGTTAGTTATTTATGTGAAATGTCTTGAGTTAAAGCTCAACTTTCGAAAACATGCCATAAGTAACGAGTATGTGGCATGTTTATTCAAAAAGAGACGTTTCCAAAGAATATACATGTGAAAACTAGTTTGCAAGCCCTCTTTTTTTTTTTTTATAACTGTTAAATTAGGGAGCATAAAAAGTGTCCCTCGAGGTCCTTGGTTAGTGACATCATGATGAGCATCACACAAATAATAAACTGTCGTATAGAAGACGAAATGTCCATATATTCGTTATATTAAATGATTCCAAAGCCTTTCTTTCTAGTAAACGATGTGTTATAGAAAGCATAGGTCGAAATTCATTTAAATATAGAAACGAAAGTTTCCGATTGTCAAGAGATAGCCACCCACAAGGTTGCACCGGCGAGGTATTGTTAAAATATTGTATCAGTTTAAAACTTATCAACTTTATACTTTGTTTAAATAAGTGTTAATTTGCCAGCTTTGGTTATGTTGATGCTGAAAGTTGATTGGGCTTTTTGGGCTGCTGGGCTGGCTGTTACCTATTTTCGGTGTGCTAAAGGCCCAAATATAGGTCTGCTTGACAACCGGATATAATAGAGTACCCACTTAACTTGTTAGTCAATCAGTTCAGATGTTTTCCAGAAGTTTCTCTCTCTTTTCTTTCAAAAGTCACCTACGGTTTTTGTACAGTTAAATCACTGATTCATCTTATATCAGCGATTTTAGTGTAAGATTTTGTGAGTATTGATGCTTATCGTGTTGATAATCGTCTATTGTTGAGAGTTGGTATCGATTATGTTCGGATCGGTTCTTTGTATTCGTGGTAATCATCAAGGTTGGACTTTCCTAGAAGACACCAGAATGTGAATGGATCGGTTCGTATCTACTATATATCGTATATGTTGATATGTTTTCAGATTGTGAAGAACATATATTCCAGCAACACACATTCTAGATCCTTCGTTAGTCTCTCTCACATTCTCTCACTTAGAGGGCTTACCTTTTGATCCGATTCTAGCATATGTTAAAGATCTTGTGTTAAAGATCTCGTTTAGCTTGTATAAATCTGTTCGTGAGTGTTTTAACCGGAAAGTATACACCATAGATCTGTTCGCGGTGCGCGTTTGTGCTTATCGGACGCACGACGCACGGCGCACGGCGCGTCGGAGCTTGTGCACTCATGCGCGGTGCGCGTTTGAGCTTATCGGACGCACGACGCACGGCGCACGGCGCGTCGGAGCTTGCACTCATGCGCGGTGCGCGGTTGAGCTTATCGGACGCACGCCGCACGGCGCGTCGGAGCTTGCACTCATGCGCGGTGCGCGGTTGAGCTTATCGGACGCACGGCGCACGGCGCGTCGGAGCTTGCACTCATGCGCGGTGCGCGGTTGAGCTTATCGGACGCACGGCGCACGGCGCGTCGGGGTAGGGGCTCACCATGCACAGTGGTTTATTCGCTGAAAACCTTGTTTTTAAGGTGAAGTATGGACATGGTTCGAAGATTCATTATAGCTTGGAAAAGCCTTGTAAGAAAGCCGATTTGCACCTCTTTGTAACCGGTTTTGTGTACCCATTTCAAATAAATGTAGATTTGAAGGGTTTTATGTGCTAAAGTCTTGTAAAGGGTGAAGACAGGGGTACTGCTCTCCTTTCCGGGTGTTTACAAAAAAGGTGTAGGTACAGTCAACTTTAGTTTACAGCTGTATTATTTTATCTACAGCTGGATATGTATTGAAAAAAGTGTAGGTACAATGTCAGACAGCTTTATAGTTGTTTACAGCTATATATTTTTTTATTTTATTTTAGTTTTTCAGCTGTAAATGCTTTGTATTTTTTATTATTTAATAATAAAAAATATCTTGAAAGTTGAAAGGAACTTTGATCTATTAAGACAAGAATCAAAATTTCTTGAATATCTTTGAAAGAATAGAGGGGATGATCTCATTTCGTGAGTTCTCGAGTCTCTTCGAATAATAATTTAACAGCCCCCTTTTTTTTTTCCTTTTTTAAAATTAGGGCTTCTAATGGTGACGTAAGAAAGGAAATTGCAATTTCTTTTTCTTTTGTCATACCTTCTTTTGATAGAAGCTTGCGTCAAATAAGAGAAAAACAAACAACGTACCCGGTTTTTTACTTTGCATAAATCGTGGCTAATCTTCGTTAACGGAGGCATAAAACCCACAAAACTTGGATCTTGAAATTATGACTTGAGAAAGTCTTGTACGGCAACAGATTTGAGTTCCCTTGTACATGAGGTTGTGAACCCCCTTTGAAACAAATGTAGATCTGTAGATTTAGAAGCACTAAAATAAGTGGAAAACCACAGATCTAGAAGTTTTTGAAAACGTAACACAGATCTGTGGGGTTTATCCATTCAAAGATCAAGAGTGTGGCTCTAAGAACACAGATCCAGAGATCTGAGGATAAAACAAGATGTGATCAACAGGTGGTTAACATAAACTCGGATGGCGCCAATGTTGAAACACGGCATCACCGCCAGGATGATTGGGCCGCCTTCTACATGATGGTGAAGAATCTCATCTTGTTCTTCCTCTTGGACCTAGATCTGCAATGGAGAAGACAAGAAAGTGGAGCTTGTAGAGATGACCGGTAGGGGAAAGAATCCCCTGTTTCCAGTAACAAAAGTGTGGCGGCTCCATCTTCTCTAACCCTAATAATGAGGTGAACACCTCCTTATATAGGGGACATGGGCCTCCCCTAACCTCAATGGGCCAGGCCCAGTTAGGGGTTATCTCTACAAGTCCCTAGCCCAATGTAGTTAATATACTACAACGCGTTGGGCCTCGCGGTTGGGTTAGTCACACAATAATAAATAATTAATATAAAAGCAATAAGTAACGGGAAGGTCCGACCGCTCGGGTCGGGTCCAATACCATACCTCTACAGGGATTATATTGTTTAAATTGTGTCGGTCCATGTCTTGTCACGTGCCTTACATTATCTGACAAGGCAAGATATGTCTAGTTTAGCGACGATAAGACGTCGGTGGTTATGTTTATGTATACATATTTGTCAAAAGTGTTTCTTTCTATCCAAATGTGATCAACATCTTTTAGTTGGATCACACATTCGATGACAAAAATATCCAAGAAAGTTGTGCCAATTTACTTGGAACGTCACAACCTTGCAACCCTCATACATGGATTGAATTAAGTTGTACCCTCTAAGATAACAGTATGTGGCGCATTAGACCTGTTGCAATATTTATTTACGCATTTTATAATACTAACATATAATGTTCCATATGATCTGCTTTAGGAGATATAATGTTCCATTTGATCTGCTTATCCTAACAGAACCGGCTATTGCAATACCCCAAGGTGTTCATAAAGTTCCAAATGAGTTAGTAAACACCATATTGCTGGAGCACTATGTCATAGGCAGCTGGACCAAACCGTGAGTTCAGTTAACAAACTCACTTGAACCTAGAGATGTTCATTATTCGGTTTCAAACTGAACAAGTTGAACCAAACAAAACGTCTAAAACCAAACCGAATTACATATTCAATTTTCGGTTTGATTTTTTCTTTTAAAAATTTCAATTCGGTTTTGAACCAAAGTAGCAGAATAAATCATATATTAAATAACGGTTATTAACTTTTGTCATTTAACTCAATGTAGCTACAACTTTAGTTTAGCTAAGAAGATTTTGTCCAACACAATCCAGTATCAAATAATTGTAAAAAGAGATGAAAAAATATTTATTCAGTCAAAAACCTTAGCTAAGAAGATTAATAAGCCCAACACAATCCAGTATCAAATAATGTTAAAAAAAACTTACAAAAATATTTATTCAGCCAAAAACCTTAGCTAAGCTGATTTAACCCAACACAATCCAGTATCAAATAATGGTAAAAAAAGATAATTTTTTTTATTCAGGCAAAAACCGAAACCAGAACCAAAACTCGAAAAACGAAACTCAATTTGGTTTTTGGTTTGGTTTTGAACTTTCGGAATTCGATCAGTTTGGTTCGCTTTTCTGTTTCAACCGAAGAACATCATAATCGACTAAGCTAAAAACTGAACCGATGATCACCCTTACTCAGGTTAGCTTGGTCTTGAATTTAATGTTTTGCATATAGTTACTTTATTTTTACGTGTTTCATACATTTAATGGATGTAGAGACAAGTTTCATGTAGTTCTGTTATCTAGATCAGAAGCGAAACATAGTCTGCAGCCTAAGGCCTACAACTTTAAGCCCACAGCCTAACGCCAAACACGTGGGGCATTAGGCTAATTAATGCACTTTCATTCAGGTTGCATCATGTCTATTCTTTTATTTTTTTAAATTGAAAGTACTAAGCAGGATAGGGACAGATGGATGTGGAAAGCGGACAACGGGAGGGTCGAGTTTTCGGTGAAGGTTGTGCGGTCTGAATTGAGCAGTTTGGAGCAGCCCCAACAGCAGCAGTTACAAGTGGAATAAGATAGCCATACTGAAGGTAAATTGTTTTGTTTGGAGAGCTATTAGCGGGAGAATTCCGACCGCTATGGCTCTTGCGGCCAGGGGAGTGTCTTTCGGGGATGGGAAATGCCCGTTATGCAACATCGCGGACGGATCGGCAGACCATCTCCTTGTCGAGTGTTGGTTCGCTAAATCGATATGGTGGAACGTTTGTAGTTGGCTGAAGGTGGGGATACCGGGGTCGTTTCAGTCCATAAAGCAAATTCTGCAACATAGTTACAGTGTGGACAAGCCAAAAAGGTTAAAATATATCATCGAGGCGGTGTTTCTTAAGACGCTCTGGAGGATATGGAAGTGTTGTAACGATAAAATCTTTAAAGGGAGGGTTACTCCGGTTACGCTCGCAGTCGAAGGTATAAAGAACGAGACGTTTTGGTGGATGATTAAAAGGGCCAGAATCAACGGTTTGACTGCAGAAAATTGGAGGCGGTTCGAAGACCTTGGTATCGCTTAATGGGGGTTGGGTTTTGGGTCGTCGCTCTGCTCAGTTTGCTGCAATTAATTTGTTTGCTGCTGTTTGTTTTTTTTTTTTTTTTTGCTGTTTTTGGTTTGCTCCTTTTTGGTGTATGTTCAGCCTTAGTTTCTTGCTAAGGTTGTTTTTGGTGAAAGATAGTCTCCTGTGCTGGGCTAAAAAAAAGTACTAAGCCATTTTATCCTATTTTGTTGATATGTCATTAACTAAGTTTGGCCAAAGTTGTTTTATATTCACAGGGAAGTAGAAAAGGCAAAACCCAAGGAGCTGCCAAAGAATGATATTCCCAAGGATGATTAAGCTGAGGTGCAACACATAACGGCTAGGGTTAGAATAATAAATTTTCAAATATATTTACGTGCAAGTAAAAACTCGTATTTTGGCTTGTTTTTTAAGCACATAAAGAACGTATAAATGTCTTTTTGTGTGTGTTGATTATTGTCTCATTTTGGCTCCATATCCCATATTAACATGGCCGGCTCAACCATTTTAGAGGCCTAAAGCAAGTTTCAAAATTAGGGCACTTCTTGCCTATTTTTTTTCTTATCCAAAAAGAATAAAAGACGGTCAATCGGCCTAAACGAGATTCGAACCTGCCCCAAAAAGGTACAAAGATGACATGTGCGCCAATTGGGCTACAACTTTTTAATGACAAGGCTCATACCCATATAATATATAACTAGCCTAAGATCCCGCGATTTTCGCGGGTGGCTTAACACAAATATATAATATCTACTGGCATTGAATCCTCAGGTAGATCGTCATTTTTGTTCTAGGCCTTTCCAAACTTAGGCCTCACGTCTAAGTCTAAGAACCCGCAAGCTTCGCGGGTTGGTAAAAGAAAATTTCTTCATTAATACCGCTGACATTAAATATTTTGATTTTATACACGGTAAAAGACAACCAAACATATTTGATTACGACGACAAATTGAAATATATGAATATGCAACAATAACAATTCGTTGAAAATCTCTTTATAAACCACATTAGTTGTTTTATCTGTAGGTTTCTCGTCGTTGTCAAGTATTAGTAGTTTGACCCTATCTCGTGTTTTCACCCTTGATAAAGCAACATACAATTGACCATGAGAGAAGACAGGTTGTTTCAAGTACAAAGCAACTCTTAAAAGTGATTGGCCTTAACTTTTGTTGAATGTCATTGCAAAACATACGGCCAGTGGAACTTGCCTCCTTTAAAACTTAAAATAATTTGTAAAAGCACATAAAGCATGTGTAATAATTTCATGATATAATAGAATTTCACAGTTACATTAGCAAAGTATAGTTAAACATAACATTGCAAAAAAAACCAAAAATATCTATCTCCAATTTCGTTGTGTAAAGTAAAATGTTCAAAATTTGAATATCCTTCGTATCGAAATAAAAGGAGTATTAAATAGAGGACATACAATGCTTCCATGTGATTAGTCTGAAGGTTGGTGCTATAGATGTCATTCCATTGATCCTTGAGTTGCAGGGAATTTCATTTTCTTAGTGTAGTCATAAGTTAGATAACAATGAACTAAAAAAAGAAATACAAAAAAAAAACATCAAAAATCATTAAAGATTTTTTAAATACACCACGTGTTTCTTAATATGTCATTGCAAAGACTGGGCTTGCCAGATACACTAAAATTACTTTCAATAGACCCTACAGATACGCCTAATTTTTTCTTTAAGTTTACATAAAATTGAGAAAGCATACTTTTTGACCAAAAGTTTTAAGAGGTCATCATCATCAACAATTTCAATTGTGGTTTAAGGCCAAGTCAGTACCCATCTCCTAGGGGATATATATCCTTTCGACATCCATCTAGTCTACAAAAACAAACAAAATACATCAATCTCAAGTTGCAAACTAATATCATTTAAACATTCACACAAACACTTGTTAGGCACTTTAAAAAGTTATGACATTCTCACCAGCCACCATGATTTCTCAGTCTAACCATCTAACCATCTGACTATACCATATTTTTTTATGCTTAAATCCTCTAAATTCTATTTTGAAACTTTCTGTTCAATTCATGGTTTGGAAACCCATTGTTTTTATTGGAGTCAAACTTTTATATTTCCATCACTAAGTCGTTTTAAGTCTTTGTTGTATTGGGTTCACTGGGTTATCATTCAATGGGTTGGGTTTGGATGTATAAGGAAATATAAATAAATAAATAAAAACAAACCATTAATTGAAAAAGTAAATTTCAAGGATATAATATTACCCATAAAATAAATTAATTTGAATCAAATTCAAACTATAAGAAAACCGACATATAACGGTAAAGAACAATCAAGAAAAACATATATTTAGATCTCGTACTTCTTTTTCTTTTTTTCATTCTAAAAAGAGTAGTACACCTTTATGATTTTCATGGAGTAATATTTTCAATTCCCTTCTTTAAGTTTATGTTTTTTTATCATTAAGTAAATCATGTATTAAAACAGAATCATAAGGCTATTTTCTTGAATTTATTTTGACTATATTTGAAGTATAACACCTATTTTTTGGGTTAATGCTTAACATCGTAAAAGAGTAATCGATGGGCAAAACTAACTCTTTTACCAGCAAAACAGTTGAAATAAAAATTACGAAGAGGGGAAAGATCATTACCTTCTTCTCACCATTGTCGCTCAACTTTTTTCCCTCGATAGCCATATTTGTTAACTCTATTCCACCCTAAATCGCTGCTTACCATCATCAAGCTAGTGATTCTTATTAAGTGCTCTATGACAGCTGGTCTCAACAGCCAAATGTTAACTCCTCACCAACTGTAAAAGAAGCCAAGTAAACAGACATGCTATTTATTCGCTAATTAAGAAAACGACCAATCATGTAAGTACGTAGAAATTCATTATAGTGTTAATATTAGTAGGTATGTTGGGTCCGACGTTACGCAAACCGCAACTAACACATTCATGTTGGACCTTTAATAAGAATAAATAGATGATTACCTTAATGGCTAAGCAAGTGAGAGTTGATTTTGGTGGTGACGGCAGTTTGGAAATCACAGAGATAACAACAACGAATACATGTATACATATCAAGACTTTGCATGATACGCAAAAGAAATAACTATTAGTATGTTAAAGACTTAAAGCAATACCAATTCAATAATTAGGACACATAAAATAATTGTTATTTCACATATAAACAAACACAGGACATTTTGGCCTTACCTCAATCAATCATATTTATATTATGGTAGTATTAACAACCATAACCTACATCTTGTGCAGTTGAGCAGCCCTAAAGCACATATGAAATGACGCTGAGCCAAAGCCTTTGGTAACGCGCCGGCAACATCTCCAAGACTACCTATGCATACATAATTGTTTAATCTATTATACTATAACCAAATTAGGGTCACTATTTACCATGCTGCTCCCATCTTGGCCTCCGGCTGAAAACTTTGAGACTCATCGAGTCATCGCTCAACTTCCTTTTTAACTTTGACCCTTAAAATCAATTGCAAAGCATAAGTGATTTTTTTATTTAAATTTATATTTATTCACTTCTTACCTTCTTTAAAGACGTAGAAGCTAGCGATGATTGGATAAACATCGGCAAGATACAAAAAGAAACAAATGATTACTGATAAACCGAACAAAATTAAGAACAACATTGGATTAGTAAACGAATTCAAGCGGCACCTAAAATTCAAATATGTTTTTTAAACTGAATTTATCTGTATGGAACAAAAGAAATATAACATAATACCTGGCCATGAGCGATTCTAACCAACATATGTATCGTCACCACTTTCTTGTCTTTGATAGAGACTCATCTATCGTTGTCACTTGCAACGTAGTCCATCCCTACAATGCAAGCATTCACAGTTCGACACAGCACGACGGTACAAAATCAGAATCGTCAAAACAAATTACCTGTTCGTGTGAGATAAGAGAACGGGATGACGGAGGCTTTGAGAAACCGCTCAACTGTGCCAGTCTTGAACCCGCTCCTCCTCTTTCTTGTGGTCGTCGACGATGAAAAATTGATCAAACTCAGTGAGTAAAAGATCAGGCGAACAGAACGAAGACGATGAAAACTCCCATTTCGAATCACCTTTCTTCCAATCTTGAACCCGCTCCTCCTCTTTTCTCGTCATCGTCGCCAAGAGATAACTATGAAATTAAAATCCTTGTCATTCATGTAATTAGAAAGAAGAAAAAAAAAACTTTTGACATTAAAAATGAAGTAATGGTCAACTAATCAAAACAAACAGGAAGTTAGTAAACATTTGAACCAACTTGCAATAGCATAGAACACAGATGCAACACCATTCATTCCATTAAAAACCTGCAAACCTCCTCCACTAACATTCTAAATCCTTTCATTCGAGGCATCCCATAAATCTTAATGAAAAGTTCATTCTTTTTTTAATTAAAGTTTCTATTCTTGTAAAAGTTTAATGAAATAATATGATACAAAGTTAATCTATAAGAAAGAATTACCAGTGCTGATTGTGTAGAGCCCAAAACATAACTGAAGAAGCAACGATGATTTGCTATTAACCACATTAATAAAGGAAAATTAAAGTATCAGGTAAACACAAAATTATCTTAACGATCAGCGTTATACTTGACAAAGGTTCCGGACAAAGAAATATACACAAATACACTTCCTAAGCTGGTGTACATCTATAATTATACTGGCAAAATCATGGTTTCAAAAAATACCAGCACATATCATGGTATCAAACAAATCATAAAGCAAAATAAATATATAATCAAGCCATACAATAGAAACAAAAAACACACAAAATAAATATACTTTTAGGGATTATAATACCATTAAACAGCAAACCCTTACACTGTCATTTAATTTGAATATAATTTGCTCTTAGGGATACATATATTATCACTTTTAGGGTTTATCATACCATTATACAACTAACCCTATCACTAACATTTAATTTGAATATACCAGCTCTTATGGTTTTAAATATTGTAAAAAAAACCCCAAAATTTGGTAGTAAACGGAAACACTATATGAATACACAAATCAAAGAAAATAACGGGAAGAAAGATTAATTTGAAACTTTGAATAAAAATTACTTACATGGCTACATATATCATCCAAAAAACCCCAAAATAGGTCACAATCAGATTCAATTAGATGAATAGACAAAGCAAATAAAAACGCCACAACATAGAATCATTATAATTAAACAAAATCCTTGAAAGAAAACAAAGATTGAATAGAGGAAATCATACCCATTGATGTAATGGAATCACGGCAAAGAACTGGACAGTGTAGAAGACGGCATAGCAGAGATCAATTAGGGTTTTTTTAGTTGAAATTCAAATGAAGAAGAAAAGGATCTCAAGGATTTTGGTAGGTTGGATTGATTGGAGAGAGATAATGAAGAGGCGGTTTCACAATTGAATGAAGGAAAAGCGTGTTTGAGAAGCCGCTTATTATTGAGAAAAGGAATTGCCGCTCAAAACAATATTGAGAGGAGTATTAAGTTGCCAGGTGGCAATTAGTGGATTAAAAATATGCCAAGTGGCACCAAAATGTATTGTTTTAATATACATAATAGATTTTTTTTTTTAAATCTTGAGGCCTTATAGATTTGGTGGCCCAATGCCCAAGCATCAAAATACTTGGGCCTGGGCCGGCCCTGCAGTCCAAAATA
This sequence comes from Helianthus tuberosus, assembly GCA_030545235.1. NCBI lineage: Eukaryota > Viridiplantae > Streptophyta > Magnoliopsida > Asterales > Asteraceae > Helianthus > Helianthus tuberosus. The sequence goes on along the minus strand of CM060369.1, from coordinate 41,712,152 downwards.
CTCATCAAATAGGAACATTGCTTTTGACCGTACAAAATACTCATTAAATTATTTGCTCCGCCGCAACGCGCGGGTTTCCCACTAGTTATTAAATTAAACGTTCGAGATATTATACGCTAAAACGTAAGTATTTAATTTTATATAAAAATATATCAAGAATGAAACTTGATATCACAATAAATTCTTCTCTTTGATTTCGAACCATTTAGATTTCATGCCATTTATTTTTTTGAAAAAAAAAATGGCATGAAATCTAAATGGTTAATGTGTTATTAATTAATCAAGATAGATACATTTAGTAATTGTAAACAAAACAGTTGCACATAAAATATTGAACAATATTAGGTTTCATTCATATTAATTAATTAGCTTTATGGTTGAAGCTTTGTTGTACTATGTGATCATTGTTATTGAGTTATTAAGTGCAAACAATGTGAAGGTGGGATGGTCCACTTTTTAGGTGGCAACAACATAGGGATATTAGTAAGTATATTACATGCATGCATATAGTACTCATGAAAAAAGGCACAAGCTTACAAGTTGCTTTAAAAACATGACAATGAGAACTCATGAATGTTACATGACGATAAAGAGGAAGATACAAGTGCCTATAGCTAGTGTACTCTAAGACATGTGTCAACCTATGTATGGGAATTTGGGTACCAATGATGTATACAACCGTTTAGCATATGTAAATAATAGCCTCCACATTTCTTGTACTTTTTTTTATCCAACCGTTTATATACTTAGACGATAGTGGGGTGTGGTCATGCTTCCCCAACATCCACATCCTGTGGGCACCGAAGATGAAACCGGGGGGGGGGGGGGGGGGGGGGGGGGGGGTTTCCCCGACAGGGGATGGTACCACCTCAGTTCCCTGATGCTGTCCCCGCTCCCACACCCCCCACAATCTTTTTTCTCACTGTGTTTTTAGCAATGAGAAAATAAAATCATTCAGAATCTTCCTTTTTTTAATTATTGTTTACCTTAAAAAATAAAAATAAAAATCAGATTCATATCTTTAACAAGCCTTAAAAACAAAAACAAGTTGCATTCTTTAAACATCAAACGCTAACAAAGTCATAACAAAAATCTTATAAACAAAAAATCTTATAAACTGTTTTTTTTCCTTTTTCTTAATTTATAAAATGTTTTTCTCTTTTTCATTTTTTTTTCTTTTTCTTAATTTCTATTTCTATATATAACAAATAACGTAGGATCTTATGAACAGTGTACCAATTGACCAGATTTAGGTTGTTATTTACTATTCTGCCATCAACCTTTATTATTTGAAAAAAAAAAGAGAGACTGAGAGATAAAGAGATGTGAGACAGCCTAACAGTGAATTGGGAGGGTTCGGCACCAAAGAGCAATGATGAAAGAGATCGGACGGCGGAGGCGGTATGGAGGTGGTTCACCGGTGGTTTTACCACCAAATGCCTCACCGCAACCACTTAAGAAAGTCGTTTGTTATTATAGGGGACTGTGGGTGAGTAGAACTCGGATGACGAGAACTGTGGAGTCCTGTGGTTGTGTCAATGGCAAAAGTCAGCCGTTGGATCTCTAGATAACTAGGGATATGAATCCACTTTTTTTTGAACGGCCAAGGAATTAGGATATGCTTGATGTAAATGATAAACTAACAAGCGAATTAGGATATGCTTGATGTAAATGATAACATTTCTCCTTGAACTCACATTAACTCAAAAGTTACACCTTGAAATATTTCTTTCTATACTTATTTTAAAAATTATGTTTGTTTATTCTTCATATAGTAACTAAATCAATTTTCAAATGCATATTTAAACCATAGTCTCAAACGTTGAATATTCTAAGGTAAACAAAATGTTTGATTCGTTAAGAGAGTTAACTATAATTTAACAGTCTTAACTTTATAATGCCTTTTTTTATTACGCGAACTCGCTTAAACCTTACGATGCTATTTTTCCATAGTTTTTTGCCCCAAGTTTACTCAACCACTTATGAGCGAACAATAATATTGCCAGTACGGCATTGGTGTTCGCTTTTATGTTTTCGGACAAGCCAAACCGATAATAACCAAACTCTTGCCGCTTTGCGTGAGGAAAAACAACTACACTCCCGCCGTGAAGCGTGGGAAAAAAACCTAGTTTATAAAATGTTTTTCTCTTTTTCATTTTGTTTTTGTTTTTTCTTCCTGTTTTACTTTAACTCATAAAATGTTTGTTATTTTTTTATTCCCTGATTCGAACACAATCTAATTAGAGAACAATGAATCGATTATAAATAAGTGTTGCTATACCAATTTGCAGTATTGTACTGGAACCTTACCAGATCAAGCCGTTACCGACTGAGTCCTGCCGCAACGTACAGGTAGCTCCATACAGTTAAAGAGAAAGGTCGGTAGAGATCTTTCTCTTTTAGCCCTACTTTTTTCACTTCACGCCCCTGACTATGCTACCAACTAAAAACTCCCCTACACTTTCATGTTTTTCACTTCACATACCTAAACTTTTGACATGAAACAATATGAACCATCATCTTTAAGTAAGTTATACATTCACTTCTAACTTTTGGTAATTTACAACTTTGACTCTCCAACCTTTTCTACTTAATAACTTAACACTCCTTTTGTTTAAATTACTTTTACAACTTTACAACACAACGTCCATAACATACTCTATATTATCTATGCCTAAAGACAATAATGCCACAAACGTAACGAGTGTAACAAAGTAAAAAAAATGTGTAATATCATGTGCACGCACTACACGTTAATTTCATCATCGTTACGTCTGTAACGAAGGCACAAATACGACGTTGCCGCCGCAACGCGCGGCATGGGTCAAAAATCTAGTTTAATATATATGTATGCATGCTTCCTTTATGCAGCCAGAACACGCTTTTCTTCTTCGTCGAGTCTTTTTAACCATCTAAATCCAAGATCATTTCCCAACTTTGCAGCATTCTCAAACTGTTCTCTTGCTAGTTGGATCGGGTTAGGTTTAGGTTCACCCGATTTCTTCCTTAACTTCCTACCGGTAAGCTCCTTCTTTAAACTAAATTTTGTTATAGACGGGGGAAGTTCATAGCCTGGTGAAAAAAGAACCACATAAAATCCATGTAATTAAACAAAGAGATAGAAAGAGTACGACAAATGGGACCCGCTATCGTATCTTAATTTCTGGACATGAAAAAAAGCAACTCGAAAGGTTGAATCAGAAAGTAAATATCATACCTCTAACAAGGAGAGACCCACATGCAATTGCTGCCCCGGCATGACCCTGCATATTATAGATCTTTAAGTTTGACTTTTGACTTTTGAGGTAAAAGGAATAAAATCTCACAATCTATGTAGTTAATACCGCCGAATCGGTGATATATCAGTTATCGTCCCCTGGTGAGATGTTGGTGCAAAATATAGGTACCAATATTATTGACGATATTGACCGATAATCACTGATTTTCCCAATATCAATACCTTTCTTCTTAGTTCTACCATTCGTCTTTCCTCTTATTGCTGCTATTAATGATTTAAGTCTTAATTGTTAACTGTTCGTGTTTTAAGTGTTAATCAGTTTCTACTTGCTATAATTGTTAGTGTTTTGCAAGTTGCAAAAGGTAGGAGAGTATACTGAATTGTTAGTCTTAAATTGCTATATATAAATTCTGCATGATATGATATTAAAATTACCGATATCCCACCGCGATTACCGATATTTCAAATATCGGTCCTTGGCCAATATCAGTTTTTTTACCGCGTTAATTGCTTAGCTCACAATATGTGTGAATTTTTGGAAACTGGATAGTAATTTGGATGCCAGCCATAGTGAACTTTGTAGCATCTAGCTGGTCTTGAAGTAGTTAAAAACGCTTATACTTTTTAATATAAATAATAAATTATGAGTTATTATACCTTCTCGGAAGCTTTATGAAAGCACCATAATGCAGAGTCAATATCTTTCTTAACACAGTCGCCTGTCAAATAGACAGCTCCTAGAAGGTAAAGAGCGCCAGGGTGCAACTAAAACATAAAAATATCAAACCCAAATATAAATAAATAAAAACTGAGAAAGCAACACTAGCATTTAACTATTTATGTCATTAGTGATATACCTGATCGGCTGCTTTCTCCAAATAATAAAACGCTTGTTGATCTGTGTCAACACCTTCATTCTGGTCATAATAATATTAGTTAATGAAAAAATTAAGTTTCACAAAATATTCACAAGAGTAAAATGCCATTTTCGTCCCTGAGGTTTGGCCACTTTTGCGACTTTCATCCAAAGGTTTGTTTTTCCGCATCTGGGTCCTCGTGGTTTTAAAATCTTGCCATTTTCGTCCCTGTGGACCAAACCTCAAGGAACGAAAGTTGCAATAAATTGCCAAACCTCAAGGACGACAATGGCAAGATTTTGAAACCTGCCAAACCTCAGGGACGACAATGGCAAGATTTTGAAACCACGAAACAAACCTTTGGATGAAAATCGCAAAAGTGGCTGGCTTAGGAACGAAAATGGCATTTTGGATTAAGTAGAGTAAAGTACACGGATGGCCCCTGTGGTTTACCAAATTTTGGATTTAGTCCCTATATTTCCAAAAGTACACGGATGGTCCCTGTGGTTTGCATTTTGTAACACATTTAGTCCCTAGCCAACAAATCTAAAGGTTTTAGCATGTCCAAGTTAGGGACTAAATGGGTTACGAAGTGCAAACCATAGGGACCATCCATGTACTTTTGGAAAATCTGGGAAATAAATGCATTACAAAGTGCAAACTACAGGAACCATCCGTGTACTTCTGAAAAGCTAGGGACCAAATCCAAATTTTGGTAAACCACAAGGACCATCCGTGTACTTTACTCGATTAAGTATAGAGAGCCTAACCTCGATTCTTAAATTACGACCTAACTCATATTGAGCATCTGCATCACCCATATCAGCAGCTTCAACCAATAAAGCCGCTCCTCTGTTGCAAAATTAGAAAAAATGAAAATGCATTTTTATACAAATATTCTCGCATCTTAAATATTTAAATTCTTACATAGCTTTACATTGACCGGGCACATGGTATTTGAGGTGCAGTCTGGATAACCAATATCTGGCGTGTGTGTTTGTATTATCAACTTCGAGAGCCATTTCAAAATTATCCTTTGCGGTCTAAGATGGAGAAATAATCCAATAATAAATTAAGTATTGGTTAAAGTAAGAATATCTAAATAAATACAGATTAAGGTATTTATGTATAGTAGTTACCTTAAGGTGAGGAATAAGACGTTTATCTCTAGGTTCACAATAGTCGATCACCCTATCAACCTCCTTCAATGCGTTCCACCCTTTCGCAATGTATTCCATTGCCATCTTATTCCTGCTGTGCATTCCTCGCTGCCGCAAAAATAAACCGATAAGAAAAAGAAGAAGAAGATGATAATGAAATGGTTCTTTGTCGAAGAATCTCATCATACCAGCTAGAAAACAGCAATTACGTTTACAAAATGTCCTTAACCTAGGAAGTGTAGGAAACCGGGTCAAACGAACTCCGATTGAGCTCATTCCAGCGGCTTTGGAACCGGTTCGTCGAAACCTAACCAGAAACCCTAAAGCTTAACCCTAAACCCTAAAATCTAAAATATAAACTCCAAGGCTAAACCCTAAAACTAAACCCTATATGTATTTGAATAGGATTGGACGAGACGGTTCCAACGCCACTGGAATGAGGTCAGTCGTAGTTCGTTTGACCCGGTTTCCTACACTTCCTAGGTTAAGATTGTTTTGTATTTGATTCTTCCGCTGTTAAGGGGTGTTATGGCATTAACGGTTAACATTTTCATTAAACTGTGTCAAGTCAAACGTTGTAAGTTTTCGTATGTAACATTACCTGTTGATTGAAGTGGGCAACATTGAAAACTTTTCGTGTAGAACTAGCTTTCAAAACTAATGACTTGAACATCTTCAAAGAGCCTGTCACCACCAGAGCACACAATGTAAAAGACATATTAACCAACAAAAGATTGTAACATTAACCAGTACTTTTACAGTTACTCATAAAGTAAAATACATCCCCCATTAAATTAGTTTCGCTACATAAACGGTTTTAATGCTTGGCTTTAAACTAAAATCAAGATTTCTTAGTTCAATATTTGTGATTTAAGAACCAATAAAAGTTTATATTTTTTTTTTTTCAGAAACCCCTGTTTAACTGTCAATCAGAATCCCCCTAAACATTAAAAAAACCTAAAAATCTGTTATAAATATAGTAATGCTGCTTGATATTACAAACAACAATGATTAGGTACCAGAAATCAAATATAATCCAAAGAAATTCCCAGAAGCATTTTCACAAACACTTGGTGTGCATACTAATTTGGGGTGTGTAAACTCCAAATAAAGGGACTAAGTGGTCAACCAACAAATGGGTCGAGTAAAATTCAATACAGTAGCAGAAAAGAATAATCAAAACAGCATCAAGAACAAAATCAGAAGCATGGATGACCAAGAAACACATAAAAATCATTTGGAATTAAAAAATCCGGTGATCTAGGGTTTAATTCGGGTGAAATTTGGCCTAATTGATTATAAATGACAGCCAAATCTCGAATAACAACCAACACAAATGTAAGAGAACGTTACCTGGAAGAGCTCTGATCGACTCCACCAAGTGTTTGATTAACTTTTTTTCTTATGTTTTTCTTTTCATTGATTTATACATTTAATTCTTTTTTTATATAATTTCTTTCCTTTATAATTTTATATAATAACAATTGATGAAGCCTCTTAGGAACAGTAGGCAGATTGGACAAAAATAGAACATTATTTACGGTTCTGCCATTTCCGTTGTCTTCCCATCTTTGCAAAACGTCTCATCTACCCTACCACACCACTTCACCCTTCCAGTTCACATCCACCCTGCCACACCACCTGATGCTTCGAACACTCTTCTACCGGATAACCCCGTTCACGCCGGCGACACAACCAACTATTACCGTCGATTCTTAGGAACGCTTTCCTCATCTCAGCCGCTGCTTTCTGATCCAACGTCCACTATGTGTTCGCCTCTTCTTCCTGGCCGGCCGGTGTTAAAGCTTATGTGGCAATCGAAAAGGATTCAGGTACCTCACGCTAGGGTTTAGTGTTGCTGCTTTTATCCACCCGCCACAATCGACCTCTTACGTTTGCCTCTGTAAATCGCAGGCGAAGATGGTCTTGGGTTAGGTTAGGGTTTCGCAGGTGGCGAGCGATGGTTATTGTGGAACGCCCGTCTGCATCTTCCACCTCCACCGTCAACATCCTCCTCCACACTCACACCTCTGCTAAGGTACTGAACAGAGAATAGCAAATCATTTGTTGCTATGTTCCTAGAAGACAAGTATAACTTCAATTTTGTTATGTAGGCTAATTTTCCTTAAGAGAACAAATTGGTTGCTGTTGATGATTTTGAGAACCATGATAGGTAATGGTGCTATTGGTGAGGTATGGTTACAATTTCCATCCCTTTTGATGTTTTTTTATGCTAAATGTATTTCGCAACTGTAAATCTTAGTAGCAGTAGTATTTAATATAAAAAAAAACAAAGCCAATGTATATGCCAATGGTTTGATTGTGTATATTTTTTTCAATAAATTTGTTAGATATATCATGTCTAAAATGGGTTTTAAATACTTATATCATGAAAAACGGTTCCACCTGGGCAAGATGGTTGCTTTCAACTGTGGGTATGCATTATTTTGAACAATGGTGTAACATGTTAAGTGCTTAGTTATAGTAATTTATGGTATAGTAAGTGACAGTTTTAATGCCAACTACTTTAGTTTATATATACACTTTGGTTTTAGAGATGCAACCTTTTGAGTTTTTTGATAAAAATGGAACTTGGTTCATAACTATGTATGAGTTTCAGTAAGTATCTTACCAATCATGATTCTAGATTGTTTTATGTAATTTTTTATTTTATTTTATGGTTCTAACCATAGCTGGAATATATTTTACAAACAGCCATTCCGGCCTACGATTATTCATGGAAGAAGTACGACGAGAAAACGAACTACGGATCGCCTAACCATCGGTACTCAACTACTTATCAATCATCATAAATTACTTCGATTAAATCAAAGCATACATATACTGATTTCAATTTGACTGAAGGACTAGAGTTAGGGGGCTGGTGCTATTCACTGGAAAAAGAAATTTTGAACTTGGTTTTGGCTGGTGGTGATTTAGGGATAGTAGACAGAGAGAATCAAAATTTAGGGATAATAGATAGAGAGAAGGAGAAATCATTCTGTTGATTTGTTTTATATGCTTTACCCCTTTTGAGACACATATCAAACCACAAAATATTCATGTGTTACCTTATTTATTGACAGTTGCTGTTTTTTTCCCTATTAACAGGATTTGTTTGTTTACCTCGATTAACAATCTTTCGTTAATCTGTCCACTGTTTATGAAGATGAAACAAAATGGGTAGCTGTACAAGAAAAGCCCAAATACTAGAGTACGTAGTTACTTGTCAAAGAAACAGTTATCGGAAGGTCATAAAAAGTCATTTTTGCCTCGTGGTATGTATTATAAACTAGACTACACAAACATACATTATTAGGTAATGACAGTACATTTATTGGACAAAATAAGAATGATAATTACGTCTATGCCATTTCTTAGGTATAAGGAAAAGACAAGAGAGAAACACGAGTAAAAGAGAAAAAGGGGCCGGCCGCCAATCTTTATGCCGAGGCGGGCTGGCGATGACATCACAATCCGGATCGTACACTATGACAACTCGCTGACCGGAGGACAAGGGTTCCATTAGTGATGTCGGTTCGTTCGATGGTACAAGCGACAATGGTTCTATTCCCATGGTTCAGGTGTTGTACAAGGTTGACTGGCTGCGGAAACTGGAATGAGAGTTTCGGTCGGTTACCGTATACCATAGCCGATCTGGCTTAGAGACGATGTCACCTGCGACATGCAACGACCGCGCAGTTATGGTACACGACGGCGGCGACTGTGGTTGATTACCCACGACATTTCAAGCCGATCTAACCAAACCAGGTGACGAACAAGGTTAATAGTTAAGTGATGATGGAATGAAGATATGACAAAATGCACCTAATTGGCTAATTAACCTATTTATTTTCTTCATTAATTAATCCTGGTGAAATAATAAATGTGGATTAGTTGATCATATGATGCATTCCGGCTTTAAGTCAATAAAGTTAGACGTTTGAATGAAATTACAATATAGGCTCGGTTTTGGTTTTAATTTTATTTTGTTAGAAAACAAAGGTATTGGTTCATATTTATAATATCTCACGATATCGAGATATTTTCCATTGTGATCTGTTAGTCCCAGTTTTTTTTTCTCCATAGTCATCTAAAAACTTCACAGGTTCATATTTGCAGTACTCCAAGCCTGCTTAATTTAAGAATAATGAGCTTAGTTGGTTGTTGCCTTCTATAGGATTTCGTTGCGTATGTGCTCTCAAAACAATGTAAACAATGTAGCTTATTGGATCAATTTGATGTATGGCGTGTGTAAGGGGCGAAGCTTTATTGGGGCCGGGCCACTGATTTTTCGCTCGTAGTGTTAATTTTATCAAAAATTTCTGGTATTTTTTCTTGTAGTGTAAATTATAGGAATTTTAAGAGTCCGGTTCATGATGGTGTTCACGGTGGTGTTTGGGTGAGGATCAACCATCGTCAAACATACTCAACCAAGTCAAAGTAGGACAACATAAGTCAAGCATTGTCGACGGAGAGGTAAAGCCGAACCCAACAATTTAATTAGTTATTTAATTCAAGGTTATTATTGTAACATGTATAAGCATGGGACAAACGAACAACCAACTTAATTAATTATTTAATTCAAGGTTATTATTGTTCGAAACGCAACTGGATTTCTCAAAAGCATGTTGGCAATGCAAAGATAGCAAGTTAGTAATAAGGAGGAACGGTATGTATATAGAATGAATAAGTATGCAGGCTGAAAAGTCATACACTAACAGATTCTGACCAACTTTTGATATATAAACTCTATTCGCCGCAAGCGTAACAATTCACAGCTCCAATTCAAGTATCATCCGGATTTTGTTCATTTTGAGTATGTATACAACTTGCAACCTTTATAGGTGACTGCTTCATTTTCCAGGGTCTCTTATGATAACAAAGAGTCGGTATACGCATAATAGCTAATGTAAAATGAAACCCGCCGCGAAGCGCGGGCGAATTTACTAGTTAAATCTAACTTTTACAGAGTTGTTTATTTAACAGTGCACCTTACTTATTTTGGACGTGTTAAAAATTGTATGTTCTTAGAGAGGAGGGGTGTTCACCGAATATACCCTACCATCAACCAATACAACGGCGGCGGTGTTCCCGTCTAGAAAAACAAATACTAGCAGGTCTCTCTCTCTTTTCCACTCACATCACACAACATACCTACTTCGGTGACTACAACCTGCACCTCAATCCGCACAACATACCCGCAGCACCGACAGTGTTGTTACCGCACGGTGAATCCTTCAGGCACCCCCTACTCCCTTATCGTTGTTTCAACGTCAGTTTTTTTACTTGGGTTGTGTTATCATTTATTCTTTTCTACGATAATGTTTTACGTTTTGGTATAAATTTGGTCAATTAACACCCCGCAACGCACGTACGTGATTTAACATTTTTACGTCTATTTTTTATCTGATTTTACGGTCCTATCACACCACGTGGCTCCTAAAAACTCATATGCTTGAAAAAACTAGATCCTTCAAAATAAACTTGATACTTATAATTAAATAACCAAACAACTTAAATGTTTATAACAATTTATTTATAAACAACTTATCTCATCCAAGGCCGGCCCGGAGGGGTGCAGGGTAGGCGACGGCACAAGGCCCAAACCCTCCAAAAGCCCAAATCTTTTTAATTTTGTATAGAATTTACGTTGTATAAGCTAGAATATATATGCACTAAATCGATAGATGACACAAACAAGCTCTTGTCTGGGTGGTTACTGTCTTGCTCAAACAACAAAGATATGCCCGTTCTAATCCAGGCGGTCTCCAAGTTCTCTATTTTAGCTTCATTTTTTGGTTCTTTTTTGTTAGTTGCAGATGGCATTTAATGTCTAATTTTATCAACTACATCTTTCCATCTAATTAATAAATTACTACCTAAACTTGGCTAAAAATAACTATTTAAATTACCTTAACATAAATTTTAGTGATTAAATAATTAATGAGTTTATAATACATAGAAATTTGCGAATAGGGCCCAAAATTTTTATTTCGCACAGGGCCAATTTTTTTTATGATTTTCGGAGACGACCCTGATCTCATCTCTATATTACTCATTATTACTTGTAACTTAATAGAACCAAACAACTTTAATATTAGACAAGAATTAGTGGATAAAACAAGTAAGTTAATAAATTAAAGGAAAAATTACAAGCTTTGTCCTTTATCTTTATACCACTTTTCAGGCGGTGTCCTTTTTAACGAATGTTGACAGGCGGTGTCCTTTACTAGGTATTTTGTTGCAAGTTTAGTCATTTATACCCAACCCAGTTAAAAAACCCTGTTAATTGTTGACAGGCGGTGTCCTTTACTAGGTATTTTGTTGCAAGTTTAGTCCTTTACCTAGGTATTTTGTTGCAAGTTTAGTCCTTTACACCCAACAATTAACAGGGTTTTTTAACTGGGTTAGGTGTAAAGGACTAAACTTGCAACAAAATACCTAGTAAAGAACACCGTCTGTCAACATTCGTTAAAAAGGACACCGCCTGAAAAATGGTATAAAGATAAAGGACAAAACTTGTAATCAAACAAGAGCAAAGGAAATTGAAAATAATGGGTTTCATAGCAGTGTATTTTCTATTAAGTGGGTGTTAACAAGTCAGAAATTGTGACTTATTTAACTTATTCTCCTCATGACATAAGCAATCCCAAACAACTTTTTAATTTTTCAAAAAGCTATTAAGTTAAAAGTTGGTGAAAATAAGCAATCCCAAACACCCCCTAAGAAAAACACAGATCAAACAAGTTGCTTCATAACCATTCATGGTATCGAAAAGAATGAACACTAATCAAACAAATTGTTAACATATCAGACATACTTATGCTATGAATCGAAAGAGAAATAGAGAAATACTATGTTTATAGGAAAGAACAAGTAACACAACTGGAGAAAATGAAAAGATAAATCAAATCCAAGAAAAGAATTATAAACTTATGGTTTAAAACTTAAATTGTGCAACAAAACCCAGTTTTTAACACAAAAACAAGGTTGTAAACCTTATCGACGCACCCGACTTTTTTACAGGCAAATAGAGCCCGTTGTTCAGATAAAATCAGGTTCTGTTGCTTTATTCAGAGCTCGGATGTAACCACCAAACCAGATGTAAACGCTAAACTGGGTTTCATCACTTTTGGTAAAACTAGCGCTTTATACAAGGCAGATAGAGCCCAGACTTTTACCAAGTCACCAGGTTCTGTCTTTAACGCGCAAAAAACCAACAAACGACGCAAACAAACGGTTACCAAAACATGAAAGAAGAAAATTGTGGGGTCAATTAAACCAAGAAAATTCCAATTACAAACTACATACAAAAGCATCCAATGGTTTCAACATTACAACACAAATCTTCTCTCCAATGTACAAAACCCACCTAATTCTTCTTTCTTCCCAATTGCAACCGATGCTCAATTCCGAACTACAATACCTATCATCCGTTTTACAATATGGCTTTTTCGTGGCAGCAAAACTTTCATGGGTCATCATTGTTTGTTTCTCTAGAGGCCAACCCATCTAACCCATCGAAACATCCTTCCAACTCTAAACGGTAACCCGTAGTCTTTAGCAACCGCCGGCTCCCTTCGAGCTGACTCCGGTTCACACCACACGTACACCCCTCGTTCTTGCTTACTCCCGGGCACCGTGTTGTCCAAAACTATGGCTACTAGGAACGCTATCACCATGTGGAAGGACAGCAACGTATTCATCACATAATTTAACTGTAAACATATAAAATAAAAGTTGCATGAGAAAAATCGAACCTACACAAAGGATCTGGAGATCAAGAAATGATTGGTATAAACTTAGGGTTGTAAACGAACCGAACGTTCAGCGAACAGTTCGTGAACCGTTCGGTGGGAAGTTCGTTTATGTTCGTTCGTTTAATAAATGAACAAACACGAACAAGAAATTTTGTTCAATAAGTTAAACAAACGAACATGAACAGAGGCTGCGTTCTTTCGTTTATGTTCGTGAACATTCGGTAATGTGTTCATTTATGTTTGCTCATTTAGGTTTATTTGTGTCCATTCATTTAAAGGTTTTTTTATTTTATATTTTTATTTTATTGGTTTTAGTTTTTAAAATTTTGAAACCGTAGTTATACAATACGCCTCCGCCAACATCACTCGTTTAACCATTTCAATTTCAGCTTGACAAACTTCTTAATTTTTGTGTTAATTATATTTATTATAATTATGTCAACTATGTTCGGATAGTTATGTTGTGTACTTGTTTTTGTGGATTCTTTGTAATTTTACTGATGAAAAAATGCAGATTTAATTTTAACATGTATATATAACGTTCGTATTTGTTCATTTATGTTCATGAACATTTGTTTGTATTCGTTTGCGTTCGTTTATGTTTGGTAAGCGTTCATGAACATGTTCATTTCCTAAACAAGAAATCTCGTTCAGTAAGTGTTCGTGAACTGTTCATGAACATGTTCGTTCATTCCTTAATGAACGAACACGAACAAGGCCTTGTTCGTGTTCGTTTGGTTACAACCCTATTAAACTATAAAGATAGAGAACATACCCCTCCATACTGTGAACGAAATGGACCATGAGAAGCAACGATGTAAGGCTGAAGGTAAAAAGGAACAGACGAGTTGGAATTTGGGGTGAGACCGTATTGCTGGAAGTAAGCTGGAACTGATAGTGAGAAAAACAAAGAAAGCCCGATAATGATAATGTTGCGGGAGCTTCCGGCCTCGCTGTAACGTAAATTTGATAAGCCCAATGCTGCTAGCATGGCCCACATAATGCATAGCAAGCCCGCAACCATTACTTGTGGTATTGATGCAATAAACCCTCCTACTTTACCTGTCAGTACATACAGAAACAAACTATAATTAATTGAACGAGTTAAATGTCATTTTCATCCCTGAGGTTGGGTCAGTTTTGCAACTTTCGTCCAAAGGTTTGTTTTTTGGCATCTGGGTCCAAAAGGTTTGAAATATTGCCATTTTCATCCAGCTCATTAACTCCATCCAATTTTTCTCCGTTTAAGTCAGAGGTATTTCCGTCTTTTTTGTTAACTTAAAGGGCAATTCAGTTTTTTTTACATATTGGCAAGAGTTCAAACCTTTTGGACCGAGATGCGAAACAACAAACCTTTGGACGAAAGTCGCAAAAGTAGCCAAACCTCACAGGGACGAAAATGGCATTTTACTCTAAATTGAACTGATTTTTAGAAACTATAGAGATTTAAAACTTTTAATTAAGAAACACATACCTACGAGAGACAATACAATCAAAGCACCGGCTCCGAGCTCAACCGCTTTACGACTCCCCATTTTAGTGACAGCAATTGTGTGCACGTTTTCCGTCAGAGAAGTTGAACCGGTCCCGGTGCCCCACAAGCCAGCCAAGACGCTACACAGACCCTCAAGACCGATCCCACGGCTCACAACACCCGGTGTAGGAGGCCTAGATGCCACTAATAAAGACGATGCATGGTACGAACCAACCTATATGAAAGCGCGCGTCCATAAATTCAAAATTCAAAATCACCAACAATTATCTACTAGGTGTCTAGCCACTGTAGGGGTGTGAGTTTCTAACACGACCCGAAAATAGACATGAACCTAACACAACATTCGCGGGTTTGGGTTTAGCCTAAACGGGTTCGGGTCAGTTTCAGGTTGAACCCGCAAACCCGTTTAGCTAAACAGGTCGGGTTTGGGTCAACCCGGTCGGGTTGGCGGGTTGACCTGTTTAACCGATTTATATTATATTTACAATATGTTTATGCCAATCTTTTTAAATTTATAACTAAAAAAGAAGAAATTGACATAAGATTTTGTAATTTAAATGTAATTTTATTATATACATTTATGTTTTTTGAGTAATTTTCAATTTAATATATTAATTTGCGATAAAAATTTTAAAAAAAATCGGGTTGAACAGGTCGTGTTTGGATCAACCCGAGAATTTTCGGGTCGTGTTCGGGTTCATATGTATGACACGATTTTCGGGTTCGGGTCGGGTTCAACCCGCGAACTGAACACGACCCGTTTAGCACCCCTATGTCTAGGTCAGGTAGAATATTTTAGAAACTTACTGAGTCAACAGCGGAAATGAACGACACAACACACATGACGATAGACATTTTCCAGTTGAAAACAGGTGTTCCCCATTGTAACGGGTATGGGAATCTGAACCATGGGGAAGATTTTAACGCGTGGGAAGTATCGGCTCGACAACTTTTCATCCTGGCCACGTGTTTTCTGCAGTGATCGGATAACATATTTGAGGTTGGTATATTTACGTCACAGCCATCGTACTTGTAGGCTCCTGCTTCGGTTAGAAGAAAAGACATGGCCCATGTAATAGACAGACCCAACGGTACCTGAGATATATTACATTGCCACTTAAACCAAATTGTTGAAATTCAGAAAGAGAAGAAATGGACATTGGGTTTACTTACAGCATAAATTAGAAATATCCGGTGTCCCAAAACAGATACCTTGCGTAGGTACTGAAAGACAGAGAAGAACATGTATTATTTTTAGATTTTTAAGCTAATGAGTAACATATCATTTAATACTTATTAGAGAGGTGCCCACCCGATGCGGCGGGGAACACAGACAACGATAATTACGTAACATGTTAGATGCAGCGGAGTACATAACATGTTAATTTTATTTAAATTTAAAATAAAAAACTATACGAATACCATATACTCAAATTAAAGCGAATAAAATACTTGTTTTTACGGTGTAATTTAAAATATATATATATGTAGGGTTAAGGTAAAATGAAAACTCCTATGAGTTGTGAGAACTTAAAGAACTTGGCCAAAACAAAGGCTTTTTCCAAAAAACAGTTTCACCAAAAATCCTATAAAAATTAACTTTTCCAAAAAAATATAGTTTTTGTGGATTTACACTACCTAAAAAACCCTTACAATGGGAGTAAATGCTGATGTCAACAGCTTTTTACAGTGCTGTAAAAAGGCTGAAAACATCGCAGGGAAATTTTTTTTCAGGTGTGTTCATAACATTTTCATCTACGCTTGTGCAAACAATGGTAGCAAAACTCGCACGGGAAGTCGGAGTTCTCTAAGTTCTCACAACTCGTATGCAAAAAATGGTAGCAAAACATCAACTATATATATTAACGTATGAAAAAGTTATACCTGTTTAAAAATTGTGGGGGAAAGTTGGTTTAAAAGTCAACAATGTGTTTTAAAGGATTGCACCGTACGTTTTGAAAGTTGTAATTACTTTGAGTGTTAAACTTTTGTAAAATTACTTTCTTGTCCTCCTTGGCTCCTTATAAGCATTATAATGTAGTATAGATATGATAAAAGCAAGGGCAAAAAGAGAAATGATGGAAGATAACTTACTAAAGAAAAAATAATAACCAATAGAATTTGCACCATGCCGATCTCAAGACACGCACCCATTTGCGGGAAACCATAACTGTAGAACGAAAGTCCGACAGCAGCAATAGTTGGGGATACAACCACGGGGTTAATCAATCTGAAAGAACAAGACATATGTTGTGGTCGGTTTTGTAACATACGTTTTGAATTCGTAAACATGAATCACAATGAGAAGGATAATAACTGGAGCATATGTTAGCATATTAACTTGTGGAACTTCAAGTAATCTGTTATCCTAAACAAACACTGATACTAGGGGTGAGCAAAGTAGCAAACCTTAACCGTTAACCGAAATTGACCGATAACCGAACCGTCACCGAACCATAGTTGTCGATAGCGAATAGCGACAAGGCACCTATAGGCTACGTAGCGAATAGCGACGGCTATTTTATAAATAGCGATTACACTAGAAAAAGATTTTTGAAAATTTTTATATGTATATTACATCAAAATACCCTTGTATATATGCTATTTTACATGTATATTTAACAAAAACTAATAGTTAGTAGCAAAGGACTTATATGTTGGGTGTGTGAATGAAAGTCTCAAAAGGTGGTAAATACTTTGTCCCACATTGGTGTGTGAACAAAGTTAGTGGTTGTTTATAAGGTAAAGTCTTTACTACTCCATTGTAGCTTTATGACATGTTTTACCACAAGTCCCACCCGCGCGCAGGGGGGGTGCAAAAAATGAGTTTCTGAGCTGGAATTTAATTGAACTCGTGCATGCCCGCACGTCCTACGGACACGAATGCACCTCCGAAAACCCCGGGCCCGCGTGGGCCAGTTTTTGCACAATTAACCTTCTGCTTTTTTAACCAGATTATGCATTTTTTTTGTATTAAAGATGGCCCAGACGAGAGGTGAAAAACTATAAAAAAAAAAAAAAAAAAAAACCAACTGTCGCTAAGTTCGCTATTCGTCGCCAAGACCCATATAGCGACACTTGGTCGCTTCGCTACATAGCGGTCGCTATAGCCGCTATTAACAACTATGCACCGAACTGAATTAAGTGATATTAGCCAACAGTATGGACAATGCTATTTGATTAACCGATAAGTTGGTTATAGTTATGGTTAAAGGTGTCCCATAAGTGAACGTTAATTACGTTAACCGAACCGAAATGGATTAAGACATGCTTTTAAAATATATCTATATTTAAAATATACATGTTCAAGGAATCAAACTCTATATACATAAAAAAAACATATACGAAAGCTTTTTATGTTATATAAGAAGTTTTAAAATGTTTAAAAAATATTTTTTATTTAAAATTTGACTCATTTTATGCATGTGTATGTTTTTTTTTTTTTGTCTTTTTTTATTTATAAAAACGATTGTAACTGAGACAATAGTAGTCTAACATTTCATTTAGTTTAAATTTTAGTTCAAACTTAGTTTGGTTAATTAACCAAACCGAACCGCCATTTGCACACCCCTAACTGATACTAACCATTTGTATAAAGTTTCAAACTTTGCAGCATACAAAGAACAAACCATTAAATGAATAAGAAGTGACGCACCTCAAGAGTAGTGCCATTAGTCCACTGTATCCGAGTAACGCTTGAAAAGCTGATGCAATAATTATAGCCCCCTGAAGCTCCTTCATTATATGCTTGAAATTCTGTCGTATCATAGAAGTAAAAGTTTACCTATGTGATTATTCATTTCAATTTTCAGCAACGCATGGCACACTGTTTCTACAGATAATTGACACTTGAGTCTAAGGGTAATATACTTATTGTGGACCACTTGCAGCCCTTTTTTGTCTTTTTGAGCTTCTATGGGTTATTCTTTTCTTATTCTTGTACTTTTAATTATTACTACTGAAGTGAATTGTCAATTTTATGGCATATGTAGACAAACGAATCTAGAACTTTGCGACAAAAAAACCAACCGGTTGATGATAAGTTAATAACTTAATAACCACTAAAGCATGTTAATGGTAGCATATAGTTAATGTTTCGCTTTCTTATGCTACCTAGAGGACTTTTAGGTTTAAGGTGTACCTTAAAAATATATGTATAAGCTTTACGATGCTAATGTGGGTTTGCAATCAAATTCACCTAGCATAAATTATATACCATCAAAATATCAGATAACTTAATCGGATCCACATTGAGCATATGAATATAAAAGTAATGATGTTTACACACAACAAAGCAGAAAACGCTTATCATGCTGATAGGTAACAATAACATAGCAGAAATACGTAAAAACGTATGCTTTAAACAAGCCGGACGAAGAAGGTGGAGCTTACATTGCCATTTAATCCGAGAAACTCCGGGGAGTTTATTATCGCGAGTGCAGGTGCAAGAAACACGAAAGACGGACCTTGTATGAGTGGTAATCTTGATCCGAAATTTGCTTGTAGAAGTGTGGTGATTCCGGAAATAAATAGCACAGTGGATACCACGATAGATGTATCTTCCTACACCCATTAACCCTCATCAGACTAATTCAAGTAAAGATACAGAGTTTAAAGATAACGTCAATCAAAATTCAAGTGCTTACATGGTCACCACCCATAGCCGGAACGATCACAAGAGGAATTAAAACCAGCGAACCCAACATTGATAAATAGTGTTGAAATCCATAGAAACCAATCGGAACTGAACACAACAAAATCAGACGAGAGTAATTACACTTAGACATATTCATGTTCATTCGTTTAGCATTGAACTTGTTCACGAACAGTTCACGAACAACACAAACGAACATATACCATTATATAAAAAAAACAACTTTCTTAAACCCGAACATTAGACATCATAGCCTTGTTAAGCACCTGATATAATAACCATAAACAAAATAATGTTTCGTTAATCTAATCTAAGCTTCTAACGAATGAACATAAACTAAATAAAACAAACGACCATGAAAAGACGAAACCAACATAACAAGCATACTACCGAACGTTCACGATCGCAATTAAACACAAGCGGCCTTTGTTCGTGTTCAATCATTTAACAAATTGACCGAAATTCCTCGTTCATGTTAGTTCATTTACCAAACGAACAAACCTAAATGAACGTTCATTTACAGCCCTAGGTCAACACATGCTCATGTATTCATGTTACACCAGGTAACATTCTAAGTTTTAACAAACAATAACATCCAAAAATCCTACAATACATAAAGAGCCATAACAAATTAACAATAATAATAATAATATTTACCAAGACCAGGAGTATCTCTAAGCTCATACTTCATATGCGGATGATGCGACACAAATTCCTCCTCAACTATCTGCGGCAACGCATTTTCCACGTCATCATTCCTAACCGCTCTCTGGCTAACCTGAGCCGGCGCCGGAGCCGGAGCCGCCGTCTCAGCAGCACCATTTTTAGCCACCGGTTTAGTCGGCAGCCGACCAGGACCACTCTCAGACTCCCTCTTCTTCTTCACTGACTCATCCTTATCCGAATTAACCGCCACCGGAGCACCACCGTTGACCGGAGACCGGTTAATTTGACCGGAATCACTAGCATTGGTCTCGCCGGAAAACCTAGGGCGAAAACCGGTGCGTTTGGCCCAGGAAGACGGAGGTATTGCCGGTGAACCGGTGGAGTCTGTACCTGGAGAGATTGGAGCGGGTTTGGGGCGGTTTTTCGGGTCGGAGCTTTGCGGCATAGTTGTTTTTGCTGTTGTGGTTGTTGTTAGTTCATTGTGGTGGTGGATCTGGAGCTAGGGTTTTGAAATGAGAAGTGTAGAAGATGAAGATGTGTGTTGATATATGTAACAGAAATGTAAGAGATTGAGTGAGTTAAGTAGCCATTGTTGACTAGTTGTGTTGTGACAGCAGATGAAGGTTTTTAGAGTGAGAGTGAAGTAGTGTGTGTTTGTGTGTGAGAGAGAGAGAGGACAGCTCATGTAAGAAGTGGTTAGAGAGAGAGAGTGAGAAGAGGGGTGGGGAGCGTGAAGGAGTAAAGGGTAATTGGGTAAAAGCGTGTTTTTATTTATTGGTCCCTTGAAGATGGTGTTTTTACGAGTGTTTGCCTTTTTTGTTTTTGGATAATGCATTTATAGTCCCTGTGGTGTTATGCCCAAATAAAATAAAAAGAAATAACAAATAGTTTAAAGAGAAAATTACTCGGATCGATTTGTGCCATATTTCATCTATACCACTCAGATTTTTTTTTAAATTACATGTTTTATTCTTATGATTTACTAGCAGAAGCGGATAGTGCTGGTGCTTCCTAATATGGATGGTCGTTAAGTTTTCTAGTTAAGTTGGTGTGAGATTTATGTTATAACCTCCAGCCTCACCACCACATGTACATATTACTACTATCTATGTATTAAGTGACAATGAGTTGGTGGTGGAGTGGTAAAGGAGAGACATAAGTTTTCAAGAGACCCAGGTTCGATTACTCTTCTCCTATTAGTTTCGACGACACCGAGTGATGATGAGATACTAGGCGAGTAGGCGGCAATCGGTAGTTCGATCCTTGAACTAAACGGGTTTTACCTTATCGCACTATTGTGCATTCGGGAGAGTGTTCACGGGCTTTAGCCCTAGGTGAGGGTTTTCCCTGGTTCCGATGCGAGTGTATCTTGATGTGGTGAATTTCGCCAATAGCCCATTTGAAGGATCCGTTGGTCGTTAAAAAAAACTGTATATATTTAAGTGGGGCCCAACATGTTTGTTATTTCCTTTTTTTAAAGGGAGGGGGGTGGTCACTAGTGACCATTTTTCCATCACTCACGATATCCAATCATGTTCCGCCATGTCAGCAACCATTTTTCCATCACTCACAACCTTTTTAAGCGGGGTGGTCATCACTCACCACCACACCCAACAATTTCCCCCCAACCAACAATTACCCTCGCAAATAAAAACATCACAGCGTGGAAAAAATAACGAAATCATGTTTTCGTTATACTATAACGCGTTATACTTTCTTGTGAGGGTGGAAAAATGGATTTATCACGCGTTATATTTGATTTCGTGGAAAAAATAATTGACCGCCCCCTGGGCTCTAATAGAGGGTATAATAGTGATTTACACCAACTTAACGGCCATATATGCTAAGGAGCACAAGCATTACCAACTTTGTAAAATGTAAACCATAAGGATAAAACATGCAATATTCTGAGAATATAATAGATAAAATATAGAACAACTCCATAGAACATCGAGAGTAATTATATATACTTCTAATTTGCAACAAATTTGTGCAATAAGTAGTTGTAAGTCTAGCTTTATTGGTTTTATGTGTATAGGTAAGGTGTACGTTTCCTTAAGTTCATTGTATACTAAAGCTTCTCTTGGAAGCTTTATATTTCATATAAATAGAAGAGAGAAACATGAGAGTTAGAGATGCAGATTCGTTTGAGAGAGAGAAACGGTGGGAGGACCACCGTCTACTGTGGTTACTAGGCGGCGCACGGCGGCGTTTTTCACTTATGACGCTACACTACTGACACTCAAAGACGGAATCTTGTGAGGCAGTGCGAACTAGGGTTCTGACGAGACTCCGGCTAACTCCTGCAAGAATTCCGGTAAGCCTCAATTCAGTTGTATGTTTATTTTTTTCAACAAGATCTTCCACCTCCGACGCCTACAGTCTGAAATTCGGAAGATATTCAAGACTTTGATTCGAGCTCTGAGATACCAAATTATATGGTTAGTCATCCATCATTTTCATTACCTCTATATGCAGTTCATCATATTCATGTTCGTTGTGATGATTAATTCAACATCATATTCATGTTTGTTGTGATGATTAATTCAAAATTTTTTGTTTTGGTGTGGTGGTGTATAATACTATTTCTATTGTAAGATCATGGTTTATCGGGGCAAGGAATAATTAGTGAAAATATGTAAAAACACCAATGCTTAGAACAATTATTGAATAACGCTTTGGATTTCACTTATGAATTTTGGTTATTAAGATTTGAATTTGATGCTTTGTTTATAAATTGTCCAATAAATATGTTTTAAGATTAAATTTATTATAAACAAAAATGGTTTGTCAGTTTTAATTTAATAAGCCTTGTCTATACTAAAAGAATGATTACATCCGGAAACTTTGGAATCGAAGAAACGAGAAAGTTCAAGGAGTGCTCCTACGGACGAATAGGGTCAAATGTGTTGAATAACTTTGTTCAAGTAATCTGTTGTTTTTTTGTTATTTTTTAGTCTTAGGGTTTGTTTGTTGGCTTAGCTGTCTGCTAAGTCCAGTTTTTTGTTGTTCGCTACATAATGAATTACTAAATCAAATAACGCATTTGTCACATTAAAAAGGACAAAAAGTTGAAAACCATGAAAGTTTGGCCATCAAAGGAAGTTAAAGATTCGACCGAAGAAAGCGGTGATGGTAACGGTGCTTCACAGAACAAGCGAAAGGCTAACGGGGATCATCAGTCGAATGGGAAAAACTAGGAACAGAAACGGGCAAGGGTCAAGAAAGAGTCAACACAGTTGGATAAAGAAAACACCAAGGATAAAACAATACAAGATGCGATGCAGCATGTAGAAGCATTTGAAAGTGGAAAGCCTTTGTTCTTTGATTCATGGGGTTTGAGTATTAGAGATGTTATTCAAGTGGTAAACATGTGTTGGAGACGAGCGGACATACTACCATGGAACAAATTTCTTGGATAGGATCAACGACAGTCGATACCATAACAAAAAAGGAAAAAGAAGGTGTATCTTTTACCAGCCCTTATCTTTTGTTCATTGTGTCATCACAAGAGAAAGCAACACATGTATCCTTATTTAAACTAAAGCTTGTTTATAATTGTTTATTTACTAGAAACAGAAATGCCGATCCATTGCGTTTATGAACCATTTGGTTTATACTTTATAGCCGTGTAACTACAGCTATTTGCAGGTACGCGTTGTATGCAAGCCTTTGAAGGCGTTTGGAATACATACAGTGAGTCTACATTCAGGGGCCTCTGTAGATCATCAGGTTCACGGGTAATATACATAAACCTTTGTAAACTTAAATGCAACAAATAGTACATGCAAAGTTGCAAATATGATTTTTTTTGGGTTTTGGGAGTTGATGTTTTAGTTTATTAGCCCTGCATGTACTGTATGTGTATGATTAAATGAAGCATGAAATTCATTCTTTTACATTTGTAGCATGCATATTATTGTATTCATAACATCACTTAATAAAAAATCTATTCCTTTTACAGATTAAATAAAAATATAGCCCCCGCCGCATCGCGGCGGGTTATTTTTCTAGTTTACTCTAGTTTTAAACATGGGGTTTATTATCGGAAAGAACAAATATCGAATTCATATAACTAATTACCATGAATGGTATATAGGATTAGGAATATATGATGGGTTAGTTTGGCGTAACGAAGGTGCTTGGTTTATTTTTTTTAATAATATATCGGAATATAGGACGACTATTACTATATATTACTAAACGAATCGAAATGAATAGTAATTTTTATATAATAATAATATATAGTTTTTTTAATACTTTTATTATTATTACTATATATTACTAAACAAATTGAAATGAATAGTGGTTTTAATATTATAATAATATATATTTTTTTAATTTATATAACCTTAAAAGAAAAAGTCGGTGGCACCCAGTCTTTACAATTTTGCCCTTTGTCTAGAGCTTAAAATTACAGAAACAGAGTCATTGTCAAAGACTCATGTTCTCCCACTCAGCTTTCTTTCTCACCCTAACCCTAAAACAAGTAAACATCTTTTGTACATAGAATCGACTACACTGCTCCAACCCTTCACCGCCTCACCCCCACCGCAGTCACCATCACCGCCAATACCATTACGGATTCTTTGTATTTTTGGAGTGGCTGCGTGAAAGAGAGGATGTGGGAGAAAGAGACCACCGCTTACTTCACCGTCTGATCTCCGCTGATTGCTTCACCAAACGAGATGGGAAGGTGTATCGTCAATTGCAACGAGTGTAATCGGTGGCGGCGTTACAAGTAGGTTTTCTTGGTGCCATCTCTGCCTCCTGCTGTTATTGTACTATTATCTTCACTACTTTACTTAATTTCTGCAACTATTTCATCAATCAATCTTTGTTTTTCACGGCTTTATCTTGCCGTCACTGTTCAAAACCCTAAAATAACAGGTCAATTCTCGATCACATACATGATATAACGATGTTGTGCTTTGTGATTTTCGTTATTTGATTTGTATTAGTAGTTATGATCACGGCTTTATTTATGTGTATTACAAACGTTTGCTGATGCACACTAATTATAAATTATATATACAAAGGAAACAGAGAGCAAAGAGTAGCTCCAAGGAAACCGGCCCTAGGCTCGAAGAAAATCTCAATATCTTCAAGTCCGATAAGTTTGACGCTGATGCCTTCGTCAACTCCAAGTGTAATTCCATGAATGAGAAGGTATGTATGTGCTTCTGAAATGCTTCATTGAATCATTCGTGTCATATCAGTTCTGTTTTTAGGTATAATTCGTGAGGAATTGTAGTCATTATGATGTGATTTGGAAATTCTAATTGGAATTGTCTTCAAGTTTACTTAATTATATAGATTAGTATAGTTTAGGTTAGGTGATGATTCGGTTATAATCGAAAGTCGTATTTGTAAGCCAAGTGGTTATGCTGGTCGGTTGGGATCATTATTGTAGGATGTATGATTCCATTGTTCATTGGAGGTCCACATTATACTTGGATCCACCTTTAACTTATTCACCGTATAATATGTTACAACATTTAGTTGTCAATAAAATTTGGTGCAACCATGTTGCTTGGTTTAAAAGGTGCAAAGGGAAATACATCAGGGGCAAAAAGTTGTGCTTTATGTGATTCTGGCTCAAAATTGATCAAAATTAGAGTAGGTAGGATTTAGGAGGTTTATGAATGTTTAACTTGATAAATAGGTTTATATGTATAACAGATGGGAGATAAGCAGGTTTTGGTTGTAAATAAAGCGTCACGCTTCAGCTTTTGGGACCAAACGCCTCGGAGCGCCTGGAACTTTTTTAAGACAAGCCATATAGAGGCCTAGAAGGTATTCTTTGGTTTGTCCAGCTTTGTTTGACATGGGTCATGTATAAATATGATTTTGTCATTGCAGCTTGCTTTACACATTTTTTTTTTAATTTGGACAAAAATTCTACCATTTATTATTATATTCTAATAAGCTATTTAATAGTAGCGTAAATTTATTAATTTTTTAACCTGTGCAAAAACGAGATCAAAATGTGCTGAGCAAACAGATCATATTTTTTGGGACAGGAACCAACCAGTGAAGGGATTCCACGATACCACTCGATATGTGAGGTAATTGTCAAACTAATTTACTATTTTTTGGGACTGGAACCAACCAGTGAAGGGATTCCACGATACCACTCCCTTAAAGATATGTGAGGTAATTGTCAAACTAAATTACATCATCTATAATGTGACTTAGTTTGCAAATCTTGAATAGAAACAAAACTCACGTGTAACGTCACTAAAAGAATGGATGCAAGATAGAGAAAGAATTGCAATTTGACTTTCTGTAATCTTGAATTTTGTTTTGACTTTTAACGTCCAACCTGATACATTTAAACAATTTGTTAAGAAAGATTTACACTTTATTGTTTTAGAACAGTAGTCCTAAATTTAGTTTGACTTTAGTGTCAAACTTACTACACTTGGACAACTTCTAATAAAAAACCTTACATTTACCTTTCATGATATTAATCTTGAATTCATTTTGACTTTTTATTGGAGTCAACCCTTCAACATTTCGTGGATTCCTTGGAAAAAGATTCATGCTTTGACTTCAGACAGTAGTCATAAATTGGTTTTTTTTTTTTGGTCAAACACTCAAACCTGCTATGCATTGCACATTAGTTTTGCTTACTATTTCCATAGTTCACCATATCCAGACAATGATCATAATCAAACAGTACAGATATCGCAGGTTGTGATTTTGTGTTTTTTCAGGTTTTGAGGTCGGATATGATATGAGATGGTCGTTGAATGTTGGTGTTAGTCTTGAGTTGCCTTGCCCAACAGAATGGGACGCAGTGATTATTTTAAGTGATATAGTGGTATTTTTCCATGAACGTGATACCTATTCTTAGGGGAATGCTTGGTAACGGGCCAAAACAGATCGAGACAACCGTAAATTTGTGAATTTATTTACATTAAACTGTTCAATACTTATGTGAAGATACTCTTTTGCCGCTGCAAAGCGCGGCATGGCATAATCCTAGTACTTTATTATTTTGATATTATAATTATAATAATAGTTATTTTCTTTACTTTTTAACTTTATTATATATAGTTTTTTAATACTTTTATTATTATTATTATTACTATTCTCAACATATACAAAAACAACTTGATTACGTCATCAAGTAATAGGAGTATTAAGTGGTTTTTGGGCGGCCACTTTGATTTTTTTTTTCATATAATAGTTATCTATAGCTATAGGTGATGCCAAATTACAATTTTATCCCAGGTGTAAAAATATGATTTCGCCCTCGATTCAAAATAAAATTTTGCTTTTGCCCCTTGCTTAAATTTACGATTTTGCCCTCAAATAAAAAATACACTTTTGCTCCCAGTTCAAAATAAAAATATGCTTTTGCCCTTAGCTAGAGTCCTGCCAAGTTACGATTTGGTTCCCAGTTTAAAATTTGGATTTTGCCCCCAGCTAAAAATTACGATTTCGCCCGCAGCTAAAATATTACGATTTTGCCCCCATTTCAAAATAAAAAAATGGTTTTGCCCTCAGTTAAAAATATTATTTTACCTCCATTTTAAAATTACGATTTTACCTCCGCTAAAAATTGCAAGCTTGCCATCAGTTTTTTTAGTGTTTTATTTTTCTTTGTTGACTTAATTTTATTTTTATTCATGCCAAACAGCTGCCTAGCACTCGCTAATTGAGCCTGACAAATTATTGCTTTGCCCCCAACTCTAAGTTACACGCTTGTCATCGTTTTAGTTAATTTTTTTATCATAACTATGGTACTGTTTTCTTTAATTGGTTAACTTGATGTGTCTTTTTTTATATCGTGTTATAGGTAGCATGTACAACTAACCGACATAAAGGCGTACATGTTATTAACCTAAGAAAGACTCGGTTTAGTGCCCCGCAACGCGGGCGGCGCATAACTCTAACTGCCTAACACGGGCTCATTAGTCCTGAAAAATTACAGTTTTGCCCTGAGCCAAAAACTACGGTGTTATCATCGTTTTTTTTCATAGCAAAATTATAGTAGTCTTTTTTTAATTGATTGAGAATTATTCGGCCATTGCCCCGCAACGCGGGCGGAGCATCTACTAGTTACTATATATTAATCAAAATGAATAGTAATTTTTATATTGTAATAATATATAGTTTTTTTAATACTTTTATTATTATTATTACTATATATTACCTACGTATACAATTAACATGACCGACAATAGTTCCAAAATGTTATTGGTGGGTTTGGGCGGCTAGCTTAGACCATGGGGTATGGGGCGGGGGTTTGGGCGTGGGTTGGGGGAAAACGCCTAAGCCACCAACCCGGGTGGGCTTGGGTTTGGGTTTGGGTTTGGGTGTGGCCCTTCTGACGTGGGCTTGAAGTCGGGCGTGGGGCGAGCTAGTAAGGTGATATGGCGGCTAGTAAGGTGACATGGCGGATTCTTAATGGCCAAACCAAACTCATGCCCCCAACCCAAGCCCCACCATACCCCATGAGCGTGGGTTTGGGTGGTGGGGGGGCCTCCCATTCCACGTGTCAACAAATGCCCCAACCCAAACCCAAACCCAACCCAAACCCCACCATACCCCACGGTCTTAACTTTTTTTTTTTTTTTTGAATAGTTTTGTTTTGTGATTGGCTAAAAGTGCCAGTGCTATTTTCTTTTATTATTAAGTTTATAATAGTTGTCTATAACTTCTGCTAAATTACAACTTTATCCCAAGTTTAAAATTATGATTTTTCCCCCGTTAAAAATTTTTTTTTTTTGCCCTCAGTTAAAATTACGCTCTTGCCCCCATCTCAAAATAAATTTATGATTTTGCCCCCGCTATAGTCCTGCGAAATTACAATTTTATACCCAGATTGAAATTACGATTTCGTCCTCAGTTCAAAATAAAATTTTGGTTTTGCCTCCAGCTAAAAATTATGATTTTGCCCTCATCTAAAAATTTTGATTTTTGCCCCCAGTTCAAAATAAAATTATGGTCTGCACTCAGTTCAAAATATGATTTTGCCTCCATTTCAAAATTACGATTTCACCCGGTTCAAAATTGCAATCTTGCCATCGTTTTTTTTTTTTTGCAAAACTATGGTAGTGTTTTATTTTACTTGGCTCACTCAATATAGTTTTTATTCATGCCAACAGCCTAGCACTCGCTAATTGGCACTGACAAATTATTGTTTTGCCCCCAGCTCTAAATTACATGCTTGCCATTGTTTTAGTTATTTCTTAAGCATAACTATGATAGTGTTTTGGTTTAATTGGTTGACTCAATGCATCTTTTTTTTTAGATCGTGTTACAAGTAGCATGTATAAATAATCGAAATAAAGGCGTTCATGTTATTAAACTAGGAAATATTTGGTTTGGCGCCCCGCAACGCGGGCGGCGCATAAACCTAGTTACTAAACAAATTACTATATATTACTAAACAAATTGAAATGAATAGTGGTTTTAATATTATAATATTATATATTTTTTAATACTTTATTATTTTGATATTATAATTATAATAATAGTTATTTTCTTTACTTTTTAACTTTACTATATATAGTTTTTTAATACTTTTATTATTATTATTATTATTATTACTATATATTATACATATTAAAACAGACTTTTCATGAACAGTACTCAAAATTTTTTTAATATTATTTATACTTTCCATTATTTCCTTATTTTATTACTTAATTGATTTCATAGTATTATTTTATATTATATATACATAAATCATTATTTTTAACATGTATTTACTCTATAATATTTATGAAATTTGGTGAACAGTAGTTCACCTCCTTTGGGCCAAATCAATTTACGATTTTGTCTCCGCTTTAAAATTACGATTTTGCCATCAGTTTAAAATTACGTTCTTACCTCCTGTTCAAAATAAAATTATGCTTTTACCCCCAGTTAAAAATTACAATTTTGCCCTCAATTCAAAATTACGATGTTGCCCCGTTTAAATTTACAGTTTCGCCATTAGTTTTGTTTTGTTTGTTTCTCCCAGCTAAATTACGATTTTGCTCTCAATTTAAATTTACATTTTTGTCATCGTTTTTGTTTGCTTTCCCAGTAAAATTACGATTTTGCCCCCAATATATAACTATAGACACAAGATGGGGGAATAGTGCCAGGAAGCTGCCTGGCACTCCCCCATTGGCCCAACCAATTTACGATTTTATCCCTGCTTTAAAATTACGATTTTGCCATCATTTCAAAATTATGTTTCTACCCCCAATTCAAAATAAAATTATGTTTTTGCCCCCCAACTAAAAATTACCATTTTGCCCTTGGTTCAAAATTACGATTTTGACCCATTTAAATGTACAGTTTTGCCATTAGTATTGTTTTTTCCCCACCCAGCCAAATTACGGTTTTGCCCTCAATTTAAATTTATATTTTTGCCATCGTTTTCCTTTGCTTTCCCAGTTAAATTACGACTTTACCCCATGTGTAAAATTACAGTCATGCTATCGTTTTAGTTTTTTTTTTTTTTTGACAAAACTATAGTAGTGTTTTGTTTTAGTTGTTTGACTCGGTATAATTTTTATTCGTGCCAGGCGGCTGCTTGCACACGCTCATTTATCCTAAAAAATTACAATTTTGCCCCCAGTTTAAAATTAGTGTTTTTCTATCGTTTTTGTTTTTCTTATGCAAAAGTATGATAGTGTTTTAATTTAATTGGTTGACTCAATGTAATTTTTTTGAGATCGTGTTATGAATATTATGTACAAATAATCGAAACACAGACGTACATGTTATGAGAGAGAAATATTCGGCTTATTGCCCCGCAACGCGGGTGGGGCAAAATCTAGTTACTAATTGAAATGAATAGTGGTTTTAATATTATAATAATATATAGTTTTTAATACTTTTATTATTTTAATATTATAATTATAATAATAGTTATTATACATTATAAATAAGCAACAAGTTTTAGCTTAGGGTAGTTGTACCCTTGGCTTTGGGAGTTTTTTTTTTTTTTAAAAAAAAGATTGTGTCGACACATAACAAATGCTTTGTATTCTAGGCATTATTTTAATCAGTAAGGCTTTGATGATGATGATGATGCAAGTTGATTTGTATTAAAGTTTGAGATTATATATCTTAAATTTTGATTGAAAGTAATGGAAATGTTTGCAATTTTACTGATAAGTATGAAGATGTTTTTAGGGAAGTTGGACAAGGGCCTAGGTAGTTGTGAGGGGGGAAATGGTTACCAGTTTTAGCGAGAAGTTCGAGGTTAGCAGATCGTTAGAAGGCTTGTCAAACGAACACCGGTCTGGGAGTGGTCATCTTATGCCAACATGTCATCATATTACCTTCTTTTTGTAAATGCAATTTGTACTTTTTTTCTTACAACGCTTGACTCAGATGTTTATATTTAGGGTTTACTCTTTCGGTGCTCTAGCGAGTGTTGATGTTGTAACGAATCAAACAATACCGAACAGTCTTTTTGGTTTTTATGAAATGTGAATGTGAACCCTGCTGCAACGCGGCGATTGTTACATCTAGTTTTTTTTACTTTTTAACTTTACTATATTACTATATATTAATAAACGAATTGAAATGAATAGTTATTTTAATATTATAATAATATATATTTTTAATACTTTTATTATTATTATTACTTTACTATATATTTATAGACGAAATGAAATGAATAGTTATTTTAATATTATAATAACTAGAATTGCGACCCGTCGCAATGCAGCGGAGATTCTTTAGTTATAACTAAGTCGATCTAGGACCCGCACGTTATGTTAAACCTGTCAAACGGGGAAAAAATAGACGATGTAAAAACGTTCACCCACACACGCACGTTGCGTTGTGTTAACTCGCAAAATTTAGAACGAAACGTAAAAACGTTAAAGCAAAGACACATGTTGCGATGTGTTAAGTCACAAAAATTAGAACCAAGCATAAAGCGAAAAAATTGTGGAAAATGAAAACTATAAAGGACCAAAGTTGAAAGTAAAAAAGTTGTGAGGATAGATTGCAAAAGATAAAAAGTTTTGGGTTAAAAGTAAAAAACAAATAGTTTTGGGTTAAAAGTAATTTATGAAACACTTTTGGGTGAAAAGTAAAAAAAAAACCATTTTTTTTGGAAAACCCCCAAAGCTAAGGTTACAACAACCATATGCATAACCATTTTTTCTTTGAAAACTCCCCAAAGCACAACCTGCGTTGCGACGGGGCGTAAAACAATGTCAAATAGTACTAATGTCACACAACCTTCATCGACTACCAACACTGACTTGACCTAGGATCTGCGTGTTGCGACGAACCTATCAAACATGAAAAAATAGAGGTAAAAACGTTGAACCACACATGCACGTTGGGCCGTGTTAACTTGCAAAATTTGAAACAAAACATAATAAAGTTGAACCACACTCGTACGTTGCGTCGTATTAACTTGAAAAATTTAGAACTATACGTAAAATGAAAATTTTGCGAAAGATGAAAAACATAAGTAACAAAATTTGTGAAGTTAAATTGCAAATAATGAAAAATTTTGGGTTAAAGTTAAAAAAACAAATTATGTAAGGTTAAAATTGGAAAATGTAAAAATCTTTTGAGTTAAAAATAAAAAATCAAGTTTTTTTTTTTTAAATCCCAAAGCATAAGGTACAACCACGTGGTTGCAAAAGTCGTTAGGCGCTCCCTAGTCGGTCGATCGGGGAGTTGAGAGTACTCGGTTTAGGCGGAGAGTCCTCGGGGAGTACTCGGACATGTTAAATTATAAGGAAATTAGTTTTCAGAATTTAAATATATGTCAAATAACATAAATTTACTAATATTTATAACAAAATACATGAAAACTATATTAATTCTTTAATTTAATAGGCATAAAAATTATGTTTTATTATTTTTTAAGTCAAACACATCCCGAGTTGACCTACTAAATCCGATTTTGCCTGAGATTGATCGCGTTTGATCGATTCCGAGTAATTAGGCGGAGTTGAAGAAAGTCGCCTCGGCAGCTTACCTTGTAGCGACTACTCGGGGAGTACTCGGCATTGGAAACCTTGTTTTACAACTATGCAACTACCTATGCCTAAATTTGTTGCTTCTTTATAGTAATAAAATATATAGTTTTTTAATATTTTTATTATTTTATTTTCTTTACTTTTTAACTTTAATCCTTTTTAAATATCAAGGATTGGGATAAGGTTGGTTTCAACCGATATCGAACCAGTACTGGTATCAAAAATACCGGTACGGTCCTGTTCGGTATCAGTATATTAAGGTAAAAACCGACACTAATACAGAAAACGCCAAAAGTTGGTGCCGAATTGATATTGGAAATCTTCTGGTTCAGGAAATTCAGTGCTACTAGCAAGTACCATTTGCTCATCCCAGATAACGAATTGAATTGAATAGTGATTTTAATATTATATTAATATATAGTTTTTTAAATACTTTTATTATTTTAATATTATAATTATAATAATAGTTATTTTCTTTACTTTTTAACCTTAATCCTTTTTTAATATCAGGGGTTGGGATAAGGTTGGTTTCAACCGGTATCGAACCAGTACTGGTATCGAAAATACCGGTACGGTCCTGTTCGGTATCAGTACATGAAGGTAAAAACCGACATTAATACAGAAAACGCCAAAAGTTGGTGCCGAATTGATATTGGAAATCTTTTGGTTCGGGAAATTCAGTGCTGCTGCTATCCGGTACCATTTGCTCATCCCAGATCACGGTTACCGTACGAACAACGGTATCGTACAACTCTTTTTTGTTGATTTTCTTCAACTTCTATTTTTTTCTTTTTTTAGTTTCAGAGGTAGGGAAAACTCTGTACCAACCGATACAGAACCGGTACTGATACCAAAAATACCGGTTACGGTACCGGTATATGAAGGTAAAAAACGGTAGTGAACCGGTACCAGGAACACCTAAAGTCGGTACCGAATCGGTACTTAAGATCTTTCGGTTCGGCAAATTTGGTACCGGTACCCAGAACAATTTGCTCATCTCTGACCACGGGTTTCATACGAACAACATCGTTACCATACAACTTTTTCGGTTGATTTTCTTTCGATTATGTTTTAGTGTTTTTTTTCTACATTTTCTTTTTATTCTTGTCATCAGTTCCGTTTGCAACACGCTCGTAGTGATTTCAAAACACATGTAAACACAGACTAAATTACAAAATAAATATCGCCGCAGGCGAACTTCTTTACACCTAGTTATAGGTTAAAAATCAACCCCATATATTTATTTTAGATTTTATAATTTTATAGGTTTTGGTTACAAATGAATAAATGATTCTGTTAATTCGGTTATTGGACTAGATCATGTCAGGCTAATATAAGTTGGTAAAGTCAATAAGGTTTTTTAGGTCAAACAAAAAATAACAAACGTGTTAATAGGAGAAAAATATGGCAAGTGAAATATTTTTTATAACAACTTGTAATGAAAAGTTTTTAGCATAAAATATTTCAGTTGCAGATATTGAATTTTACTTGTGGTTCGTTTATTTCGGTTTTTATTTGTATTTCATCATACTTAAACCGTAAAATTTGTAATCATAAAATGCATAGCCGAATACCTTATAGTTAACTCTATATATATGATTCTTTATTCCAATGATTATTTATTATCATGTGATGTCTCTCCTATTCCAAGTCATTGGAATTATTGAGATTTTGATTTTAGATGTAGTTATCTTATTGTTGAAAAAACCCAAGTGTTTTAGTGTATTTAGGGCGTAGGAAGTGGTTAGACACTTGAAAGTGGTAAACTTCAAAATCAACCAATGAGAGTGTGTTATGTCAAAGTGGTAAACTATGCTCAGGCTGGAGGGTGTGGGAGTGCCACCCCGCCAAGTCAGCCACTATAGCGCCCCTAAGGGCTCCATCACCACACCCTCCATTTTAAGAGGGGGGCGCCATGGGTGAGGCGCTAGCATGGTAACGAGCTTTCTAATGTGTTCAGGTGGGGCCCACAACATGTCAACCAATCAATTTTTTTTTAATTTTGTTTAATAGAGAACTCCATCCACACTCTTCAAATTAAAGGGGCTCCATTGCTGACGTGGATCCTACGTGGCCTGATAAAGCCCTTAGGGGGCTCCAACCATACCCTCCAGCCTCAAAAGTGTTGTCAATGGTTAGAGATTTCATGAATTGGCAAACCTTTTTTAAAGGAAAATTGGAAAATAATAATCTCATCTTTCTGAAATTTGCCGATAATAATCCCAAGTCAGTTATTAGCCAATAATAATCCGACCTCGTCCATTTTTTTTAAAATAGTCCGCCGTTAAAATAGCTTAACGGAGTTAAGTGTTTTTCCGAATTACAAACCGATGTTTTAGGGCTTTTAATCAGAACGAGGATACGAGTCGATTGATGTAAAACTTGCCTCAAAATATTGCCCCCAACCCACGAAAACGGTGCTTCAATTCGGGTGTTTAACTTCCAATTAACAAAATTCAAGCCATTTTGAACACAATTTCGAGGTAAGTTTTACATCAATCGACTCGTATCCTCGTTCTGATCAAAATCCCTAAAACATCGGTTGGTAATTCGGAAAAACACTTAACTCCATTAAGCTTATTTTAACAGCAGACTATTTTACAAAAAAAATTGGACGAGGTCGGATGATTATTGGCTAATAACTGACTTGAGATTATTATCGGCCAATTTCAGAAAGATGGGATTATTATTTTCCAATATGCATTTTTAAAAAAATGAAAAATGTGTGATTGGTTGAGAAGGCATGGACCCCACCACACACACCCCCTCTCTTTCCCCTTCCCCCCTTCACCGAATCGGTGATCCTTCACCGAATTTCACCCCATTTCGTTAAACGCTCAAGCGGCAAAATGGTTGGCATTGGTTGCCGATCGGTGCCGAATGGGTTTGCCGCCCCCACTCCGGACACCCTTATGTGGTTACAATAATCATTATATGTGGATAGAAAATAATTGACTTATGTCAAAGTGACAAGTTTGATTGAAGCATAAAAATAAACATGATGTGGTGTGTGCTGGAAACGAAAACATTGTTTGTTTGTTTTTTGGTTTAACTCTTGGTGTATATTGATATATTTGTAGGTGGACAGGTTATTGTTAATTAATTGTATAATTGACTTATGTACAACTATTCGACTGAGATGCTTACATTAGTTATATTGTATTAGCCACACGAAACTGATTAGAGCAAGTATCCAGTTTAGGTAACTCCATCGAGCCTCATTCGACAATGGATTCTCTTAGTCGATACTATTAAGCCTCAATCGTGTTAAAAGGGGATTGGGATCAGCATAAATTAGAGATGATTGCATCATATCCCAGGAAATCAAGAAAGCAATATACGGTTTCCATTCCTAAAAAATTGACAGCCATCAATAGTTGTATTTCTTTCTTTAGATCTTTGTTTTGCCTATAAATTATGGCTGTGTTTTTATTGTAAACCATCCAAGAAAGTCATTCAATAAAAAAACCTCTTATTATCATGGTATCAGAGCAGGTCTGCTCATCATCTACCGTGTAATTTCCACATCCTCCCAATAACCGACAGATCCAAACTGAGCTGCCATGTCCGGAGGCGACAACTCAGG
Source organism: Helianthus tuberosus (assembly GCA_030545235.1). NCBI lineage: Eukaryota > Viridiplantae > Streptophyta > Magnoliopsida > Asterales > Asteraceae > Helianthus > Helianthus tuberosus. The sequence continues at coordinate 41,675,771 of CM060369.1, read as the reverse complement.
TTTGGATTTATCTCTTCAACTGGCTAATCTGTTAAAGAATGGCCTGAATACCCAATCTCAAAACCCAAAACTTTCCCGATAACCTCCAGATCAATCTAAAACTTAATAGCCAAAACTACGCCCTATGGACTCGAATGATTCGAGTCGCCATAGGCGGAAAATCCAAAACCTTGTTATCACATCTTACCTCAGACCCACCAGATCAGAAGAGTCAGGAATATGAGCAATGGGAGCAAGAAGACTTACTCGTCTTTTCCTGGCTCATCCAAAATATTGAACCAATTCTTGCAGGCAACCTAACCGAGTATCCCACTGCAAAAACCTTGTGGGATGCCCTGGTGATTACCTACAGCAGCGGGAAAGATAAGTTGCAAACATTCAATCTTCATGTCAAAGCCAACGACATCAAACAAAACGATAGTTCTCTCGAAAATTTCTGGATCTCACTACAGGGAATATGGGGAGAAATCGACAGAATCGACCCAAATCCCATGAAGTGTCCGGAAGATATCCAGACATACTCCAGAATCAGGTCAGAGCAGAAACTCTTCCAATTTCTTAATGCCCTCAACCGAAGGTATGAATCCATTAAAAGAGAAATCCTCCAGTCGGATCCGCTTCTGTCGATTTGGGTCGATTCTGTCGATTTCTCCCCATATTCCCTGTAGTGAGATCCAGAAATCTTCGAGAGAACTATCGTTTTGTTTGATGTCGTTGGCTTTGACATGAAGATTGAATGTTTGCAACTTATCTTTCCCGCTGCTGTAGGGAATCACCGGGGCATCCCACAAGGTTTTTGCAGTGGGATACTCGGTTAGGTTGCCTGCAAGAATTGGTTCAATATTTTGGATGAGCCAAGAATTGGTTCAATATTTACACCCCAACCTTAGTGGCATGGTTAATGTAGTCCAAAACAGTAAAAAAAAGGAAGAGGCATGGATATTTGATTGCGGAGCTACCGACACCATGACCTACGAATTATCCGACTTTGCCACATCAACCGAGCCTACTAAAACGTATATTAAAACGGCAAATGGGGAAGAAATGAATGTGAAAAGTGGGGGGACTATTGAAATTTCTCCAACATTAAAACTTTCGAATTGTCTCTATGTCCCTTCGTTATCTCACAAGCTCCTTTCGATAAGTCATGTAACAAATGAGCTAAATTGTTCAGTTCTTATGATGCCTACTTTTTGCATCCTACAGGATATCAGGACGGGAGCGATAATTGGGCGTGGCACTGAAAGACATGGCTTATACTACGTGGATGAGGTGACTCAAAATGGGATAATGATGCTTTCTCACGGAACAACGGAACGTGAAGCTTGGCTATGGCATAGAAGATTAGGACATCCATCTATGGGTTATTTACATATGTTATTTCCAAAATTGTTTCCTTCAAGTTGTAAGTCGCATTGTGAAACTTGCGTTTTAGCTAAAAGCCACCGAAAAACATTTAAATTGAATAACACAAGAGTCGATTCGCCTTTTTCATTAATCCACTCAGATGTTTGGGGACCAGCCCCAATTATTGGGGGGCAAAACTTTCGTTTCTTTGTGAATTTCGTTGATGATTGTACACGGATGACATGGGTGTACTTATTAAAAAACAAATCTGAAGTTCTTGATAAATTCATCATTTTTTACAACATGATCCAAACCCAATTTCAAAAAACCATTCAAATCTTCCGTTCCGACAATGGGGGGGAATTTGTTAACACCAATATGAAGCAATTTTTCCAAACAAAAGGCATTATTCATCAAACCACTTGTCCACACACTCCAGAACAGAATGGTGTTGCGGAACGAAAGAACCGCATTCTTTTGGAAATAACTCGAGCTCTCCTAATAGAGTCGCGGGTCCCAAAGTTCTGGTGGCCAGAAGCCATTACTACCGCTGCATACCTCATCAATCGACTTCCAACCATGATACTCAAGTCAAAAACTCCTTTACAAGTTCTCTCAGAAATGACTAAACCCCCCTCTATTCTTACTCTTGAACCCCGAATTTTTGGATGCACAGTGTGTTTTTGTTGGATATGGTATTACTCAAAAAGGATACCGGTGCTACAATCCAAAGACTAAACATATGTTCACCACTATGAACTGTGATTTCCTTGAAACCGAATACTATTATGCATCTCAGAACAATGAACAGGAGGAAGCATGTCCTAACACAATAAGCTGGTTAAAATATGTCTCCTATAAAGAAGAAACGAGCCCTGACAGCCAAGATGAGCCACCTTCATCAAAACGAGTAGAAGACATAAACACCAGTGTCACCCCAGAAACTGCTCCCAACCTGACACCCGAGGTAAGTGATACTCACCCCTGTTCTAACTCTACTGAAGTCCTTGAAAATACTCTTAGTGAAACAACAGAACAAAGTGAAAATGTACAGGAGAAAGAACAGGAGAATCCATCCATATATGAAGACATGGGGATAGAGCAAGTGCCAGGAAACACATCAGAAAAATATGTGTTGCCTCCAAGAGCAAACCGAGGAGTTCCGCCAAAAAAATATTCTCCAGAAAAAGAGTCACGGAGAAGTAGATATCCTATGGCTAATGTAGCCAAAGGAAATCTGTCTGAAGAAGCCCAGAACTTTACTTCATCTTTATATTCTGAAGTAATCCCCACCAATACAGAACATGCCTGGAAATCACAACACTGGAGAAAGGCAATGGAAGAAGAAATGAAAGCGTTGACAAAGAATAACACATGGGAGAAGTGTATTCTGCCAGCAGGAAAGAAAACGATTGGGTGTCGATGGGTCTTTACAATTAAATATAAACCTGATGGCACGATTGAAAGATACAAAGCCAGGTTGGTAGCCAAGGGTTACACGCAAACATACGGAGTAGATTACTCTGAAACTTTTTCTCCAGTTGCAAAAATCAATACTATCAGAGTTCTCTTCTCTGTAGCAGCAAATAAAGGGTGGCCACTACATCAATTTGATGTTAAAAACGCTTTCCTACATGGAGAACTAAAAGAAGAAGTTTATATGGAAGCTCCACAGGGGTTTGCAGGTGGTTTCGAAAAAGGGGAAGTTTGTCTTCTCAAGAAAGCCTTGTATGGATTAAAGCAGTCTCCCAGAGCATGGTTTGGCAGATTTACATTGGCTATGAAAAGCTATGGATTCAAACAAAGCAATACTGATCATACTTTGTTTCTCAAGCAAAGAAACAATCTCATAACTTGTTTAATAATCTATGTTGATGACATGATCATTACAGGGGATGATAGAGAAGAAATAGTCAAGTTGAAAGAGAACTTGTTTATAGAGTTTGAAATGAAAGACCTCGGAAGACTGAAATACTTCCTTGGAATCGAAGTCTTGAGATCAAAACAGGGCATCTTCATGTGTCAAAGGAAGTATATCCTTGACTTACTAGCAGAAACAGGTATGATTGATTGCAAACCAGCTGACACTCCAATGATTGTGAACCAGAAGCTGTACATGGAGGAGAAAGCAGAGGTAGCTGACAAGGAAAGATATCAGCGGATGGTAGGAAAACTTATATATCTCTCACACACTCGCCCGGACATAGCATACGCTGTTGGGGTAGTAAGTCAATTCATGCATCAACCCCAAAAATCTCACATGGAAGTGGTCATTAGAATTATAAGATATCTCAAGGGAACGGTCGGGCATGGGGTGCTATTTCAATCAAATGGCCATCTAGAGACTCATCTATATACTGATGCGGATTGGGCAGGGGATAAGAGTGATCGAAGGTCCACGTCAGGCTACTTTACTTTGGTTGGTGGGAATCTTGTTACATGGAGAAGCAAGAAACAAAAGGTTGTTGCCCTTTCAGGTGCAGAAGCTGAATTTCGAGGGATTGCAAGAGGGTTAACTGAGGTGCTTTGGATTCGAAGACTCTTAACTGAAATAGGGTATCCACCCCAAGAAAAAATCAAAATTTGGAGTGACAATAAAGCAGCCATTCAGATCTCAGAAAATCCTGTACAACATGATAGAACAAAACATATAGAAGTAGACCGACACTTCATCAAAGAGAAGCTGGAGTCAGAGATCATCACTCGTCCATTTGTTCGGTCAGAAGATCAACTTGCAGATATTTTAACTAAAGCTGTTAATGAAAAAGATCTATACAAATGTTTGAGCAAGTTGAATTTTGGAAATCCCAATATTCAACTTGAGGGGGAGTGTTAAAAAGGGATTGGGATCAGCATAAATTAGAGATGATTGCATCATATCCCAGGAAATCAGGAAAGCAATATACGGTTTCCATTCCTAAAAAATTGACAGCCATCAATAGTTGTATTTCTTTCTTTAGATCTTTGTTTTGCCTATAAATTATGGCTGTGTTTTTATTGTAAACCATCCAAGAAAGTCATTCAATAAAAAAACCTCTTATTATCAAATCGAGCCAAGGATGACTAATAGCGAACCATATAAAAGTTAAGGGGTATCCTATCTTATTGTGGACACATGATAATTGTAAATTTTTATTGTTGTAAATTCTTTTCACACCAACTTGTAGATGGTGAGTTTGTGTGGCATGCTTCCACTTTAAGTGCAAAACAAGATAAAATGGCTTTAGCCGATTTAACATGACCAATGACTGTAAAAGCTAATAGCTATTCTTTAACGACGAAGGTTATATTAGCAAAAAGCTCTACGTTAATTACACACATGTGACTTACATATGTGACCTTTTCACTAACCCTTATACACTCAAGCAATCAATGTATCAATAAGTTCTTAATTTGAATACCATCATCATAAAAATATCTATAAAAATTGGCTCTAACAATCACCGCTGACCATAATAGCAAACGTAGTTACTTCACTGTCTAATAGTTAACGAGTTAAAGTTATTATCAGTGTTCTAGAGTTTTTTTCACTCGTGTTTAATTTTTTCTGTTTAATCTTCAAAAATCTTAAAAATTATTTTTTAATACACATCTATAAAATAATCCATATTTCATTATATTCAAGAATTCTCTAAAAAGTTAAAATAAAATGTGATTAAATATTCAATATCATAATTACAATTGATTACTCTTGTGACATTTAGAGAAAATGTGATTAAATATTCAATATCATAATTACAATTGATTACTCTTGTGACATTTAGAGGAGTATAATGTTTTATTTGCTAATTTGGTTTCCAATTTGTCACTCAGGCTAGAGGGTATGGTGATGGTCCTCTAAGGGAGGATGATCCGTCACGTAGGCGTCACGTCATAGTCCTCCCAAGGATGGTCCATCCCACAAAACTAGAGGGTATGGAGAATGGTCCTAGATGATCCTACCCCACCACTTTTATGTTTTTTATTTTTTTAATATTCATGGTAACCGAATAAGCCCTCATCATTATGTCGTTGAATTTAAGATATGATTTGACTTGTGTATTCAACCCCAATTGGACTTTAGCGTCTTCATCTTTCTTCATCAAGCATTGAAGCTACATTTTTTCCTATTGTTACTTCCCTTTCATGTTTTTGTAAACTTATATGAAAAGAAAATTTTATTATTGCTTAAAAATCTATAACCACAAGTATGTCATCAATACATCAATTATTTCTGCATGGTCAAATATTGGCATGTTGTAATATTCTAGTAAATGTCAAAAGATTGTTGGATTGATTTTGTTTGGTTAGATATGTTATAAGATGATGTGTAAAGTTTAACCGGACAGTATATTTATTTTATGATTTTATTTCGGATCTTACAATATGGGGTTTTTAAAGTTGAGTATAAGTTTATGATGAAACACTGGTTAACACAAGGTTATCTCAGCTGATTGTCTCGTATATTAAAGGTTCAATCTCTTCCTCCACTCGCCGTTAGCTGATATCCTGCAAAACAGAACACCGGTGACTCGCCACAAGGAGGGGAATATGGGGTTCTCCTTGTGACCACCCTCCTTTAATATACGAGACAGTCAACTGGGATAACCTTGTGTTAACCAGTGTTTCATCAGTTTAATATCAATGTTTGTGAATCCTGAAAAATACATTAGTAAAAGAAGACAAGTCCCTATTCTATATATACGTGTATTGGTGAGGATAAATGTTCACCCCCTCATGGAATGAGAATAAGCATAGTTTTTAAATGAATCTTTAAATGTCTACATTAAATGAGTGTTGTCACAAGAATATTGTTACAATCCAGCTTGAGGGTTTTTAAATCAAATCATAAGAAAGAAAGTTGGTATGATTTTCACGTATAGAGCATTCAAAACAAGTTAGTTTTGCCACATGTTGAGTTATGTATATGTATAGTTTTAGAAAATGAAGTAATTATTTTATAAACATATGGTATATCATTTTACACTTTTAAATTACATTACTTTTCTCTATTATGATTTCATCTTGCAAGTTGGATAATTGATGTACTTTAAACAAGTTGAAACTTGCAAGCTAAAGGAGTAGAGGACCACATAATAAGTTATCATTTGCAATTGAGATAAGGACCACACAAAACCTTGTTTGAATTTGAAGTCTATTTGGAATTTAAGGATTAAAATAAGGTGACACATCTTTGTTCATCACCCTATTTTGAAGGTATTTAGTGTGCATACACATATTCTCCAACCCATTTATGATATTGAGTTTTGTTATTTTGACATATCTCTTAACATGGTGTCCAAAACCTTGCTTTAATTATCTTTTTAAGTATTTTTTTTCCATGGCATGTTTTCATTAAAAGCACCTTTGTCTATTAGATGTAGGGGCGGACCTAGCATATAAGAAGGGGCAACCTCCGCTACGGCTTGGCGTTTCGGCGGTAGTGTAAAATTAGTGTAAATTTTGGAAAAAATTGACGTTTTTACGATTTCGTTACGGCTTTTTTATAAAACGTTACGGCTTGGCGGATTTTCTAAATCCGCCACTGATTAGATGTGCGACCTATGATTGCAATGGCTCAACTACTATTTGGATATGACTTATGAATTACACAATTTGGACAATATCCATCATGAACTATATGTACATCTTGTATTATACGTGTAGGTAATTTAGTACTTGATTAGATATGTACTTGTAGCGATGAACTAAAAAAGATAATAACATACGTATGGACGACTTTAAGAAGTAATTAAATAAATCTAAGGGCTTTATACCTTTAAATTTGAAACACCTTACTAAAATTTTACATTTGTGATTAATATTTGTAGAAATAAATAAATTGATGAAGACAATGATTATAAAATTATAAGACCCCCTAAATAATCTTTTAAACTTGATTACTTGTTTTAGATGGAAAATCCAAGTAATTCTTCTTTTCAGTGTAAATTTGGACATTTGATCATCTTAAAGGTTTTTAAAAATTTTCTTGAGGTTCCAAACTTCCATTTAGCATGAGAAATAACATATCACCTGTGATAGAATTTAAAATAAAAAAATATATATTAAGTTTTATTTTATTTTTTATATCTTATAGTAGTTGGATATTGATGATGTGAAGAGTTCAAATGAGAAGAAACTACAAACTAAGAACAAAAAGAATAAAGGATACAAAGGTAATTTGAACAAATCATTTAACGAGTCTATTAGTTACTTTTGCTAATCAAATTAATGAACTATAATCACTTAATAAGTCTATCTTATAAAATAGTTGTGCACCTTACACAATAAAAACAATCCCGCACATGATCTTACATATTCAACGTTTCCTACACCATTAAAACAATATTTTGGTGTAGGATACATAATATGTAGGACTCAAACACTTTTAAATAACCCTGCGACTCATAATAAAATATGTGTAGGACACAACATTTTTAAATATTTTTTTCACATCTAATAAAATTGGTGTAGGAGCCAACACATTAATGGCGGTGAAGAAGGAAATTATGGTTGCATTAATAAGACTTGAGTAGTGGACAAAAATGATATATTGATTCACAACCATTGATAAAAAAATATAGGGTTTAGATTAATTAATTTATTTTTTTCTTTTAAGAAGACTATTCTCAAATAAACATCCCCTATTAACGATATAGGGAAAAAAGTGTTTTAAAACTAAGATTGATAACAAGAAACAAATCAAAGATCCATAACGTGAAAAAATGTATTTTAACTGAAAAAGGTATTTTTCAGAATAAAAATAGATTCTAAAAACTTTACTAAACAGTTTACATCAAATAGAGTTACAAAATGAATTTTTCATCTACAACTTACACACATAATAAAACAATATGTAACATATTAACTCCGCCAACTAGGGCTGTAAACGAACCGAACGTTCAGCGAACAGTTCGTGAACCGTTCGGTGGGAAGTTCGTTTATGTTCGTTTAATAAACGAACGAACATGAACAAGAAATTTCGTTCGATTAGTTAAATGAACGAACATGAACAGAGGTCTCGTTCGTTCGATTATGTTCGTGAACATTCGGTGATTTGTGTTCGTTTATGTTCGTATGTTTGTGTTTTAATTGAAGATCTTTGTACTTTCTTATATTTTATTTGTAGTTTTTATATTATTAAACTTTTATTTATTTTATTTCCCTGATAATTAAACTAGGAAACCCACTTTCACCTTGTTTATGCATCATTTCCCTTTCATTTCTCATTATTTACATCCACGAATACAATCGACATCCGTTCCACAATAAGGGATTCAAGTTCGAGTGCTACTCTCTGGGCCATCTATCTTTATCCTTCGTCGTGTTCGCCAAATTTATTTGTGTTCGTGAACCGTTCACGAACGCGCTCATTTCCTTAATGAACGAACACGAACATAAAATCTCGTTCGGTAAGTGTTCATGAACCGTTCGTGAACACATTTATTTCCTTAACGAATGAACACGAACAAGGCCTTGTTCGTGTTCGTTCGGTTCGTTTACAGCCCTACCGCCAACTATAATTATTTATTTTGTTTTGCAGGTCTCAAACCTTTAATAAAAAACAGAGAATCGTAGGCTAACACTTTTTTTTGAACGTCGAATTTCTTGCTCATCGAGCACTGGATTAGTTAAGGTTTAAAAGATCCAGTCGAGTCTAATCCAAATATCCAACCTTTTTGTAAAGAAGTGTATGCACACATGACACAACACTACTTATTTTCTAAACTTTGTTGTAAAATGTGTATGCACACAACACTAGAAAGAGTTACACAAATCAGTAGACTTATTTATAATCTTTAGTTAAAAATATAAGGTTTGTAATAGACACAAGTACAAGTGTATACCTAAATTAGCAAATCTATCTTGTTATGTTATCACTTAATGAGTTAGATCATCTTCAACTTCCACTCATGAGCCTTGAGCTAACTTTGCGTTCCAGATTATGTCGATCACATACTCGAAGGCTTTCAAAAAAATCATAGACCATCAGTATCACAACGGGCGACAACCTCCTCTCTCCTTCGCGTCAAAAGCTTCACAAACGTACACACACTCTCTCCTCCTCTCACATTCCCCACACGACCCCATCATTCCTCACATATTTCAACCTAGTGATACGACCCTAATCGTTTACCAAATGGTCCTAAGAAAATAGAGAGAAACTTGAGAGAACTTAAAAAGGTAGACGAGACTCAATTACTCAAATCATACTCATTGAAAATATAATGTTTATGGCCTACATATGAGAATGAAAATTGCACCGAAATACTTGGCCCATCACTGTGATAAGCCCATGTAGATAACAAATGTTCCATCTTGACTAAGCCCATTTAAACTTTGCCCATCAACTATATGGTTAAGACTTTGGCCCAGTGAATCCCCACTACAGGTTTTATTGTTTGGAATATTGGGCTTTAAAACTGGGCCAAATTGAGTAACTAACTCAGCCACTCAGGTAAGTGGGTTGTGGGGGTTTACCCTTCTTTTAAAAGAAAAAAAGTTGGCCCAAAATCTTAGGGATAATGTGTTATAGAGGGCTCGGTGATTTGGGTTCTAATAGGCCCCATAAGTGATATGTATGGTGTATTAGTGTCCAATAATAGGCTCACATTATAAACTATAAACTCTTACAAATTACAATAATTACTGATAAGGCAATTGTTGTATTAATTAAGCAATCAATTTTGATATTGATAAATAAATATTATAATGGTCTCTTACCCTAGTGACATCATGTGTTTATCCCAACTAAAGTGGTGCGGACAAGTCCCGCGTAGTGCACAATAGGTGGATTTTAGAAATAGATTTGAAGGGTGTGTGTTCATTGTTAAAAGAATGTCATACATTAAAACTAATCTTAGATTGATATTCTATGTTTTCAAGTGATAATGCAATCAATTTTGATATTAGGCTAAGCGTTATGGAATCGAGAGTGGGTTCAGGAAGTTGCTACATTGGATGTGGATGAACGGGAACACCATGCCCCCCTTCCTTAGTTCGGTGTAATCATGGCCATGGTTCCGATCAACATGCTCCTTTCCCTCTCCTCTCTCTCTCGCTCTCTCTCTCTCTCTCTATATATATATATATATATATATATATATATATATAGGATTAGGTTCAAACGTGAACAAAATCCCAAGCGTGAACTGCGTGAACTGATCTGGGCCCTTGATTTTTATCATCTTGAGATTTTAAGTCAATGGCATGATGGTAATTATTTGATTAATTGTTACTAATTAATTAAATGAAAAAGGGTACATTTGTAATTTCCATTTTAAATTATTCCATAAATCTCGTTCAATCTCACAAATCAATATTCAAAATTTCTTCAAGATCCAATTTTTTCTCCCACCTTCGCTGGATCGTTTCAAAGAACCCCTGCTCTCTCCCTCGTTCTCTTCTCCGGCAACCACAACAACCGTCCGATCAGCAACGCCGGCGAAACAGCGTCCCTCGTTCTCTTCCCCTGTTCTACCCCAAAAAACTCCCAGATGAGTGCATAAATCCCGTCCGACGAAACAGCATAAATCCTGTCCGACGAAACAGCATAAATCCCTCCGATCTCCGTAAATCCCGTCCGACGAAACAACGTTTGATTCATACCTCCGATCAGCACCATCCGACTCCATCCATCCCTACCGCCTCCACCATTCGCCGTCGACGATCTGCACCAGACACTCCGCCGGGAGGTCCCGGTCTCCGTATTTCTTCCGAGTTTCAGACCTAAGTATCTCCTTTCTTCGTTAGCACTCACTTTTATGATTCAATATTGAACTCTTTAATTCCAATTAGTTTAGATCTAATCGTATATATTTAGATGTAATACGGTGGTTTTTTTTAGACTCAGTTTGTTTTACGGAATTAGGGTGTTGGTGACATTCGAATCGATAGGAATGTGTTTCATTTGTATCAGTTTGAAAATGATATCAGAAAGTTGTTTAGCTTTTTTTTGGAGTTCATTTTTTTGATTTTGCTTTGTTTGTAATGCGATGTACACATGTGTATTATGTTTTTTGTCTGTTTTTTATGCGATGTACACATGTGTATAGCATCTGTTTTTGTGATGTCCCAGTTTTTTTGTTCAACTTTTTGATTTTTTCTCTGTTTTTATCGCGTTGTACACATGTGTATTCTGATTTTTCTTCTGTTTTTAATGTGATGTACACATGTGTATTCTGATTTTGCTCTGATTTTAATGCGATGTACACATGTGTATAGCGTATGTTTTTGTGATATCTCATATTTTTTTTGTGTATTGAATATGTAAAGTAGTTGATGTACACTTGTGAATTTTGCAAAGTACTAATTTGCTGAGTTTTTTGTGCTATTATAGGAGACGTCGTTAACGAGAAAAGTGGAGATGGAAGGTCGATAAGGATGATTCACGTATGTTTGTTTGCTTGGTCGATAAGGATGATTCAGCATACAACGTGGCGACTAGTTGTAAAAGACTATGTTTTTTTGTTTTTTCGATTATGTTGCGTTTATTGTTTTCACGAAACTGGAACTTGTAATTGTATGTTTTTTTTGGTTTTGCAAACATTATGGAACTTGTAATTTGCTACATATAAAATAGTTTTACAGGTTTTGTTTATATGTATGTATTATGTAGCTAATTACACATATGTACGATTCTGAGTACACATGCGTACTGTTCAATTCATATCCAATTACACATGTGTATACCGTTGAAATATGAAGGTTACGTGGATCTTAAAAATCATAATTCAAATTCTGGTAGTGAAAATCTGAAAAATAAAATTGAAATAAAAGATATTGTGGATAATGAATTTAAAATAGTAAATATATTGTGGATAATGAATTTAAAATAGGAAAGATATAACTTAATTCAATTATTAAAATAATGATTTAAATCTAATTTTTTATATAATTACAATCATACCCTTAACAACTAAAAAGGAAATCAAGGGTCCAGATCTGTTCACGCAGTTCACTCTTGGGAGGTTGTTCACGCTGGAACCCTACCCTATATATATATATAGGGGGCCGCTAAAATGAGAACCACCTCTAGTTGTAAAAACCATGAGAACTACACCGTACGGGGCAAGTTGGACCAAATTTTTTTTTTCATAAACGTAGATGTGTGTATTACAAACACATATGTAAAAAAAAAATTAAAAAAAAAAAATGTCGTGTGTGTAGTTTTTTACACCACAAGTTTGGTGTTTACGGGTACCGTAAATTTACGGTACCCGTAAACACCAAACTTGTGGTGTAAAAAACTACACACACGACATTTTTTTTTTGAATTTTTTTTACATATGTGTTTGTAATACACACATCTACGTTTATGAAAAAAAAATTTGGTCCAACTCGCCCCGGATCAAGAGGTTCTCATGGTTTTTACAACTGGAGGTGGTTCTCATGGTTTTTACAAACCCGTGCCGACGCCCGAGGCCCAAAATTTCAAAGGGTCCGAAAAGTCTCTATAAGCTTGTATATATTTATTAAATTATATATTTAGTATATTTATCCCTTTATTATGCAAAAAAACATTGGTGGTATAGTGGCAAAAACCATCTCAAAATAATTCAAAGATCTCAAGTTCGAGTCTTTCCTCCATCACTAAGTTTTTATTTTTGTAATTCATTTACCCTTAACCATAATTTTGGGCCCAATTCTTTTCATCGCCCGAGGCCTAAATTTTTTCAAGAGTTTTCGGGGACGGCTCTGGTGTGAAGGTATAGCGCCCTGGGGCGCTATAGATGATGAGTTGGCGGGGTGGCGCCCCCACACCCTCTAGCCTAATGATGGTATCACACACATACCTAGTAGATATCCCAAGCTTTCCAACGAGCAAATTTCATATATATGTATTAATCCATAACATATATGAGGAATAGTGCCTATTTTGTTTTTTATGGGTTTTTTTTAACTTAATGTTTTTCATTATAAAACTTTAGATTTTTATAACTTTTCCACAAAAGTTAAAACGAGTTAAGTTTTTTTTATTAGTTTTTCTTTGGGCTTTTTCTCGGATATGATCGTCGTTCGGTGGCTACTTGGTACGGTGTTTAATGGTCACATTTGATCTGTCAGGTTTTTCTACCTCCTCGATTTTCTAATATGTGTCGTATAAATTCTACTTCGTCTATGTGTCACGTTGCGTGAGTCACTTAGTGTTAGAATTCTTATTTTTATATTATGTTGATCGTCGTGTGATTGCTACTTACAATTGTTTTACGCCGCCTCTCTGTAATGATTTTACACCACATCTCGCAACGCGGGGCTATTGACCAGTTTCTAAAAAAATGTAACATGACCCAATCTTCAATAACACTCCAAAAACTTATCCCAGAGTGAAAATGTTGGCCTGAATAAACTTTGTATCGTTTTAAACTCGCAAAAACGTTGATCAATCTCAAGTGGTCCGTTAAAATTGAAATTACAAACCCAACCCAATAAAAACAATCAATTATCTTGAGCCCAAACTTATGAACAAGGCCCAAAAATATAATATTTTTATTATTTATATAAAAAAAACATATAATGTTTACCGGCAAGTCAATATACCTTAATTTTGTCCCATAACATCTCTAATGCCTACTAATTCTAACTTGATACAATCATTACACCTTTGTTAATATCATTTTTAACCATATAATCTTGATCGCATTACTTGTTTAAAATCTCAAAATAAAGCTATAGACGGATCAAATGTGATGAGATTCTTTTACTTCAGATGATATTCTTCCTAATTCCGGTGTGATGTTTTCTTAGACTTGGCGAAAACTTAGGCTATACGGTGTGGGGTTCGTCCCCAGACCGTCGAGGGTAGTCCTGGGCCGGCTACACCGCCCCTTTGGGGCCGTCCCCGTCGTCTTCGTCCTCCCAAAGGCGCTCTCGACGTCCCTCTTCCTTATCCAACACACACACACATACATCTGCATATATAAAGGGGCCACAACCTTGGCCCATTCCTTGTGGCTTATCCCCACACCCGATGACGTAGCCACCTACGTGACAGATTATCCCCAAAGGACTGCCTTCCTATACACCCACTAGCCTTACCATCTTTCATTATTCAAACTTGAAAGTCATTGTTGCTGCTTTCTATCTGTACTACTGTGAAATGAACACATTATTGAAGTTGTTTGACGATAAAAGTGACTTAATGATTAATTTGATTATTAAGTTAAAAATAGTTTGTTAAGAAAACACTTTTGTAAAAAAAAATATTGCAGCCTTATGGTCAATTTAGTTCTTATAAAAAAAAATATTGCAGCCTTATGGTCAATTTAGTTCAATTTTTTTTTTTTAAGATTAGAAACCATATGTTGACAAGATCTTTTTTTTTTTCTTTAAGTTTAAACTCTCACATCGCCACCTACCACACCACAGCCCACACATGGGACCGAGTTGACAAGATCCCTTTTTACCATTTTTCAACTCTCACCTAACTTCCTTTTCTACTTTTTCAGTTTATTTTACTAATTAATTATTAATCACTTCTCACCTACTTGATACAAATTTAATAACTTATTTACACAAAATAAACTTTCACGGTATTAATCACTTCATGCTTTGATAACACCACCCCATTTTTTATAAACCATCTAAGGTGAGGTTAAAGTTTTGTTCAAGATTAATAGCATGTCTTCCTATTAAGTATTAACATTTAACTCATGTATCATTATTAATATATTGCTCTATTTAGCAAGTCCATAAGCATAAGACCTTGTATCAGTCGTGTGAATTCTAATATGGAATCAACTAACATGAAATTTACGCGTTTAACTTAGGGATTGTTTGGCAACTTCTGAATGGTTATGTACTGAATCAATAAGAGGTCTGAGCAATTAAGTGCTGAACCAGTAAGAGGTCTGAACCATTAAGAGCTAATATAATGCTTAACCATTCAGAGGCAAATGTCTGAACCATTCAGAAATCTGCTCGCGAAACAAACAGTCTGAACCATTAAGTACTGAACTAGTAAGAGGTCTGAACCATTAAGAGTCTCATTAAGAGCTAAACAAACAGCCCCTTATTTTTTTCTTTTGTAAAACTTATTCTTTTGGCTAAACAGTTTGTTTGGGTCAAAGGTTAACCTGATTATTTTTATAATTTTTTTCTTTGGGATTTTGCTATGTCAAAACTTAAATTGGTAAAATTTTTATGGGTGAATTACATTTTTCGTCCTTTATGTTTATACCGGATTGTAACGGATAACCTTTAACTTCAATAATTACAGTCACAATCCTTTATTTGCAAAATCTGTTACACTCTACGTCCTTTAGCACTAGCCAGATTAAAATTTTCAGTTAAGTTTATTTATTTAAGGGTATTATGGTCAATTCATGTTTTTATTTAAGTGTTTAATAAATAAAAAAAAAAAAATTCTATACACTTCATCTTCCCCAATTTCCTAACCCTAAAACCCTAACCACCACATCTTGCCACCAGCACCTCATCCTACCGCCTGCACCTCAAATCTCGTCACCACCACCACCACTCCGGCCACTGTTAACCTACTTGCATCCATACGGACCCACCAATACTGTAAGACGCTTACTTTATTCAACAAAATCTATATAAGTTTCGCGTATAAATGTGTTTATACGATTACACATACATTTGAAAATACGGGTTTCTTAAAACAATTTAAGATTTAGAACATTTCAACATGAAAGATATATATATATTCGTCGTTTAAAACGTGACGATGAAACATAATGCGTAAGCTTGAATCTTGATCGTGTTCGGTTCTTCATTGAGCTCGATCGTCATCCGGTACTTCTAGGCAAACCTACATTTCATAAAACATGAAATGTTTTTAGTTATATAACGTTTATAACATGTCTAAATAAGCCCGTATGTCAAAACGAACGAACAAACAACAAATTGCCAGCTTTTTAGCCGTCGCGTGCCGCGACGGGATTGACAATTACCTTCGCGGGGCGCGAGGCCGTGCGACGCTCCAACCCTCTTACCGTCGCGTGGCGCGACGCCCTATTTTTGACAGAAAGTTTCGAACTGGATGCTGCATATTTTCAGCAATCCCATTTTTCGCCTAAACCTTCATAACTCGCTCAATTTTTATCCCTTTTACGATCCGTTTCTTCCTACGTGATCGTAATTTGATTCTCCATCATGTGGAGTGAGGACCCGACATCTGAATTAACAAAATTCTAGATTTTAAGCCATCGGCTTAAAATTCAATTATAAAACTTTTGACATGTTTTATGATTTATTAAACAAACTTGTTTCTAAATCATCATAAAACCATGGACTACTTATTAACTCAAAATCTTTAACTCGTGATCATAACTTTTATGAATTACGCGGCCAATACACAAGTTATGCGCATAATTCTTTTTGACCCATTTAGAGGATTTAAACATTTAAGTTTAAATCTCGCGCTTTCTTTTCACACATCCCATTTCCACATTAACATATCTACTTATCTTCCACCACAACTATATTTGTGGTGGATTTAATATAATGAACTATTTATTCCGAATTCTACCTTTCGGTTAGTCATTTTACGGAAAAGACCCATTTGAGCGTTTGACCCAAAAAGGCTTATGCCTATAACTTTTATCCTTATCAAAGACTTACTTGATCATAATACTTATCTCTAAACAATCCTTAAGGGTCGTTTGCCCGATTTACCGATCAAGGACGTTTTTGTTAACTTTAGTCCCTCCTTTTTACGACATAGGACTTTCAATAACATATTTGACCAAAATCGCACATTTTAATTAAAATCTTATTTACACATACCTGGCTCGGGTAAAAGTATTGACCCGTTTTAATACCTCATTATATAAGTTGCTAATTATTCTAATGTATTGACCTGTTTTAATAACTCATTTTAATTAAAATCTTATTTAACCAAATGCCCTAACATTCCCGTTACTCGGTTTGTATTTTTGTTTACATTGATTCTTGTCCCTTCTCCCGAACTCATTATTCTAATGTAATACACTTCCGTTACCCGGTTTGCGTTTACATTTATTATCAAGCATTTTGCTTATTTGATCCATTTGGGTACCTTTTTAATTCATCCCATTTGCCCAGACTTTACTATATCAGACGCAAATGCGTTCATTATAAGAAGTTCATGGTATCATGTGTTCACTACTTACTTGGCCAGAGTAAGCGATCAACACATGGTACACGTGACCTAATTATAATTTTCACATCACGCCCCCATATAAGTAACTCCCATATTCATTTCCATATTTATGATTTCATTTGGTAAAGCTTTATTTAATTGTTATTTAACAATCATTAGTTTTACCCATTTTATCCTTAAACATATAAAATGTTTTCCTTTATCAAACAATTATACAAAAACCCATCTTATGACAAGTATGATCATATACTTGAATTCCTAGATTATTCAAACACTTTCTTATCACCATCATGTATGACGATTTTAAACATGTTTAAATTATCAATTTTATCATATTACTAAAACCCACTTATCTAAGTGTGGTAAATCATCTAAACTCTTAAATTATAACAACATATGTATAATTTTCACTTAGGGTTTTGTTCCTAAGCAAGTATACATCACTAATTCGGCCATAACCTCTATGATTCATACATAAATCGTTACTCGTGATGTTCATCAAAATTTCACAACTTCATTAAACATCAAAATTCGACATACCTTATGATCCCCTAGCTTGGGTGATCGTTAATTCACGTTCATTCATGAATTTGAGCCCCAAATAGCCCTTTAATTTGATGTTATTTGATGAACTAGGGTTTTTGTAACACCTCGTAAAATCACGTCCAATGATGTATCGACACGTGTACTAAACCCTAATAAAGTCAAACGTTGAATTTGAGGGACTAATTTTGCAAAAAATCAAAAACTTTGATTATAAAAGGATTGGAAATGTTAACATGCTTAATATAAGCCTCTGAATAACATTACACGGTAATCATATTCACAAATGAGCCACTTGTTGATCGAGAGTAGCCGTTTGCGTAATTAATTGAAAGTTTACGCGACGAAGGGTTAAAAGTGTCAACATGTTAATTCTTACCTCTGAGTGACCTTTTAATAAAACGGGAGCTTCATGATGTTTGATTATACTCTCGGGAATGCCAAATATTGGCCATCTAAGGCTTTTATGCCTATAAGTGACGTTACGCGCAACGTTGCAAGTTTGAGGGGTTAAAAGCGTCAACATGTTTAATTATACCTCTGAATGACCTTTTTACGAACCCGAAGCATCGTAATGTTTAATAATACTCTCGAGAATTCCTAATAAGGATTAGATAGGGCTTTGATACTATTAAACGATGATATGCGCAAGTTTGCGCATTAGAGGGAC
The DNA here is from genome assembly GCA_030545235.1 of Helianthus tuberosus. NCBI lineage: Eukaryota > Viridiplantae > Streptophyta > Magnoliopsida > Asterales > Asteraceae > Helianthus > Helianthus tuberosus. Next base: position 41,657,127 of record CM060369.1, on the reverse strand, counting down.
CAAAAGCGTCAACTTTTAAATCTACGCCTTTGGGTGACCATTTAAGAAAACGGGAGCGTTGTAATATTTAATAACATGCTTGGGAATACTCATTATGGGCCACGGAAGGCTTGGATATCATTAAACGACATTTCGCGCTACTTTGTGCGATTAAGGGACTAAAAGCGACGACTTGCGAAACTACGCCTTTGAGAGGCCTTTTGATTAAACCGGAAACTCCGCTATGATCGGTCAAGCTTCCGGGATGCCTAGGATTAACCGTGAGAGGTTTTGAACCTTGTATTTAATTGTTATGAGATTTTAGAAACTGTCGTGCCAAAAATACCAAATATGAAAGTTTAAGAGATAGTGAAATGTGAAGGGACTGTCCTTGACAGACCTTCATAAGTTGTTGCTGAACCTAAATGAACCTGATATAAATGTTTAAGGGACTAGATATGTCACTTTGATAGTATAAATCAATTAAAAACGTTCACGGACCAAAGCTGCCAATGCAGCAAACATTCAGTGTTGGGCCGGTATAGGTCGCGGGCCGCCAGAGCCCGTGATCTGCATATAATTTTTTTTTTATTTTCTTGTTGTAAACCAGTCATACAAAACCCACACACACACATAATTCGAATCTAGGTGCTCTTTGATGGTATTAAAAGCTGGTATTACACATGTTTTAATCCTAGAACACCCTAGGACACTTGTTGACCATCCAAGCACTCTCTAAACACTCTAAATAGAGGTTGATTTTCATTCTCCAATTCACACCTTCAAGTTCAAATCTGCTATCTCTCAATTCCAAAGGGGATCCTAAACATTTTTGGAACCTCTATTCAGTCCATGGGACCATTGTAAGTGTCCTTTCGTGACTAGCTTGTTTTATTTGGCGTTTAAAGCCAAAAAGTCAAGCGTTTACGATAAACGCTTTGACTTTTAGCTAGACCATAAACGGTCGAGCCATTGTTCGCAACGAACATGGCTACGTGATCGTAATTAGGTAGGTGTTAATCCCTCAAAAGGACACCTCCTAATTATCACATTTACTTAGTTAATTGTCGGGTCAAAGTAATTAAAATAAAAGTAAAACGGGTCAGTTTTTAAATAAAATTTATAACTGATAATATAGAAGTTATAAAATCAGTTTTGTCACTTTAATAACTTGGTAAATATTTATTGAACATGTCTAGACATGTTCAACCCGACAATTCTGAGTGCTATGCTCGGTTCGCAACCGAAAGTCGCAAAAGTTGACTTTTGCTTGACTTTCAGTTCTAACCCAAACTAGCTTAGTTTAGATTAAGGGTGTTCTTCGGGTTATTTTTTCGGGTTTCGGGTCGGGTTGTTCGGGTTTTTTGTTAGGAAACAGTGACCCGATAACCAATCCATTTAAAGTTCGGGTTGTTCGGTTATGGGTTATTCGGGTTCAAGTTAGTTCGGGTCGGGTTGTGCGGTTTTCGGGTTTAAATGCAAAATGAAAAAAAGAATGTTTTTTTAGAAAATATCATCATATATATCATGTTGTTAAAAAAATATCATCACATATTCAAACATCATTTAACAATATTGTATGATAGTATTCAAAAGTCTCAAAACTTAATGTTTCAAATACAAAACACTCCAAATCAAAGCGCATCTATAAAAAAAAAGACAACTAATGTTCGGGTTTTTATTCGGGTTTCAAGTTTCGGGTAATTCGGGTCGGGTTGTTCTGGTTTTTAGTTGGGAAAAAGTGACCCGATAACCATCACATTTAAGGTTCGGGTTGTTCGGGTTTGGGTTTTTCGGTTATTCTCTAATTCGGGTTCGGGTGACTTCGAATTCGGGTCGGTTTTCGGGTTTCGGATAAAAAAGAACAGCCCTAGTTTAGATATGCCTTAGGTTTCCTTTAGGACCATATTATATGTTAGTATAACCCTCTGAGGTTATACAACATGGTTCCATAGAAATTCTAATTAATTGCATGTTTCCGTTAAATGCTTAACATATTTAAAGCATATTAACTTATGGAACCTGTACATGACTCATTTGATTACCCATTATGCATATTCGCGTTCGGTACGGTTTATGTAACTAGTTTGCATAAATTAGCCGAAACGGGTCAAACCTTATCATTCATACTTCAAAATCCTGAATGTGTTTAGTTTACCCATTTTATACAAATCTTCATACTTGTTGGGTCTGAATCACATTCTAATCCGGTCTTCTCTTAATCTTGCGTTTTGAACTGTAAACCTTTCATTAAAACTAACCGGTCTAAGTTAAGACTTAAATAAGATCCGTTAGGAATCTAATAGGTTATTAAAACCTTTGTTCCAGATTAGGAGCCCAGTAAAAGCTACTTGTACTTGCTGATTGATATACGGCTGAGAATAAAATTATATTTTAGCTCAGGTAAATACTTTTAACTTATTTTCCCTTATACGGGCTTGGGATACGGTAAATTATTACCGCTTGGTCAGGTATTGAATATTTAATCGATTAGTGGTTAAATCATTGAGATAACCCGTTTTAATCTGTCTTGTTTGATGCAATGCCTTTGGGGGGGGGGGGGTTAATGACCATGTCCTGGATATCCTCGGCTCATTCATTAGAAATGGTCACCGTTTAAGCACGGGGTGTAGGCATACACCTGACAATTGTGTATGTATAAACGGTATCTCACTCTCTTGTGGGCCTATACTTGTGGTGTGTCTATTACCTTAAACCCGGTACTTCTAACCTGGGCTACTGAATGGACGACAAACATATAAATCTGTATACAAGATTATTTTTAAATAATTGTCCCAAGTTATAAAAGATTTTATGCCTTGTGCATCCAAACCAATTTTATAAATACTTTTTAAAAGAGTTAGTTAATTGTATTTACCAGTGTAAAGTGACGTATTTTTCAAAAGACTAAGTGACAGGTACTACACGTAATGGGCTGGAAGCTCCTGAGTACTAATTAATGAATCTTGCAAGTTCTTAGTGCTTAAAGTCTGTTGAACAATAAATTTGTTATCTGTTTTAGATCCGCCTGTGGATCCATTATCGACCGCTTGTATAATATTTTATTATACTGTTCAAATTCGGTTTGTATTATCATTTTAGACTTCCGCTGTGCATTAAACTGTGATTAATTGACCATGATGATATCAACTACGTCACGATACTCCCCACCGGGCCCACCGATAATACGTGGAAATATCGGGGTGCGACAAGTTGGTATCAAAGCCAACGTTTGAGTGAATTAAACACTAGCCTTTAGTGTTTAATCTCAAATGACACAGTAGCACATTCCTTAGACCTTCTGAGTCTAGACTTTACATAGGAATGCTCTCATCCCTATTAAGTCAACATTGCTTTTGATTTTATGTATTTTGAATATGTCGCCAAGCACAGAAGCTGTCCTTGGAAATTCTCCACATCCGAAGCCTAGAAATGCCAAACTTCGTACCACGGCTAGGATAAGCATGCAACCAGTTGGAGGAAAGACCTTTATGGACTTATTCCCAAAACCAAACTTGTTTAAACCCTTATCCAGACTACGGAGTCCATACCAGAAGGTCCCTGAGGCTCCCACATTGAAGATGATACATGTGGATGATATTAGTCCCTATTTCTTACCTCCGAGTTTTGGAATTTCAGACTTAGACTATACCAGTCAAAACCTAATCCGTAATCCATGTCATTTCTTTAATCATTAAATCCTTGGATTCTACTTCTGCAATGGATCCTGATTTAAAATATTACTTTATTCACTAAAATCTTCAGAGTCGCTGCTGCACACGATAAATAAAGAAGAAGAAACAATCAAAATAAAGCAAGGAAAAACCTTAGAAACCTTTCTTTCATCACAATTAAATTTTTTACCTTTAAGCCCCTGTATGGGCATTTGATTACTAAAGTCCTTTGTGGACATATTATTTCATCATAATCTTTATGGATCTACGTCTCCTTATTAAACTTTGTATGTACGTATGTTATAATAGTCCCTTCGTGGACATTATATTATAATAAAATCCCTTAGTGGACGTCATAATTCTATATAGTCCCTTTGTGGACTTGATATTTCAAAATAGTCCTTTCATGGACATTATATTTCCATATAGTCCCTTTGTGGACCTTATAATCCAATAAAGTCCCTCAATATAGTCCTTTCATGGACAAGTGATTTTATTAAAAATCCCTTTTGTAAATACACTATTTAAATAGCCCATGTGTGGACATACCTTTTGACTTAAGACCCTGTATGGGCATTTGCTATATAGTCCTTACATGGACGTGATATTTCAAATAAAAATATTTTTGTAAACTTATTATTTCATTAAAAATCTTTTGTAGACGTGTTATGTCGTCAACGTCCCCTTTCGAATATAAAAATTCATAATAGTCCTTTCGAGGACATATCATTGCACTATAATCCCAATGTTAATATAACTTATAGTCCCTATAAGGACTTATATTTTCCTTTCAATTCCCATATAGTCTAGTATCGCTTCAAAATCCCTATTAGGACCTATCTTTTATATATAGTCCCAGTATGGACATTTGTTTCTTATAATCCCTATATGAACATATCTTTCGATTTAAGTCCCTGTGAGGACATCTGTTTAGCAAAGCCTTTTAGTGTGCACGCTGTATCAATATAGTCCTTTTATGGACATGTTATTTTATTAAAATCCATTTGGGGATATACTATTTCAAAAATAGTCCTTCTGTGAACACGCGATTTCATTATAGTCCCTTAATGGACATGATATTTTATTATAACCCCTTTGAAGACATGACGTTTCATGATAGTCCCTCCGTGGGCAAATTGTTTCAATATCGTCCCCATACGGACTTATAATACTTTGATAGTCCCCATACAGACTTATATTTTCCTTTTAATCCTCTGTGGACAAATAATACTAAAAGACCTGGTTAAGGCACTACTGTAAATTCCAATGATTTAAGAGAAGCTTTAAAAATTTCATATAGGTATTCATTTCGTTCTTTATCTAACAATAGTATCAATTTTATTCAAACTTTATTGATCTGCTAAATAATTTCAAAAAGATATTCTTAATGCTTTACCCCTGCCACGTGGCAAGTCCACATTAGTTGGCCAAAACTTTGGTAGTTAAGGATGATTATTCCTTCTACTATGATAGTTACGGGAGATACCCCTTCTATCCAGAGGTGGTGAACTACTTTCAAGCCTCCAAACCTATATGATCAATGCGATCATGGTAATATTGTGTAACCATTAAGACAAATTAATCCTTGTTAACATCTGAGAACATGTTAACACTCTTGGTAGTATGACTTGAGAGAGACACCAGCCGTTAAGGTATATGGACTACGTCCACGCCTTAAAGCCTACATGATCGATTTAGATCATGGCAAATATCATCAATGTGATGATGAAAATATAAACATCCGTTAGTGATGAAGTGCCCACGGGCTAAACTTGTTGTCAAATAAGGCAACGACAGTTGTGGTCTATGATCCCCTGTCTAAAGATATTGGACTATGTCCAAGTATAATAGTCTATATGATCAATGCGATCATGGCTAATATCATCTGATACGATGATCATATTATTTAACATCCTTTAGTGATGTTTTGCCTACGGGCTATATATTATATTGTCCATTAGTGACATTGACAAATGTGACCGTTATGATTCACCGTCAAAGTTGATGGACAATGCCCAAGCCTTAGAGTCTGTAAGATCGATAAGATCATGACTAATATCCTCAAATACGATAATTATATATATACATATAAGTATAAATATCCATTAGTGATGTCCATTGATTTGCCTATGTGGCAAAGTAAATCGCTTTTCAAAAGCAATGTCAGATGTAGTCTATGACTCTCTGCCTGAAGGTGAAGAACTATGTTTAAACCTTAAAGTCCCTGATCAAATAAGATGGTGACTTATAGATTTAAATGCCCTTGTGGCAAGGCCTTATGTGCCATATCTTATATGTCCCTTGCGACAAGGCCTTCGTGTTATATGGCTATTAATGTCCTTCATGATAAGCCTATGTACTACATTTTTCATGCCCTTCATGACGAAATTATGTTTCATATTTAAAAAGTCCTCGCGACAAGCCGCAGAGCTATACAAAATCGTCAATATGACAAAGAAAATTGTGACACTGTGATTCCCTGTCTAAAAGGTAATGGACTTGGTCCAAACCCTAAATGCCATTGATGGTCCTTTCGTGACCTAGGCTAAATGTAAATGATATACGTTCAATAACATTCATTAGGAATGTTCATACCCTATTAGCCTGTATGGTTTAATGATACCATGGTTAGTGTATGTTAGGTCATCAGGATGATGACTAGCTGTCACACCCCGACTTTCCACGTGTCACCGGTGGGGAGTATCGTGACGTAGTTGGTAACATCATAGTCAAACAACACAATATATAAATGCACAGCGGAAGCAAAAGATAAATATATTATAATCCGATTCAAAGTAATATCAAATATTACAACGGAATGTAAGATGGATCCACAGGCGGATCTTTAACAGAAAGATAATATCGTTCAACAGACTTTAACATCTAAAGCTTGCGAGACTTGATTATTGATGCCTGGAGTAGCCAACCTATTACGTATAGTACCTGCATTTAGCCTTTTGGAAAATACGTCAGTTTACACTGGTAAATACAATTAACTGACTCATTTGAAAAGGTTTTAATAAAATTGAATTGAATGCACGTGGCACAAACTCTTTATAACTTGGGATAATTATTTAAATATATAATCTTGTAAAAGAATTACATGTTCCTTATGCGTTCAGTAGCCCGGAGCGTGCCTGGTTAAAGATCAATAGACACACCATATCAACTATTTATGCACTGACGAGTGTACGCCTACACTCCGCGCTTAGGTCGTGTCCATTTCGTAAAATGATGCCAGGGATATCCGGGACATGGTCATTAACCCCCCAAAGGCTTTAAGCAAACAAAACATATTTAAACGGGCCGATTAAATTATTCAATTAACCACCATATGATGGAAGATTTAATGCCCTACCAAGCGTTATTTTATATACCGTAACCCAAGCCCGTATAGGGAAAATAAGTTAAAAGTATTTACCTGAGCTAAATATAAATTCAATCCCAGCCGTATTTCAATTCAGCAAGTATAGATAGCTTTTACTGGGCTCCTAATCTGGAACGAAGGTTTTTAATAACCTATTAGAATCCTAACGGGTCTTTAATTAAGTCTTGACTTAGACCTGTTAGTTTTCAAAAGGAAGATACGGTCAGACGCATGATAAAGCGAAGACCGGAAAAGAATGTGATTTAGACCCAACAAGATTGAAGACTTGCCCTATATGGGTAATCTAAGTACATTCTGAATTTTGAGATAAAACCGATAAGGTTTGACCCGTTTCGGCTAATTTATGTAAACTAGTTACATAAGCCGAACCAAACGCGCAAGAGGCGTAACGGGTAATCATAAGGGTCCTAACCAGGTTTCCTAAGTTAATATGCCTCAAATATGTTGTGATATCAGTAGGATACCTTCCATTATGCCCAAAACGAATTTAAACACAAACTATGCCCCGCAGGGGTAATTTGGTCAATTACAAGGTTATAAAAGAGTTTAAGTATTAACCTGAGTTACAGGTATGATATGTTCAGCAAAAATATTTTATTTTGCTAAGTTATAACAGTAGGGTATTGTATATATGTGAAATTTGTCAATTATAACCAAACTATGCACCGTAGGGGCATTTTGGTAATTTCACATAAGCCGAAAAGCTCAAAACTGAAGTCTGAGTTAAACGACTTTTGCTTACTGTTAAAATATTATAACTTACCTAAAATATCAGTAGGTATCAACCCTTGTATGTTTAAAATAGTTCTAGTACATACTATGCGTTAAAAACGCTTAAAAAGGCGATTAGAAGCCGTTTCCGGGTTCTATATAGAAAGCTGATATTTTTATTATTCCAGAAGGTCTAAAATAATTTATTTATCATATGGAATCAGTAGCAAAAGGTTTGGGGTAAAAAAGATATGTAAAGCTCATTTTATAGCCCGAAAGGGCAAAACCGACAATTACCGGGTTAAGCTTATAACTCTAAGTTATGCTCAGCCTAAAATTAATTAAAAATCTTCAAAAATCCCAAAATAATATATTACATCAGTGGGTAAAGAGTTTGATACCAAAAAGTAGGTTTAAATAGGCCATACGCTAATTATGTCATTTAATCGCTAAAAAGCTTTCTAATTACGCTAATGAGCATAACTCTCAATCTACACCTCAAACTGATGTCAAAATTTTGGGTGCAAGTTTATAAATCAGTAACTAAGGTTTCTACTCTTTTATATTTTCAAAAATCACATTTTATGGTGAAAAGGGCATAATGGTCAACATATGAACAATTAACAGAATCATGCGTATTAATTGGTTAACTAATGAACCATGGTGTATAATCACAGAGGGTTATACTAGCATGTAACCTGGTCCAAATAGAGCTCTAAGGTATTTCTAAAACATACCAAAACGGGTCAGAACTGAAGTCAAAGCAAAAGTCAAAGCTTTGCGACTTTTGATTCCGAACCGGGTCTAAACATAAAATTGTCGGGTTGAACATGTTTAGACATGTTCTTACACTAATTACCAAGTTATATTAATGATCAAACAGGTTGTATGTGTTCTACATTGCTAATTATGCATAAGTTAGAAAATAAGCATTCTGTTGACTTTTTAATAACAAGTTTGACCCGACATTTGACCTAGTTAGAGTGGGAATCAGAGGGTGCCCTTTTAAGGGTTTATTGCCCACATAATTACCAACTTATAACTATTTTCAATTCGACTAATCACTGGACCATTAGTGATTAATCGTTAAGTGAACCGTTAATTACGACGGTTTGACTTTTAAGCTAAAACTAAGCAAAAACTTAACTAAGAAAGGTTAAGCAAACTTACTGAAGTCCTATGCACGATTTGTGATCACTTGAGTCAGCTTTGGAGCTCCAAGAATGATCAGAAAGGCTGAAGGAAGGTGTGAGCAAAAATGGTTGCAACAAGGCCTTTATATAGTGCTTTAATCACCTTAGATCCTTGACAAATCATGCTATCAATTATCCTTGATGATTAACAAGTGTCCCTAAGGCCTAAGAATCAGTTTAGGCAACTCTTGGAAGTGATAAAGGGCAAGATAAGTCGTTACATGGGCTGAACAGCCATTTAAAACGAGTTTCCGGATCTGGGAGGCTGAGGCGCCCCGTGTAAGGTTCTGAGAAACCTTACGCGCCCCGCCTGAGGCTCCTGATCAGGTTACCAAGTTTTCCTTTATTGCATTTTTGGTCCCCGGTCCTCCTAAACGTCATTTTCACTTTATTTCTTGCATTATAAGCCCTCTAAATTGATTTATAAGGGCTCCAAGACTTATACCAACTTTGTGAAGTCCTTGGTCACCTTGTGTTAACCCGAAAAGTCATAAATTTCATCGTTGACGCTTCTAACCCCTCGAATACGAATTTTGTCATAACTTCCTCATTCTTTATCGAAACTTTGTGAAATTTTAATCACTTATTCTAGTGAGCATAATTAATAATTACAAAGCTTCGGGTTCGCTAAAAGGTCACTCAGAGGTATACTTTAAACATGTTGACACATTTAACCCCCGTAGTTTGTAATCTCTCACTTTCTTTCACAATTAGCTTCGTATGATCCATAATTTATTCGCTTAAGGGTATAAACATCATGTAGGGTTATTGTAAAGTATATTTATCCATTGTTGATGTTTTGAACCCTTATTTTCACATAGTTTCTTTGTTTGTCAACTTTAGTCCCTCTAAAGTATTCTTTCACACGTTCAAAGCTTATGACACGTGTCAATACATTACTGGACGTAAATTTTTGAGGTGTTACATCCTCACCCCCTTAAAAGAAATCTCGACCTCGAGATTTGCTAAAATGATGGAAGTACTTTTTGTCACATAATGGACTTAACTTCTATAACATATCTGGAGTCTTTCCAAGCTCCCAAAGTGACTCCTATATTAGTTACATGTATCCTTTTGGAGCTTCTTAACCTGTCGATTCTCAATCGATGCAGGTTGCTCATCATATCAAAAATCTGCATATCCTTAAGTGATAATGCTTCTTAACTTATTGGTGAAACACATCCTTAAATCATTAGGGTGTTAATGCCTTGCGAGCTTCGCCAGGCTCCTTAAATAAGTCTTAGCTTATAAGTTATTTGATCTTGATACATTCGATTTCCTTCGAATGATCCCATATATTCAGAGCTTAACTAGCCTGATAATTTAACAAATTGGGCACACCCCTTATTCCTTAACAAGAATTTAGGAGGGTTGCTATTTTCATTAATTCTTGATTTTCTGCCGAATACTGGCAACTTACATATGATTATGAATTTGCGTGATCTTAGTTGTTGTTTTCAATGCAACTTTTAGATCCTGATAATTGGACTTACCAATCTATTGTCTTAACAATAGATGTTTAACATTCCATTTATACAAGGTCTCCAACGGAGCCACCTTGATACTTATATAGCAACTATTACGAAAAAGCTTATCTTAAGGTGAGATGGTTATTCCAACCATTGCTCAAAACTAATCTTAAGGAGTTGCTAATCCTTACAGTTAGTCGAACAAATCGATGATCCTGGGCAGCTGATGGCGATTCTCAATCGTTGCCTAATTAGGGTTGCGGTAATTAATACATAAGCAATATGAACCGCCTTTCTTATTCAGTAACATAAAACCCTCAGAATATTGAGTCAGGCTATATGAGCCTATGTCTTAAAACCTACTTAATCAGGGTTTCGATTATTCCATAATCAATATGGAGTTTTCACAATACTCCAGCCCACAACGGGATGTCAATCTTAACTCTACCTGCCTCTCAGGAGGTAAGCAGGGAAAACTTATGAGAAGATACTTAGGTATAAGGAGATTACAGAGATTTTCCAAATCTCAGGCTCCAATTCATCCATCAATGCTTGTGTCAAATAAGTGACACCTGTATGTTACAATTCCACGAATTTCCTTAACCGGAAACATTTACTTGGACAATTCCATCCTTGATATCTTCCTTGAATACCATTAGTTGACTTTAGTACCATATGACCATCGGGGTATCTTTGTGGTTCCATGCATTAAACCTCCATACTGATCAGGCATGGAAGCAATCTATGGGACATATTAAGATACACAAATCCTCACACGGTGCTTTTATCATACCATCTGGTATTCACAATCGATAGAGATTAAAGAGATATCTACTATGTACACTGTCGCACTTCCTTTTAGCGAAAGGATACTTCTAAAATTCTACGACTGAAGGTTTCTGATAAGAACAAAAGAAATGGTTCTTATGATAAGGTTCTACCTTACACTTAACATCTGGGTTCTTACAGGGAAAATTTTCTAAAAGTTTGCTAAGTTTATGGTCTTATGAGAGACTTAACAGCACCAGAAACCACATGTAATTTCTAGCAATAAAATCACAAATAAGGATTTATCTGGTGACATTCCTAATGTGAGCTGCCTCTAATCATTCAATAGGAGGGTTAAACGCCTCCATTCTTAATCCTTCTAAACTTAGCTGTAAAATCTTAGATAACTTTAGGGCAGTCTCAGCTTTGACTGATTATTTCTTAATCTATAGAACGTGAGTAGCTGAGATTGATCCATAATGGATTTATAATAAGCAGGCTTTGAAACCTTAATGTTTTGTCTTTTCTGAGTTTTCCATACTTGAAGCTTTGGGGTTTCATACCCAATTCAGCAAGTGCTTAGTCAACCCGCATCTTGTGTCTCCTTGAATTTGTTAAAGGCTCATCATAAGGAGTCTTGATAATTACTTGCTTCTTATCACCCACAATATGGGCTTGGTTACCAGACGACCAATTCATTCCTAATACCATATCGAGTCCCTCTTATTTTAATGGAAACAAGGATAGCGGAAAGGAGTGATTCCTAAAGGATATGAAGCATCCATTTAATATTGGTGAAGCAGTCTCTGAGGTACTATCGGTCAATTTTACTTTATACTTAACGCTTAGAGTTTTAACAGGCAGATTTAATGATTTTTAAAATCTATTGTCTACAAAAGACTTATCTGGACCTGAATCACATAATACTCTAGCATGAGTGTTATTGATAAAGAAAGTACCTGCTGTGACACTGTCATCCTGAATAGCCTCCCGAGCTTCCATTCGAGAGCTTCCAGCTTCGGTCTTCTTAGCCTCCCCAGGCTTCTTGGTTTTATTTGGGCAATTTGTCTTGATGTGCCCTATTTCATTGCAACAGGTTGCGTCTCCCAATCTCTTGCAATCCAAGGTCTTATGCTCCTTGGACTTGCAGATTCCACAGGGTAGAGGCTGGGATTCAAATCTGCATTTCCCGAGGTGGTATTTCCAACAGGTTTTGCATTTGGTCTTTTCACCTGACCGCTGGTTGTCTTTCAGGTCCTTGCATTCATGGGTCTTGTGATCCATCTCCTTACAGATGACATATCCCCTGGTCTGATCATAGAAACATTTTCCAAAGAGTTTCTTCCTGCAGGTTCCACATTCGGGTTTTGCCTTCTTTGGCTTGGACTGGTTATAGCTCGAACTGGTCCTACCCTTTTTGTAACCTTTATTCGGGGTATTATCGTACTTTCGCTTATGAACCTTTAACACACGGTCCACAACGTTGTATACGGCTGTATCTATCATAGCCTGTAACTCGGTGCTTGTTAAGTTCAGTCTTGCACCATCATTCTGATCAATTGGATGACTGTGAGCTTCAGAGGAGTCAGCCATGGTGAAGCTTTGAGGGCTACAAACCAAGTAGTAATAATTGGTTTAAGTATATGGTGAATTGTCGAATTTGATGATTAAATGGCCATGGTACAGTTAAGCCATATAGGCGAATAAATAGTATTAAATTTATTTGATTATGTCTTGTCTAGGTTTTTAAACAAACCGTCCTTGGCGTTTTAACGGAATAAAATCTTTCATATCTATAGACAGGGGACATAAGTCACGACTGTCAATGTCGTACCGACATTTCATATAGCACAAGGGCTTGTTCCCAAGGGCTTTTGATGGCACAGGGCCTTGTCACTAGGGAAAAATCTAAAACATAATCGATGATTCCTTTGGATCGGAAAATTTCATAGTTCATTGTCTTGACAAGAATTTATGAAATAAAACTATCTTTTCATGTATACACCTTTTCCCGTAGGTATACATCCCAAATGGATGTTTTGATGCGTACATCATGTTCGACGTTTACTAGCCATGATTCCTATTGATCATTTACGCTAAATAAGGGATTTGGAAAATTCCTAATATAAGAATGACAAGTGTGATTTTATCGCATCACTGTTGTCGGGAGTGTTAACACGTTTTCAAATGTTAACAAGGATTTGAATATCTTTTTAAACAGGTTTTACCATCTTAGCTAGGTCTTCAATGACATTCAAGCTAGGTCAAACCTTTTAAGATTCTCTTTTAATATTTATACTGGCAGGAAAGGAATGATACTTATTTTTATTCAGGATTTTTATTATAATTATCCTGGATTTAATTAAAATGTAACTATAGCACAAAAAGTCAAGTCACAAGGGTAACTTTAAATTATAAACCATGATTTTGTAGAATCAAGGTATTTAGGCTTGAACGTGTTCACGCGTTTTCTTGACAGGGAGTTGTAGGCTACGACTGTCTTTAGTCTCAGAGGACGTTAATTATAGCCCGTAGGCATTATATCCCTAATGGATGTTTAAATCACAAAATAAGAAAGGATTTCGGGAAAAATCCAGTATAAGGATGGTTTATGTGACTTTAACGAACCACGTCTGCCAGAAAAGTTAATATGTTACAGATGTTAACAAGGATGTGAATCTATCGAATAGGTCCTACCATCTTGGCCTCGTCTGGAATGACATATAGGCTAGGTCGTACCTTTAAGATTCTTTTTAATATGTATACTGGCAGGGAAGGAAGGATATTTATTTTATTCAGGATTTTTATCATAAATCCTCATTTACAAGTTAATAATAGCGCAAATGGCCTAGTCACGTAGACAAGTTTAATTTATAAGCCAGGATTTCAGAGAATCGAGGCATTAAGGTTTGAATCAAAGTTCATTACCTTTTCTTGACAGGGAGCTGTAGGCTACCACTGTCTTTAGTCTCAGAGGACATTAACTATAGCCCGTAGGCACTTCCCTTCTAAGGGATGTTTATTTCAAATAAGGAAATTTAGATTACCCTGGTGGCCTGTGTGACTTTAATGATTCACAGTTTGCCAAAAATGTTAACATACTTACAGATGTTAACAGGGGTTGGAATCTTTTGGATAGGTCCTACCATCTTGGCCTCGTCATATAGGCTTGGTTTACCTTTAAGATTCCCTTTTTAATAATTAGCGCAGAACAATCCTAACTCGGAATGTTAATAAGGACCTGAACCTAAATTGAGGAACTGCCATCTTGGCCGGGTCTTAATAATGACACGAGGCTAGGTCTTGTCCTTTTTAGATTTTTTCCATTTTATTATAATGGTAGGTCTTATAAAAGGAATGCTAATTTTCATTTATTTCATATTTCATGTTTAGAATGAAAACATTAAATTTAATCAATCCACTATATGAAAATAAAAGTACAGAGTTGCCCTAAGCGGGACTTGAAAGGAATAATGTGGTCCTCGAAGGGACTGAAAGGTAAATATGCCCTTATAAGGACTATTTAAAGAAACGAACTTCAGCAAAAGGAGTTTCTTCTTCATTTTAATCCTAATGTTTTCTCCTCATTTGTACGTTTCATCCTAGTCGCAGCACGAAGCTCGGCCTTCTCTAGGCTCCATTTGGGGAGAAATTCCACTACGGCTTCTTTGCTAAGCGACGTATCCAATATATATAAAAAATTTGGAAGCAAAATTTCCAGATGAGGATTGAGAATATTCCTATGTTAAGTCTAGACTCAGAAGGTCAAGGAATGTGCTAATGTGTCATTGAGATTAAACACAAAAAGCTAGTGTTTAATTCACTCAATGTTGGCTCTGATACCAACCTGTCACACCCCGACTTTCCACGTGTCACCGGTGGGCCCGGTGGGGAGTATCGTGACGTAGTTGGTAACATCATAGTCAAACAACACAATATATAAATGCACAGCGGAAGCAAAAGATAAATATATTATAATCCGATTCAAAGTAATATCAAATATTACAACGGAATGTAAGATGGATCCACAGGCGGATCTTTAACAGAAAGATAATATCGTTCAACAGACTTTAACATCTAAAGCTTGCGAGACTTGATTATTGATGCCTGGAGTAGCCAGCCTATTACGCATAGTACCTGCATTTAGCCTTTTGGAAAATACGTCAGTTTACACTGGTAAATACAATTAACTGACTCATTTGAAAAGGTTTTAATAAAATTGATTTGAATGCACGTGGCACAAACTCTTTATAACTTGGGATAATTATTTAAATATATAATCTTGTAAAAGAATTACATGTTCCTTATGCGTTCAGTAGCCCAGAGCGTGCCGGGTTAAAGATCAATAGACACACCACATCAACTATTTATGCACTGACGAGTGTACGCCTACACTCCGCGCTTAGGTCGTGGCCATTTCGTAAAATGATGCCAGGGATATCCGGGACATGGTCATTAACCCCCAAAGGCTTTAAGCAAACAAAACATATTTAAACGGGCTGATTAAATTATTCAATTAACCACCATATGATGGAAGATTTAATGCCCGACCAAGCGGTATTTTATATACCGTAACCCAAGCCCGTATAGGGAAAATAAGTTAAAAGTATTTACCTGAGCTAAATATAAATTCAATCCCAGCCGTATTTCAATTCAGCAAGTACAGATAGCTTTTACTGGGCTCCTAATCTGGAATGAAGGTTTTTAATAACCTATTAGAATCCTAACGGGTCATTAATTAAGTCTTGACTTAGACCAGTTAGTTTTCAAAAGGAAGATACGGTCAGACGCATGATAAAGCGAAGACCGGAATAGAATGTGATTTAGACCCGACAAGATTGAAGACTTGCCCTATATGGGTAATCTAAGTACATTCTGAATTTTGAGATAAAACCGATAAGGTTTGACCCGTTTCGGCTAATTTATGAAAACTAGTTACATAAGCCGAACCGAACGCGCAAGAGGCGTAACGGGTAATCATAAGGGTCCTAACCAGGTTTCCTAAGTTAATATGCCTCAAATATGTTGTGATATCAGTAGGATACCTTCTATTATGCCCAAAACGAATTTAAACACAAACTATGCCCCGCAGGGGTAATTTGGTCAATTACAAGGTTATAAAAGAGTTTAAGTATTAACCTGAGTTACAGGTCTGATATGTTCAGCAAAAATATTTTATTTTGCTAAGTTATAACAGTAGGGTATTGTATATATGTGAAATTTGTCAATTATAACCAAACTATGCACCGTAGGGGTATTTTGGTAATTTCACATAAGCCGAAAAGCTCAAAACTGAAGTTTGAGTTAAACGACTTTTGCTTACTATTAAAATATTATAACTTACCTAAAATATCAGTAGGTATCAACCCTTGTATGTTTAAAATAGTTCTAGTACATACTATGCGTTAAAAACGCTTAAAAAGGCGATTAGAAGCCGTTTCCGGGTTCTATATAGAAAGCTGATATTTTTATTATTCCAGAAGGTCTAAAATAATTTATTTATCATATGAAATCAGTAGCAAAAGGTTTGGGGTAAAAAAGATATGTAAAGCTCATTTTATAGCCCGAAAGGGCAAAACCGACAATTACCGGGTTAAGCTTATAACTCTAAGTTATGCTCAGCCTAAAATTAATTAAAAATCTTCAAAAATCCCAAAATAATATATTACATCAGTGGGTAAAGAGTTTGATACCAAAAAGTAGGTTTAAATAGGCTATACGCTAATTATGTCATTTAATCGCTAAAAAGCTTTCTAATTACGCTAATGAGCATAACTCTCAATCTACACCTCAAACTGAAGTCAAAATTTTGGGTGCAAGTTTATAAATCAGTAACTAAGGTTTCTACTCTTTTATATTTTCAAAAATCACGTTTTATGGTGAAAAGGGCATAATGGTCAACATATGAGCAATTAACGGAATCATGCGTATTAATTGGTTAACTAATGAACCATGGTGTATAATCACAGAGGGTTATACTAGCATGTAACCTGGTCCAAATAGAGCTCTAAGGTATTTCTAAAACATACCAAAACGGGTCAGAACTGAAGTCAAAGCAAAAGTCAAAGCTTTGCGACTTTTGATTCCGAACCGGGTCTAAACATAAAATTGTCGGGTTGAACATGTTTAGACATGTTCTTACACTAATTACCAAGTTATATTAATGATCAAACAGGTTGTATGTGTTCTACATTGCTAATTATGCATAAGTTAGAAAATAAGCATTCTGTTGACTTTTTAATAACAAGTTTGACCCGACATTTGACCTAGTTAGAGTGGGAATCAGAGGGTGCCCTTTTAAGGGTTTATTGCCCACATAATTACCAACTTATAACTACTTTCAATTCGACTAATCACTGGACCATTAGTGATTAATCGTTAAGTGAACCGTTAATTATGACGGTTTGACTTATAAGCTAAAACTAAGCAAAAACTTAACTAAGAAAGGTTAAGCAAACTTACTGAAGTCCTATGCACGATTTGTGATCACTTGAGTTAGCTTTGGAGCTCCAAGAATGATCAGAAAGGCTGAAGGAAGGTGTGAGCAAAAATGGTTGCAACAAGGCCTTTATATAGTGCTTTAATCACCTTAGATCCTTGACAAATCATGCTATCAATGATCCTTGATGATTAACAAGTGTCCCTAAGGCCTAAGAATCAGTTTAGGCAACTCTTGGAAGTGATAAAGGGCAAGATAAGTCGTTACATGGGCTGAACAGCCATTTAAAACGAGTTTCCGGATCTGGGAGGCTGAGGCGCCCCGTGTAAGGTTCTGAGAAACCTTACGCGCCCCGCCTGAGGCTCCTGATCAGGTTACCAAGTTTTCCTTTATTGCATTTTTGGTCCCCGGTCCTCCTAAACGTCATTTTCACTTTATTTCTTGCATTATAAGCCCTCTAAATTGATTTATAAGGGCTCCAAGACTTATACCAACTTTGTGAAGTCCTTGGTCACCTTGTGTTAACCCGAAAAGTCATAAATTTCATCGTTGACGCTTCTAACCCCTCGAATACGAATTTTGTCATAACTTCCTCATTCTTTATCGAAACTTTGTGAAATTTTAATCACTTATTCTAGTGAGCATAATTGATAATTACAAAGCTTCGGGTTTGCTAAAAGGTCACTCAGAGGTATACTTTAAACATGTTGACACATTTAACCCCCGTAGTTTGTAACCTCTCACTTTCTTTCACAATTAGCTTCGTATGATCCATAATATATTCGCTTAAGGGTATAAACATTATGTAGGGTTATTGTAAAGTATATTTATCCATTGTTGACGTTTTGAACCCTTATTTTCACATAGTTTCTTTGTTTGTCAACTTTAGTCCCTCTAAAGTATTCTTTCACACGTTCAAAGCTTATGACACGTGTCAATACATTATTGGACGTAAATTTTCGAGGTGTTACACTAGCTGTTGTAGTGCAACTAAGTAAGTGTTTAGTTTGGTGTTAGGGACCCAGTCTCGAGTATGGAAAACTCAGATGAGGCAAACAACAATCGCGATGATATAGATGCGACAAATGCAAACGATGCAACAAATGTGAACCTCAAGGTTAATGGAGATAATCTCCAAGCTGTGATTGACACAACTATTAGAAAATCTATGAGGAAGGTCATGAAAGGGTTCAAAAAGCCAAATGATACTTGCTCTAAAAACACATCCCTCTACTCTTGAGAAGAGCTTTATTCATAATTCAAATGCGAAGAATAAACCAAATAAGATGATATATAGCAAGAAGACCCATTCCTCTAAAGGATGTACTTGGAAAGTACTTTGTTTCTTGCAAGTTAAGAGACTTCAATGGCGAAAAAGGGACCATTGATCGAAGGAAATTGAAGGATGAAATGGAAACCGTTCTGTAAATCATCGTCTGTGCTGAGAAAGATATTCGAGGTAAATATCACAGTCATTCAAGGGCGATGCCCTTAGTTGGTAAGGACATTAATAAAGTCCACAGGAAAGATACCCTCATACAATATGGGATGGTCCAAGTTTGTGGACTCATCAGAAAAACCGGTTTTCTGTGACACGGAGTAGAAATGATGGAATAAGAATTTTTGACTCTCACCATGAAGGATCTAGACTGTCGACAGTATGTTAAAGACTTCAACTTATTATCTGAAATAGTGTCCTATTCTGTTCATCCAAAATCTAAGCATACCGCACTATATATTGGTGGTTTAGCATCAGAAATAAGAGGGCATATTAAGGTTTCAAAGCTTGCTTCTTATAAATCTATTATGGATCTATCTTAGCCACTTACATTATAAGGGTTAAGAAATAAACCAGTCAAAGCTGAGACTGCCCTAAAACTGTCAAAGATAGTATAGCTAAGTATAGAGAGACTAAGAATGGAGGCGCTTAAACACTCCTGATGAATGCCAAGAGGCAGTTCATATCAAAGATGACACCAGGTACATCCCTTATTGTGAATCAATGGCTAAGAATTTTGTTTTGATTCAGGTGCTACTAAGTCTTTCATAGATCATAAGCTTAGCAAACTCTTAGAATTTTCCTATAAGAACTCCAGATATTGAGTATAAAGTAAAACTTACCGACGAAAATCATAGGAATCATTTCTTATATTCTTGTTGGAAATCTTCATTCATAAAATCTAGAGTACTCTTTCTCCAGACAGAGTGCGATAATATATGTTATTTTATTTTGTTATCTCATTGATTTCTATCAAATGCGAATGCCAAACTGTATTGATAAAGGCGCCATATGAGGATTGGTGTATATTAGTGTGTTCCGTAGATTGCTTCCATGCCTGATCAGTATGGAGGTTTAATGCACGAAACCACTGAGATATCCCAATGATCATATTGTACTAAAGTCAGCTAATGGTATTCAAAGAAGATATCCAATAAAGAAATGTCCAAGTAGGTGTCACTACTTAAGGCATCCATGCATTCATAAAGTAAATGTGTCATTTATCTGACACGAGTATCGATAGATGAACTAAAGCCTGAGATTTAGAATATCTTTGTAATCTCTGCGTGTCTCAATTATCTTCTCCATAAGAACTACCCTTTTCACCTCCTAAGACAAGCAGAGTTAAGATTAACATCTCGCTTAGGGTTGTATTTATTGTAAAAGCTCTATATCAGTTAGTACCGACAATAATGAACGAATTGAAACCCCAATCAAATGAGTTTTAAGAAAAAGGTTCATAAAGCCTAGCTCATCATTCTGAGAGCTCCGGTATTATTAATTAAGGAAGACTGTTCATTATGCTTATGCATTGATTACCGCAACCTTATTTAGGTAACGATTAAGAATCGCCATCAGCTGCCCAAGATCGTTGATTTGTTCGACTAACCAAGAGGGTAACTATTCTTTACGATTGGTTAAGTAGTACTTAGAACGACTATCTCACCTTAAATAAGCTCTCCTATAACTAATGGTTGTTATACAAGTACCAAGGCTACTCCTTTAGGGACCTTGTATAGATGGAATGACAAATGTCTGTTTGATGGATAGGACTTTGCTAAGTCCAATCAACAGGATCTGAAGGTTACCCTGGAGACGACGGATAAGATCATACAAATTTATGATCGTCTGGAAGGTGCCAGTAATCGGCGGAAAATCAATAATTGATGAAAGTCGCAAACCTCTTAAGTTCTTAATAAGGAATAAGATTTAACTGAAAGTATCACCTAGAAGAGTGTGCTTAATTTTAGTCTAGCGGGCTAGTTAAGCTCTGGATATATATTGGACCATTCGAGAAAAAACCGGGTATGTCGAGATCGGTAGCCGGTAAGCTGAAACTTACCTAAGAAGCTTGATGGAAATCACAATGTGCCCTACACTAGTTATTTAAGGATATGTCTAGCCGTTAAGTCGATAGCATTATGATGTGTAGAGTAATGAAAACTAATGGGTTGTTGAGAAACCAGTATCGATTAAGGATCGACAGGATTAAAAGCTCCAAAAGAAAGCATATACCTATTGTAAAGGTTAAACGGGATACCGTTGGGGTCCCGAATATATACGAGAGGTCGTATTCACTTTGTAACAAAAGAACTCCTATCTTTTTAGCAAATCTCGAGGTCGAGATTTCTTTTAAGGGGGCGAGGATGTAACACCTCGTAAAATCACGTCCAATGATGTATCGACACGTGTACTAAACCCTAATAAAGTCAAACGTTGAATTTGAGGGACTAATTTTGCGAAAAATCAAAAACTTTGATTATAAAAGGACTGGAAATGTTAACATGCTTAATATAAGCCTCTGAATAACTTTACATGGTAATCATATTCACAAATGAGCCACTTGTTAATCGAGAGTAGCCCTTTGCGTAATTAATTGAAGTTTGCGCGACGAAGGGTTAAAAGTGTCAACATGTTAATTCTTACCTCTAAGTGACCTTTTAACAAACCGAGAGCTTCATGATGTTTGATTATACTCTCGGGAATGCCAAATATTGGCCATCTAAGGCTTTTATGCCTATAAGTGACGTTACGCGCAACTTTGCAAGTTTGAGGGGTTAAAAGCGTCAACATGTTTAATTATACCTCTGAATGACCTTTTTACGAACCCGAAGCATCATAATGTTTAATAATACCCTCAAGAATGCCTAATATGGATTAGATAGGGCTTTGATACTATTAAACGATGATATGCGCAAGTTTGCGCATTAGAGGGACCAAAAGCGTCAACTTTTAAATCTACGCCTTTGGGTGACCATTTAAGCAAACAGGAGCATCGTAATATTTAATCACATGCTTGGTAATACTCATTATGGGCCATGGAAGGCTTGGATATCATTAAACGACATTTCGCGCTACTTTGTGCGATTAAGGGACTAAAAGCGACGACTTGCGAAACTACGCGTTTGAGAGGCCTTTTGATTAAACCGGAAACTCCGCTATGATCGGTCAAGCTTCCGGGATGCCTAGGATTAACCGTGAGAGGTTTTGAACCTTGTATTAAATGGTTATGAGATTTTAGAAACTGTCATGCCAAAAATACCAAATATGAAAGTTTAAGAGATAGTGAAATGTGAAGGGACTGTCCTTGACAGACCTTCATAAGTGGTTGCTGAACCTAAATGAACCTGATATAAAAGTTTAAGGGACCAGATATGTCATTTTGATAGTATAAATCAATTAAAAATGTTCAGGGACCAAAGCTGCCAATGCAGCAAACATTCAGTGTTGGGCCGGTATAGGTCGCGAGCCGCGTAGGATGGGCTCGTGGCATTCGCGGGCCGCCAGAGCCTGTGATCTGCATATAATTTTTATTATTTTTGATTTTCTTGTTGTAAACCACTCATACAAAACCCACACACACATAATTCGAATCTATGTGCTCTTTGATGGTATTAAAAGCTAGTATTACACATGTTTTAATCCTAGAACACCCTAGGACACTTGTTGATCATCCAAGCACTCTCTAAACACTATAAATAAAGGTTGATTTTCATTATCCAATTCACACCTTCAAGTTCAAATCTGCTATCTCTCAATTCTAAAGGGGATCCTAAACATTTTTGGAACCTCTATTCAGTCCATGGGACCATTGTAAGTGTCCTTTCGTGACTAGCTTGTTTTATTTGGCGTTTAAAGCCAAAAGTCAAGCGTTTACGATAAACTCTTTGACTTTTTGCTAGACCATAAACGGTCGAGCCATTGTTCGCAACGAACATGGCTACGTGATCATAATTAGGTAGGTGTTAATCCCTCAAACGGGCACCTCCTAATTATCACGTTTACTTAGTTAATTTTCGGGTCAAAGTAATTAAAATAAAAGTCAAACGGGTCAGTTTTTAAATAAAATTCATTACTGATAATGTTAGGAAACTTTATTTGTAAGGATTGAAGAAAAACACAATCAAGTGGATCTATGAAGAGATCACAGTCCTGAAGATCACGAACTAGAAAAAGAAGATCAGATGGGACAACCGGAATACATAGCATCTACTTCAAAGAATCACAAGTTGATCAAGAGCTGAATTGGATTATCAGAAGAGGTCATTTCTGATGGATCTGATGATATATCTGATGAAATATCATCAGTATCTGACGATTCTGATCATCAAGGATTTTCTGATGATTTGTTCATCAGAATTTCTGATGAAGTGGTTTATCAGAATTTCTGATGAAATAACCCACTTGTCTGAAATTGGCTCTGTCCTGCCACACTTACCGAAGCAAGTTGACATTTAATGATATCATGATGAAAAAGGCAACTTGAACGTTGGAATCAATGAATATGTCAATTGGCTACTTTTTGCTGGAATTATTGTATGAATAAACTATTGTTTATTCATACACCAAGCCGTCTATAAATAGAAGGCTAAACCAGGAGAAGCAAGTTTGAAGCTTAGCATTCACACATACATCTAAACTCCATTGCTCTCTCCCCCACAGAATTCAAGATTCGTTTGTATTAGATAATAATCTTACAATCACCTTGTAAACCATTTTGTTTCAAAGTGATATAAACTTGATAATTCTGTAGGTCTTGTTTCTTGAAAGTCTGATTTCCATTTCCGCACATCTTTTTCACATCTACTGAAATCACTTGCCATATTACGTGAAAAGAAGTTGTTTTGAGCTTGAACTGTGCCTAATAATTGGTATCAGAGTAGATTGAATAAACTATTTTCAAACGATCAATCGCTCATCTTCTTTTCTCTAAACATGGTCAGCTTTCAATCCTGGAAATAATGCTTTTAACATTGGTTCTATGTCTAAACCTCCGACTCTGGTCAGAGAGGAATACCCCTAGTGGAAAATCAGGATGGTCAATTTCCTTAATGGTCATGACCGAGCTCTGTTTCAATCCATTGAAAGGGGTCCACATACACCAATGACTGATATACCTGCTATTCCAGCAACTGACCAATCACCAGCAATCCCTGCCTCCCGCGCTCCCAAAAGTGAAATAAACTGGAGTGCGGAAGACAAGGACCTGGTGGCTGGGGATGAAAGGGCAAAGTCACTTTTAATTATGGCCATCCCCAATGACATATTTTCACAAGTTGATGCATGTGCATCAGCTAAGGAAATATGGGATCAGTTGGAAAATCTTTGTGAAGGAGGAGAAAGGATGAGAAGAAAGAAGAGAACAAATAATGTCTCATCTTATGAAAGGTTTAAAAGTTTGCCAAATGAAAGGTTAAATGATACATATCAAAGATTTACAAAACTTTTAAACGAGCTAAAGAAATTTGGTATAACAAAATCAAACGATGAAAGAAACATAAAATTTCTTGATGCCCTTCCTAGAGAATGGAGAAGTCTAACCATGACTTTATCATCAACCTTAGAACTAGGAAACATGAGTCTTCATGACTTATACAGCATCTTGATCCCCAGAGAGGAAGAAATATTTGAAGAAACCATTCAAAGAGGGGGATCTTTAGCTCTAATCTCAAACTCACAAAGATCAACAACAACAAATGATCCACAACCATCAAAAGTCAAAATCTTGAAACTTCTGATGCATCATCAGACTTGTCAGCTTTTGATGAAGCAATAACACTGCTCACCAAAACATTTGAGCAGAGGTTGAGGGGAAGTAACCAGAGATACTATAGGAGTGACAAAGGAAGGATGGATGGAAGATCTAAAGAAGAGTTTAGATCTAAGGATAAAGGGAAGGCTGAAGTTGTGTGTTACAAGTGCAAGCAAAGAGGTCATTATGCATCAGAATGCAAGACCAAAAAGCTGAAGGATGTTGCCTATTATGAGAAAAAGCTTGAAGAAGCAAAGAAGCAGCAACAAGTAAGCTTAATTGCTGGAACAGATACATGGTTATCTGATGATTCTTCTGATGATGAAGAAGAAGAATTGGCAAATTTTTTCCTCATGGCACTCTCTGAAGGACTACCAGAAACTTCAGAACAAAAGGTAAATTTAGACAATCTTGATCTTGAACACAAACTAAACAAGCTCATGTCAGATTTTCTAAGTCTGCAAGAAAAAACATCAATCAGATATTAGAAAATCTGATGAGTTGCAAAGGACTTTGAATAAAATCATTCTTGAAAACCAACATCTTATAGAGGACAGTTTAGATCAAAGAGCAAAAATTGAGTTTTATGAAAATGAAAGAAAAGATCTTTACAAGAAAATCAATGACAAAGAAATCAACATAAGAGGTTTTCAACAGGCTAAATAATTCATAAATTTTATTGAGTCCACACCAAAGAACAAAGGAGAGGGTTTAGGCTATACAAGTACTACAAGATCAAATAGAAATAAACCCACTATCTTTGTAAAAGCAACTCATCAGATTTCTGATAATTTAGTATCAGAATCTGAATCTGAATCTTGCAAATCAATCTGTTCTGAATATTCTTTTGACAAACCAAACTTCAAAACAAACAAGAGTGAATGCAGTCAAGAATCTGTAAAAACTCCAGAAGCAGTTCACTCATTTTTTCAAAATTATCCAATCATTCCATCACAAGAGGAACTATCAGAAAATTCTGATAACTCTTGTATGTGTGTTGACATACTGAAGCTTGTCCAACACCATCTTCAAAAGAAAAATGTAAAATCTGTTAATGGCTCAACATATAACAGAGTTTCTGATGCAAAACCAAGAAGAAATAAAAATAAAATGTTTCAAATTTCATCAGAAACAGTACCCAAGCATGCCTGGGTACCAAAAACCCTCTAATCATTTCATTTCAGGACCATCATGTGCAGCAGATCTGGTACTGCGACTCAGGAAGCTCCAAGCACATGAACGGGGACAGGAGCTTACTCAGCAACTTTGTTTCAAAGCTGGGTAGATTGGTAAACTTTGGAAATGGTGTGAAAGGAAGGATCATGGGATATGGATGCATTAAAGGTATGGATGTCTAACCATAAAAGAGAGTAGTCCTTGTTAAAAGGCTTATCACATAATTTGCTTTGTTATGGTCAGTTCAATGGTAAAAACTACTCAAGTAATTTTATCACCTGTAAAAATGCTTGATAATTTGCTTTAGTGAATAATCAAATTCGTATGTCTGATAAATCACCAGAAAATCTGTCAAATTCTGACAACTTCATCAGAATTTCTGATAAGTCATCAGAATTCTGGTGAACCATAAGTAAAAATGCTGATAATCAGAAATATCATAGTTCATTAAAACAAAGTACTGCATGACAACATCCACATTCATATTTCTTGTTTAAATTTTTTTGTGTGTTTGAATTTTTTATAATTTTTCCCCATGTTAGTGCTGATAACGTCATTCAAACAGAAAAATTCTGGGAACTCGTTAAAATAGATATTTCTCTCTCCTTCATTTATTACACCCCATCATGTTTAAGAAGATTGAAGTGACATATTGGTAGGCTACAATGATACATTACCAGAAATTAGCCACCTAGATAAATCAATGCATATGTAGTGGAGAAGGAACATATCTCTGTTATTTTTTTCTGTTCTCTAATAATCATTAAAATAACAAAGATTGCGGTGAGGAAAATCCACAAGTTGGTAGCTTCCATTTATAGCAAATATTAAATTTACTATAAATATTCACCACTTTGAGTTAAAATCTGTCATCTTCACTTCTCTTCTTCATCACATATTCACACACACTCACAAAATGAACTCCATCAAAGATGAATGTTTTCCACTTGTTCTTTATCCATATCATAACCTAAGATTGAGGACAAATCTGGAAGGTCCTCAGTGGGAAGGGTGTCAAGTTGTATTCAAGATGCTCATGAATAGAAACTTGAGCTATGCCCTCACTGCTCACATAAGTGTTCATCCAGAGATTCTTCAAATCTTCTGGAAAATGCAACACTATCTGAGTATCAAAACAGGGAGCAGATGACCATCAAGAGTGAGGTGCTAAATCAGCAAATTCTGTTAAATGAAGCCACCATCAGGACTGCTCTTCAACTAAATGATGATAATGACGTTCTGATGTTCACAAGGAATCAGAAGGAAAATGTCTTGAGGGAAATGGGTTATCACACACCAAACTAACAACGGGCAATCAACAAAAATGGCTTTAAAAAGCCATGGCAATATCTGGTCACCCAGATGGGTGCATGTTTTTCAAAGAAGGTCATCAATCATCATGAAATATCTCTGAAATTGATGGAGCCTATACTAGTACTGGTACTTAAGGTACCTTACAACTTCTCTCATTATCTAATGAGTGATTTTGTAAGTAACATGTGGGTTGCCAAGCCATTCTTGATGTATCCTCGTTTTCTAACAAAGATAATTACGAGTCAGCTAGACTTTGCAGGCATTCCTGCAAGTTATCCAAGGGCTGGCATGAGACTTCAAGAAAACATGGGTCTCAGCGTGCTTGTACCCACTAACAACAACTCTGGGATGATAACTGATCTATTGTTACTTTTGGAAATGGAACATGGTGAAGGAGTAGATATTGATTAGGTTTTATTTGTTTTGCTTGTACAAGTTTTTTTTTTGTATGTTAATATTTTTGCTTACTAGTCTTCTGGTTTGTGGTTTTGGGAAATAGGTAAAGATAAAATGATCATCAGAAATCAAACTCAAAATTTTCTGATAAAATGGGACAAAATCTGGTTATTCAAAATTTTCTGATAAAACTTCAATGATAACAAAATGTTTTTAGAAAGTATCAGAAAAGTCAAAGAAACTTGGATGCTACCAGAAAAACAAATGTAAGTCTTCTGATCTTTCCTTATTCCCTCTCATCTCCAAAAAAAAAAGGGCACTCATAAGTTTAGGGGGAAATCTCAGAAATTCTGATAAAAAGACTGATTATTTCTGTTAACTACATCTCAAAAATTCAACAGAAGTCAAAACAAAAGAATACATATGGTCAACAGAATTTCTGATGATCTTATCAGAATGAGACTTTCTGACTTATGAAGAAAAGAGGGTACATATGAAGGAAGATAATTGGACCTTTTATCAAATGGGGTCCACAAAGAAGAAAAGGTGTCATAGAACCGATAGTTTTCTCCAATAAAAAATCAGTGCAACACTTTCAAGAAATGATTGAAGAAACTACAAATTGAAGAGTCAGGTTGAAAGGGCATAACCACGATTCCATGATAAAAAATTTCATTAATGTCTTAACACCCACGATCCAACGGTTATATTTTGAACCAAAAACTCAGCATACACGATCTAACGGTTATAAAGACAATCAATGATCTCTTTATCACTATCTCATACCACGATTTATACTCCTTTAACTCCTTCTACTTCATACACCTACAATACTCTCAATTTTCTCATATCCTAAAAACCCCTGTTTTTTTTTCCCACAAATAAAAAATCCCTAAATTTCAAACCCTAACTCACAGAGACCAAAAATGGCAGAAGTTAACCTCAATATTCCAATTATTCAACATGAAGTACCTTTTGTCGAGGAAGCAGAATTTCTACCAATGAAGGAAAACAATCTGCTGATGAATACAGAGTATTCAGAGTATGATAAAAGATGTCAACTTCTGGTAGAATATCTTACAAAATGCCCAATCTCAGGAGCACTGACAAAAGAAAGAGAAATACCAGAAAGGATGCTACAGTAATTTGTTTACACTTTTAAAGAAGTTGAAGAAAATCGGGTGTCTGCTCATGTATGGGGAAGTGTCTATGTAACATTAACTCCAGCAAGAGTAAGAGAATGGCTTGGATTGCCTATTCTTGGCAGTTACACTGAAGCCCCAAGCAAAGAAGATTTATTAGACTTCGTCATACAAGAAAAGAGATGTCAACAAAATTGGAGCAATAAAAAGAAGTGAATTGCCAGCCATCTGGCAAGTGATGATGGAAGTGTTAAACAAATGTCTCACCTCAAAGATAGGAGGAACTGATCAAATCAATCAAGCTATTCTGACGATCATGTTTGGACTCATAAATGGGTTCAAGATTGATTATGGGTCAGAAATCTTTAACCTTCTCAAAAGATCAATCATCACCAGAAATGGAAGAATAACATCTCATCTGCCATGTCCAAGGTTAATCTCAATTTTCATTTCTGAAGCATTTATTGAAAGAAACATGGAGATTCCAATCTTAGAAGACATCTGGAGATCAAAAACAATGAAGGCCTGGAGTTCAAATCATGGATGGGAATCAGACAAAGATATCCCTGTGTTACCAGAAAGCATGTTATGCTTCATTGCACTAGACTCACAATACAGAATACAACATGAAAAACTTCTGACAAAATCAACCTCTCCCACAGAAGAACCAAGCAGAGAAATTGTGAACTGTTCTTCATCAACAGAAAAAGGAGACAATGAGAAGTCCTCACCATCAAAAAATGAGGGTGTAGAAAAGCACCAGAAAACGAAGAAAAGCATGCGGAAAGTCAACAGATTCATGGAGCAGGAATTCATCATGAATTTGAAATCCATCAAACACATGATGCAGGATCACACATTGCTGGAGAAACACACGATGTTGAAATTGAAGCCACTGAAGTCATTTATCATGATGAATCTTACATTGCTGGTACATCCCTTTTAAACACTGTTCTAGTAGAAACTCACAGAGAAGAAACAAAATCAGAAAGTTCTGTTAACGTTTCTTACAAAATAGAATACAGAACAACGAATGTTGATCAAGAGGTTACTAGTTCCATAAATCTCAACTCTGAATCAGAAAATGAGGAAGAGGATGAGATCCCAACAGATGGAGATCAGGAAATTGATCAAGGAAATCTGGCTAAAGGTAATTTGTTTACCTTAAAAACTTATGGATGATCATATATTGATATGATTCAAGGACATAAGGAAACCCAGAATGAGAATGAGTTTTTCATCACTGGTGGAGATAATTCTGGTAAATTCAAAGCTGCACCAAGTGTGTTGGCCAAGAATGACCCTATCATCTCTAAAACAGCAGCAAATGTGTTTGCAGCTGGAATGTTAGAAGGAACATCTGTTGTTCCAATTATCCCTGAGAAACCCATGAACCAAGAAAATATAGAAGCAATACTGGAAAATGTTTACAAAGTCTGCAAAAGAAATCCAGTAGAAGAAAAACTTGATATGTTGCTGTCAGAAATACAAGGTCAAAAGGCTGATATGAAGACTTTGTCAGAATCAGTGAAGGAAATGAAGAAACAAACTGAAGAAAACACTGAAGCACTAAAGTCTCTTCAAAAGATGAAAGAAAAGGCACCAGAATCCAACATCTCTACATCAGAAATCCAAACGATTCTCACAGAAATAGAAAAAATCAAAGCACAAGTTGCAAAAGTGATTGAATCAAGGCAGTCAAGTAGTACAAACAGAGTTTTGGAAGAAGTTACCATACTAAGGGCAAGTAATAATAGTATCACAGATGCCCTTGAGAAGCTGTCAAAAGAATGGGTTGAAATTCAAACAAAAGCTTAAACAGAATTCACAAATATTCAGAAAAACATACACAGCAACTCAAAACAGGTAAAAGAAGTGCAACAACTGGTAGAGAAGATGCAATTCAATATTGCAAAACCAGCCAAAGTGAATCCACAAGAACTCATGAAAGAAATTCCTGGTGAAAGCTCACATCAAGAAGCTCCAAAGTCAACTCCTCAACAATCATTAATCTCACCAATCACAAAAGCTGGAACCACAGTGATGGGTCCTCCTCCGAATGTTCCAAAAGACGAAATACTGAAAAGGTTAGCAACTGCAAAACCTCAAGTTATTACAAATTTGAAATTGCTAGCATTTGTCACAAATCCAACAATATCTGATGACTCAGCAATAAGTAAGTATATGAATAAACAAATAATGAATGAATGGGAACAAGAAGGAGAGTCATCAACAAAATCAAAGACTGTTAAGAGAAAGATCTCTGAAACCAAGTCTATCATGGTTAAAGAGATTGCACGAGATGTAATGATATTTCCTGAGACCAATCTGGTGAGTTACTATCTAACAAAAGAAGATAAAGCACCAAGATCACTATCTCCTACCAGACTGGACTTAAGAGAAGAAAGAATAAAAAGAGGGCCAAGCAGCATTCACAAACAAAATTGGAATCCAGTAAAAAGAATTCTAAACGTGAGTGAAGTAAAGAGTGCAATTGATGATATTGGAGGAACTCATGTGCAAAACAGATACACACTTCAGAGGGAGAATGGAGAAGAACAGAAGGTGACTGATGAAGAAATAGCTGACCAGTTGCATCCTTTAGACATTCTGTTTATGAAGGATCATTATGAAAAGGAAATGAAAAATCATCAAGAAGTCAGAAGAGCATTAAATGGCATATCAAAGGCTGGAATACTGCTGTTTGAAAGAATAGCTTTTTCAGACTTTGATCTATGCATAAATTTTGAGCATGTACACAACAAAAAGGTATATGTCAGATCACCAAAGACAAAAGTTCCTTCAGACATAGTAGAAGATGCAAGATCTGGAGACATCATCATGCTGACAAACGCAAATAAAGAACAAGATTATGGTGTAATCTTCAGAGATCAGGATGATAACAAAGCTATGTTCAAAGGTGTTGACATCTGCAAGTACTCAAATCAAACTCTGAGGTATATCTTGAAAACCATGAACAAAAGACAAGAACATCATCAGAAGATAGAAAAGAACATGGAGGGAAGCAGAAAAGAAATTGAGCAGATGATTGAAGAATGGATTCAAGCAAGAGAATGGTATAAAGACATGTATGTCAGCTGCAACAAATATATCTCCTACAAAAAGAAGCTAAAGACAGGAGATACGCATAAGAGAGTGAAACTTAACTGAAAGAACTATTTATTTAACTTCTCATCTTTTATGTAATTTGTTTTAACTTCAGTAACTGGTTTATATTTTCAAGTATTATATTTCCACTATTTGGAAATTTTTCTGTTTATGAGGTAGTTCATTTTCTTACAATACTTAGGGGGAAACTGTTAGGAAACTTTATTTGTAAGTATTGAAGAAAAACACAATCAACTGGATCTATGAAGAGATCACAGTCCTGAAGATCACGAACTAGAAAAAGAAGATCAGATGGGACAACCGGAATACATAGCATCTACTTCAAAGAATCACAAGTTGATTAAGAGCTGAATTGGATTATCAGCAGAGGTCATTTCTGATGGATCTGATGATATTTCTGATGAAATATCATCAGTATCTGACGATTCTGATCATCAAGGATTTTCTGATGATTTGTTCATCAGAATTTCTGATGAAGTGGTTTATCAGAATTTCTGATGAAATAACTCACTTGTCTGAAATTGGCTCTGTCCTGCCACACTTACCGAAGCAAGTTGACATTTAATGATATCATGATGAAAAAGGCAACTTGAACGTTGGAATCAATGAATATGTCAATCGGCTACTTTTTGCAGGAATAATTGTATGAATAAACTATTGTTTATTCATACACCAAGCCGTCTATAAATAGAAGGCTAAACCAGGAGAAGCAAAGTGAGTTTGAAGCTTAGCATTCACACATACATCTAAACTCCATTGCTCTCTCCCCCACAGAATTCAAGATTCGTTTGTATTAGATAATAATCTTACAATCACCTTGTAAACCATTTTGTTTCAAAGTGATATAAACTTGATAATTCTGTAGGTCTTGTTTCTTGAAAGTCTGATTTCCATTTCCGCACATCTTTTTCACATCTACTGAAATCACTTGCCATATTACGTGAAAAGAAGTTGTTTTGAGCTTGAGCTGGGCCTAACAGATAATATAGAAGCTATAAAATCAGTTTTGTCACTTTAATAACTTGGTAAATATTTATTGAACATGTCTAGACATGTTCAACCCGACAATTCTGAGTGCTAGGCTCGGTTCGCAACCGAAAGTCGCAAAAGTTGACTTTTGCTTTGACTTTCAATTCTGACCCAAACTAGCTTAGTTTAGATATGCCTTAGGGTTCCTTTAGGACCATATTATATGTTAGTATAACCCTCTGAGGTTATACAACATGGTTCCATAGAAATTCTAATTAATTGCATGTTTCCGTTAAATGCTTAAAAATGGACCATTATGCCCTTTTATCATTAAAACGAGATTTTTGGAAATGTGAGAGGACAAAAACCTTTATTACCGATATATTAGTATGTCCTAAAAATTTGACATCCGAATCTGGTCTAGAATGAAAGTTATGCACGATATCGTAAAACTAAAGCTTTTTATTAATTAAATGGCAGTTTTGGCATAAATCATATTTAAGCCTAATTTTTGGCACCAAACTTTCAACCAACTGTTATAATATAATATTTTGGGATTTTTGGAATTTTTTTTTGAATTTTATACTGACCATAACATGGAGTTCTTGCATAGGCTCGGTAATTGACGATAATGCCCTTTTCGCTAATAAAATGAGTTCTACACATCATTTACATGTCAAACCTTTTTCTACTGATTTTATATATTAAATAAGATATTTTAAACACTTGATACTGATTAAAATCTCAGACTTCCTTAAACAACCCGAATATCGTCAAATACCGACTTTTATGCGAAATGGGCGCATAGTATGGTTTAAAACCATATTTAGCACCTAAGACTTATTACCTACTGATTTTAAAAATAAATTTTTATACTTTAACAGTAAATTTAAGTCTTGAACTCAGATTTCCAAATTTGACCCTTAAAGCATATGTGAAATGACCAAAATGCCCTTACGGCGCATAGTTTGGCCATAAATGATAAAATTCATATATGTATGATATCTTACTGATATAACTTAATAAAATTTATATTTTTACTAATTGTTTCAGACCAGAAACTCAGATTGCTATTTAACCTCTTTTATAAACTTTAAAATGACCAAAATACCCCTACGGGGCATAAATTGGTTTTAAATTCGTTTTGGGCATAATGGAAGATATCCTACTGATATCATAACATATTTAAAGCATATTAACTTATGGAACCAGTACATGACTCATTTGGTTACCCGTTATGCATATTCGCGTTCGGTACGATTTATGTAACTAGTTTGCATAAATTAGCTGAAACGGGTCAAATCTTATCATTCATACTTCAAAATCCAGGATGTGTTTAGTTTACCCATTTTATACAAATCTTCATACTTGTTGGGTCTGAATCACATTCTAATCCGGTCTTCTCTTAATCTTGCGTTTTGAAGCGTAAACCTTTCATTAAAACTAACCGGTCTAAGTTAAGAATTAAATAAGACCCGTTAGGAATCTAATAGGTTATTAAAACCTTCGTTCTAGATTAGGAGCCCAGTAAAAGCTACTTATACTTTTTGATTGATATACGGCTGAGAATAAAATTATATTTTAGCTCAGGTAAATACTTTTAACTTATTTTCCCTTGTACGGGCCTGGGATACGGTAAATTATTACCGCTTGGTCGGGTATTGAATATTTAATCGATTAGTGGTTAAATCATTGAGATAACCCATTTTAATCTATCTTGTGTGATGCAATGCCTTTGGGGGGTTAATGACCATGTCCTGGATATCCTCGGCTCATTCATTAGAAATGGCCACGGCTTAAGCACGTGGTGTAGGCATACACCTGACAGTTGCGTATGTATAAATGGTATCTCACTCTCTTGTGGGCCTATACTTGTGGTGTGTCTATTAACCTTAAACCCGGTACTTCTAACCCGGGTTATTGAATGGACGACAAACATATAAATCTGTATACAAGATTATTTTTAAATAATTGTCCCAAGTTATAAAAGATTTTATGCCTTGTGCATCCAAACCAATTTTATAAATACTTTTCAAAAGAGTCAGTTAATTGTATTTACTAGTGTAAACTGACGTATTTTTCAAAAGACTAAGTTACAGGTACTACCCGTAATAGGCTGGAAGCTCCTGAGTACTAATTAAGGAATCTTGCAAGTTCTTAGTGCTTAAAGTCTGTTGAACAATAAATTTGTTATCTGTTTTAGATCCGCCTGTGGATCCATTATCGACCGCTTGTATAATATTTTATTATACTGTTCAAATTCGGTTTGTATTATTATTTTAGACTTTCGCTGTGCATTAAACTGTGATTAATTGAATATGATGATATCAACTACGTCACGATACTCCCCACCGGTAATACGTGGAAATATCGGGGTGTGACAGTTTTGGCTCCTTGGAGCCTTCTCCTGATCGATCCAAAACACACACTTTGTGTGTGTGTGTTTTGTTTTGATTTTCATTTAATAATTAAACTTCCAAGTTATCCCACTTTGGTCCCTCATGTTTGGTTAGTTATTAAGTAGGCTTCAACCTACTTATTTCCAACAATATTTTCTCTTATTAACTAGGTTAAACATTCCTAGTTAACTTAGTGGTTTCAGGGAGGTTATAACCCGTTTTATTTTAAGTCCCGTTAACTCGGGCCTCTTGTAAACCTTTATTTTCTCAAAAGCTTTCTTTCACCTTTTATTTTATATTAGGTTTATTTATTTAAATCCTAATATTCACCGGGTTAATTTTTATCACTAACGGTATTTTACCTGTTCATTATTATTAACTTGGTTTAATTACCAAACTCGTTTTTTAGGTGTTACAAATGCCACTCTGCCACACCGACACCTGCCTACTCACATGACCCCATAAATGAATGGATAGCAGCAAACTATACATGATAATCTATCTTCCTTCATAATTTCCAGCTCAGGACCCATCGTTTTTTTCCCATCTATATAACATAACCCCTTATCCATTCTATCTCACTACTAAAAAAGAAAAACCCACACATATCCTTCCAATTCATCTGCACACTTACTTTAAAACGATGGCCTTTTCATCTTCATCCTGTTTTTTCACTTCCCCCAATTTCACCGTCCATCGACAACCTAAATCTTCTCCAATTTCTGCCAATTTCGCTACAGCTGAACGACATCGTTTTCAACCAGATCTCAACGGATTACTAATCAATATTCACTCTATGATGTGCTCGGAATACAAATCGGAGCCGATACGGTGGAGATCAAGGCGGCGTACCGGAGATTTCACCACCACCTCATCCTGCGCCACCACCCCAACAGATCTCCGATTCAAGGTCTGCCGTTGCGGATTAACAGCAGCAGTATTCCAGTTGGATATCGACGGTTTTCGAGTGGCGTATTCCAAGCCCAACAGAACAACCAATAGTCATCCTCTCAAGGTGGTGGTCAGGTGGCACAATACCACATGATTCAGCAAGTGCTCAAGGGTATGACCGATGGAGGGGCGAAACCATCTATCTCAGGACAAAGTGGTGGTGGTGGTCCAACCAGAAGCAACAGTTTTAAACCGGAGTGATGGTGGTTTATGTTGTGGTAACTCCGGCAGTAGTGTTTAGAGAGAGAGAGAGAGAGAGTTTCCGGGTGTGTAGAAAGTGTGTGACTGGTGGCCGGAGTGAGTGACGGTGATGAAGCGTTTAGGTTTTAGGGCTTTTTAGAGAGAGAGATGGGGTTTTTTTGAGAAAAAGGATTAGAGTGAGAGTGATGGTGGTTTATGTATGTGTTTTGTTTACAAATATAAGTATAAATTATATTTTGCGTCCTTTATACCAGTAAAATTACTAACTTATCCTCATGTGCAAGTAAAATGACTGGATTTAACTAAAAATTTTAACTAGGTTTGAGTCAAAGGACCAAAGATGTAATGTGTTTGTCAAATAAAGGACTGTAACTGTAATTATTGAAGTTAAAGGATGAAAAGTGTAAGTTACCCAATTCTTATTTTAAAATACTAAGTCAAAATAGAAATGAACGTTGACTTACTTTTTTTAATATTTAACATGCATTTGTGTTTTTAGGTGTAAAATACTAAAATTGTAACTTTAAAGCATTAACTAGATTGTTGCCCTAGGCCGCGCGTTGCGGCGGCGACGCCTTAGTTGTTTATGGTTGCTGATACGTTATGTGATCGTTAGTTATATGAAAACGCGTGTTTCGACGTATCCGATCTAACTCAATGTAACCTATATAAGCATTGCGGTTACAAAAGAAACGGAATCGAACCCAGGGTGGTTCATTTAGTGAGGGTTCTACTTAACCACTACATCACCCTTACATTTGTATCAAGACCTAGCACCTTCAAAATGTACATTAACTCGAATTTATACCGTCGAATGAAAACGTATTTTATTTGACCTCGCTCGTTTCCGAGAATAATTTTTACTAAACGTAGACCAACCAAAAGGTACACAAAAATAAGTACGAAAACGTATTATATTTCACCATACTCGTTTAAAAAAAAATTATGTCGAAACTTTAATTTATGTCGTTTGCGTTGAAACGTGAATTTACACCTACACATAATAATAAACATGAGAACATATTATATTTGACTCGACTTGTTTGCGTAAAAAAATAATATCAAAACGTGAAATTATAACGACATATACGTAATAATAACCATATCATAAAATAGGTTTATGGTTTGAAGGGGTGCATGGTTCGAACCAGAGTATTGAAGGGAAATCACAAAAGCCTTATCCATTCCATCCAACCTTGGTTTAGCTTCAAATTTTGTAGCCAGTATAATATATATCAAAGAACAGGTCGGTGGCTTGATGTGACTTATATTTGACTCGACTTGTTTGCGTAAAAAAATAATGTCGAAACGTGAAATTATAACGACATATACGTAATAATAACCATATCATAAAATAGGTTTATGGTTTGAAGGGGTGCATGGTTCGAACCAGAGTATTGAAGGGAAATCACAAAAGCCTTAACCATTCCATCCAACCTTGGTTTAGCTTCAAATTTTGTAGCCAGTATAATATATATCAAAGAACAGGTCGGTGGCTTGATGTGACAGCCACCGACATTTATCTTTAATATCATATAAATATGCAAAAAAAAAAAAAAAGGTTTCGGGTTAAACCATTTGAGTTTGTGCCAACCATCTCATAAAACGAGTCGTGTGATTACTTCATGTCGTGTTCGGGTTAATGTAATTTTTTTATTGTTTGCATTGGGTTTGACCCATTAACATAGTCACTTTAGCACCCCAATTATATGTTACAAATTTAAAATTTCATGAACATCCCAATTATATGTCACAAATTCAAATTTTCTTATGTAAATTATTGCAACACTATATGGAATGGCAAACTCCGGACTGTAGATGTTTAGCAGACAAAGAGCATTATTGGTCTTGTCAGAGTATTTTATCGACGTTAACTCTAGTGTGAGTATTAAAATGTCAAGTCGAGCGAGTTAAAAACGATTATATTGTCTAGAGATTTCCAAATATAGTAGAACTGTTTCATATATAAATCCTATATAAATACTAAATGATGGTCTTTACAATATAAGTTGTTTAGTGTTTGACTTAAATGATTTATATACATAACAGTAGAAATAATCAAAAATATTATTTGAATAGAAATATAGAGAATGACCATATACTTACTTAGAAAATAATATTTGAAAGAGAATCTATATATATATATAAACATGATAAATAAGGGCTTATGTGTCATGTTATGAGGGCTTGGAAAATGAGGTGGCATCACCTAAGGCAATCTAGAAATTGGTTTTGGCTCCAAAACTCCCGTGTCCTTTTTTCCTTAAGGTGAAGCCCCGAATTAGCCTACCCGACCCACAAAATCGGATCCTATAATACCCTTCTTTTTTCTCATTCAACTTCTCACTCTTCATATTTTCTCTAAAACCCTAGCTACACTCTCTCCCTCTTCTCTATAACCCGAACTACAGCCGCCTTCAACAATCTTCCTATCATCATCAAGGTTTGTCATCATCATCGTTCAATCCCAGATCTTCATCATCCTTTTTTTTAAACCCTAAAAACCAAAGTCGTATTTCAACAAATGGATGTTTGTTGTTATTTCTATAACTTAAGAAGATTCTTGATTTTTCTGGATTATTTTTGTGAAATTGTTTCAGGGTTTTAGTTTCTCAAATCATCCAAATCTCTGATTCAAGTCTCAGATTCTGGTTATTATCATCGAGGTATCAATCGCCTTTCGTGTTTCTCGGTATTTGATTTCCAAATATTTAATTTTTTTTAGATTTTGATTTCAAGGGTTTCAAATGAGTTATTAGTTTTTCTGGATTAATTTGGTTTCTGAGATTGGTTTTTGATTCAAGGGGTGGTTGAATTTGGTCTAAAGTTGGGGCATATAGTGGGTGTTTGTTGTTATTTCTACTCTTGGAATTGAAGTCATAGATTTTGACTAAAAAATGGAAGTATAATTAAATATAGATGAATGAGGTCAAATGTTTTAATTTTCAATTGAAATCATATACAGCTTCTTTACAATTTTGAAAAACAAAATCTTAATTGTTAATATAATGGCCGATGAGAACGTTAAAAGAGAGACCGGATTGATGCAAACGTTGTCGTATTGTTGCAGAGTACACCACTACAGTGTTGCTTAACAATGGCAAACTTCAGGTAAATATGCGGGTTGATTTTAGATGCATTTGTAGTGGTAATTGGTTTAAATTTTGATTGGAATTTTAAGTTTTACTAGGGGTTTAATTTTGATTATTAAGATTGGGGGATTAAAGTGATTATGCATATACCATTATTGTGAGGTACTTTTTTTGTTTAAAAGTAGTTTATTATGTGCATATTTTAATCTCATACTAACAACGATAAAAATAGATTCGCCCGATTAGCAATGGAAGTTCGTTACCTGGTGTCAGGGATTTTCTTAAAGTGTAAGTTAGTTTTCAATATTTTATTATCACAAAAGGTCATATATTCATATTATTAATTATTTTAACAGAAAACTAACATGTTTTCCGGTGCTTTGGTTGTCCTGTATCTGAGGGGTATGGAATGACCGAGAGTTCTTGTGTTATAACGTTTATGAATGTCAACGATGTCACCTCGGGTCACGTGGGCGCTCCTAATGCTGCTTGTGGTCAGTTTTTTTCTTTTTCAATAAAATATTAGAAGCTATAGTTTGCTATTCTTTGGATTATGAGATAAATTTAGCACATGGTACTTCTGTTCTCACTAATTTAGTAGGAGTGTTGAAACATATAAAAGTATGAAATGTCAATTAAAGTCTCGATCATATGATAATAATAATAAAATTAATATTCTAATTTTTTTTTATTAATTTCTTGTTTCAGAAGTAAAGCTTGTAGATGTTCCGGAAATGAACTATACATCCTATGATCAACCATATCCTCGTGGAGAGATCTGTGTGAGAGGACCGATTGTCTTTCAAGGCTACTACAAAGATGAAGTGCAAACGTATAATTAAGTCTTGATTACCCTCTTCTGCTTTTAATTGTGTATCTTTAAATGTGTGTATTATACCGAGTTTTGTGTTGATTTAATTTGATCAGGAGAGAAGTAATCGATGAAGAAGTATGGCTTCATACCGGAGACATAGGATTATGGTCACCTGGAGGCCGCTTAAAGATCATTGACCGGTAGGACATGTCGGTTAACGGCTCTAATAGATTCAGGTCAAAATGGGTCAGTTTTATATGGGTCAGGTCGAATCCCTTATATCAAAAGATTTTTATTTCTTTTATAGTAGTTAGTGTGTGAAAAAATGATTACAAAAACTATATTTATTTCAATGATAGTTTAATTCTTTGAACATAATGATCTACGAGGTTTTAACTTTATGCTTTGTTTGACCCGTTAGAGATAACACGCAACCCAAATCCATCTGTAAGTAAACGGGTCGAATTTGCCACCAACAGGATTATGA
This sequence comes from Helianthus tuberosus, assembly GCA_030545235.1. NCBI lineage: Eukaryota > Viridiplantae > Streptophyta > Magnoliopsida > Asterales > Asteraceae > Helianthus > Helianthus tuberosus. Next base: position 41,616,405 of record CM060369.1, on the reverse strand, counting down.
CCTATAAGTATTTTATTAATTATATATTTTCTTATTATCAGGAAATAGAATATATTAATGGGTCGAATTTGCCACCAATAGGATTACGACATTTGAGTGTTATATTAATTATATTTTCATAATATCAGGAAAAAGAACATTTTCAAATTGGCACAAGGAGAGTACATAGCTCCTGAGAAAATCGAGAGCGTATATGCGAAGTGCAACTTTGTGGCACAATGCTTTGTTTATGGTAAGAAATTTAAAGATTTATTAATTTGGTTATATCTTTGTTAATTGTTTCATATTTCTTAAAGTTTTATTTATTATTGGTTGAAAATAGGTGACAACTTCAACTCTTCTTTAGTTGCTATTGTCTGTGTGGACCCTGATATGCTCAAAGCATGGGCTGCTAAGGAAGGAATAAATGTGACAATTTATATTTATTTTTACTTTTGATCTTCATAGAAATTGAAAGGCAGCTAATATATGTTTAAACTAAGATATGATTAGGAAATAATTAAACTTCAGTTGCATTTAATATGTTTTATATATTTGACCAAGACTTCAATTTCTGGCACACTGCTTATAACCCTATTCTTTGAACCTACACTTTGTTACAAAAGATTACAAAAGCTTGATTTTTTTTTTTTTTACATTTTATACTAAAACTTATTCTATGACTTATAGTTTGAAAGTTTGGAACAACTGTGCAATGACCCGCAGGCAAGAAAAGCTGTCCTTGCCGACATGGATGCAGTTGGAAAGGAAGCTCAGGTAACTCTTCTCTGCTAACTTTCTTTTGTTCTATCTTATCAGTCAAATGTGATTAGTAAAATCAAATTATTTCAATAATATTATTTTTTTAAATAAAAGGTTTAAGGGGTTTTATGCATTAAAATTAGGCGTTGGCCAACATTCGATTCATATGACATGTTTCCTTTTTACCTATCTTTTTTTCTAGATTTTACCTGTCCAATAAGAGTATTTGTTTGGACCTCCATTGGATTAATTTTTTTTCCCACTAACTTGCTTTTACAGAACGCTATTAATATCTTTCAAGAGTTCAACTAAACATAAACCTCACTGAATTATTCTTCAAAGGTATGACTACTCATTTTTCTTTTTTTAAGTAGCCTAGGTTGTGTTGGTTCTTTACTTTGGAGGGCAATTCGTAGTGTGATCCAGTGTCTTCAGTGAAATTAGTTTGTCTTTCAGCAATCGAACTAACAAAACTTTTTGGTCTCTGGAAGAGGTGGTATGGGTTCGGACAATTCCAATTGGCATTTTGAGTTGAAATATGACCGGCGGGTTGCTATCCCAGTAGCTGGGCCATGGCCAATAGCCCATTATAAGGTTTGTAGATATCCATTATTCATTAAGTTTTGAAACCTCAAGTGGGACTGCGTTTGTTTATATGTGATGTTATATTAGTTGGTTGTCTTAAACACATATCATATTACCTTTTGTGTTCAATCTTGTATTATAGCATGGTGTGGTCGTCATAGATGAAAAGCTATACACTGTTGGTGGATGTCGTAATGGGGGGCAGTTAGCTGATGTTCAGGTATTGTGTCTGCAATTGGACATAATTTTAATAAGAAAAAGTATTCATCAATCGTATAACCGAACAAGGAATCATGGGTGTTGAATATTACAAGATTTTGCGGGTTGACCATAATATATATGTTGGAGTTTTATTTTAATTTATTTCATAATTCTATATATTGTGGGGATTATATTTGTTAGGCTTTGAATTCTATCTTAATATTAGTTAGGTTGTATTGTTAATTAAGTATTGTTAGCCCTTTTATGTGAATTTAATTGAGTTACTGATAATTAAAATTTTAGTTCAGTCTTATAGATTGTTGGTGGGTAATTATGATTGAAAACTAAGATGATTAAACTGATTTCCTCCTTTGTTTCTGAATAGGTTTCGAGAAGCTGGGGTAGATTTGTAACATCCTATTTTCGGATATGTTTTTTATTTGTATTATGAGTTGTATTTGTCTTTAATTTGATGTTCAAGTTCTCAGTGCTCCACAAAAGCTAGCGGTATAAGATCAGTGCGTTGAAGAAAGGCTAAAAGGGTGTTCTGCCACCAGATGCTGCCAGTGGACCTGACAGATCTCACATTCTCACGATACATTGCACACATTAGTGGGTAAGTTGATCATCTTCCATCAAACCAATAGGCGGGTCGAGGGTGTTGGGTCAACTGTTGGCCTTTTGGCATTGAATTTTCTGTTACAATTATTAGTTACTTCTCATTTTCTTTTAATATAATCGATTATCATTGTATAAAATTATAGTATTTCATTTTTAGTCTGTTTATTGTTATTCACAAACTAACTAATGTTTACATGTCGTGACTTATCAAACATTAGCAATATTTCTGTCTTATCCATTTTCGCCTTTTGTTGTTTGTTTACTTGATATAGTGCAATAAGTTGGTTTGTCGTATTTTGTATTACTGCATTCAACATTTTTAGACATGATAATTTGCGGACAAATCATTTAATGTACCGAATCATTTAACAACAGTGTAACAAAATAAACTGATGGTACTTCACCAGTATATTAATAACTAACAAAATAAAACAACCCATGGGTACCACGGGAGATAACCTAGTAGTAAGATATCTATTAAAATCACTATAAAACATAATTTGAGTTGAAAGTTCAAATATTTTTCTCTTAAAGAACTATACCAAGTTAAGTGCTATATTTTAAGGCTCATTCTATACACACCCCCTTCCATTCCTGATTACACCCCCCTTGTGAGAGGAAAACTGTCGGTCCCACGCAGGCCCCACCTGTAAGTATGTGAGAGGAGGGGGTGAAAAAAGTAGATAGGGGGGGTGTAGAAAGTAGCACCCTATTTTAATTCTAGTTAAGTAGTTATTACTCAAAACCAACTCAAATTTACAAGTTTTCTACTTTTTCTAGTGGTAGGTAAATGAAGAAACAGTGGTTAACCAGAAGGTTAGTCTATGGGTCAAGTCTCGTTAGGTAGGGTAAATCCATTCTTTCCTCGATCGATGGCTGGATTGTCTTGTATCTATCACCTCCACAGTGAAACACACAGTGACTCACAACAAGGAGAATGGGGTGAGGGTTGCTCCTTGTTACCACCCTCCGGCGTGAGAATAAGTATTTGCTTTGAAAGCAAGATAAATGATTAAGTAGTAAGTGTGAGTGAGCAGATTAGCATTACCTCAAACCTGGTTTGAAGTTGGTATTTATAGCCGAAAAGTGAAGGAGAGAGGCTAATGGGCCGCTTGATGGGTCTTGGGCCTAACTGACAACTCGCAGCTTTTCCATAGGCCTAGCAGGTGTGTCGGCTGCAGAAATGTCAGGCGCACGGTGGAGGTGTCACCACGTGTCCTGCTGTAACAGGTGCACGAAGGAACGACCGCCACGTGGCCTGCTGGCTTTGGTTGTCAGTCTGTTGATCAGCTTTATGCAAGTGGGAGCTCCGTAAGTGGGCTGGGTAGCCACGTATTGGACGGTCAGCTGACCTCTGTTGTCAGTGTCAAGGCATACCGTTCACCGGTTGGTCATAGAAGTCAAAGTGACTGTTCCACTTGCATTATAATAAGATATCGTCCTTGCGCGTAGGTTTTGCAGGCTTGCGCAAGACCGTAACATGTGTTGGGTAAGTTGCACATGTACAGAACAACACATCCACACATTACTCTGTACTTCCTTCGCTGTCCCCACGCACGCCCGCGCATATTGTAGCCTTAGAAGGTTGCATCGTCCGATGTCATCCCCGCGTGCGCCCGCGCGGGATTGTACATGTCAATGTGCGGAATGTAGTAACATGACAGTTGTAGAAGATGTGGATTTAGATGACACTAATAAACTGGGTGATGATCATTGTCACAACTACCATCTTTGGTAGCAACCACCGCATTCTGTGTATGCTGCCCGAAATAGCCATTTTCATACACAAGATGAGAATCTCATCTTTATCCGAGTGGGAAAGCAAACCGGTTCCGCGAGCGCCCGCACGGACTGAGGCATGTTATTTGTCGAGTGGGAAAGTAAACCAGGTGATGGTCACTTACGCCTTTGCCTGGTGCAAGATTTGGGACCATACCCCTTCAAGTCCCTCAGTCCAGTGTTGCTTCCATACGCAAGTTGCAAGTTGGTGGAATGCTGGATTATGTTTGTAAACAGGTAATAAGTGCTTGGTGTTGTCTGAAACAGTTTGGAGAAAATACTCGGGCGATTGCGGTGCAGTATGCCTTTGTAACCCAAACGCATGATCGCCTTTTGCTCTTGCTTCATGTTTATTAACTGGTCTTTTTTTTGAAAAATGAGATTTGTTTTGAAGTAAAAAAGACATCAGCTGTCTTTGATACTAAAAGTAACGCTGTCGCTGTTGCTTTATGTTCATCAACTGGTCGTTTATTTGAGTTTTCTTTCTCTTTGATTAAATGAGATTTGTTTCAAAGTAAAAAGAAAACTGAAACTACTTTTCCTGATAGTGAAAGTTGCCTTGCGTCAGCCGACGCAAGGGATATTGGTGGGAACGAGGTGTTGCGGTCCACCATCTTGATTGTTGGTCAAATGAGATTTGGTGTTGAACATAGAATATTTGAATCTTGTTGGTGAAAGATGAGAATGGCCAGTTCTCTCTCTACTAGCCTTGCGTCAGTCGACGCAAGTTGTGTTGGTGGAGATAAGGTGCAAGGTATATAGTTACTTGATGTGTAACTAGTCTCGTGCACCGCAGGTGAGAAGTTGGTGGGATTTGGTTGGTGAAAAGGTGATGTGTCTGTGACTGGTGCACTGCCCGAGGCATTAAATGCAAGGTGCAGCAGTAAGTTTGCTCGTCTATTGCCAGGCATGTGGGAGGCCACACGCGCATGGTAACTGTCAGTGAACCGTCGCTTGGCAGCTGACGAACGCTGATTGGTGGCGAAAACGCACATTCTGCACGTCTGACCCTTTGCATTAAATGCTAAGGGTATATATAGGAGAGTTGTTAGGGTTTTTTGTTTCACACTTTTGAAAATCCAATCGTTTCACTTTCATCTTCTTCCATCTCTCTCAACTTTTCGGCGACTGTTTCTTGTTTTCCGGAGAGTTTTTCAGCTCTTTCTTCTTCAATCTCTCACACATTATTCACAATGTGTTCACCGTCTTCATCCGGTGGTGAAAACCCTGAAAACGTTGACGCCGGCGGTGTGTTGCCGGTTCTAAACTTGTCTGAAAGTGCTTTTCAGACCCTGTTGTTGAACTGTCGTATGCCGACAGATTATGGTGCTCGATATCCGACAGAGGGCGAGACTGCTACCGATGCCTCCTCCAGCTATGTGACTTTATTTGCCGACTTCTCCCACGAGGGGAATTTCCGGCTGCCGTTGACGGTCTTCATGGCTGATTTGCTTGAGTACTATAGGATCCACATCTCCCAGTTGAGTCCACTGGGTATGGTTCGTGTTCGTCACTTCAAGTACTGTTTCTGGTCCCAAGGAATAGAGCCAACGATCGAGCACTTTCTGTCATTCTTACCAGTTGCAGGTTCAACTGGGTTTTTATTCTTTCTTCGCCCACAAGGGTTTAAAGAAGATACTGGAGACGCCTCCTAAAGGCTTCCATAAGTGGAAGTCCAAGTTTTTCTACATCAAGACGGCTTCCATCATTTGAGTTGAAAGTTCAAATATTCTTTTCTAAAAAAAAACTATACCAAGTTAAATGCTATATTTTAATTCTAGTTAAGTAGTTATTACTCAAAACCAACTCAAATTTACAAGTTTTCTACTTTTCTAGTGGTAGGTAACCAGACATGTAACCCAAACAAGTAAAACAATAACAAAACAAATGATTCAAACATGAAACATGTAAGAGCATTCACATCCAGTCCATCAATTTGTGTGTGTGAAGTTTTTATAATATAAAGAGTATAAAAAGTGGTTGTGAGTGGAGGAGAGAGAAAATGTTACTGTTCATCTGTATATTTGGAGGGACACTGTTCACCCACTATAATTTTTTAATATATATTGAAAGTGGTTGTGAGTGAAGGAGAGAGAAAAATGTAATATATATTGAAAAGGAGAGAGAAAAAATATTTATTTTTAGTGGAAATATATTGATATAGGGGTTGTTTTTTAGTGGAATGTATGTATATTTTTAGTGGATTGGATGTGAATGCTCTAAGATAACAAATACAAATTGGAATCTTTCATTATTAAAATATCTCAAATGGACACGATATTTACCCAACACATCAACCCTTCCTTTTTTTCTTCAAAAAAAGAAAGGCAAATTGTCAAAATTAACATAAAAACATATATATTCTTTAAAAATAACATCATAATAAACAAATAAATCACTGAGATGATGATGATGATGATGATGGTGACCAAGGGGTCATATCCATAGGATAACTCCCCAACACCCTCAAAAAAGATGTGTATTCCTGAACCTCTGCCAATGCATTTTGAGCCCTAACATCCGCCATTGATGCTTCAAAATCCACATAAAACAAGTACTCAAAATGCTTTGCAGTTCCTACATTCTCATCACCGACCACTCGAATCGGACGGTTGCGATGCGGCCGTGACTCAATCTTCGTCAAACTGATGTTCCGAAACGCAAACGCCGATAACACTTTAAACAGCACAGACGTCCCGTGTTCGTGAGCGAAAACGATACTCGTCTTAAACGGAATATCCGTTCGTGGAATAATCGGTTCACGCGCTAGCATCACGAAGCGCGTGACGTTACTCGAATCGTCCTGGATTCCGTCAGCGAGAATGTTCAATCCGTACAGCTCCGCAGCGCGTGCGGATGCAATCGCCGCCGTGTCGCGTAAATCGTTCGCGGCAACAAACTCTGCAGCTCCGGCAGTGTCGTCGACGGCTTCACGAGTGACGGTTAATCCGAGTTTTGTTAGAGTTAACTCGCACTGAGCTAACGCTTGCGGATGGCTAATAACTCGGTTGATGAACTCTTTCCGTACACCTGGAAGTGCTAACAGGCAGTGGTGAACCGGAAGTTGAACTTCTCCGACGATGTGAAGGCGGTGGCGTAATAACAGATCATAATTCCGGTGAATACTTCCACCGAGAGAGTTTTCCACCGGTAAAACTGCTCGATCTGCAATCCAAAGCTCCACCGCTTGAAACGCGACTTCGAATTGGTCACACGGAATGGCGTCACAGTTCGGATAAGCTTTTCCGGCGGCGGCTTCACTATACGCGCCAGGTACGCCTTGGTACGCGACTCGTAGTGTAGATCCGTGCGACGGCGCCGGTGATAAGTCGGCAATTGTGAGCGGTTTTGGTAGCTTTTTGATCGGAACCAGATCTAAACTGTTGTGACCGTTTACGACGGTTATCTGATCGGCTCCGGTGGAGTTATCGGTGTTATGTTGTTGAGATTCCACCTTACTAGCTAGTATCGCACACGAGCTTTGCCAGTCGGCTCGGCTCTTTCCTACGCCGCCGGATGCGAAGCCGTTGGTGGTGGCTGGCGCGGCGGCGCATTGAATGTTGAGCCGAGTGGTCCGGTGAACGACTTTATGCGACGTCGTTCCGATTGTGGACTTGAAACCTATACTTGATGAAGGGGCAACACACTGCATTTTTTGAAGTTTTTGAAGGGGTGTGGAAGTGGAAATAGGGGAAAGACGAGGGACTAAAAGTGTGAAAGATGGAAAGAAGTGGAAGCTTGCTTGATGTTCTTGGTGGAACTGGCAGGCAAGCTGAGGATGAAGAGAGGAAAAGAATGGGTTTTATATGTGTGTGGAGGGGGTGGTTTTGGGGTGGTTGGGTCAAATCTCACACCTACCCCTCTCTTTCCTTCTTGCAAGTGTTTGTTTGACTTTATATTGTTTTGCTTTTACTTTTCAAATTTTGATATTATATAAGCAAACCTAATAAAAAATTATGTGTGTGTTGAAAGAAATGGTAAAAGTTGGTAGTAGATCTTGATTTCACATTGCAATCCCAAAAATAAAATTACCTTTTTTTTTTTTTTTTTTTTTTGGGGGGAAGGAGACTTTCTGTACAAGACCGATTGGTCTCCGGGGACATGTCAAAGACATTCCCCGTCAACCCCGCATCTCCGGACGCGATGTTCGATCGGGCCCCGGCCGGCGCGCGAGCTGACTTTCGCCCGGAAACCATGCTGCCCCCACACGAGTTGCTGGGGTAACAGTTGGGTAAAACCGGGTTGCCATCAAGACCGCTCCATACCTCGGAAGGAAACGATTCATCATTGGGACGTCCCCGCACCATATGCCACAAGATGGAGTCGAACCGGCGACCTCCCAAAGGGAAGAAGCCGGCCTAACCACTTGGGCTATGGTGGGGATATAAAAAATAAAATTACCTAGGTGTGTTTTTACCGAAGGTGGTTGTAAGCGTTCGAGTCCTTTTAGCAATAGTATTGTGGTTGAATTCAGTCGTTTTTTTATTATTTGTGTCTAACCTCTTGAATAGCATATGCTTAGCATAAACTGTATTTCGTTCGATCTCACTGGTTAGAAGGGGATGATGAGATGAGTATTGTGAGTTTTTTTAATAACGGGTGGGTATATTATAAACATCTGAAAATAGTTAAGAAAAAAAGCCTTACCAGATTTGAATAAAAGGAGTTACATGTATAAAAGCGGATTTTTTATCCACTCGATCCTATCAAGTGTATACATATGTTTAAAAAGTCATTAACCATGATGAAAATGTTGGTAACAATTTTTCTTTTGTGGTAAAATATGTAAAGAAAAGTATAAGCACGTTTCATTGTTATATTAAGGTGGCTTAGATTGAAAAGGTTGGTAACAATTTTTCTGGTAAAAAATAATACAAAGAAAATTGGTACAAGAAAAAATATAAGCGTGTGAAATATTATGGTGGCTCACACTACTAAGGAATCTTTATTGGTGCTTTCAACCATATATTTCCATTTTAAAGTGTGAAGACCCAATCAATGACCAACCAGAGAGAGATGTAGCCAGCATCCACACTTGACTATTGGGCAACAACACAACAAAAGCCCTATCTTTTAATAAACGTTTTTGTAGATAAAAGTGTGCATAAAAGAACAAATAAATATAGATAAAAATACACCTTTTTTAAACTAAATAAAATACATGTTAAAACTTGGCTCATTCTAAACACACCCCCTCCCTCCTGATTATACTCCACTTGTGAGAGGAAAATTGCCGGTCCCAAACGGGCCCCACTCGTTTGATTGATTTGATAAGATAGGTGTTAGAAGTTTGGTTAAAATAAGATTTATTAAGGTACTTAAGGGTATAAGGAGTGGTTAGACACTTAAAAGTGACAAACTAAAAAAATCAAACAATCAGAGTGCGCCACGTCAATCAGTGAAAAGTGTTTAAACTATGCTGAAAAGTGTTGACAATAGTTAGACACTTGCTGAAGTGGTAAACTTTTTTTTTAATTTTTTTTAATTTAAGATAAAATGGGAAAAACATCAAACTTTTATAAATAAAAATAAAGCATTTCATTATAAATAAAATCTAAGTCTAAAAAAACTAAAAATCACAAGGCCATCCATATTTTTTTGCGATCTCACGTTTTCTAGCGAATGTGATTTTCAACATCGCAGGGTGAACATTGTCGGTTGGCCGATTAAACGTCTCCAAGTCCTTGTCGTACATTGTTTGTCGCAACGCCTCTCGTTGCTCATCCGCCAAGGTCAAGTATTTTTCTTCTCGTATACGTTTAATATCAATTAACTCTTTTCTCATGGCTTGTATTCTTCAAATGTGTGCGTTATATCTCTTGGATCTTCGTTTCTTGAATACGGTCCTTTGTCCTTTTTCTCCTTTCTCTTTTGTCGTCTTGGCGAGGGATCCTCGTTTATGTCGGGAATACCGAATCCGCTCGAGACTTCCACATTCGATGTATCCGCTCTATAATTTCCCGAATCCGAAGACTTTCTTTTTTGACTCAAGCCGGAGCTTTCTTCACCTAACAAGGGTACCGACGACCACTTTTGATTTGTTCAAACAACCTCCCAAGCCGCAATATGAGCAAAATCAATTTTTTCTTTGCTTTTGTAATCCTTTAGCGCTTATGACATTACAAAAGCATCGTTACTCCCGCTAGGACGTAAACGATCCTAAAATAATAAATTATCAACAACTTAATCCAAATACTTCTTCAAAAAAATAAACCGTATATAAATAATATAGGTATACCGCTTGATGATATAGACCGTTGAATGTGTTCATTTTTGTTTGCATCGTGAGCCATTTTGATCGAACTTGGTGGTGGGTTCGGTTACTTCCTCCGACCGTTTGATTGAAGTGGTTTAGAACTTGCTTCCAAAATCCATCCGCCTTTTGTTGGTTGCCTTTCTTTTTATTCAAAGTGCAATGAATAAAAGCCTTTGCCAACGCCTCTTCTTGTTTAGGCGTCCAACTTTCCCGTTTCGCTTTTCCTTTTATTTCCGGTGCGGCTTCATTTTGGTTCACGGGATTTTGTTGAACCGCAACATCTTCATCCTCATCCTCATCATCATGTTGCTCTTGGGTATCCGGTACGAACTCTTCATCCTCATCGGAGTCATCTTGTATGTCTCTCGGTGATTGTGAGCTTGGGGTTTGAAAAGCAAACGGGTTAAAAGCATTTTGGGCGTCTAGGGAGTAATCATAATAACCGGGTCGAACCATCGTCGGACCGTGTTGCATCCAATTTTGGATGGTCTGGCTATCCTAACCGAAAGGTGGATGCATGGGTTGGTTAAAATAAAATGGAGGTTAGGTTTGATTCGCAAACCTAAGTTGGGGATGAAACAGCACACTAGAACCACCCGAACCACCGCGTTTATCTTGAGCCCTCTCCTTCGAACCGAACCCTACCATTTTTTTCTTGCCTTCACCTTTGTTTGAGCCTTCCATTTTGTAACACCTCGTAAAATCACGTCCAATGGTATGATGACACGTGTACTAAACCCTGATGAGTCAAACGTTGACTATTGAGGACTAATTTCGCGAAAAATCAAAAACCTTGAATGCGAAAGGATTGAAAGTGTCAACATGCTTAAACTAAGCCTCTGAATAACCTTACATGGCATTCGTATTCACAGATGAGCCACTTGTTGATCGAGAGGAGCCGTTTACATAATTAATTGAAAATTTACGCGACGAAGGGTTAAAAGCGTCAACATTTTAATTCTTATCTCTGAGTGACCTTTTAACAAACCGAGAGCTTCATAATGTTTGATCATACTCTTGGGAATGCCTAATATTGGCCATTTAAGGCTTTTATGCCAATAAGTGATTATACGCACAAGTTTGCAAGTTAAAGGGGGTAAAAGCGTCAACATGTTTAATTATACCTCTGAATGATCTTTTGACGAACCCAAAGCATCATGAAGTGCAATCATACTCTCAGGAATGCCTAATATGGGCTACATAGGGCTTTGATGCTATTAAACGATAATACGCGCAAGTTTGCGCTTTAAAGGGACCAAAAGCGTCAACTTCTAAAACTACACCTTTGAGTGACCATTTAAGCAAACTAGAAACTCCGCGATGTTCGTTCATACCCTCGGGAGTATTTAATACTTGCCATGTAAGACTTTTATGCCGTTTCGCGATAATGCGCGCGAGTTCGCAAATTAAGGGGTTAAAAGCGTCAACGCGCGAAACTACACTTTAGGGTGATCTTTTAAAAGAACCGGAAACTTCGTTATGCTCAGTCATACTCCCAGATGTGCCTAATATGAGCCGTTTAAGGCTTTGATGCCATTAAACGATGTTACGCACAACTTTGTGCGACAAAGGGACTAAACGCGACAACAAGCGAAACTACGCCTTTGAGAGGCTTTTTAAATAAACCGGGAACTCCACAACGCTCGGCCGCACCCCTGAATATGCCTAAGATTTTCCGTTAAAGGTTCTTATACTTTATATTAATATTTCACATGAGAACATAAAGTTTTGTGCCATAAGTGTCATTTTTGAAAGATAAGAAGTGCTTAAAACATAACAGGGACTATTTCTGCCAAACAACAGAATGTTGTTGCTAGATCTGAACTGTCTCGCGGGCCGTGATCCGCTGGGCCGACCTCTTTCGCGGGCCGCCAGCAGCCCATAGCTGCAGTTATATATATGTTTTTTTTTATTTTTTTTTGTTTTTGTTTTAATCTTTCCTTGGCCACCACTCATAATCCTAAAACCATTTGATGAATCTAGGGGCTGCAAACTGATTTCTAACAGCTGTATTAACACTTGTAATCATCCTAATGAATCCCCTAAAACATGTCAAGATCTCATTCCATTCCAAAATCTATAAATAGGCTTGAAACCCATTTGAACAACTTGCACCTTTCACTCAAATCTTCCTCTATCTTGTCACACCCCCAAAATCCACACGCGGAGTATCACCGCTTGGAGGCGTGACATGTCCAGGATCAAGCCACCAATCATATTGAACAATATAGTAGAGTAATTAAAAGTTCAACCACACAATATAATTGGTGTTCACAACCAAGTTAACCAAGTTCAAATTAAACAGCGGAAGAATAAGACGTAAAACCAAAACATAAATAAGTTCATAAAGTTTAAATGTTTAGAACGGGGCATAGCAGTCCATATCCCACAACGACCTCCTCCTCGTGCAAGCTCCATAAGCATCTAACGACCTTTAAGGCATGTAACAACGAATCAACAATAAAGTTGAGCGAGTTCACAGTTGGGTGTTTGTTTTAAGTTGTTATCGAAAAACATGGTTTGTCTTTAGCTAGCTTACTTGCCGTGGGGGTTACCCCATAGTTGAAAATATGATTAACCAATTCCTTCTTTCCCAAACCATAACCATAATCAGTGGGGACTTCCCCATGTGAACCACTAAACCGTTTCCATATCGACTACTAACGAAAGTAAGTTGTGCCATACGTCAATGTCTATCATCATTGACAGTTTGCCATAGTCCATTAGTACACGCCCGTCCGACTGGCACGGTGTGAGGTTTGTTAAACCTAATAGCGCTATTAACTAATGACCCGCTCGCCATTGGCCACGGCGATTAACTCGATATAAAATGAGGGACTTAATGATAGAGTTTTGTCTAGTAAGTTAAGGTTGTTGTCCTACCCAAGGAGGACGAACGTACGTATTCTACCCAAGGAGAATACGCAGAATTTATATTGGCATCCTACCCATGGAGGATGGCGGTACATATCCTACCCAAGGAGGATATGCAGGTTCCGTTTTAGTTCTTTAACCCATTCTCAACCACCGGGAATCCCATGCCTTAGAAAGAGTGTGAACTCACCTTTGGTTGCTCGGTTTGACTCTATAAAATAGCTAACAATCGGTGTTGGTCAATCACGCCCTAGTATGATTACCACTTAGTTTATTAGTGACTTCAAATAAGCACGAAGTTCCTACACACATCTACCACATAACATGCACTCACTTTAATAGTTCACGCCCATAAAAACATTCCACTTATAGCTACTCAAGAGCAAGCATACGATATTGTACATAACACTTTCATTGACATATAACACGTTAGATCATTATCGGGTAACATAACCGACATTTAGACATGCAAATCACTAGTTATATTGTTTCAGCTTGAACATCCAAAACGGGATTGTTTTCAGGTATTTTAATAAAATAGTTAACTTACTCAAAAAATTACCAAGATTTTATAGAATGTTTAAAACAATACAAATATTACTGTGTAAAAATATCGGGATCCAATTCATTACCAATATTTTATAAAAAATCATTTACCGGTGTCACGGCCCTTGGCCCTGGTTTGACCCGGTTAAGAGTCGCGAGGCAGGAAATCCGATGGTATCTAATTTAGTGACAGCGGAAGTCTTTTTAAACAGGATCGATTAATAGTAAAACTGCTCGTTTATATATAATATAGGGATAAATCCCATAATTTACAAATAAGTGATTTCACTGGGAAATCCTTTATTTCTTAAAACATGTTTCTTTATTTATTTACATTGAGCCACTTTCTAAGCTTGTAGTGCTCCACGGCACTTTTCCTGTGCTCACAACAGATCACCTGAAACATGTTTGAAAAAGTTTTGTCAGCAGGGAAATACTGAGTGAATCATTCAGTTTTACTAAAACGACTCGTTTGTTATAATTCACAGTATTAAGAGATTACAATGTTTCTGATATCAAACCAACTACCCACAGTATTTGTCACTCGACTCTTTTCTGTGACTGTGGTCATATCACCATTGGCTGCCCCAATGAATGACGGTTATCACTAAATTTAGGTTCGCCCACCTAAAGTGATAAAACTGCAATACTGTGCACAATACCCCACATACCGGCTGTAATTTGGTGATTACATAAACTTAATCACTGTAATTATAACTTTGAAAATATTTTAAGAATTTATAAAGCAATTTGATAAAAAGAGAATGACTCACATTGTAGATTTAATGAGCAGAATATAAGCCTACTGATTAGCCTTGATTAACCTAATTTAAATAATAATGCACACACAACAGGTTAGTAACTAATACAACAGTTACGTCAATTCACGAGATTAAACCCTCACAACGAGTTATTAGTGCAATACTTAACAATTCAGCGGATTCACAACGAATGACAGAGTATAGTCCGAATTCGAGCAGTACTCAAACATTCAAGTCGAAATCACGATGAATTAATAAAGTATAAACTCAATTTGAGCGGCACTTAAACAATCGTTGGATAGTTATAATCGATCGGACGTTGAATCGTAATAGCGATCGAGTTATTACCCTGATTGCGGCAGCACTTCGTGATTAGTGTGTGTTAATTTATGGTAAACAGAAAGTAATTCGATTTCTGAAACGAATTTCTTCGTCGAACATATGCCAAATTTCAAGTCCCAATGTTTGCTATTTATAGTCAAAATTTGGCATTGCTTACGGACCGTAAGCCTAACATTGTTGCGGTCCGTAAGGGTTCTTACGGTCCGTAAGATTAATAATGTTACGGTCCGTAAGGGTTAAAAATAGGTTATAGGGTAGCCACGATTGGGACTAGCTTTGCTGACTTAACATATTCAAATTTTCGAATTTTGACAGCAAGTAAATTCAGATAATCATTAACTAGGGTATACCCCCCCTTGAGTTTTAGGGGCCCTGATCCTGATTCCGATTGTTCTGAAAATTTTAGGGTTTGTTCAGAATCAATTGGGTTTCTCAATTAGGGTTTCCTATTGGTCAAATTAAAATAATAATTAGGACTTTTGATGATAGTTGTTACATTCTCACCACCTTAATAAAAATCTCGTCCTCGAGATTTACTAGAATAAATGAGGATACTTTCTCTTCATTTCTGATTCCAGCTCCCAAGTGTATTCAGCTCTTCTTTTTGAATCCCATCTGACTTTGACTAAAACTAGTCGTTTATGTTTGAGAAACTTGATCTTTCGATCCTCAATTTGAAGAGGTTTCTCAACAAATTTTAGTTTTTCATTTACCTCTATATCTTGAAGAGGTACTACCAGAGATTCGTCTGCTAGACATTTCTTGAGATTGGATACATGAAATACATCATGTACTCCAGCTAACTCTTTTGGTAGTTGTAAACGATAAGCAACTAGTCCTATACGTTGGATCACTGAAAATGGTCCTACGTACCTGGGACTTAGCTTTCCTTTCTTTCCGAATCTAACTACTCCTTTCCAAGGAGAAACTTTTAATAGTACTTTATCTTCGACTTGAAATTCTAACGGCTTGCGACGATTATCTGCATAGCTCTTCTGACGATCTCGAGCTATTTTCAGTCTTTCCTTGATCTGAGTTATCTTGTCAGTAGTTTCTTGCACAATTTCTGGACCTGACAATTGACTTTCTCTTATTTCTGCCCAACAAACTGGAGTTCTGCACTTACGTCTATATAGTGCTTCAAACGGAGCAGTTTCAATGCTTGAATGGCAACTATTATTATAGGAGAATTCAATTAAGGGTAGGTGATTATCCCAATTACCACCAAAATCAATCACACATGCTCGGAGCATGTCTTCCAGGGTTTGTATTGTCCTTTCACTTTGTCCGTCTGTTTGAGGATGATATGCAGTACTCAGATTTAGTCGAGTTCCCATAGCTTGCTGGAAACTTTTCCAAAAATGAGAAGTGAAACGACTATCTCTATCTGATACAATGGAGAGTGGGACTCCATGTAAAGATACCACTTCGTCTACGTACAACTTGGCTAGCCTTTCCATGCTAAAGGTTTCCTTCATTGGTAGAAAATGAGCTGATTTGGTTAATCGATCCACAATTACCCAAATCGCATCATTACCTTTTCTGGTTTTAGGCAACTTAGTAACAAAGTCCATTGTAATAAGTTCCCATTTCCATACAGGCATTTCCAATTGTTGTAGTAGTCCTGAAGGTTTCTGATGTTCAGCCTTTACTTGTGAACAAGTAAGACACTTAGAAACATATCTTGCTATATCTTTCTTCATTCCTATCCACCAGAAGTTCTTTCTTAAATCTTGGTACATCTTATTGTTTCCTGGGTGCATAGTATACCTAGATTTATGGGCTTCTTCTAAGATCTTATTTCTTAATTCTCCTTGTTTAGGTACCCAAATTCGTTTCTTGTGGAATTTCCAAATTCCATCATTTCCTTGCTCTAGTTCTTTTATATAGCCTTTCATTCCTTCAGCATCGTCCTTGATTGCTGTTTTCTGAACTTCCTTTAATTGTTCCATTAAATCTACTTGTAGATTTAATCTAAGAGCACGAACTCGCTTTTGTTTTTCCTGATACTTACGACTTAAGGCATCTGCAACTACGTTTGCCTTTCCTTCGTGATATTGAATATCACAGTCGTAATCACTTAGAACTTCCATCCATCTTCTTTGCCTCATATTTAATTCTTTCTGCCCAAATATATACCTTAAACTTTTATGATCTGTATAGACAGTAAACTTACTTCCGTATAGATAATGTCTCCAAATTTTCAAGGCAAAAATTATGGCTCCTAATTCTAAGTCATGAGTTGTATAATTCTCCTCGTGCTTTCTCAACTGCCGGGAGGCATACGCAATTACCTTCTTGCGTTGTATCAATACACATCCGAATCCTAATTTTGAAGCATCACAATATACTTCAAAATCTTCTATTCCTTCGGGTAATGCTAAAATTGGAGCATTCGTCAATCGATGCTTTAAAATATTAAAAGCTTCTTCTTGCTTATGTCCCCATTCAAACTTAGTGGCTTTACAGGTCAACTTAGTTAATGGTACGGCTATCTTGGAAAAATCCTTAATAAACCGTCTATAATACCCAGCTAAACCTATAAAACTTCTAATTTCCATAGCTGTTTGTGGGACCTTCCATTTAGTAATTGCTTCTATTTTAGCAGGATCTACATGAATGCCTTCGTGATTCACCATATGTCCTAGGAATTGCACTTCCTTTAACCAAAATTCACACTTTGAGAATTTGGCATAAAACTTTTCTTTTCTTAACAAGGTTAAGAGTGCACGTAAGTGTTTGCAATGTTCTTCCTGACTTTTGGAATAAATAAGTATATCGTCGATGAATACGATTACAAATTTATCCAAGTATGGTTTACAGATCCGATTCATCATGTCCATAAATGCTGCTGGGGCATTTGTTAGTCCAAAGGGCATGACTGTAAACTCATAATGGCCATACCTAGTTCTGAAAGCAGTTTTAGGTATGTCTTCTTCTTCTTGTACTTTTAACTGGTGATATCCGGATCTTAAGTCTATCTTAGAAAAATACCTAGCGCCTTGAAGTTGATAAAAAAGATCGTCAATCCTAGGTAATGGGTATCGATTCTTAATTGTAACCTTATTCAATTCTCTATAATCAATACACATTCTCATCGATCCATCTTTCTTTTTCACAAACAACACTGGTGCTCCCCAAGGGGATGAACTAGGTTGTATGAAACCTTTACTTAGTAATTCATCTAATTGCTTTTTCAATTCTAGCATTTCGGTGGGTGCTAACCGATAAGGTGCCTTGGCTATCGGTGTAGTTCCTGAAATTAGATGAATCCTAAATTCTACTTCCCTATCCGGTGGTAACCCAGGTAATTCTTCTGGAAAGATGTCTGGGTATTATGAAACTACAGGAATTTCCTTAAGTTCTTTAGCCTTAGTACTAATGATTACTGAAATCATATATACTATTCCTTGCTTTCGTTCATAATTAGCAATTTTCATTACTGATATGAACTTCATAGGCTTACGTGGTTTATCACCTGTAATCCTAATTACTTCTCCGGTAGGTGCCTGAATTTCTATGGAATTCTTATCACAGAGAATTCGAGCATGGTTGGCTATTAACCAATCCATTCCTAACACAACATCGAATTCGGCTAATTTCATAGGTAACAGGTTTGCAGAAAACTTATGACCTAATAGTTCTATCTTTCCTTCTTGCAAAACCTTATTTATGTTAACAGAATTCCCGTCTGCCGTTTCGACTGTAAAATTTTGCCTAAGAGTGGTTAAGGGTAAGTTAAGGGCTTGGCAAAATGAAGTATTGATAAAACTTTGGTTTGCACCAGAGTCAAATAATACTTTTGCATAAACGTTGTGGACCAAAAACGTACCAGCTATAACGTCAGGGACTAGTTCAGCTTCTTGAGTGGTTAGCTGAAATGCTCGGGCATTCTTCTTTGTTGTTCCATCAGCTGGTTTGCCTTTATTGTCTGCGGTTTTTATCAATTTAGGACATTCTGTTTTGTAATGTCCTGTTTCTCCACAGTTATAGCAGACTATGGTTTTCTTTTTACAATTTTCTTCACGATGTCCTGCCATTTTGCAGAAGTTGCAGACTACATTGCATTTTCCAAAATGATTCTTTTTGCAATTGCTGCAAAAAGGCGGTTGTGCAGATTGTCTCCTTCCTCTTTTCTTGAACCTATTATCATTACTCACACGAAATCCTTGGGTAATCTTCTGAGCCAATTCCTTCTTTCGATCTTCTTCTCTTGTGCGCACTAGTTCATCAGTTAGGGTATTAGCTAGTTCCACAGCATCGTCAATAGTGCGAGGTCTCGCAGCTTTAACGATGTTACGAATTTCACTAATTAATCCCCAAATGTAACGGGAAATGAGTACCGGTTCTGGCGAAGCCAGTGTTGGTACCACTCTAGCATATTCAAAGAATGTCGAAGTATAACCGCGACACTCTACGCCTACCATACGATGATTTAGGAACTTATTTGCCATTTGTTCCTTTTCATATTCAGGACAATATTTTCTTTCTACAATACTTTTAAATTCTTCCCAGTTCATGGTATAAGCCATCCTTCTTCCTTTTGCTTGTAGCACCGTGTTCCACCATTCTAGCGCCCCGTATTTGAAAAGGTTTGATGCGTACATAGCCTGATCTTCTTCAGAACACTTACTTATTGCAATTACTGCTTCGGTTTTCTCTAACCAACGCAGTACCGCAGTTGCTCCTTCGTTGCCTGCAAATTCAGCAGGTTTGCAAGCAAGAAATTCTTTGAAAGTGCAACCAGGTGTTGCGGCTTTCATTTTCTTAGGAGGTGGAGCCTGTCGTGGATTATTATCGTCATGATTGCCGCCTCTATTTACACTATGACTAAAATTATCTTCCTGAGTACGTTTACTAGGAACGATTTGTTGTGGTTCAACAGGTTTCTTTATAGCAGCAACGAATGCTGGAATAGCATTAGCTATCCCTTGAGCAACAATATTTTCAATATCTTGTCTAGTCATATATTGGTTTTCCTGATTTTGTTCAGATTGATTCCCTTCATTAACTGGTTCATTACTAGCGTTTTCCATCTGATAATTATTATAAATATAACTATTAGTATCATATGATTGTAAATAAAACAATTACACAGAAGCACATAAAATCTTACAACACAGATATATATCCAAAATTGTCGATGTTTCGACTTCTATTTTGCTTTATATATTATATAGGCATCCATACACACCGTTTATCTTACAATGTTTTATTTCCCATTTTACAGAGTTATATTTAGCTATTATTATTATTATACAGACATTCTTCCCAACCCCACTATTCTTTGGTCAACTGGCAGTTTAGTAGCGACGCTCCCTTTCGTCGTATTTCCAGGAAATTTGTTCCCCCATTTCCCGGATCCTATTCCCTGTACCTATCAGCTCTTCACCGAACTGACGGAGTTCGGCTAAGTTTTCGTTGCTCATTGGAAGATTGGGGATAGGTTCTGGATCAAACTGTGGAAGGAAAGAATAAGGACTGTTAATGATATTTTTGAATTGCCAGTCATTTGTCCACCATTCTTCCATTTGGCCTAAAGGTCGAGTGTGGATTAGCGGGTCTGGAATAGCTGGTTCTAGATTCACAGGAAGTTGGGTTTCTAGGTAAGGATATAGATTATTATGGATAGGGCTAATAATATCACAATTTTCCAGTAGACGGTCTATTTCGTCTTGGAATGTGATTTCTTCAGTTTGTCTAGAACTCTCTCCAATTTCTATTCCTTTTCCTTTGTCTATAGGGTTTTCTATTTTGGGGAGTTTCCTAGTAACTGGCTTTCTCCTGCGCACTTTCCTCCATCCTACATATCTTCTTTTCTTTTTAAGTTTTGCTTTTTCCAGCGGTGGAGCTTGGAATTCCAGAGGTTCCTCTATGTCAGCAATATAACCAGTAAAGTCGTGGGAGACTTCAATTGGTACTGGGTAGAGGTTGAGATTCTGAAATGCTTCCGATATCTCACTCATGCTGGATAGCATATATGCAAAATGCACAAAAATGCTTAAGTTAAAACTTTGGAACAAAGTTTTACAAATAAACATTAAAGTTTTATTGCATACGGATTTGTATAAAAGACTACAGGAAAGAGAACACACTATACTTTATTTATTTACTGGAGATTAATTTTCTACTAGACCACTTATTAATAGTTTAGAGGTTTGCATTCTCGGCTACGGTAGCTAGCATATAAAGGTTTGCCCATTTTTCATCTAATGTGTCTTCCCAAGGTGACCTATTTCCTAATTCCTGGATTTCTGAATTAAACCTCACTTTCTTGACTTGGGGTTTCTTTATTTTCTCCTTTCCCTTTCTAAGAATCAAATTTCTTTTATCTTGGGTAAGAGGATTTTCATAATTTGCTTTACGGACAAAAATCCCTTCTTCCAGATCTGCTGGGTGTTTGGAGGAAGAGGTTCCTTTTTCTGTGGGTGCAGTATCTAATTTGTGGTAGATAGCAGAAATCTTGTTTTTACCCATACTGTAACTCAACAATTAATCAGTTAATAAAACATGTTTTCACAGAACAGCAATTAAATTTCTTAAATATCTCTCAATAAATTTAATAGGCTAAAATCAATAGTAAGCTTAAATCAGTGGCTCTGATACCACCTTTTCCTATCACGGCCCTTGGCCCTGGTTTGACCCGGTTAAGAGTCGCGAGGCAGGAAATCCGATGGTATCTAATTTAGTGACAGCGGAAGTCTTTTTAAACAGGACCGATTAATAGTAAAACAGCTCGTTTATATATAATATAGGGATAAATCCCATAATTTACAAATAAGTGATTTCACTGGGAAATCCTTTATTTCTTAAAACATGTTTCTTTATTTATTTACATTGAGCCACTTTCTAAGCTTGTAGTGCTCCACGGCACTTTTCCTGTGCTCACAACAGATCACCTGAAACATGTTTGAAAAAGTTTTGTCAGCAGGGAAATACTGAGTGAATCATTCAGTTTTACTAAAACGACTCGTTTGTTATAATTCACAGTATTAAGAGATTACAATGTTTCTGATATCAAACCAACTACCCACAGTATTTGTCACTCGACTCTTTTCTGTGACTGTGGTCATATCACCATTGGCTGCCCCAATGAATGACGGTTATCACTAAATTTAGGTTCGCCCACCTAAAGTGATAAAACTGCAATACTGTGCACAATACCCCACATACCGGCTGTAATTTGGTGATTACATAAACTTAATCACTGTAATTATAACTTTGAAAATATTTTAAGAATTTATAAAGCAATTTGATAAAAAGAGAATGACTCACATTGTAGATTTAACGAGCAGAATATAAGCCTACTGATTAGCCTTGATTAACCTAATTTAAATAATAATGCACACACAACAGGTTAGTAACTAATACAACAGTTACGTCAATTCACGAGATTAAACCCTCACAACGAGTTATTAGTGCAATACTTAACAATTCAGCGGATTCACAACGAATGACAAAGTATAGTCCGAATTCGAGCAGTACTCAAACATTCAAGTCGAAATCACGATGAATTAATAAAGTATAAACTCAATTTGAGCGGCACTTAAACAATCGTTGGATAGTTATAATCGATCGGACGTTGAATCGTAATAGCGATCGAGTTATTACCCTGATTGCGGCAGCACTTCGTGATTAGTGTGTGTTAATTTGTGGTAAATAGAAAGTAATTCGATTTCTGAAACGAATTTCTTCGTCGAACATATGCCAAATTTCAAGTCCCAATGTCTGCTATTTATAGTCAAAATTTGGCATTGCTTACGGACCGTAAGCCTAACATTGTTGCGGTCCGTAAGGGTTCTTACGGTCCGTAAGATTAATAATGTTACGGTCCGTAAGGGTTAAAAATAGGTTATAGGGTAGCCACGATTGGGACTAGCTTTGCTGACTTGACATATTCAAATTTTCCAATTTTGACAGCAAGTACATTCAGATAATCATTAACTAGGGTATACCCCCTTGAGTTTTAGGGGCCCTGATCCTGATTCCGATTGTTCTGAAAATTTTTTAGGGTTTGTTCAGAATCAATTGGGTTTCTCAATTAGGGTTTCCTATTGGTCAAATTAAAATAATAATTAGGACTTTTGATGAGAGTTGTTACAACCGGACTGCAATTAGATTCATCACTTTCTGACTACAGTCCAGGAATAATTCATTTAAAATTCATCGTAAGTCCGATTTATGAAATTCCAGTTGGAGCATTACAACGACATCAGTGGTCATCTACAGTATAAATTTCATGAGTTAATTCTACACAGATTTCAAGTTATGATGAAAAACATAACACACATTTTCAGCAGTAAAAATGCAGCTTTTGCTGCTGTGAAAAACGACCCTTTAAAAATAGCAAACGAAGTCCAAAAATTATGATTCTAGTGCCATTAGAACCGTATTTCGAAAGAACACGTTATAGACTCAAGAAAATCAATTTTTCGTTAAGTTACGACCTGGTTACAGCCGACTGAAGGCGGCTGTAACAGTTTGACAGCTTCCTGTTTTCAGCTTATAGCGCTCTAACGCAAGTTCTATTTGTTCTGTTAACATGTTTAGTGATCAACAATGACATTTAACATCACTTGCAGCAGGTTATTGTTTATTTAACTTAGATTTATCATGTCAAGTACCATTGTTCATAACATATTTCAAGAGTACAAGTTTTCATCAAGTAACCATTATCAACATAAACAAGACAACATCATACTAGCCTTATTTCATCATGATACATCCTTTAACTACTAAAAATAGGAAGTAACCAAGAGTTAACAAGAAGCTTACAACTAGCTTAAAGCTAGGGAAGATCTCTAGTGAAAAGGATGATGAAAAGGGGATGATGAAAGCAAATGAGAAGGATTCTCCAAGACCTTCAAGCTCCAAACTCCATGTATCACCTTCTAGACTTGAATGAGCTTGGAATTGGAATGATATGGTGGTGACAAGGTGGTGGTGGTGGCGGTTATAGAGGGAGCCGAGAGGAGAGGGAGATGGTGAGGGATGGGGAGTGAAAATATGAAGTGATGTTGAAATCTCAAGACCATACTTATAATCTTGTCCTTCTCATATTTTTTCCATAAGATCAAGCAACAATCTTCTCAAATCTTATAGGATCTTAGCAAGATCACACAATATCATGGGTGATATATGGTGGGGTCCTCATGACCGATTACTAGTATGGGGGGGGGGGGGGGGTACGTGTAAAATTTCATGGTAAGTGGTAAATACTAGTTCAAATCCAAGTATATGATTACATATGTTAGTTAGTGGATATTCTAGCGGGTGTTATGGTGTTCGGGGATCATAACTAGCTAAGAAATAATTAAACAATGTTTCTTGCAATATTTTGGTGTCCCGGGTAATGTCCGGTTGTTCGGTTAGATACCGGTTCGTTAAAGTGCTAAGTTGTTCCGTTTAGTGTCTTTTATGTATATCTTTTTGTAAACTTTTAATTCCCAACAGTTAGGAAAGCATACAGGACTATTTAGTCAATTTTTCTACATAAGACTAGTATGTTAACAAGCACATGTAAGTATGACGCAGTAATCAGAAAGCAGTTAAGTAATTCAGCACAGTCATCAAGCACTTTAATTAACATTAATAAATCGTACTGATATATGTAATTCCCCCTGTTAAGAAAATTTCGTCCCGAAATTTAGCACGTGGTTACTGAGGAAGCTAGTTAAGTTGCGTGGTTTCCTGGGGTGTCACATCATCCCCCCGTTGGTTTGGAATTTCGTCCCGAAATTCCGCAGTAGCTTCAGCCTCAGTAGTGGTTGCACTTTTCTCAAACAATTGGGGATACTTGTGTTTCATCTGGTCCTCTCGTTCCTAGGTAAACTCTGGGCCACGACGGGAGTTCCAACGAACTCGAACAAGAGGTATTCTGGTACGCTTGAGAATCTTAACGTCTCGGTCTGTGATTTCAACTGGTTCCTCGACGAATCGCAACTGGTTGTCGATTGTGAGCTCCTTTAAGGAAACTATGAGGGTCTCATCTGACAGACACTTCTTCAGATTCGACACATGGAAAACATTGTGAACTTCGCTGAGTTCTTCAGGTAGGTTCAACTTGTAAGCGACCTTGTCAATTTTTCTCAATGATTTCGAACGGTCCGACATAATGCGGATTGAGTTTGCCTCGTTTGCCAAAACGAACTACACCTTTCCAAGGTGAGACTTTAAGTAGCACTCGATCCCCAACCTGGAACTCGAGTGGTTTCCTTCGCTTATCAGCATAGCTTTTCTGACGGTCACGAGCTGCCGCCATACGTTGTCGTATCTGAGCAATCCTCTCAGTCGTGTCTTCCACAAGTTCTGGGCCTGTGATTTGGCTGTCACCAACTTCTGCCCAACAAAGAGGTGATCGACATTTACGTCCGTACAATGCCTCAAATGAAGCGTCCTGGATACTGGTGTGGTAGCTATTATTATACGAAAACTCCACTAACGGAAGGTGTTTTTCCCAGCCATTACCAAAATCAATCGCACATGCCCTAAGCATGTCTTCAAGGGTTTGAATGGTACGTTCAGACTGTCAATCTGTCTGTGGATGATAAGCGGTGCTCATATCTAAGCGTGAGCCAAAAGACTTGTGCATAGCTTGCCACAATTCAGATGTAAAACGTGAGTCACGATCAGAAATGATGGAGGTTGGCACTCCGTGCCTTGATACTACTTCCTTTAGGTAGACGTCTGCTAGGGTAGAAAACTTATCCGTTTCCTTGATAGCCAGAAAATGTGCAGACTTGGTTAATCGATCCACTATCACCCAAATAGTGTCATTTCCGCGTTGAGATCTAGGCAGGCCAGTAACGAAATCCATGGAAATTTGCTCCCATTTCCATGTCGGGATCTCTGGTTGTTGGAGTAGGCCTGATGGTTTCTGGTACTCGATTTTGACTCTCGCACAAGTCAAACATTTACTGACGTAGGTTGCTATGTTGGCTTTCATGCTAGGCCACCAGTATGTAGTCTTTAAGTCGTGGTACATCTTATCCGAACCAGGATGTACTGAGTATCGAGACTTGTGTGCTTCATCCATCACAAGCTCGTGTAAGTTTCCGTAAAGTGGGACCCAGATGCGCCCGTTTACATAGTAGGCACCGTCTTCCTTTTGTTCTAACCGTTTCCTTGATCCTCGTAGGGACTCCGCCCTGATGTTCTCTGCTTTCAATGCTTCAACCTGAGCATTTCGTATCTGAGTAGGTAAACTAGATTGGATGGTAAGTTGTAACGCTCGCACACGTTTAGGTATTGTATCCTTTTGACTGAGGGTGTCGGCCACAACATTGGCTTTGCCCGGATGGTACTTGATCGCATATTCGTAATCATTCAAGAGCTCGACCCATCGACGTTGTCGCATGTTTAATTCCTTTTGCTTGAAGATATGCTCGAGACTCCTGTGATCGGTGTAAATGGTGCACTTGGTACCGTACAGGTAATGTCTCCATATCTTGAGTGCGAAAACAATTGCTCCCAATTCCAAATCGTGCGTGGTGTAGTTCCTTTCGTGAACTTTAAGTTGGCGCGATGCGTAGGCAATGACCTTGTCACGTTGCATCAACACGCAACCAAGTCCTTGGATGGAAGCGTTGCAATAAACCACAAAGTCGTCTGTGCCTTCAGGCAATGAGAGGATTGGTGCGCTACAAAGTCTATCATTTAAGTGCTGAAATGCAGATTCCTGTGCATCACCCCATCGATAGGTGACACCCTTCTGAGTCAGTGAAGTGAGAGGTTGCGCAATCTTTGAGAAATCCTTGATAAACCTTCTGTAATAACCTGCCAAACCCAAGAATTGTCGGATTTCTGTTGGTGTACGGGGTGCATGCCAGTTCTTGATCGAGTCTACCTTGGATGGATCAACATGAATCCCATCCTTGTTTACCACGTGGCCTAGAAAGTGGACTTCGTGAAGCCAGAAGTCACATTTTGAAAATTTGGCATACAACTGCTCTGTTCGAAGAAGTTCCAAAATAAGCCTCAGGTGTTGCTAGTGTTCTTCCTGACTATTCGAATAGATCAGGATATCGTCGATGAAAACTATGACAAACTTATCCAGGTAAGGCTTGCACACTCGGTTCATGAGATCCATGAAGACCGCTGGTGCATTCGTCAATCCGAAAGGCATAACCAGAAACTCGTAATGCCCATAACGAGTTTTGAATGTTGTTTTGGAGACGTCCTCCTCTCGGACTCTCAGCTGATGGTATCCCGATCTCAAATCAATCTTAGAGTAATAACTCGACCTTGCAACTGGTCGAACAAGTCGTCTATACGTGGGAGGGGATAACGATTCTTCACAGTCACCTTGCTGAGTTCGCGATAGTCAATACACATTCTGAAAGTACCGTATTTCTTCTTCACAAACAAGACTGGAGCTCCCCAGGGTGAAGAGCTAGGTCGAATAAAACCCTTGTCCAAGAGGTCTTGCAATTGGGTGGACAATTCCTCTAGTTTCGATGGGGCTAAGCGATAAGGCGCACGGGCTATGGGTGCTGCTCCAGGAGTTAGCTCGATTTGAAACTCGACTTGACGGTGAGGCGGAAGACCAGGTAATTCCTCGGGGAATACCTCAGGAAAGTCGCGTACAATAGGAATGTCTTCAATTTTCTTCTCTTCCATTGATGCGTCAGTAACGAGAGCTAGAATGGCAGTGTGGCCCTTTCGCAAACACTTCTGGGCCTTAAGGAAATAGATAATACCTACGACTGCACCACTCTTGTCGCCACGAATCACGAGGGGTTCTTCACCAGAACGAGGGATGCGGACAATCTTCTCGTTGCAAAGAATTTCCGCTTGCTGATGAGATAACCAATCCATCCCAATAACAACGTCGAAACTACCCAGGACGATAGGAATGAGGTCGATAGAAAAGGTCTGATCAGCAAGAACAAGATTACAACCCTTAACTATGTGTGTGGCCTCGAGACTTTTACCGTTTGCTAGCTCTACCTTGTGTTTCGTGTTCAAAAGTGTTGGAGTGCGCTTAAGCATTTGGCTAACTTTTAAGGACACATAACTAGTATCGGCACCCGAATCGATTAAAACAGTAACAAAGAAATCATCCAGAAGAAACTTACCCATCACCACGTTGGGATCGTTCCTTGCATCACCCTGACCAAGCACGAAAACACGTCCTCGGGCGCCATTGCCATTATTGTTACCTCCGTTGTTGCCTCCATTGTTGTTCCCGTTTCCTAGGTTGTTGTTGTTCTGATTCTAGTTCAGCTGAGGACAGTTCCTCTTAAAGTGGCCTTCAACGCCACACTGAAAGCATCCTTTATTGCCCTGCTGTTGCTACTGGTGGTGGTTTTGTGGAGCTTGTTGTTGTTGTTGGCGATTCGGATTTGCTGGTCGTGCGCCCCTGCAATCCTTTGCTTCATGACCAAACTTGTTACAACTGATGCGTGTGAAGTGTGTATATAAGTTTAAGTTTATTTTAAGCCCTTTTACACTTTTTTAGCCAAGTTTTAAATTTATAAAACACGATATTTACTAACACTAAACACACATATGGGCAAGTGCACCCATCGTGAGCGTAGTATAGTGTTGGTAAGATACCGAGGTCGTCCAAGGACACAAGAGCTTTTAATACCGGTTTATCCTCAACGTCTAATCAAATCAAAAGTTTAGAAAAATGTTTTAAACTAAGAAAATAAAAACTATCTAAAATGCTGAAAAATAAAAATAAAAGTAAAAACAGATAGACAAGATGAATCACTTGGCTCCGACTCGTGTTTAGTGTACCCTTTGATTATTTCAGCACTTTTGCACTATTTAAGAGATTATCTTAGTTATTGTAGTAGGCCCCTCTTTTGAAGGTGACGTTACCCTCAACCCAGTAGTTTGAGTCAGCAAGGATATAATCCTAAAGGGTCGGATTATTGAAAGATAATTAATTAAGTTATTGATGCATAATGTGGTAGGCCCCTCTTTTGAAGGCGACGTTACTCTCGGCTAAGTAGTCTGAGTCAGTAGGGATACAGTCCTAAGTAGCCGGGTTAAAGTTTTAATAGTAGTTTAACTTATGAGGGGATCAAAGAGTTTGGACCCCCGCCATCCAATACCGTTAAGTATTGAAGGAGGTCCTACTAAATTTGACCCAGGTCCTCTGCAGGATCTATACACTGAACAATGGCAAGACTCTTACCAAACTGTTCCCTTAACCCCCGACCAGGTAGCCAACATACCTCCATATAGACCGTGGAGATATGAATGGTGAAAATCTTTTATTTTATATAGACAGTAAAATAATGCCAAGACACCACGGACAAAAAAATAAGGAAAAATCACCTTCAACATAAGAAACTAGTTATTAAAGTCATTAATACATAACCAATTAAAAAGTGCAAAAAGATTAAAAATAAAAAGTATTACACTAGACACTTTGTCTTCACCAAGTGATTTAAGAGACTTAGGCAAACATGGCCTTGATTGTCAAGAACTCTTACGATCAATCTTGGATCCCGAGATGACTCACACACTCTATGATGGACAATGGATGATGGTGGTGGATGATGGTGTTATGGTGGTGGTGGGTGGTGGGTGAAGTGTGAGAGAGGTGGTGTGCCAAGGGATGGTTTGAGCTTGAACCAAGCACTCCTATTTATAGGCTGAACAGAAGCTCGGGCACGGCCCCGTGTCCACATCCTTCTCTGTCTTCATTAATTGCTCTTGTCTTTATTAGTTGACCACGTCCCCGTGTCCGCTGAGCACGACCCCGTGTGCAGAAGCATATCTGTACTATCAAGATTTGCCTGGATTCTACGAATCTTATAGTTGACCACGGCCCCGTGTCCGCTGAGCATGGCCCCGTGGTGGGTGATGGAAGCTTCTACAACTTTGTCTTTTATGCTGACACTTGGGCACGCCCCCGTGCTCACTGAGCACGGGGCGTGTTCAGCCTTCTGCTCTCTTGTTTTGCTTGGGAAGATGCTTTCGGGGAGGTCGGGCATGCCACATTTATTCCTTTTCTTGTATTTATGTTAGATTTAGCTGCGTTTTTGCTTCTTTTGTTAATTTGAGCTCATTTAATCCCGAAAATACAAAAGGAAGACAAAAACACACTTTTTCCAACATTAGTACTAAAAAAAGGGTTAGTTTTATGCCACAATTGATGCAATTTATATGTTGCATTTTGCACACATCAACACCTCAGACAATGACCCTTGTGGCACTGCCCGCTATGATGCTTGTTGCACCGGTTGCACTTGGGGTGGTTCCGTCGGTATCCACCCGGTCCTTGACTACCAGAAGATTGCTGACCAGGACTCTGGTAGTCATCAGTCTTCCGTTGCTGGGGCTGAGACTGAACTGAAGTAGAATCCTTGCCCGAATTTCCATCCCACTTGCGCTTGTTGTCACTGGGAGCATCAGAAGTAGTAGCAGCGCTAATACGCCTGGGCAGCTTGTTCTGCTCAACTACCTGATCAGTGAGACGATGAGCCAACCGGATGATTTGCTGAATGGTGCCAAGATTAGCTGAGGTCACGTGGTTCTGAATTTCTGGCACTAAACCCTTAAGGTACAGCTCGATACGCTTGATAGGAGGATCCACCATAGTGGGACACAAGATAGCTAATTCGTTCGATCTCTTTGTGTATGCCTCGATTTCAGACCACGTCATCTTCAAATTGAAAAATTCCACCTCTAGCTTGTGGATGTCGTCACGACTACAGTACTCTTCTTTGATCAAATTTTTGAAGTCGTTCCATGGGGTGGCATTAGCAACCGCCAGCCCTAGCAGTTGAACCTGTGCTTTCCACCAGGTTAACGCAGCACCTTCGAGTGTTCCAGTAGCAAATTTCACCCTACGATCTTCAGGGCATTCACACATCTCAAAAACAGACTCAATCTTCTTGAACCAGTGAAGAAGACCTACAGCTCCTTCTGTGCCGCTGAAAGTACTAGGTCGACAATCCATGAACGTTTTGAACGTACATACGGGAGGCTGAGCATGTTAACCTATTGTGCGAGAATAAAAGACAAGGTTAAGCACAAGAGTTGGTTCGCGAGACTAGGATCTAAACGTCCTAAGATGGGTTGATATGGTAGGTTATACCTCCTGCAGGGACAACTGCGAGTGCCTCAACCACTCGTTCGTTGATTAGAGCCGTCAGCTGGGCTTGAGTCAAGTTCAAACGTTCACCCATGATCTTCACAATGAAGCAACGTAAGTGAGAAAAGTATCGCGAAAGTGCGTAAGCGTGGGATGACAGCAGAGAGTAAGCACACAAGGTTCAAATAGCAGTTATCACGTTAACTAATGCACTATGTGAACTATCAAACAGACAATATAAACATAAATCATATCACCTATTGTGTCGAGTCTTGCACGTGGAGCGAAGCGTCGTTGTGGTTCGTTGAGCACTGTACAGGTTATTATAGTCTGGTTTTATCAAAAAGCTTTTCCTTTTTTAAAACCAAGTTCACTATAACCAATGGCTCTGATACCAATCTGTCACACCCCCAAAATCCACACGCGGAGTATCACCGCTTGGAGGCGTGACATGACCAGGATCAAGCCACCAATCATATTGAACAATATAGTAGAGTAATTAAAAGTTCAACCACACAATATAATTGGTGTTCACAACCAAGTTAACCAAGTTAAAATTAAACAACGGAAGCATAAGACGTAAAACCAAAACATAAATAAGTTCATAAAGTTTAAATGTTTAGAACGGGACATAGCAGTCCATATCCCACAACGACCTCCTCCTCGTGCAAGCTCCATAAGCATCTAACGACATGTAAGGCATGTAACAACGAATCAACAATAAAGTTAAGCGAGTTCACAGTTGGGTGTTTGTTTTAAGTTGTTATCGAAAAACATGGTTTGTCTTTAGCTGGCATACTTTCCGTGGGGGTTACCCCATAGTTGAAAATATGATTAACCAATTCCTTCTTTCCCAAACCATAACCATAATCAGTGGGGACTTCCCCATGTGAACTACTAGACCGTTACCATATCGACTACTAACGAAAGTAAGTTGTGCCGTACGTCAATGTCTATCATCATTGACAGTTTGCCATAGTCCATTAGTACACGCCCGTCCGACTGGCACGGTGTGAGGTTTGTTAAACCTAATAGCGCTATTAACTAATGACCCGCTCGCCATTGGCCTCGGCGATTAAGTCGATATAAAATGAGGGACTTAATGATAGAGTTTTGTCTAGTAAGTTAAGGTTGTTGTCCTACCCAAGGAGGACGAACGTACGTATTCTACCCATGGAGAATACGCAGAATTTATATTGGCATCCTACCCATGGAGGATGGCGGTACATATCCTACCCAAGGAGGATATGCAGGTTTCGTTTTAGTTTTTTAACCCATTCCCAACCACCGGGAATCCCATGCCTTAGAAAGAGTGTGAAATCACCTTTGGTTGCTCGGTTTGACTCTATAAAATAGCTAACAATCGGTGTTGGTCAATCACGCCCTAGTATGATTACCACTTAGTTTATTAGTGACTTCAAATAAGCACGAAGTTCCTACACACATCTACCACATAACATGCACTCACTTTAATAGTTCACGCCCATAAAAACATTCCACTTATAGCTACTCAAGAGCAAGCATACGATATTGTACATAACACTTTCATTGACATATAACACTTTAGATCATTATTGGATAACATAACCGACATTTAGACATGCAAATCACTAGTTATATTGTTTTAGCTTGAACATCCAAAACTGGACTGTTTTTGGGTATTTTAATAAAATAGTTAACTTACTCTAAAAATTACAAGCTTTTACAGAATGTTTTAAACAATCCAAATATTACTGTGTAAAAATATCGGGATCCAATTCATTACCAATATTTTATAAAAAATGATTTACCGGACTGCAATCATATTCATCACTTTCTTACTGCAGTCCACGGAATAATTCATTTAAAATTCATAGTAAGTCCTATTTATGAAATTCCAGTTGGAGCATTACAACGACATCAGTGGTCATCTACAGTATAAATTTCATGAGTTAATTCTACACAGATTTCAAGTTATGACGAAAAACATAACACACATTTTCAGTAGTAAAAACGCAGCTTTTGCTGCTGTGAAAAACGACCCTTTAAAAATAGCAAACGAAGTCCAAAAATTATGATTCCAGTGCCATTAGAACCGTATTTCGAAAGAACACGTTATAGACTCAAGAAAATCAATTCCAGTTTTAGGGTCGGTTCGCAACCGAAAGTCGCGAAGTTTGACTTCTGTGTTGACTTTCGATTTTGAACCGAATTAAATTAGTTTGCTACTGATTTTAGGTTCCGTTATGATCGTATTATAATGTAACATAACCCCATAAGGTTATATTACCCGATCATACTAGAAATCTGAGTTTTTACGCCTGTTCCGTTAATATGTCGTACTTTGACTATTATGCCCTTTTTAGCAAAAATAAGGTTTTAGACACCAATAAGCTTTCAAACAACTTAGGTACTGATATGTTAACATGTTTAACATATTTTGATATTACGAACCTGATCATAAACTGAATTTTCGTGAAATATCGTAATTTATGCTTTAAACTGACCAAAATGCCCTTTAGGCGCATAGATCGGTTTTAAGCATAATTTTTCATAACAAACTCATTGCCTACTGATGTAATATCATAATTAGGATAATTTGGGATGTTCATTCAGTTTACTAACTGAGTTTACGCTTACGTTCTTTAATTACGCCCTTAAATGACGATAATGCCCTTTTTGCACCTAAAATGGTTTAAAAGCGTATTTTTCATACAAAACCTTTTATTTACTGATATGTTATATTAAGTAACATATTTTGGTCATATAAACCTGATCATAACATCATTTTTCGTAAAAGATCGCAAATATCGTCATTTAGCGACTTTAACGCCGTTTCGGCGCGTAGTATGGTGTTAAACCATAACTACCAATCAAGACTTGTTACCTACTGAATTTATAAATTATTTTAAATATTTTTAACAGTAGGTATATGATATAAACTCAGATTCCCAAATTAGCCTTCAAAACTATGTGTGAAATTATCAAAATGCCCCTACGGAGCACAGTTTGGTTTTAAACTATAAAACACATATATGTTTGATATCCTACTGATATTATATCATAAATAAAGTATTTTTAAAGAATGTTTATGATCGTAACATCAGATTATACTCAAATTCCTTTTATACGTCATAAAATGACCAAAATGCCCTTATAAGGCGTAGATTCATTTTAAAGTCTAAACAGGCATACAAGTTGATATCCTACTGATATTATAACTTTTTTAAAGTATACTGGCATATGGAACTTGTTTATGACTTATCCGGTTACTCGTTATCGCTTATACGCGTACGGTTAGGCTTACGTAACTAGTTTACGTAAGTTTACCGAAACGAGTTAAACCTTATCATTTTTACTTCAAAATCCAGAATGTATTTAGTTTACCCATATTATACAAGTCTTTATACTTGTTGGGTCTAAATTACATTCTATTCCGGTCATCACTTAATCTAGCGTTTTATACCGTAAATCCTCCTTTAAACTAACCGGTCTAAGTTTATAACTTAAATAAGACCTGTTAGTAATCTAATAGGTTAATAAAACCTTCATTCCAGATTAGGAGCCCCGGTAAAAGCTACTTGCACTAGTTTGAATAGATTATACGGCTGAGTTAACAAATCTCGCATTTTAAGCTCAGGTAAATACTTTTAACTTATTTTCCCTTATACGGTTTTGGGATACGGTAAATTATTACCGCTTGGTCGGGTATGGAATTTTTAATCGGTTAGTGGTTAATTCATTGACATAACCCGTTTTAATCTGTTTTGTTTGATATATAAACTTTTGGGGGTTAATACGACCGTGTCCTGGATATCCTCGGCTCATTTCATTTGAAAATGGCCACGACTTAAGCATGGGGTGTAGGCATACACCTGACAGTTGCGTATGTATAAAGATATAACCACACGTGAGGATAACTCCTTGTGGGACTATATTAGTGGTGTGTCTATTAATCATGTCTCGGCTTCTATTCCGGGCCCTGAACGTACGACAAAAATATAAATCTGTATACAAGATTATTTTATATAATTGTCCCAAGTTATAAAAGATTTTATGCCTTGTGCATACAAACCAATTTTATAAATGTTTTTCAAATGGGTCGGTTAATTGTATTTACTAGTGTAAAAAGACGTATTTTCAAAAGACTAAGTGACAGGTACTACTCGTAATTGGTGGGAAGCTTCTGGGCGTTAAGTAGAGGATCTTGCAAGTCCGAAATGCCTTATGTCTGTTGAACATCTTGTGTATTTGATTTAGATCCGCATGTGGATTTAATATTACAAGATCGTATGTTATTATCGTTTCAGTATTTTCTGACAATTGGGTTTGTAATAATATTTTATATTT
Source organism: Helianthus tuberosus (assembly GCA_030545235.1). Lineage (NCBI taxonomy): Eukaryota > Viridiplantae > Streptophyta > Magnoliopsida > Asterales > Asteraceae > Helianthus > Helianthus tuberosus. Next base: position 41,581,316 of record CM060369.1, on the reverse strand, counting down.
CCAAGACTTCCGCTTAGCTATTTTGTGTATGTTTGACTATGACGATATCAATCTTACGTCACGATACTCCCCACCGGGCCCACTGGGCTGAACTGTAAATATCGGGGTGTGACACATTTTTTTGAAAAGATTTGAAAGAATGAGTGTGAAATGTAGTAAATTTGGATGTTGAGATTGTTTGGTGAAAATGGAAATGAATTTGTGTAATTTATAAAGGTAAAAAATGATTTTTTTTATTAATGCCAACGACATTATAGCTGTTTGAAAAGTTGTTTCCCGCATCGGCATTTGCTCACCGATGTTTAATGAAACCGAGCGGCAAAGAGGGTCGGCGGCGGTGTTACCGTGCGGCAAACCCCCTTGCCGAACCACTTTACCGCACCACTCCCTACACCCTAAGTAGCATATGTGTTTTATTCGCTCCTATTTCTAACCTATAAATTAGCAATAAATTGTTAGGTTTATATTGTTGTAATTTTTGCATTGTGAGTTTTTATAAAAAAAAATGCATTTTTTTATTTTTAACTTAAAAGTTTTTATCTTGTACATTTTAACTTTTTACTTTTAACCTAAAACTTTTCATCTTTTGCAATTTAACCCCAACACTTTTTTTATTTTTAGCTTTCTACCCTCATACTTTTCATCTTTCCCAAGTTTTTCGTTTCGTTCTAAATTTTGTGAGTCAACACGTCGCAACGTGCATGTGGGGTTCAACGGTTGTTTGTCTGTGTTTTCCCGTTTGACCGGCCAATCACAACGCGTCAAATGTTCTTCGTTTGACAAGTTCGTCGTAACGTGCGGGTCCTAAATCGAATTATTTATTATTTCCTACATTTTATCAAACATTGGAGACATGTAGTATCAAACTAACATGCCCGGGTGCATATCTTTAGACCTGCGATCCGTGGATTACACGTATCATTCGAGTATAATCCACGAGTCTTGGGTCTAAAGACCAGGACCCAATGGATATCTTAAGAAGTTATGCAGACTTGGAACATTCCACAAGACGCGTTGTGCACTGAGATGTCAATGTCAATTCGGTTAAGCTCTCAAGCGAGCCCAGAAATCCTTAACAATGATAGGTAACAACACCTGGTACAAATATTAATGACCTCATATGCATTAAGTTATTTGATCCCTCACCAACTCTCTCTCTCTCTTACATACCCATATTTCGAAGCGCTCCCTCTCTCTTTTACATACCTGTTGATGCAACAAATAAGAGACCAAAGATAGTAGCGAGGTTGGTTAGGCAAAAGGGTTAAAGGGTCTAACCTTGCCTAACGCAGGTCGTGGGGTCCCCCCACGTTTGCAAGACGTGGAAGGAGGTTCACTAGTTTATTCTTGTTGTTTGCTGAGGATGCTTCTCTGAAGTATGTTTCAGATTCGGATGAAGGGGCAAACAGAATGTGTGTGTTGGATGTGAAAGGGAGTAACTCGCATGAAACAAGTACTCGTAATGAATGACCAGAGTTTTAAGGAATCTTGACTGGCCAGGCATGTCCTCACTTCAGTAAATGAAGTGTCAAATATATAGGAGAAGACATCTCCCAAAGAGGAATGCATTTGACTAGTGTAACACCTCGAAAATTCACGTCCTATAATGTGTTGACACGTGTCATAAGTTTGAACGTGTCAAAGGATGTTCTTGAGGGACTAAAGTTGACGAACATGGAAAGTATGTGAATATACGAGTTCAAAATGTCAACAGTGAATAAATATACTTTATAATAACCCTACATGATGTTTATACCATCAAACGAATAAATCATGGATCATACGAAGCTAAAAGTGAGAGATTACAAACTACAGGATTTAAATGTGTCAACATGTTTAAGTTATACCTCTGAGTGACCTTTTAGCAAACCCGAAGCTTTGTAAACGATTAATTATGCTCACTAGAATGCACGATAAAAATTTCATAAAGTTTCGGTATCGTATGAGAAAGTTATGATCAAATTCGTATGCGAGGGGTTAAAGCGTTAACGTTGAAAATTGTGACTTTTTGGGTTAACTAGAAGTGACCAAGGACTTGGCAAAGTGGGTATAAGTCTTGAAGCCCTTGTAGGTAAATGTGAAGGGGTCAAATTGCAAGAAATAAGCTTAGTTGACCTTTCGAAAGGCCAAGGGACAATATGCAAAAACTTGAAAATGTGAAAACCTGAAAACGAGGCTTAGGCGGGCCGCGTAAGAGTCCTTATGATCATACGCGGGCCGCGTCAGACGCCCAGATACAGAAACTCTAGACAGCAGCCTGTATTCGCGCATAACCGACCCAAAACAGATATTTTCACATCATGGGCGACCCCTAAACAGTCCTAGGCACTTAGGGACATCTGTTGATGATCCATTATCAGTTGTAGCACTTGTTGTCAATGATCTAAGTGCTTTTGAACACTATAAAAGGCCACAAGGTTGCAACCATTTCTTCACACCTTCCTTCAGCATTTCTGATCATTTCTGGAGCTCCAAAGCAGACTCAAGTGATCACTAATCGTGCATTGGACTTCAGTAAGTATGCTTAACCTTTCTTAGTTAAGTTTTTGATTAGTTTTAGCTTAAAAGTCAAACCGTCGTAATTAACGGTTGACTTAGCGATTAATCATTGATGATCCAGTGATTAGTCAAATTGAAAGTAGTTATAAGTTGGTAATTATGTGGGCATTAAACCCTTAAAAGGGCACCCTCTGATTCCCACTCTAACTAGGTCAAATGTCGGGTCAAACTTGTTATTAAAAAGTCAACAGAATGCTTAATTTACAATTTATGCATAATTAGCAATGTAGAACCCATACAACCTGTTTGATCGTTAATATAACTTGGTAATTAGTGTAAGAACATGTCTAAACATGTTCAACCTGACAATTTTCTGTTTAGACCCGGTTCGGAACCGAAAGTCGCAAAACTTTGACTTTTGCTTTGACTTCAGTTCTGACATGTTTTAGTATGTTTTGGAATTGCCTTAGAGCTTCCTTAGGACCAGGTTACATGCTAGTATAACCCTCTGTGATTATACACCATGGATCATTAGTTATCCAATTAATATGCATGATTCCGTTAATTGCTCATATGTTGACCATTATGCCCTTTTCACCATAAAACGTGATTTTTGAAAATGTAGAAGAGTAGAAACCTTAGTTACTGAAATATAAACTTGTACCCAAAGTTTGACATCAGTTTGAGGTGTAGTTTGAGAGTTATGCTCATTAGCGTAAATTGAAAGCTTTGTGTTAATTAAACGGCGTAATTAGCGTATAGCCTATTTAAACCTACTTTTTGATATCAAACTTATTACCCACTGATGTAATATATTATTTTGGGATTTTTGAAGATTTTTAATTAATTTTAGGCTGAGCATAACTTTTAGTCATAGGCTTAATCCGGTAATTGTCGGTTTTGCCCTTACGGGCTATAAAATGAGTTTTACATATCTTTTCGACCCGAAACCTTTTGCTACTGATTTTATATGATAAATAAATTATTTTAGACCTTCTGGAATAATAAAAATATCAGCTTTATTTATAGAACCCGGAAACGGCTTCTAATCGCCTTTTTAAGCGTTTTTAACGCATAGTATGTACTAAAACTATTTTAAACATACAAAGGTTAATACCTACTGATATTTTAGGTAAATTATAAAATTTTAACAGTAAGAAAAAGTTGTTTAACTCAGACTTCAGTTTTGAGCTTTTCGGCTTATGTGAAATTACCAAAATGCCCCTACGGTGCATAGATTGGTTATAATTGATAAATTTCACATATATACAATACCCTACTGTTATAACTTGGCAAACTAAGTAATTTTGCTGAACATATCAGACCTGTAACTCAGGTTGATACTTAAACTCTTTTATAACCTTATGAATGACCAAATTACCCCTACGGGGCATAGTTTGTGTTTAAATTCGTTTTGGGCATAATGGAAGGTATTCTACTGATATCACAACATATTTGAGGTATATTAACTTAGGAAACCTGGTTAGGACCCTTATGACTACCCGTTACGTCTCTTGCGCGTACGGTTCGGCTTATGTAACTAGTTTACATAAATTAGCCGAAACGGGTCAAACCTTATTGGTTTTACCCCAAAATTCAGAATGTGCCTAGATTACCCATATAAGGCAAGTCTTCAATCTTGTCGGGTCTAAATCACATTCTATTATGGACTTCGCCTAACCGTGCGTTTGAACCGTAAAATTAACCGGTCGCTCAAGCTTAACTAAAGACCGTTAGGATTCTAATAGGTTATTATAAACCTTTGTTCCAGAATAGGAGGACCAGTAAAAGCTACTTGCATTTGCTTATTGTGATTATTACTTTGCTCAGGTAAATACTTTTAACTTATTTTCCCTATACGGGCTTGGGGTACGGTATATAAAATACCGCTTGGTCGAGCATTAAATCTTCCATCGTTTGATGGCTAATTGATATTTGATCGGCCCGTTTAAATTGTTTTGTTGCTTAAAAGCCTTTGGGAGGTTAATGACCATGTCCCGGATATCCTTGGCATCATTTTACGAAATGGCCACGACCTTAGCACGCGCGTGTAGGCGTACACCCGCTAGTGCTTATATAAACAATAAGGTATAACCGCTGGTCACGGGAACAACCCGCCGCGGGACTATATCATGTGGTGTGTCTATTAAGCTTTAACCCGGCACGACCCGGGCTACTGAACGCATAAGAAACATGTAATTCTTTTACGAGATTATATATTTAAATAATTATCCAAGTTATAAAAAGTTTGTGCCACGTGCATTCAAATCAATTTTATTAAACTTTTCAAAATGAGTCGGTTGAATGTATTTACCAGTGTAAACTGACGTATTTTCCCAAAAAGATTAAATGCAGGTACTAATCGTAATCGGCTGGATTTCTCCTTAGCATCAATAAAGAGTCTCGCAAGCTTAAGATGCCTAAAGTCTGTTGAACTATTGTTTCCTAATTATTTTGATCCTTCTGTGGATAAACATTCGACTATTGTGATATTTGATATTACAAATTATTAAAGTTGAATTGTATCTTTCAATTGCTTCCGCTGTGCATCTTAAATATTGTGTTGTTTGACTATTATGTTGCCAACCACGTCACGATACTCCCCCACCGGTCAAAACCGGAGGAACCTTTTTGAACCGGCTAGACGATCTGAATCGCACTGTTCGACGCCTCCCATTCAAAACTCTTATGGGCCACATTCGGAAAATGAGCCCAACAACCCTCAACCTTCTTACATACCTCTTCAGCGATCCCTATCGCATAATTCCTTTGGTAACCCCACACCTGTTTTTAGGGGCCGGTTTAACCCGGCAAATTACATACAAGAACCAGTGGGTTTTAACCCATTGGGGCCAGAGGATCATTACTCCGGCGATCATGCAGAGGATATGGACGAGGACACTGATCCCGTCGAGCCCGCAACCGGAACTCCCAACCATCCCATCGAGGTCTCGGATGGTTCGTCTTTTCATGGATCACCCTACCATGGTCCGGACAGTTATCAGGCACGATTTAATCCACACGAGTGGTATTTTACACCCTCGCATCATTCGTCGCCTCACCAGCAACAGCAGCAGCAGAATCCCTTTGAGGATTCACGATTCGTGGCAGTCACGCCACCGCCTCCACCGCCACCAGTTCAGCCGGCACCTCCACAACCGCCGAAGCGTAGGAGAACCGGAGCACGTATGTCTGCACGAGGAGGGGACTTTCATTTTAGCTCTCCTCGACAATCAAGTGGCAGTCATTATCCGCCACTTCCAGAAGATCCACAAATGGGTGCACCTTCAAACCCCATTGCACCGCAACCACCACCGATGGGTTTTGATAACCCGATTCCAGCATACACGGGTTTGTAGGACCGGGTTTGGGGACCGAAACCGTGATTCTTGTGATTATGTTCAAAGACGGAAGAGATTAGCAATGATAAACAAACAACTTTGTATTAATCCGGTAGTAAAACGTTACAAATCGGCCCGATTACATGATAACCGAACTAATACCAAAGGAGTATACATTCCGGGAGAGATCAAGTGGTGATCTCTCCCCGGGTGAGGTCTCAAACCTCCTCTCACTCTCTTACACTCTCTCGGGTTTGCAAATGACAAAGTGTTGGTATTTATACCCAACACAGGTTGTATGGTCGAAGGATCAAACTGACCGATCGATAGATCATCTGTCGATCATCCAGTTATCGAAAGATACACATATACCTCGAAGGATGACATATCCTTCGAGGTCCATCTTCATCTATCGATGGATATCTTTCGAGCTCATCGAAGGATATACACAATCCTTCGATGCCTTATCCTTCGACGCAAAACATTATACAACCATAATCTTTGTCTAGCAAAACCCACACGGTCAAACGAATAACCCTCTCGTTTGACCACTTCAAACGAGCGGGTCTATACACGTTCGATAGACCGTTTCACTAACTATTACAAATTCAGCGTAAAATAATAACTAATCTATTCGACAAGCATCGGACACAAAATCTGCATCAACAAATTCCCCTTTGTCCGTTGCTGTCGAATGCTGAAAATGCAACTGCAATCGATCTTCAGTCAAGTATTCATCTTCTCTGTGTTAACAAATTCCCCCTTGACCGATGATCCAGGTAAGTAGTATCTTGACGCTCCTTGTATAATATTTCCCCCTTAAAGTACGCGTATCCGTGTTGGGTGTTGTGCAATTTCCTCAATTGACCGATCTTCCGCTGATCTTCCAATACTCCAACCGGCATTTGATAAGGGTTCCAATCTTTAAGAACTGCATCAAGTCTTGATCTTGTCATAAGAACTCTATTTCATACAAGCATACTACATTGATAGAGATTTCTGGTGAACTGTCTTCTGTAAACCGTCTTTGTGGAATCGACCAAGTAATGCACTTTAATCTTCAGCATCAACACTCAGGAAAGTCAGCTAGACCAAGTGTATCCCTTGCAAGCTCAACCAGCATGCTTAGTTGAACTACATCCAGATCTCATTGTCTCGCCTTTGTGAAGTTGACCACGTAATGCACTACGGATCTTCAGCATCAGTACTCAGGAAGTCAGCTTGACCAAGTACATCGTTTGCAAACTCAACGAATTGAGTTACCCCCAGATCCCTGTAAAATCCCAAAGAAACATCAAACCCAAAACCGAATCCTGCAGGTCTTCAGCCTTGAACTATCAGCTTTCATTAAGATTCCCCAGGTCTTCAGTGAACAGCGCTTTTGTAACTACTGTAGACTTTAGAAACCTGTATTTTTCCGTGCAAAACCCTTCACGCTGGCTGGAGAATTAATTAAAATCCTCAAATATGTGTCTGTGCAAAACATTCCACGCCGAACCGTTTGTATCACCAGAAAATCACAAACTCTACCACCTGTGATTGCGTTTAGAAATTTACCGAAGAAATTCAATTTTTATCCCCCCATTTCTTTGGTAAAATCTCTAAACCTTAACAGATTCTCTCCACTTCAAAGAAACTGTCGTCAAATGTTCACCAATTCCCTCCACTGAGCGGAACTGTCGTCAATCTTTATTGAATGTTCTCGGTTCCGAAAAATCACGAAAAGGACTTTCTTCTTTGCATATTCTAGTTGAATAAGAACGTCCCCTAGTACCCCGTAGGATCCGACTTGTATCCCTCCAAAGACTTTGTGAACTCGTTAGGACCGGTATTGACATTCTAGGTTCATGCATTAGTTACCAAATGCGAGAATATGACAATAAACAAAAAGATTTCTTCGTTGCATATTCTAGTTGATAAAGAAATTTCGCCTAGTACCCCGTAGGATCCGACTTGTATCCCTCCAAAGACTTTGTGAACTCGTTAGGACCGGTGTTGACGTTCAAGGTTCATACGTTCGTCTTCAAATGCGAGAATATGACAATAAACAAAATGCTTTCGAACATTTACGAATAACCGGTAACAATCATAAACATTGACGTGCGGAAGTGAACATACCATTCCGTTTTTGGCCCATAATAGTCGCGTCACCATTTTTGACATTTGCATCGGTAACCGTGACTACCCCACATTTTTCAAAAATAATCAAGTTCTCATCATCATTTTTTTTTTTTAATCAAAATGTTTTCATCATTCCGCATCATCCCGCGCGCTCCCGAACCCGTTCAAATTCGACTTTGAAATTTAGAAGCGCGGTTCAGCTAAACTTCGCGAATACCCGACCTCTAATAATCCAAGCTCTACAGACAACAGCATAAGACATCTTCCTCTTCCTTCGATTCACAGCAAAGCAGCAGCAGCTTTGAGTTTCGTGAATGTTGAATGGCAGGCCCAAAAAAAAATAATAATCAAATTATAAAGCCCATGAATAATTTTGGTTTTAAACAAGGCCCATGCAATAAGCCAACCCTATCTGCCATCAATTAAAAGCAATTCCAGCCGACAACATGAGTTAGTGGATAAGAGTCTTATGTTGACCAAGATTTTGACAAAAAAACCTTATCCCCAACTTATTTTCAGCCGACAACAACATCCATTTATCGAATTAACATTCCCATTCTAACCTTCGCTTCATCTACCCTCCAAAACAATTAAACCCCCAAAAATAATTGTGCAGACATCATCTTCCTCTGATTTCGATACCCACCAAGAAGAATCAAAAACCCCAAAACAAAATTGAAACCCTTTCCCTCTCAACTTCAGCCGACATGTACTGCCCATCTTCACACTTCCGATTCCATCATTGAGCCGACAAGTCTTCTTCTTCAATTTATCAAAGATACCTACAACCTCAAACCAGAACCTCCTTGCATATGTTGTTCAATCTTCGATTCACAAACATCAGAACAATCGTAACCCCTGTTTCAGAATCATCTTTCGAAACATATGTTGGATCCTTCGAACTGATCAGATCTGGATCCTTCGAAGTTGTTGGGACTGATCATCTTTCGAAGTTGTTTGGAACTGATCATCTTTCGAACTGATCATCTTTCGAACTGATATATGCTGGTTGTTTGGAACTGATAATCTTTCGAAGTTGTTTGGAACTGATCATCTTTCGAACTGATCATCTTTCGAATCTTCAAGCAGCCGCCAAGAACATCAAGAACACAGCCACTGTTCAATTTTGCAGATTTGACGAAAACACTTTGTATACGATTTTTGATGATGATAACTTGTTTATTTAGGTGAAAAACATAAAACCCAACACTCGTTTCAGCACAGATCTGAATAATCGGGTCCAGATCTGAGTTTTTCTCATTTTCACCCAACTTTACATCTTGAACAAAAAGCACAAAAATCACAGATCTAGAGCACATGTGACTTAGTAAACGGTTAGATTTACTAAATCGGGCACCATGGCTCTGATACCAATTGTAGGACCGGGTTTGGGGACCGAAACCGTGATTCTTGTGATTATGTTCAAAGACGGAAGAGATTAGCAATGATAAACAAACAACTTTGTATTAATCCGGTAGTAAAACGTTACAAATCGGCCCGATTACATGATAACCGAACTAATACCAAAGGAGTATACATTCCGGGAGAGATCAAGTGGTGATCTCTCCCCGGGTGAGGTCTCAAACCTCCTCTCACTCTCTTACACTCTCTCGGGTTTGCAAATGACAAAGTGTTGGTATTTATACCCAACACAGGTTGTATGGTCGAAGGATCAAACTGACCGATCGATAGATCATCTGTCGATCATCCAGTTATCGAAAGATACACATATACCTCGAAGGATGACATATCCTTCGAGGTCCATCTTCATCTATCGATGGATATCTTTCGAGCTCATCGAAGGATATACACAATCCTTCGATGCCTTATCCTTCGACGCAAAACATTATACAACCATAATCTTTGTCTAGCAAAACCCACACGGTCAAACGAATAACCCTCTCGTTTGACCACTTCAAACGAGCGGGTCTATACACGTTCGATAGACCGTTTCACTAACTATTACAAATTCAGCGTAAAATAATAACTAATCTATTCGACAAGCATCGGACACAAAATCTGCATCAACAGGGTTCGATGGCATACAACCCGTTTGAGCAACCGGTTCACACCAACTACAATTACGCTGAAGCCGACCCATACTTGGCAGCGGCCAATTACAACGCCTTTAACCCTGAAGGACCGTATGGAGCCCCTTGGGGAGTAGGGTACCCAACTCATGGGTACCAGATACCTGCCAGACCTATAATACGGACACAATCACAGCCGCCAAGGTTTTCTCCCCCAGAACGGGAGGAAATTCTTCAGAGACTGGACCAGGTCGAGCGAGACTTTCACAGAGACCGCAGGGAGCGACAAAGTTTCTTCCAAGGATTGACAAGCCTAATAAAAGGGAAGAGCAAGAAGGACCATTGAATCCTTCCACTGTTGTTGTAATTTCCTTGTATCAGTTGAGCCCCTGCGTGGGCCTATCTTGCAGTATTAGCCCCTGTGTGGGTATGTATGTTTGTTTGTTTTGACCCCTGCGTGGGTCTATCTCTCTGTTAACCCCTACGAGGGTGTGTTGTTTGTTTAAGTCCCTGCGTGGACTAGTATTTCAATTTGACCCCTGCGTGGGTATGTTGCTTTATTAAAAAGTCCCGTTTAGGGCGACGTGTAACCTATTAATAATTAATGGAATATTTAATTTATAAATTTCATTTTTGCCATTATGTGCATAAATAAATTATACATGAAATAAATAAATCAAAATCATTCCTTTTAAAAATATAATCTGCCTATTTAAATATTGAATAAGAATCTTAAGAGTGAAACCTAGCCTGAGTGTCATTGTGAAGACCTGGCCATGATGGTAAGACCTGTTTAAAAGATTCAAATCCCTGTTAACATCTGTAAGCATGTTAACGCTCCTGGCAGACGTGATTCGTTAAAATCACACACGTCATTCTTATATAAGGATTCTTCAAAAGATTCCTAACCCAACTTAATGATCTCTGAATCATGGGTTTAAATCATCAATTAAGATGATCATATTTTGACCATACATTGGTAATATAGTGCCTACGGGCCTTGCTCATTTCTACATGAGCCAAAAGACAGTGGTAGCTATGACTCCCTGTCCGAAAAAGGTAACGAACTATGTTCAAGCCTTAAAAGCTTTGATTCTCTGAAATCATAGCTTATAATTTATAAATGTCCTTGTGACTAGGCCTGTTGTGCCACTAATAAAACTGTTATTGTTTTTATAATTAGGATAAATTGTAATAAAATCCCAAATAAATATAATTAACAAATTAACCAGATATGGTTTATGTATACCATGGTTAATGAATTGCCATAAAAGAAAATTATATGATAAACTCCCAAATAAACTATTGTTCTTGTCTTATGTAACAGTTTAAATTAAAATGGCTGACTCGGATGAAATTAATAGTCACCCAAGGGAGAACAATGATAACGCCCAAATTAATCTAACGGGTGCTGATCTGAAAGCGTTAGTAGACGATGCAGTTGCAAAGGCCTTAGAGCGGTAGTACGAAGAATATAGTGGGACTCGAAGTAGGACCCTATCTACACCGCATTCGAAGCCACCTTCCAAGAAGGAAGAACCGAAGAAAGATGATGATCGACTCTCCTCAAACCACCACAGTGCCCCATCTCAACAGATTGTACTAAATCAAGAACCCCGTAGTAAGGGTTGCTCCTATAAATACTTTGTTTCATGCAAACCCAGAGATTTCACTGGGGAAAAAGGAGCCATTGACTGCATGACGTGGTTAGATGAGATGGACACAGTAGTGGATATCAGCGGGTGCGTTGAGAGGGATATAGTCAAGTTTGTGTCGCAATCTTTTAAAGGCGAGGCTTTAGCCTGGTGAAGATAACTGATTCAAGCCACTGGGAAGATCCCATTATACAACATGTCATGGGAACAATTCGTTGCCCTCATCAGGGAGAATTACTGTCCTCAGCATGAGGTCGAGAAGATTGAGTCAGATTTTCTTTCGTTGGTAATGACCAATCTAGATTGTCAAGCTTACCTCACGAGCTTTAATACAATGTTGAGGTTGGTTCCGTATTTGGTGACCCCGGAACCCAAACGAATAGCTCGTTTCATTGGGGGTTTAGCCCCCGAGATAAAGGCAAGCGTGAAGGCCTCTCGGCCAGCTACTTTCAGATCTGTAGCTGACATATCTCTGTCCCTCACTCTGGACGCGATCAGACAAAGATCGCTGAGGAACAAAGATGCTGAGAAAAGAAAACGTGAAGATGATAATTCACGGAGGTCAAACAAGAAGCATCGAGGAAACAATGAGCACAGAAAAGGGTCTGATTCTAGGAAGGATGGGCATCAGTCTGGTGATAAGCCCAAGTGCAAAGCCTGCAAGAAACAACACTTCGCAGACCCATTCGAAAACCTTTGCATTGCATGTGGGATATGCAAGTCCAAGGATCACAAGACCTTGGATTGCAAGAAGCTGAAAGACGCAACGTGCTACCGTTGCAATGAAAAGGGGCACATTAAGACCAACTGCCCAAAATATGCAAAGAAGGACGATGAAGGAAAGAAGACTAATGCTAGAGTCTTCAGGATGGATGCGAAGGAAGCAGTTCTAGACGACAATGTGATTACAGGTACTTTCCTTGTAAATGATGTCTATGCAAGAGTACTTTTTGATTCAGGCGCTGATAAGTCTTTCGTAGATAATAAGTTTTGCAAATTACTGAATTTACCTGTCAAAACCTTAAGTGTGAATTATGAGGTGGAGTTAGCAGATGGCACTATAGAAACCGTCTCAACTGTGTTAGATGGATGTGTTATATCCATTAAGAACCACTCTTTTCCTCTGTCCCTACTTCCCTTTAAGCTAGCCGGTTTTGACATAGTTTTGGGTATGGATTGGTTATCTCATAACCAGGCCCAAATAGTATGCAACAAGAAACAAGTGGTGATTAAGACTCCGTCTGGTGAATCACTTGCCATTCGGGGAGATACCCAGTATGGACTGCCTGAGCAAGTGACTATGCTCAAGGCCTCCAAGTGTTTAAAGAAGGGTTGTGTCATCTACATGGCACAAGTGATTATTGATGAGCCTAAACCGAAGATAGAAGATATCCCCGTCATTTCTGAATACCCTGAAGTTTTTCCTGAAGAACTACCTGGTTTACCACCAGATAGACAAGTTGAATTCAGAATTGACATCATCCCTGGAGCAGCACCAGTTGCTAGAGCACCTTATAGGTTGGCACCAACGGAGATGAAAGAATTGAGAACGCAACTAGACGAATTGTCAAGAAGAAGGATGGATCGATGCGTCTGTGCATCGATTACCGTGAGCTTAATAAGGTCACAATCAAGAATAGGTACCCATTGCCCAGAATCGACGATCTATTCGATCAACTCCAAGGGGCAAGCTACTTCTCCAAGATTGACTTAACGTCAGGTTATCATCAATTGAAGGTTAAAGATGAAGACGTACACAAGACTGCATTTAGGACTCGTTATGGTCATTACGAGTTCCTAGTGATGCCTTTTGGGCTCACTAATGCACCTGTCGCATTCATGGATCTCATGAATCGCGTCTGCAAGCCCTACTTGGACAAATTTGTCATCGTCTTCATTGACGACATCCTCATCTACTCGAAGAACAAGGTTGATGTTAGGATCGGAGGCTCTCATGATTGTGTTTGTTTGTATGATTTGAACAATGAATGAGTATGAAACAATGTAAAGTGCAGCGGAAATGAATAACAAACTTTGTAAACACAATCAAAGGAGAAAATAGTTTTGAAAAAGCATATGCAATTCATTTAGTCAAAAGATTTACAATACGAATCAAATGATTTCAAACATGCTTACAAACTAAGCTCCCCCTCAGCCTGATGCCCCAAGGTTGGATTGTACAAGATGAAAGGATTGAATTGAGGAGAATAATTCTCTCAAAACAAATCAAATGTAACAGTACAGAGTACTGTTCCATTTATAGACAATCCAAACCACTGAGGCATCACAGCTGACGTCACCATGAAAGCGACGTCTAACAGTCTAACAACATGTATCTACTGTTCTTATACAAACACTGCTAAACCTAACCACTGACTATACATAAAACAGATGATATACTAAACTATTGTTCTCTCCTTATGTCAGTGCTTTCCTCAAGGTTGATCAGTCCTTGATTGGGCAGTGCTTTGTCATCAGCAGTGCTTAGTTCTCAGCAGTCTTTTTGGCTTCATCAGGAGTTAGAAGAGCAGCAACAGTTGTATCAGGACAGTGGATGTAAGACCATCAGATGTTATAATCACTTTCAAGGGAGAAGACTTAGCGTAAACTGCTGCTTAGTGTGAATCCACTAACATGATCCGGTTTTGGCTTTCATTATCTGTTCCTCTGGTAGGGTTCAATCCCAACAATCTCCCCCTGGAACAGATAATGCCAAAACCCTTCATTATTCTGGATCTTTATTCCTTATCAGAAGTTCTTTGACTTGTTCTTTAAATTTCAGCTCAAAATCCTGAGAACTTGTATCATCTTCATCCCGACACAATGTAAGCTCAAGGAGATCTTGTAGATCTTCAACACCCAGGCCTAGTGCTTGATTCCTTGATATATGCTTCACTTCACCATTGATTCTGACCAGAGTCAATACATGGGTCTTTTGATCAGAGAGCCACTTTAGTATTTTTAAACCAAATGGGTTTCTAGGGAGAGATTTATTTGAAGATGAGATGTTGGCCTTGTGAAAACTTGCAGACTTTCAGACATTCGTTTGAAGGCCATTTCAATGACATTGTTTGCTGCAGCTATGTCTTCTGCAGTCTCCTTTTCTATCTGCTCCTGTCTCTTTTGTTGATCTGGCTCAATGTCTGAAACTTCTGAAGTGTTTGGTGATGCAGGCTTAGTTAATGCCTTCTTAAAAAGGTTTTGAAGCTTTTCTGAGCTCTCTTCTTTTAGACCCATTTTCATGATGGTTTCTGTGAAGTACTCAGCTTCCTTTTTCTTTACCTCTTCACTCGTCAGCTGTTTTCCTTCTTCTTGGTTTGACACAAGAATAGGATTTTCTGTTGACTTGAACAGTGTTTTGAGGTTTTCAATCTGTTGTTCAAGTTTCCGCATTTGTTCATGTTTCTTTGAAGTGCCTGAAACAGTTATCTTCCTTTTCTTCAACCTTTCATAGGCTTCATCAGTATGCTGCTTTGACCATTTTGATATGGCATTGGCAGTGTCCACTTTTGCATCTATCAATTCCTGTTTCTTTCTTTTGTACTCAGTTGTTAGGTCAGCGATGAGCTTTTTGTGTTTTCTCCAATTTGGAGCATTTTTCTTCTTTCTAGGATCGTTCTTGATTCTATCAATCCTATCAGCCTCATGCTTTAAAGCCACTATTGGCCATTCTTCAAATTGGTTTTCTTCAGCAGGATAAAATTTTTCTTGCATGATGTATGCAAGAAGTTTTCTTCTCATTTATTTTCGTTGATATGCCTTTTCTTTGCTCAGCTCTTGTGCAAAATCTTTTATTTGTTTAACTTTTGTGAGCAGAAATTCCAATCTTTCAGCAATGGCTTCATCACCTTGACCTTCACATTCAACCTTTGCTCTTATCTTTGCTTGTCTTGCTTTGAGCTCAAGATATTCATCCATGTCTTCTGGAATTAGGAAGCCAACGAGTGAAGGAAATCTTCTGTTTGAAGGATCATCATCAGTGTAGAATTGCCTCATCTCATTTTTTATAGCTTCTAGTTCCAACGGATATTTTGCAGCAGTGGGATCATATTTATCCTCATTTGGCTGAGTAAGTTTTCTTTTTCTAGTGTAGAGCTTTGAGGATAAAGAGGATTTTGATTGTGATGTAGGAATGATGAAAGCAGTGGTGGATGGTTGACTAACAGCTGTTGAAACAACTGGTGGTTCAACCTCTGTTGTCATTACAACTATTGATGTGTCAGTAGATGTCTTCTGCTTTTGAGCAGGGGTTGAAAGTGGTGAAGTGGTTTTTGATGGTGGTGATGGTGGTGGTAACTCATCATCAGGAATGAAAACCCTTCTCCTTTTTATTGTAGGAGAGGCTGATGATGTCGTTGGTGGATCAGTGGTTTGAATGATGGACAATGTCTGACTAACAGCTGTTGAAACAACTGGTGCTTCAACCGCTGTTGTCATTACAACAGATGTTGTTGTAACATCTGCTGTCTTCTGCTTTATGGCAGGAGGCAACGATGGTGATATGATTGTAGATGTTGATGATGGTAGAGCAGTGATTTTGGTGGTGTGTGGTGAAGTTATGTGTGTTGATGAGATGACAGCTGTTTGGCTACTGCTAGTAGTTTTTGTAACTACTGCTGTATCAGCTGTTTGGATGGAAGTTTCAGATGTTGAATCTTTTGAGATTTTAGATGGCTGTTTTCCTTGTTCTGGTTCAGCATACAGACCATCTTCAATTCCCTTTTTCTTCATCTTTTTTACATTCTCCCTTTTTTTGGCATTATCTGCAAGAGGGTTATCCATAAAAAGGATAGTAGAGGGAGCTTTTCCAGAAGTGCTATGGAGATGTGCTTTGATAGCTTTGATGTTTGCTTGAGTATCTTTGAATCTCGACTCCACCATGTTTGTCAGTATTTTCACATGTATCTCATGCTGCTGATCAGCCATCTGTTTTTGTTTCTCAAGCATGGGTTGAAAGATATTCCAGAGCTCATTTGCAGCAATTGCTTGTGGTGGAGCAGATGCTTGAGGTGAAACAGGTGCTTGTGGTGGGGCAGCAGTAGATTGTGCTTTTTGAGCTTTTAAAATCTCTTGCACCATATCCTTTATTTCAGCAACTGAGGTTTCCAGTTTTTCAACTCTTCCCGTCAATTCCTGGTATTTTGAATCATCACCCACTTTAATGGGATCATCTGAATCCCCACCTGCAGTGGTTGTATCAATGTGTGACTTAGGAACTGAGTCCCAAAAATCACCCATTGATGCCCCTTGTTCTTGGTACTGGGGACTTCTTTCTTCAGCACTTGATAAACCTTTGATGGTACCAGTGGTTAGAACCAACTCACTGGTGGTTACCGATGGTGCTATGGAAGAAATTGCCTTCAAGGGAGTCTTACTAATGAAACAACTGTCCAACTGAAGATCTGTTGATCCATCAGTTGTAGTTGCTGCTCCACTTGAACTACCACCGAGAGTTACTTGTAACTCAGGGGGTGTAACCTCCTCAGTTGTTGCTGGGATAGCAGAGGTATAAGCATCAGACCCAGTCACTTGTAGGAGCGTACTCTCTTTGATGAGTGATTGAGAGGAACTGGTTTGTGTCTGAGCTATAACAACTGCATGCAACAAGGGTAGCATGGATTGTGGTAATATTATTGGTGTGGGAGTTGAAAGAGACATGTCCTTGGGATCAGGACTGAGGAAGATGGATCCGATTGAATCCAGAGCTTCATATTGTGGGGTCCCTGTGCTTACAACCTGATCCTTTTGTGAGGATGCAGGAGGAGTTTTAGGCAATGGTGGAGATCTTTCTACCAACTGCTGTGAGGAAGTAGCAGCAGTGGTTTGTGGTGACATTTGTGTTGTCACAGGAATTAGCTCTGGGATCTCATCTTCCAGAGTTGCCTTTGTTTTGGGTTTGGGGGGCTTTCTGGATGTTTTCCTTTTGGTCTTTTTGGTAGTGGCAGGTGTGGGTTTCAAAGCAGTGGTAGTGCTGCTATGATCACCTGGAGCAGTGGGCTCAACAGCAGATGTCTGAGGAGCAGTAGTAACTGCTAAATTCTGCTCAGACACCTCTGCTTTTGTTTTTATTGGTGCCAACATTCTAGTGAATGTTTCAGGTGTTAAACTTTTTATTTGAAAATAAACACCTTGTTTTGGCACATTTTCATTTTCTTTTTCAAATTTTTGTTTAAAATAGTAACTTAGAAACCTTGGAAAGAGTAAAAATGTTTTGCTATCAACATTCTTTACCAAGTCATTGAAGATTTCCTGGGAATAGTTGTAATCTTTATTATTTAAAATAGCATAGCCCAGGCATTGAATCTTCAATGGTATTTCGTTAAACGCTGTTGTTTTATTTGAAACACATGACAAAAGTGTGTGAAATAGAAATCTGGGTGCAGACGGAAAATATCCTTTTTGTAAGGTATCTACCTTTGATTGTTCTGCATACCCCCTTTTCAGAAAGTCAGTTTTCAACTCGGTTTTGTCAAAAGAAGTTTTACCTTTCTGATCATCGAGTTTAAAGACTTCTGAGATTGTTTGTGGAGTGATTTGGATCGCTTTACCCTGTATCGAGGAGTTGATGGCTACTACTTTATCGTCTTGTTTCTCAAGAGTAGCATTTTTCCAGAACTCTCTCTGGGTTTGCAGGTAAATGGGAGCGTCTGCTATCAACAAAGTTTTGTACTTTGATTCAGATAGTGTGTCGATGACGGAATCGAAGGTGCGGTTGTTTGAGGGTTTTGTGAGGAGACCCAAGTAGTTGTGCGGTGATTTGTATGGGATTTCAATGGTTTCTTCGGTCGTTTGAGCGACCTCTTTTGAAGATGATGGTGATTTTGGTTTAGATTTTGATTTTGATTTTGACTTCGTCATTTTGATGAAGAAGAATCGGAGAGTGATTTAGGAAGAAAAGTTGGAAACTGCTTTGAGAAGAGAACTTTGGAATTTAATTCGACAGTGTAAAACCCTGTTTGGGGGTTTTGATCAGGGTTTTATTTAGGGAAAAAGTGATCGCTGATGTGGCAGCGGTTATTATGATCTGAAGGCTAAAAACTGACCACGTGTCAAACTCTGATGAAATGGATGAATAGTAGAGGACAGTTGTTTTGAAAACCACTGATGAAGCAAACATCAGTGGTTACAACGGTAATAATGTGACGTCAGTGTATGATTTTTACTATCAGTAGATAGTATATCAGTGGAGAGGACACTGATTTTGAGCATCAGTGCTTGTCAAGAGAAATGAAGGAACAGTGGTTGACTTTCAGCAATGGAAAGTAATTAGAAAACAGATGTTTGAACTAGACAGTGGTTGGAGGTAAAGTAATGATTTGAAAGACCAGTATGTCAGCAACTGTTTTGAGAATTTTCATTCAAGGTTTTGCCACATGTCAATTACACATTTTGAAGCCTTTTCAACTTATTGACAGTGGTTTAGTACCCCAGATGATGTAAACTTTTTACTAAGGCAACTCATCCTTGTTAAAATATTTGAATTAAAACATGAGTGCCCAAGTATTTTAAAAATCTGTTGACAATCAATCCTTCTTATAAAGTAAGAACAAACTTGAGTTTGACATGACCTTGACAAATACACCATTTCCTTTTGATCTGCTTGAGGATAAATTAACCAACAAAAATAAAGGTTATCTATCCTGACAGGAGATTGAAACTTTTACTATCAAAAACCAGTAAAAGTTCAAAATATATCATTTAAAAAAAAATAGAGAATAATATGTCCTGCTTTATTAGAGAAAATCCTTCTTAGGAGAAAAAAATTAAAGGATTTTCTAACAACAGCACCAAAGGGACCTGGTAAAACAATAATAAAGCACATAATCATCTCATGCTCAAGTTTATAAGAATGGTCAGTGGTTGAAGACAGTGGTATGAATTTTAACTGCATTTTATCCACTGCTTGGTACCATTTTCTTGTTGATGATTGACAACAGAAATGAGAACACATTGTCACATGAGTTTTTAAAAACTCAGTTGTAGACTTTGTTATCATGTGAAAATTCTGAAAATTTGTCTAGTCCTCTTTTAAATACATTTACTGGGAATACAATTGTTCCCTGAATTTTCTTAAATCAATGATTGCACATAGTTGCTTAATAACCACAATTACCCCAACCTTTGACTCAAAAGTGTTTTATGTTTATACTCTTTCCTTTTGACTTCAAAAGTTTTGAGATAAACACACTTCTGAGTTTTTGTTAATTTTCTTCTTCCCCTTTCACCCTTCCCATTTATAAGTAATGAATTACTTACTGGGGGATCTTTGTTGAGAAAAATCTTAATCCAATATCATTTTGTCGTAATGTTTTGAGAGAATTGGTCATGTTTGCACAAGTTTTTCAACCAATCTCACACTACATATGATATGGATTATGTTGATCCCTGATTTTCTGAATGTATTTTAACATAGTTGATTTTGTCCATTTGAGGATCCTCAACCTGTTTTTTCAACACACCAGATCTTATGACTAAAGTTTTAATTTCCCTCTTTCATTTTTTACCAAAAACACTAATGTTTTAAGAACATAGGTTTTGTTCATCTGAGGTTCATACTTTAGTATTAAACATGATGAAACATCACAAAATTCACAACAATAGTTGAAATCAATTTTGAAAATAAGAAATAATCCCATAGTTTTAACAGATATGTTTTCAGATCTAGAAACCATGAGTGTCTTGTGCATGAAATCACTTGTTGTGTGAGATTTGTGTGTCATATGACATCTTGGTTGATTTACAGAGTTTTTGAATAACCACTTTAAGTGTTATCATCCGTTACTCTGTTTTTCAACTGAATACAACCAACCTTAGTATCATTTGAATTTTGAGCCGAACTGTTATGTCAATTTGACTGTTAAATCAAAATTGACTGTCCAGGCTCTGATACCAATTGTTAGGATCGGAGGCTCTCATGATTGTGTTTGTTTGTATGATTTGAACAATGAATGAGTATGAAACAATGTAAAGTGCAGCGGAAATGAATAACAAACTTTGTAAACACAATCAAAGGAGAAAATAGTTTTGAAAAAGCATATGCAATTCATTTAGTCAAAAGATTTACAATACGAATCAAATGATTACAAACATGCTTACAAACTAAGCTCCCCCTTTGCCTGATGCCCCAAGGTTGGATTGTACAAGATGAAAGGATTGAATTGAGGAGAAGAATTCTCTCAAAACGAATCAAATGTAACAGTACAGAGTACTGTTCCATTTATAGACAATCCAAACCGCTGAGGCATCACAGCTGACGTCACCATGAAAGTGACGTCTAACAACCTGTATCTACTGTTCTTATACAAACACTGCTAAACCTAACCACTGACTATACATAAAACATATGATATACTAAACTACTGTTCTCTCCTTATGTCAGTGCTTTCCTCAAGGTTGATCAGTCCTTGATTGGGCAGTGCTTTGTCATTAGCAGTGCTTAGTTCTCAGCAGTCTTTTTGGCTTCATCAGGAGTTAGAAGAGCAGCAGCAGTTGTATCAGGACAGTGGATGTAAGACCATCAGATGTTATAATCTCTTTCAAGGGAGAAGACTTAGCGTAAACTGCTGCTTATTGTGAATCCACTGACATGATCCGGTTTTGGCTTTCATTATCTGTTCCTCTGGTAGGGTTCAATCCCAACCGCTGATCATGAGAAGCATCTTCGATGTATTCTTTCATTACTTCAGCAGGAGAAGCTCTATGCCAAATTCTCTAAATGTGAATTTTGGCTTCGTGAAGTCCAATTTCTTGGACATGTAGTTAACAAACGCGGAATCCAAGTGGACCCCGCCAAGGTTGAAGCTGTCATGAACTGGCAAGAGCCAAAGATGTCTACAGAGATTCGTAGCTTCCTGGGATTGGCAGGATATTACAGGCGTTTCATTGAAAATTTTTCAAGGATTGCTGCACCCCTAACTTCCTTGACTAGGAAGAAAGTAAAGTTTGTTTGGGGCTCTAAGCAGCAAGAATCCTTTGATATCCTTAAACAGAAGTTGAGCAACGCTCCTGTACTGACGTTACCTGAAGGTACCGAAGAATTTGTGGTTTACTGCGATGCATCACACACCGGGATGGGATGTGTGCTTATGCAGAGAGGCAAAGTGATTGCCTACGCGTCAAGACAGTTAAAAGTGCATGAAAAGAATTACACCACCCATGACTTGGATTTGGGTGCCGTTGTGTTTGCACTGAAGCTATGGAGGCACTATTTGTATGGAATCAAGTTTGTGATCTATTCTGATCACAAGAGCCTCCAACATCTGTTTAATCAGAAGGATTTAAACATGAGGCAGCGCCGATGGATGGAGACGTTGAATGATTATGATTGTGAAATCAAATACCATCCAGGCAAAGCAAACATGGTTGCTGATGTCTTAAGCAGGAAGGAAAGGGTGAAACCCATCCGAATCAATGCCAAGAGCATTGAAATAAAGAACAGTTTGACCGAAAGGTTGTTAGCTGCACAGAAGGAAGCTGTGTTGGAAGCTAACTATCCTAATGAAAAGCTAGGGGTAACTGAGGAGCAGTTATCACTTGGCAAGGACGGAATTCTTAGATTGAATGGACGAATATGGGTTCCAATCTATGGAGGACTTCGAGATGTTATCCTCCAGGAAGCCCATAGTTCTAAATATTCCGTTCATCCTGGAGCTAATAAGATGTACCAGGATCTAAGGGCAAACTATTGGTGGATAGGCTTGAAGAAGTCTGTAGCCACCTATGTAGCTAAATGCTTGACGTGCGCGCAAGTCAAAGCTGAACATCAGAAACCGTCAGGTTTACTACAACAGCCTGAACTTCCCACATGGAAGTGGGAAATGGTAACTATGGATTTTATCACCAAGTTACCTAAAACAAGGAAAGGAAATGATACGATATGGGTAATCATAGACAGACTGACTAAGTCAGCACATTTCCTACCCATTAAGGAGACTTATAGCTCCGACATGTTAGCCCAATTATACGTAGATAAGATTGTAGCTCTACATGGTGTACCTATAGCTATTATCTCTGACAGGGATACTAGATACACGTCACATTTTTGGAAAAGTTTCCAGCAATCTTTGGGCACGCGTTTAAATTTCAGTACGGCTTACCACCCTCAGACTGACGGACAGAGTGAGCGTACCATCCAAACATTGGAAGACATGCTACGTGAATGTGTGATTGATTTAGGTGGTAGTTGGGATAACCACCTACCATTAATTGAGTTCTCTTACAACAATAGCTACCATACCAGCATTAAGGCTGCGCCTTTCGAGGCTTTATACGGTAGAAAGTGTAGAACGCCCGTTTGTTGGGCAGAAGTTGGAGATGTCCAACTGTCAGGACCGGAGATAGTCTTTGAAACGACGGACAAAATTGTCCAGATTCGTGACCGTCTCAAGGCTGCCCGAGATAGGCAGAAGAGCTACGCAGATCCGAAGCGTAAACCTATGAAATTCGAAGTAGGTGACAAAGTGTTGCTTAAAGTATCACCCTGGAAGGGAGTGATGCGATTTGGTAAGAAAGGCAAGCTAAGCCCGTGATACATAGGACCTTTCGAGGTTATCGAACGAGTTGGATCAGTTGCCTATAAGTTAAACTTACCGGGAGAGCTTAGTGGTATCCATAATGTATTCCACATCTGCAATCTGAAGAAGTGTTTCGCTGATGAATCACTGGTCATACCACATACAGATGTGCATATAGATGAGAGCTTAAAATTTGTGGAAAAACCATTGTCGATTGAGGATCGACATGTTAAGAAGCTTCGAAGGAAGCATGTGTCTATTGTGAAGGTTAAATGGGATGCCCGTAGAGGTCCCGAATACACGTGGGAGGTTGAGTCCACAATGAAAGAAAAATACCCTTATTTGTTTCAGTAAATCTCGAGGTTGAGATTTCTTTTAAGGGGGTGAGGATGTAACACCTCGAAAATTCACGTCCTATAATGTGTTGACACGTGTCATAAGTTTGAACGTGTGAAAGGATGTTCTTGAGGGACTAAAGTTGATGAACATGGAAAGTATGTGAATATACGAGTTCAAAATGTCAACAGTGAATAAATATACTTTATAATAACCCTACATGATGTTTATACCATCAAACGAATAAATCATGGATCATACGAAGCTAAAAGTGAGAGATTACAAACTATAGGGGTTAAATGTGTCAACATGTTTAAGTTATACCTCTGAGTGACCTTTTAGCAAACCTGAAGCTTTGTAAACAATTAATTATGCTCACTAGAATGCACGATAAAAATTTCATAAAGTTTCGTTATCGTATGAGAAAGTTATGATCAAATTCGTATGCGAGGGGTTAAAGCGTTAACGTTGAAAATTGTGACTTTTCGGGTTAACCAGAAGTGACCAAGGACTTGGCAAAGTGGGTATAAGTCTTGAAGCCCTTGTAGGTAAATGTGAAGGGGTCAAATTGCAAGAAATAAGCTTATTTGACCTTTCGAAAGGCCAAGGGACAATATGCAAAAACTTGAAAATGTGAAAACCTGAAAACGAGGCTTTGGCGGGCCGCGTAAGAGTCTTTATGATCTTACGCGGGCCGCGTCAGACGCCCAGATACAGAAACTCTAGACAGCAGCCTGTATTCGTGCATAACCGACCCAAAACAGATATTTTCACATCATGGGCGACCCCTAAACAGTCCTAGGCACTTAGGGACATCTGTTGATGATCCATTATCAGTTGTAGCACTTGTTGTCAATGATCTAAGTGCTTTTGAACACTATAAAAGGCCACAAGGTTGCAACCATTTCTTCACACCTTCCTTCAGCATTTCTGATCATTTCTGGAGCTCCAAAGCAGACTCAAGTGATCACTAATCGTGCATTGGACTTCAGTAAGTATGCTTAACCTTTCTTAGTTAAGTTTTTGATTAGTTTTAGCTTAAAAGTCAAACCGTCGTAATTAACGGTTGACTTAGCGATTAATCATTGATGATCCAGTGATTAGTCAAATTGAAAGTAGTTATAAGTTGGTAATTATGTGGGCATTAAACCCTTAAAAGGGCACCCTCTGATTCCCACTCTAACTAGGTCAAATGTCGGGTCAAACTTGTTATTAAAAAGTCAACAGAATGCTTAATTTACAATTTATGCATAATTAGCAATGTAGAACCCATACAACCTGTTTGATCATTAATATAACTTGGTAATTAGTGTAAGAACATGTCCAAACATGTTCAACCCGACAATTTTCTGTTTAGACCCGGTTCGGAACCGAAAGTCGCAAAACTTTGACTTTTGCTTTGACTTCAGTTCTGACCCGTTTTAGTATGTTTTGGAATTTCCTTAGAGCTTCCTTAGGACCAGGTTACATGCTAGTATAACCCTCTGTGATTATACACCATGGATCATTAGTTATCCAATTAATATGCATGATTCCGTTAATTGCTCATATGTTGACAATTATGCCCTTTTCACCATAAAACGTGATTTTTGAAAATGTAAAAGAGTAGAAACCTTAGTTACTGAAATATAAACTTGTACCCAAAGTTTGACATCAGTTTGAGGTGTAGTTTGAGAGTTATGCTCATTAGCGTAAATTGAAAGCTTTATGTTAATTAAACGGCGTAATTAGCGTATAGCCTATTTAAACCTACTTTTTGATATCAAACTTATTACCCACTGATGTAATATATTATTTTGGGATTTTTGAAGATTTTTAATTAATTTTAGGCTGAGCATAACTTTTAGTCATAGGTTTATCCGGTAATTGTCGGTTTTGCCCTTACGGGCTATAAAATGAGTTTTACATATCTTTTCGACCCGAAACTTTTTGCTACTGATTTTATATGATAAATAAATTATTTTAGACCTTCTGGAATAATAAAAATATCAGCTTTATTTATAGAACCCGGAAACGGCTTCTAATCGCCTTTTTAAGCGTTTTTAACGCATAGTATGTACTAAAACTATTTTAAACATACAAAGGTTAATACCTACTGATATTTTAGGTAAATTATAAAATTTTAACAGTAAGCAAAAGTTGTTTAACTCAGACTTCAGTTTTGAGCTTTTCGGCTTATGTGAAATTACCAAAATGCCCCTACGGTGCATAGATTGGTTATAATTGATAAATTTCACATATATACAATACCCTACTGTTATAACTTGGCAAACTAATTATTTTTGCTGAACATATCAGACCTGTAACTCAGGTTGATACTTAAACTCTTTTATAACCTTATGAATGACCAAATTACCCCTACGGGGCATAGTTTGTGTTTAAATTCGTTTTGGGCATAATGGAAGGTATCCTACTGATATCACAACATATTTGAGGCATATTAACTTAGGAAACCTGGTTAGGACCCTTATGACTACCCGTTACGTCTCTTGCGCGTACGGTTCGGCTTATGTAACTAGTTTACATAAATTAGCCGAAACGGGTCAAACCTTATTGGTTTTACCCCAAAATTCAGAATGTGCCTAGATTACCCATATAAGGCAAGTCTTCAATCTTGTCGGGTCTAAATCACATTCTATTCCGGACTTCGCCTAACCGTGCGTTTGAACCGTAAAATTAACCGGTCTAAGCTCAAGCTTAACTAAAGACCGTTAGGATTCTAATAGGTTATTATAAACCTTTGTTCCAGAATAGGAGGACCAGTAAAAGCTACTTGCATTTGCTTATTGTGATTATTACTTTGCTCAGGTAAATACTTTTAACTTATATTCCCTATACCGGCTTGGGGTACGGTATATAAAATACCGCTTGGTCGGGCATTAAATCTTCCATCGTTTGATGGTTAATTAATATTTGATCGGCCTGTTTAAATTATTTTGTTGCTTAAAAGCCTTTGGGAGGTTAATGACCATGTCCCGGATATCCTTGGCATCATTTTACGAAATGGCCACGACCTTAGCACGCGCGTGTAGGCGTACACCCGCTAGTGCTTATATAAACAATAAGGTATAACCGCTGGTCACGGGAACAACCCGTCGCGGGACTATATCATGTGGTGTGTCTATTAAGCTTTAACCCGGCACGACCCGGGCTACTGAACGCATAAGAAACATGTAATTCTTTTACGAGATTATATATTTAAATAATTATCCCAGGTTATAAAAAGTTTGTGCCACGTGCATTTAAATCAATTTTATTAAACTTTTCAAAATGAGTCGGTTGAATGTATTTACCAGTGTAAACTGACGTATTTTCCCAAAAAGATTAAATGCAGGTACTAATCGTAATCGGCTGGATTTCTCCTTAGCATCAATAAAGAGTCTCGCAAGCTTAAGATGCCTAAAGTCTGTTGAACTATTGTTTCCTAATTATTTTGATCCTTCTGTGGATAAACATTCGACTATTGTGATATTTGATATTACAAATTATTAAAGTTGAATTGTATCTTTCAATTGCTTCCGCTGTGCATCTTAAATATTGTGTTGATTGACTATTATGTTGCCAACCACGTCACGATACTCCCCCACCGGGCCCACCGGTCAAGCGTGTGGAATTCGGGGTGTGACAACTAGTGACCTTGCTTGCAGTGAGGGGCTTGCCCTTTCGGGGGTTGAAGCCTTTTGACCCCTGGATAATAGAGTGTGCTTTGAGGACCTGCATTGCTTTTACGGCTGGCGAGTTGGTGAAGTAATCTGGAGATATGACTACTTACTGTTCCGTGCTACTTTATCTCCTTTTCCCAGGTTTTTAACCTTTGAACCATTTTGCCTTATGAGCATTTACGTATTTAAATCATTTATATTTGGTCTTGGGCTACCCCCGTCATCAGCCCCCCAAGTCAGAGGTTTTTGGGAAATGAGCTCAAAGACTTCTGGATTTTTATACGTATGTTTTTCTGTCCAAAGGCTTCGAGGGTTCGAGGGTTGGAAGGTTGAAACGGTTTTTGAATTTCGGAATTTGACAAGACAGTTGACAAGACATGTGGCAGTTTGTCAGGCGGCGGTTTTAAATTCTGCCTGTTGATAATTATCCCTAATCTCATTTATTTACACCTTTTTATTTTGGAAGACCATTACTTGCTCCTTATTTCTCTCAAGTATCCCTCTTTTTCAAAATCAGGCCAGTTCCGTTTTGCTTATTTTCTCTTTAATTGTTCATGTCATGGGTGCTCGTAAGGATATGACAAAGTCTTTTTCTCGACTGACCCAAGAGGAAGTCGATTTATTTTGTATGGAATGGGGTATAGGGACGAAGTATAAACCGGTTGCACCGGCTTGCGATAAATCTATCAATGACTGTCCTTCTGGTATGATTGCCTTGTATTGTCGTCATTTTGAGTTTTCCAATCTTCGTTATCCGTTTTCAAACTTTGTTTTGAATATTTTGGAATATTATCGAGTGTCTTTTGGTCAGATTCACCCCCTTGGCATGGCTAGGGTTTTACATTTTGAAATTTTGTGCCGGGCTACCGGTTATGACCCATCTCTGTTGTCCTTCCGTCGCTTCTTCCGGCTTGCTAAGAATGGTGATTGGTTTACCTTTGAAACCACTCAAGTTGATGCTTGTTTAATTTCGTCCATGGTTTCTACACTTGGGGTCTGGAAAGATCGGTTTTTCTGGGTGTCGAAGGAAATTGTTCATTTCAAACTTGTTTGGAGACACCCGGATGCTGTTCTGAACGAGCCGGAGCCTTCTGATTCCGAAATAAACACTCGTTTTTTAGAAATTCTCAGGGAGTGCACCTCGAGGCTTCGTCCCTTCCCTGAGCATTTGTTGGTGTTGTTGGGTATAAGTAAAGTGTGGGAAAATGCCAACCGGGATCCGGTGCTTATTAGAGATGGGAAGGGTATGCATTTATTCTTTTCTTTCTTTTTTGTTCCTTTTTCTTTGTTTGCTTATGTGCTTTTTGCATTTGTGTTGCAGTTATGTCTGCCCTTGATTTTATTAAAAGTGATGACACGTCTGATGTTGCCTTTGATGATGTTGCTGCTACTCCTGGCGAGAATGCGGTTGTTAAGGGTTCTGATTACAAGTTTGAGGGTTCTGGTTACGTGAATGTTCCGAATGTTAAAGGCTTTACCAAGGTTACTGCTTCCAAAGGTTCTACCCGTCGTTCCCAACGTCATCTGAAAGGTGTTGATCAGCCTTCTGGTTCAGAGCCTATCGATGTTAGTGATGATATTGAGGCATCAGGGGATCAGGCTGTGGATGTTGGCAAGGGTAAGGAAAAGGAGTTAATTGTTTCAAGCAAGAAGAAGAAATTGATTAAGAAAAGTACCACTCCTGTTATTCAGGGTTCATCAGCCAAAAGTGTTGAGAGTTTCGAAGGTTCAGAGGGTCAGGATATTTATGTACCTAACTGGGGGGTTAAGGTTGGTGATAGTTTTAAGGACCCGGCTGTTTGTGCTGAAGCCTTGGCTCATTTTGCTCCTCCCGGTGTTCGAAGTGCCATATCTGAGATGGAGGCTGATCATCTTATTTCTAGGATGATGCTCAGTTCCTGCAACCTTTTTGGCTGAAGGTGTTACTCGCTTTGCTAAAGGGATGCAGGAGTATGAGGAAGCTTCCAAGAAGAAGGAGAAAAAGAAAGCTTCAATTGTTGTAATGAAGAAGGAAATCGATATCTTTTCTGAGAAAGAGTTGGCTTGGACCAAGAAAGAGTTAACAAAGAGGCACGAAATTGAGATGGGTGATCTCAAGAAGAGTTTTGAAGCTGACCGTCTGAAGCTGAAATCTGATAGAGAGGCCTTAGCTGTACAACAGAAGGCTTTTGATAAGGAGAAAGATGATTTGAAGACTTTGGTTGCCCCGGCCACTGGGGATAACCAATGGCTCATTGAGCAGGGTTTTCACCAGGTAGTTACCTATCTCTTGCATTCTAAAGAGTTTAACTCCGCTCTTGGTGATGTTTACACTAAACTGCTCAATCTGGGAAAACACCAAGGTCTTATTGCGGGTTATAAGCTTCACGAGTCTGGCCATCCTTTAGAGAAATCTCCCCTGGACTGTCACGACCCCCGACCCAGTGGTACCGGTGGTTAATTTTATAAAATATTGCAGCGGAAATTTCATCAGGACCGTGAGTTAGGAAAAATATCAGAGTTTAGAAACACCGGATTTTTATTTATTAAATAGATGAGATAAACCCATGTTTTACAAAGGTAGCTTTAATAAGATAAATTTGTTTACATAAAACAATATTTCTTAATTTGATTTAATTAATAAAATAAGCCACTTCTTGAAGCCTTTCAGTGTCGTAACCAGCTCTTATTCCAATCTACTGTAATTACCTGAAAAATGTTTGAAAAATGTTTTGTCAGTGGAAATACTGAGTGAGTTCATTCCATTTTTATAAAATATATTGTTATACCTTACAGCATTAAGGTTTTTATATTTGTTTATATTTACCCAACTTAATTAGTATTTGTCACATGGTGGTAGTTCCGATGTGACAGTAATCATATCACTCATTGGCTTACTTTCGTCCAATAGTGAATTTATCAAGTAATTATATGTTACTATTGTTCAATTTATCTGTCACTAGGCGATTCCTGTGACGGTGATCATATCACTGTTGATCATTCTTTCAACTAGTGATTCTGGTCATATCACTGTTGATCATTCTTTCAACTAGTGATTCTAGTCATGACACTGTTGATCATTCTCTCAACTAGTGCTTTTGGTCATGTCACTGTTGATCATTCTCTCAACTAGTGACTCTGGACTTAGTTGTGTCCGGTGACATTACTTTGTCAAATATATTACTTATGGCACAAAACCATTCAATCCAGAAAATGACATATATCATTTTATGTCAAACTACTATTACTTATAAAATATAATATGTTAATTAAATATTTGTAATATCATTATTTGATATATTAACGTGACTAAAAATATAATCTTCATATAGTAGAATACGTTAGGCTTGACTATTTTATCATGGTATACACCATACATTAAATTTATTAACTATTTAATGTTAAAATAATATTAATTATAGGCTACAGCTACTGAGGCATAATTCCCACTGCGATTGTGGTCATGCTACTATTGGCTAACTTTCTGGCTAATAGTAACGAGGATCAAATAATGTAGAAAACCTCCCATACCGGCAGTTATTTATAAAATATAAAAATTTAATCACTGTAAGTATAACTGGTAATCATTTAGGATTTTAGAAAGCATTTGTAAATATAATTGTATCACAAAAAGGTGATAAAACTGTGAGAAAAGAGAATGGACTCACAAACGGTGAGAAAAGAGAAATGAACTCACATTGCAGATTTCTACGGGCAAAGCTTAGTTTACAGATAAGCCTTGATATATTGCAGATTTAATTTGAGCAGAGCCTAGCCTACTGATTACCTTGTAACCTAGTGCATACAAACTAGGTAAGTAACTAATACAGCATTTATGATAACTCACGAGATACAAACCCTCACAATAAATGACAAAGTGCAATACTTAAACATCCATCGGATTCACAACGAATGACAGAGTATTCCCCGAGTTCGGGTGGTACTCAAACATCCTATCGGAATCACGACTAATGACAAAGCATAACCCAAGTTTGAGCAACACTTAAACATCCATTGGATAGTTTAATCGATCGGACATTGAATCGTATCAACGATTGAGTTAATACCCTGTTCTGCAGCACCCCGCTATACTAATTAGTGATTCGTGTGTGTTTTGAGAGTATTTGGACGATATCTCAGCGTGTATTTTGAGTTTCTTCGTCGTTTTTGTGCCCAGAATCAAGTCCCAGACGCTACTATTTATACACAAATTTTGTCAGGCTTACGGACCGTAAGCATCAACCCTTACGGTCCGTAAGGGATACATTTTTCTCATTTTCTTGCCACGTGTGTTCGAAGTGCAGGTGAGTCGACGGTTTGATTAAATTCGATTTTATAATAACTTATAAGGATAATCGTTGAGTAGGGAATGCCCCCCCTGAGTTTTAGGGGCCCTAATCCTGATTCTGATTGTTCTGAAATTTGTAGGGTTTGTACAGAATCACTTGGGTGTCTCAATTAGGGTTTCCTATTGGATAAAATAATAAAATAAATAGGACTTTTAATGAGGGTTGTTACATGTACCGACCCGAGGCTTCCGATATTTTTAAGAGTTCCGTTGAGCAAATGGAGAGGTTGTCGTATCCGTATGTGAGTCACGTTGCTTCTTGTTATGGTAAGCCTCTCTCAGTTTTGCAGGAACTGAAGCCGGATGGTTTGAATGAAAAGTTATGCGCTGAAATGCTTAGCTCCCTTTCAAGGAAACGTTCCTACTCGGGAGATAGTGAAGATACCTTTCCTGGGGAATCTGATGCTCCGAAGGATGCCAGCTTGGAGGGTTCAGCTGTTGATGATCAAGGCCCAAAGGCTAAGAAGGTTAAGAAGGTTAAGAAGGCCAAAGGTAGCAGTTCTGGGGTTTCTAAGCCTTCTACTGATGCATGAAATTCGTAGCTTTCTTAGCACTTTTTAAAACAATTTGTGGTTTGTAACCTTTAAACAATATAAGGTTTTCAGGAACCCTTAAGGTTCCTGTTGGTGGTGTTTTAGACCTACATGGTCGTTTGAACAATATCTTAACTTACAAGTCACTAGGACTTGTTATGGCTTTCCTTGCTATGATATTATGTTTATCCATTTTCTTTGCGTTGTGTTTTTTGTACCTGTGCTTATTTTGTTAAGACAGTTTGGTTGGCTTTAACCCTTCAAGCTTTTTGGCTATCCGTAGGTAGGTTGAAGCCTTCGAGGTCTCGAGTTGTCACGTAGGTGGCTTGAAGCCTTGAAGGTTTCTTAGTTTCTTGACTTGACTTGGTTTGCATTTTGTGTAATTTTTTCGTTTGTATCATTCTTTAGATAATTTTTTCTTGTAACTTTGTCTTTGTCGAGTTTGTGTTGCCTTTATGTTTTTTACACCTTAAAGGGTTCAGTGCTGCAGACACTTAGCCTTGGTGTTTTTAACTAGAAGACATAGCACCTATCCTTTTTATCATTTCTTTGTTTTTCATTTGATTTCATAAGCCTGTTTGTTGGTTATATTTCTAAGGCTTAAGGAACATTTGGTGTAGGTTGTTCAGACCTGTCTATGAGACAATTTTGCTTTAACTTAATAAGTCTCATGGAGTTGTATTGATTTAGGAACTCACCCCTTATATAGGTTCATTAAACCCTTGAACCTATTGAGCGATGTGGCCTGGGTGCTCACCCCCTTACATGGCCCTTGCCATGGAGTTTTTTGCTAGGTTCTTAACCTGATCTTAGGATAGAAAGACAAGTTTGATAAAACAACTTCATTCATTCAAGCAATACTTGATTTTTACAAAAAGGTATTCATAGTGTTGTTCGAAATACATTTTGATACAAACCAAACTTTCCTGTCTAAACATGGAACCTTTTCAGGGTTTTTCCATTCCAATGCCTTGGAAGCCTCTTGCCTTCTGAATCTGCTAGCTTGTAGGATCCACCCTTGTGTGCTTCGAGGATGGTATATGGACCCTCCTATTTTGGGCCAAGCTTTCCTTGATTTTCTTTTTTGCTAGCTTCATTGTTTCTGAGGACCAGGTCCCCTGGCTTGAATCGTTCGTTCTTGACTTTCTTGTTGTAGTAGGCATCCATTTGTTGCTTGTATTTGGCCTCTTGGATTGCAGCTTGATCTCGTGCTTCCTCTAGGAGTTGTAAATTCAACATGGTCTCTTTTTGGTTTGTTTCGGGATCCATGTTGACGATTCGCTGGGTTACAACTCCTATCTCAGCGGGGATCACAGCCTCGGATCCAAATACCAAGCTATAGGGTGTTTTCTTATGGCTTGTTTTTTCGGTTGTTCTAATTGCCCATAGAACACTAGGCAATTCTTCAAGCCAGTTGCTTTCATATCTTCCCAATCTTGTCTTGATACCTTCCACTATGCTTCGATTTGCCCTTTCAACCTGACCGTTTGATTGCGGGTAGGCTACTGAGCTAAAAACCTTGTTGATTCTGTATTCTTTGCACCACACGCTGAAAGGCTTCTCAGCAAATTGCTTTCCATTATCGGTGACAATTACTCCCGGTAATCCATAACGGCAAATAATGTTTTCCCAAACAAAGTCGATGACCTGTTTGCCTGTGATCTTTGCAAGTGGTTTAACCTCGGGCCACTTGGTGAAATAATCTATTGTTACCAGCAAGAATTTTACTCCTCCTTTGCTTGGGGGGAATGGTCCAACAATGTCCATTCCCCATTTATGGAATGGCCATGCCGAGGTTATTGGGACAAGGTCATGCTTGGGACTTTTTGGGATTGGTGCATGAATCTGGCAAGCATCACATTTCCTCAATTGTTCAGTGGTATCACGATGCATTGAGGGCCATAAATACCCAAGGTTCATAAGTTTTGCAACCACCGATCTAGCTCCAAAATGAGCTCCGCATATGCCTTCGTGAATCTCTTTGATCAAATACTTACTTTGCTCAGGACCAACACATCTTAGCAAGGGGGCAAGGTAACCCTTTTTGTAAAGGGTTTCTCCTTGTAGTACGTACTGCCTTGCCTTGATTTTAACCCTTTCAGCTTCTACTTGATCATTGGGTAGTTCACCATTTTTAAGGAACTTTTTGATGGGAGTCATCCAGCTTGGATCTTCCTCAGTGACCACGTCTTGAACTTCCAATTCATCGATTGATGGAGCCTTCAATACTTCTACCAACACCTTCTTGGTAAGGTGGGCAAAAGTGAGAGATGCAAACTTACTTAGGGCGTCAGCCTTTTTGTTTTAAGATCTGGGAATCTGTTTGATGTTGCATGCTTGGAAGGTACTCATCAGTTCCTTGGATTTTTCTTTGTATTTTTTCATGTTGGGTTCTTTGGCAATGTAGCTATCGTTTACTTGGCTCGAGACCAGCAATGAATCTGTGAACACTTCAAGCTTTTGGATCTTCATTTCTTTGGCCAGTCTTAAACCGGCGATCAGTGCCTTGTACTCTGCCTCGTTATTGGTGGTCTGAAAATCAAAACGGAGAGCATATGTGAATTCCAACCCTTCTGGGTTGATCAAAATTAGCCCAGCCCCTGACCCTTCAACGCTTGAAGCCCCGTCGGTAAAAAGCTTCCAGGCTTCAGGGTTGGAGGGTTCAGTGGTGGCAGTGTTCACTTCAGTGATTGCTTGGTTTGGGACTTCTACAATGAAATCGGCCAAGACTTGGGCTTTGATAGCTTTTCGTGGGACGTAGGTGATGTTATGTTCACCTAGTTCCACTGCCCATTTGGCCAACCTTCCCGAATTCTCTGGTTTTTCAAGCACACTCTTAATAGGTTGGTCGGTGACCACTTGTATAGGGTGTGCTTGGAAATACCTTCGAAGCCTTCTAGCTGTTTGAACTAGGGCTAGGGATAGTTTTTCGA
Source organism: Helianthus tuberosus (assembly GCA_030545235.1). NCBI lineage: Eukaryota > Viridiplantae > Streptophyta > Magnoliopsida > Asterales > Asteraceae > Helianthus > Helianthus tuberosus. The sequence continues at coordinate 41,546,366 of CM060369.1, read as the reverse complement.
GAGGAGGGTATTTGGTTTCAGCCAATTTTAGAGTTTTGCTGAAGAAATAAATGAGTACCTGAGCTTTGTCCCGTTCGATGGTGAGGACTGCACTTATGGACTCTTCAGCAATTGATAGATAGACTGAAATTAATTCCCCCATTTCAGGAGCTACGATGTCTGGTAAGGAAGCAAGATGTTGTTTCATCTGGTTGAAGGCTTCTTCAGCCTCATCAGTCCATTTGAAGTCCTTCTTATCAGAGCAATTCTTGAGCGTTTTGTAGAAGGGTAGAGACCTTTCGGCCAGCTTGGAGGTGAAACGCTTCAAGGCTGCAAGCTTCCCGTTTAGGCTTTCAACCTCCTTCTTGGTTTTTGGTGGCTTGGCTTCAAGGACAGCTTTCACCTTGTTTGGGTTAGCCTTGATGCTTTGTTTCCCAACAATGTGACCCAAGAACTTTCCTTCCTCAAACCCGAATGAACATTTCTCAGGGTTGAGCTTCATGTTAACTTTTCTGAGGTTCTTGAAAGTTTCTTGAATGTCATCGAGCATTTGATACTCCGTCTTGCTTTTGATTACCAAGTCGTCGACGTATGCCTCCATGTTTTTACCAATTTGTCTTGCAAAGGCTTTGTCTACTAGACGTTGGTAAGTTGCTCCAGCGTTTTCGAGTCCAAAAGGCATCTTTTTATAACAAAAGATTCCTTTATCAGTGTGGAACGCTGTCTTCTCTTCATCTTCTTTTTTCATGAGTATTTGGTGATACCCTTTGTAAGCATCAAGAAAGCATTTGAAAGGGTAACCAGTGAGTGAGTCAACCTTGATATCAATTTCCGGTAGTGGATAGCAATCCTTAGGATAAGCCTTGTTAAGATCTTTGAAATCTATGCACATCCTCCAAGAGTTGTCTGGTTTCTTGACCATAACCGGGTTTGCAACCCATGATTGGTACTTGACTTCTCGGAGAATGCCGGCTGATACGAGCTTTTCGACTTCTTGGCAAGCAGCCAGGCTTCTCTCAGGTGCTAAACTTCTTTTCTTTTGGACCAGAGGCTTGACATCCGGTGGTATTCTTAACTCATGCTCAGCAATGTTCCGGGGGATTCCAGTCATATCCTCTGGACACCAAGCGAAGACATCGCTGTAATGTGTTAGCAACTTTTCTAGATATGAGAGGGTTTCTTGTGAAAGGATTGGATTGACCCTTATTCTCTGTTCAGGGTACTTAGGATTTATGATTAGCCTTTGCTTGTCTTCTTCACTCCTGGAACTTTCACCCTCAACCAGATAGGCTTCTAGGGAGGGTTGAAGGGTTGCTATTCCCCTCTCGGTGGGGAACTTGACAGTGCCATGGCCAACAGACACAGCCATGTAGAATGCACACTGTCCCAGCCTACCGATGATCACGTCATAATTCGAGGGAATGTTGATAACCACAAAGGTGAGTGGTTGAATTCTTTCCTTCCGACCTTCACTGAAACGAACATCAAGTGTCAGTTGCCCTATAGGCTTGAGGGGTATATCGGCAATACCTTTTATGGAGGTTCCATAGGGTTGAAGCCTTGAATGTTCTTCGTTGCTCAAGCGGTTGAAGAATTTCTCGAACATGATTTCAGTGGCTGCCCCCGTGTCTATGTATGCTTTATTTGTTTGAAACGTTCCCACGGTAGCTTCTACCACAAGAGGGCTTGAAAGAGGGTCTCTTTCCGTTGGGGGGAAGCAAACGCACTGAAGCTCCCAAGCTTCCAACCGCTGTCTTTTGTGAGGAACCCTTCCATCGAAATCCACCATATTGACTTCCTTGCCCTTTCCTTTAGCCATTTTGTCCCGTACCCCCTTCACCAAATGAGCGAGTTCTCCGGACTTAACAGCTTCTTTAATTCTTTTCTTGAGCTGGAAGCAATCATTGGTGTGGTGACCTTTTTCTTCATGAAACTCACAAAACTGTGTGGAGCTCTCATTTTTTCTACTTTTGGGGAGAGGCCTAGGAGGCCTAAAGTTCTGTTTAACTTCTTCCGTGGCAAGGATTTCTTGAGGAGTCTTTGTGAGGGGTGTGAAACTCATGCCCTTCTCCCTGGTAGGAGGGTTCCGACCTTCAGGCCTTCAATGGTCCGAACCCTTTTGACGTCTGTCATAGGAGTTAAAGTTCCCTCTTTTCCTGGCAGGGCTGTTACTCCGCCAACTAGATCCTCTTTTCCTTTGCTCTTTAATATCTACTGCCTCCTCTCCTCGGATGTGGGCTTCTGCCCTTTCGAGAGCTTCTTCCAAGATTTTGGGCAGAGATTTGTTGAAATCTCTTGTGAGATATTTTGAGGTGATAGCGTTCATGAACCCGGCTACCCTCATTTTCTCATCTGCCCCTACATATGTGAGACCTTCCTTCTTGTATCGTTCAATAAACTCACGAAGACTTTCATCATCACGTTGTTTTATCTGAAAGATGATAGTTGCATCTTTTACATATCGCCTTTGTTGGGAGAAGTTGGCCAAAAAACCCTTGCTGAGGTCGTCGAAGCTTCGAATGCTTCGAGCAGGTAAATCATTGAACCAAATCCTGGCTGATCCGATACGAGTTTGCATGAACATTAGACAACATTCAGCATTTGACCACTTCTCAATCCTTGTCGCACCAGCGAAGATCTGAAGATGGTCCTCTGGGTCCTCAGTCCCATCGTACGTTCTGATGTGGGACGGCATCTTGATCTTCGTTTGAAAGTCATAATCGGCTATTCGCTGTGAAAAGCATGAGAGGTTACTTGGCTTATAAGGTTTGGCCAAATCTTCTTCAACTCCTGCACCCACGTTATTGCCATGTTGTTATTTCCCTGGGTGGCCAGCACTTGGTTAATAAAGTGTTGCCATGGGAAGCCGGCCATCATCTGGGTCATCATCTGGGGCATGGGGTTGAAGCTTTGAAGGCTTCCAGGTGCACCTGAACAGCTAACTCCAAAGGGGGTGCTCATAACAGCACTTCGTGCCAAAGGGAGCACGGATAGGGCCTGTTCCCACGAGGTTGTTGTAGAAGCTGGAAGGCTGGTTACTGGGGACTGTAGGAGCTGATCTAGGGTCAGCTCATGGCCCAGAGGAGCACCACTTATAGCTGGTTGAGATGAAAAGAGAGGACGTGTTGTAGGATTTGCCATTGTAGTCAGATATGGATTAGGGTTTGGAGGATTACTGGGACCAGCGTCATTCCTAGTTGTAAAAGGTGGGATGGGTGGTCCGGGAGACAACGTTGGTTCAGGCTCATCATAGTCTAGACGAATCCTTACTCCCTTGTCCCTTTCTTTATTTACATATTGGTTGAGGAGAGACCTCAACTCAAGGAAATTGTTGGCAACACCCTCAGGGGTAAGTTCAATGCGTGTCGGGGTATCCGAGACACCAACATTGGGGGAAAGGACCCCGGATCTGGACGGAGTTGGCGTGTTAAAAGTGAGGAATTCAGAAGTGCTCCCCGGAGTTGAGAAAGGAGTTGGTATAGCCGCATGAGCTTGGCTAGTTCCCGGGGTTGAGGTGTTTGGGACCTGATTCACTTCTCCCGGGGATCCACTTTCGGACATGGTAGTTTCAAAAGAAGAGAGCTACACTACTAGGTCTTTTTTTGAGGAGAAATAGCGGCGTAGCCCCACGGTGGGCACCAACTTGTTGATGCAACAAATAAGAGACCAAAGATAGTAGCGAGGTTGGTTAGGCAAAAGGGTTAAAGGGTCTAACCTTGCCTAACGCAGGTCGTGCGGTCCCCCCACGTTTGCAAGTCGTGGAAGGAGGTTCACTAGTTTATTCTTGTTGTTTGTCGAGGATCCTTCTCTGAAGTATGTTTTAGATTCGGATGAAGGGGCAAACAGAATGTGTGTGTTGGATGTGAAAGGGAGTAACTCGCATGAAGCAAGTACTCGTATTGAATGACCAGAGTTTTAAGGAATCTTGACTGGCCAGGCATGTCCTCACTTCAGTAAATGAAGTGTCAAATATATAGGAGAAGACATCTCCCAAAGAGGAATGCATTTGACTAGTGACCTTGTTTGCAGTGAGGGGCTTGCCCTTTCGGGGGTTGAAGCCTTTTGACCCCTGGATAATAGAGTGTGCTCTGAGGACCTGCATTGCTTTTGCGGCTGGCGAGTTGGTGAAGTAATCTGGAGATATGACTACTTACTGTTCCGTGCTACTTTATCTCGTTTTCCCAGGTTTTTAACCTTTGAACCATTTTGCCTTATGAGCATTTACGTATTTAAATCATTTATATTTGGTCTTGGGCTACCCCCGTCATCAATACCCATATTTCGATGATAAATAAGTACTTGTTTTCGCACACGAGAGTTGTCGCATGAGGAATTTCCTTCCTTTGGCGAGACTTATAACGGTCTATTTTGTAGAATAAATTCAACAAAAGCTTCCATCTGCGCTTAGAGAACTCTCATGTAGAATTCATCATCCCAAGTCAAGCCGATTTAAATGTCAATCATCACATTACTTAACAAATGAATTTCCATTCCAACAACTTTTTTAATAAGTCTCGATTTTAAACGCTAAATCATTTAAAGTATTAATTTATTTACACTATCTATTTTATCTTTTTGTTATTATTATTACTTTGACTGAAGCGTAAGTATTGTGAACATAATTGTTGCAACAGTGAGTGATTTGTACGGCTATGGGGTGTGGTTTCCCCTTCCCTCATGGTCACATAGGCACCACCTCAGCGCCTTATCTCCACCTCATCATCTTCCTCATCAAGGGGGGTGGTGTACCCCTTCCCATTCACTTTCAACCAATCACCATAAAAATACAGGAGAAAAGTGTTCGGGGCAGACGGGAGTTATTCACCGATGGCCCCGATCTTCGGTCGAGAGGGGTGGTGTTCCCGATCGGGGAAAGCCTCCACCTCAGCTCCCCGAGCTACTTGCCGACGCCACACCACATCGCCTTAGTTGGTGATTTGTGTGAAGATTCAGTATATTGATATAGTGAATGTTTGAAGAAGTGTAAAGACATACCATCTAGACAAAGTGTGTTGAAGAAGATGATCGCTACCTTAAACTAATGAGAAGTTGTTTAGATGATCACTATCTTGCTTAGTGAAACACTTGTACTAGTGATCTCTGTCGTTTAAAAGAAATGTTAGTTGAGCAACTCTCAATCGGAAAGGACATAGGGAGATTAGTTAACATCTCTCGAACTTTTATAAGGCTGGAGGGTATGGAGGGCGCCACCTCACCTCCGATACCCCTCCCCCCCCCCCCCCCCGCGCCACCACCCACACCCTGCAACTTAAACCGGGGCGCCATGGGTTGTCACTTGTCCGCCATAGTGGTAACGAGGAAGAAGCTGCCTTCAGGTGGGGCCCACATGCATTTCATCCAATAGAATCTTTTTTTTATTTTATTTTGTTTAATATAAGACGTTATCCCACTCCCTGCAAGTTAAGGAGGGGCGTGATAAAGCCCCTTGGCTGACGTGGATCTGATGTGACATTGATGTGTCCTGATAAAGCCCTTAGAGGCTTTATCCCATACCCCATAGCCTAAACCGGTTTTATCATTTCTTCCTTAAACTCTTTAATTAGTTGCATGCCTCATTGTTTATTGCGTACAAATGTGTGGTTGGTTTTTAACAAGCAATCAATCAACTTAAACAAGTATTTAACTGAGATTTTTATAAGAAAACTTATTCACCCACCCTCTAGTTTTCTACACAAATTCGTATTTTCAAGGACAATTAGAAATTTTATGGGGCATTTGATTATACATAGTAATAATATTTATGAGAGTTTACTTTTGAGATGATGCAATTTCTTTAAATTAACTCACATGCTCTCTACTCTTAGTCCTTAATAGAATATTCCTAAGTTAATATTGTAATTATTGTATTGATCATGTTTCCTCATATACGAGATCTTGATTGATCTCATTTTGTATTATTTATACCGGTCATTGTGAATGGAGAAGGCAAGCTTGATAACATTCTATTCTTACATGGTATCAAGAGATTTTACCTAATTTCTTCCCCACCTATCGCCGCCGGCCCTCATCTTCTGCCGCTGCGTCTCCTCCCTTCTCCTTCACACCCCACCTCATGGACAACGTACCCCCTCCCACGACTCCCAAACCCTCGGACGACACCACCAAACTCCACCCCGCATCCACTGTCACTAATATCAAAAACCTAATCCCAATACTTCTCGACATGGAAACTGGCCAATACTCTTCGTGGTCAGAACTTTTCCGTATTCAATGTCGAGCCTTCAAAGTTATCGATCATCTTAAACCAAAACCCGAGGCCTCCTCTTCAACCTCCGAAAAACCTGCTGTTGATGAAGATTGGGATAGGCTTGATGCCATTGTTTTACAATGGATATATAGCACTATCTCAAACGACCTCCTCAACACTATTATCCGACCCGGAAACACTGCCCATGACGCCTGGTCCACACTGGAAGGTTTGTTTCAGGACAACAAGAACGCGCGAGCGACCCACCTGATGCAGAAATTCACCACAACTCGTCTTGACGGCTTCCCCAACATGTCTGCATATTGTCAAGCCATCAAGTCACTCGCCGATCAGCTAGCAAATGTCGGTGCACCTCTGGACAACAAACGCCTCATCCTACACCTTCTCGCTGGTCTCACCGATCAGTACGAGGGTATCTCCACTATCTTGCAACAAAAAGATCCTACGTCGACATTCTATGAAGCCCGTTCTCAACTATGTTTGATTGAGAGTCAGAAAGCGGAAAAAGCCTTGTATGCCGCTAGCGTTTCCAACCAAGCTCTTCATACTACCACCAACAAGCCGCCACCCTCTCAACCATCTCAGCCGTCCTCATAGCCGGCCTACTCACCGGACTTCAACACTACCGTCTCCCGGGGCCGAGGCCGTTCTCGAGGACGTGGTAGCGGCAGGTCAGCCGGATCACGGGGTCGCGGGCACACCTATGGCTCCTGGACGTCACCAACCACCTACACTTGGACCGCTAATACACCGCCTCCATGGTTTCAATGGGCTGCCCCACCACCGTGTCCGTATCCAACCGCCAACGCTCCTTCCAATCACAACTCGGGTCAAGGCATTCTCGGTCCACGTCCTCATCAGGGACATCAGGCGACTTACTCTCCAACCGACATTCAGCAAGCACTATACGCTATGTCCCTGAACCCTCCCGACTATCAACATGGCATTATGGATACCGGAGCCACCGTCAGCATGGATCCCAATTCAGGTAATTTCAGTACTATTTTTAATAACGGCTTGAATGAAAATATTATCGTTGGCGATGGCAAAACCATCCCGGTACTTGGACATGGCCCTCAGACCTTTCCACCACCTTATCCACCCTTTGTCCTAAACTGTGTTCTTTATGCTCCCAACCTTATTCGCAAACTTATTTCTGTTCGACAATTCACTAAAGATAATTCTGTTTCAGTTGAATTTGACCCGTTTGGTTTTCTTGTGAAGGACAACAAGACTCGGATTCCTATAATCCGGTGCGACAGCAGCGGTGATCTCTACACCTTCTCCAAGGATTTCCATTGTTTCTCTACCTCTACCACTGCTGCTCAGTCCTCCAGTCTATGGCACCAACGGCTTGGCCACCCTGGCCCTGCCCTTCTCCAGTCTTTAAAAAATTCGAATTCCATTGTTTTTAAGAATTTTAATAAACATGTGTGTGAACCTTGTGTGTTTGGCAAGAGCACTAAGCTCCCGTTTTATTCATCTACAAATACTACTTTACAACCTTTCGACATAGTGCATAGTGATGTGTGGACCTCCCCGGTTCTCAGCTCGGGAGGTCATCGTTATTACGTGTTATTTTTAGATGATTACACGAATTTCTTATGGACATTCCCACTATCAAACAAATCACAAGTATTTACCATCTTTGAATCGTTCACCAACCTTGTCAACACCCAATTTCAACGCACTATTAAAACCTTTCAATGTGATAACGGGAAAGAATATGTTAACACATCATTCAAACAATTTTTTGACAAACATGGCATCCTTTTTCGCCTTTCTTGCCCTTACACCTCATCACAAAATGGGAAGGCGGAACGAAAAATCCGCTCCATTAATAACATAATACGTACCCTTCTCGCTCAATCCTCTCTTCCCACAAACTTTTGGCATCACGCTCTCGACACATCTACTTACCTAATCAACATCACACCCTCCAAAACCCACAACTTTCACACACCCACCCGCCTATTATATCACCAAACTCCCACATATGACCATTTGCGCGTCTTCGGATGCTTGTGCTACCCTCTTAAGCCATCCACCACAACCCATAAACTTCAACATCGTTCCTACCCATGCGTTTTTATTGGATACCCCACCTCACATCGTGGATATAAATGTTATAACATCCACTCGAAAACCATCACAATCTCACGTCATGTTCTTTTCGATGAATCGGTTTTCCCTTTTAGCACCCTTCTACCTTCCTCACCCCAAATCCCCTATAACACTCTCACTGATCACCTACCATCCCACCTTTGGCCCAACATCTCTTTCTCTCCAACCCAAACCTCACAGCCCAACAACAACTCCCCCTCCTCGGCCCATATTCCCCTAGCCCATCCCCACTCACCCTCCTCAGCCCAATCACACTCTTTACCCTCGGCCCATCTTCCTTCACCGCCCAGCCCACACTCCACCTCATCTACCCCATCTACCCCATCTCCGACTACATCACCCACTAGCCCAAACAGTCCGCCCCAACCACCCGTCAACCCCCTCTCCCCTCCGTCCGATCCCACCTCACCTGTTTCTCCTTCCCCACCTTCTACACCATCGACATCCACCATTCCACCGGGACCTACACGCACTATGCGAACCCGGTTGATGGATGGGATCGTCAAGACAAAACCAATCTTCGACCTCAACACAACCACCATCGTTCCCGTGCCTAAAAATCCTTCCCAGGCACTGTCCATACCGGAATGGCGTAATGCCATGACCAACGAGTTTCAAGCTCTTATTAACAATAATACTTGGGAATTGGTTCCACGACAGCCTAATATGAATATCATCCGTAGCATGTGGCTGCTCAAGCATAAATTCAAGTCCGACGGCACATTGGAACGATATAAGGCTAGACTCGTATGCGATGGGAGGTCACAACTGGTTGGAATAGATTGTGGAGAAACCTTCAGTCCAGTGGACAAACCGGCCACCATTCGAACTGTATTGACTGTTGCTCTGTCGAAGTCTTGGCCGGTTCACCAACTGGACGTCACCAATGCATTTCTTCATGGTACGCTTCGTGAAACGGTATATATGCACCAGCCGATGGGCTTTCGTGACTCACAATTTCCTGACTATGTGTGCCGTTTGAAGAAGTCTCTTTACGGGTTAAAACAGGCCCCTCGAGCCTGGTATCAACGCTTTACGGACTACGTTCTTACTTTGGGTTTCGTTCAAAGCGGTTGTGATGCCTCACTGTTCATTCTTCATACCAGTAGCGCCACAGCTTACCTTTTACTATACGTTGATGACATCATTCTGGTCACCTCGTCTGATGCTCTTCGGGTTCAGCTTATGCATCACCTGTCCGCAGAATTTGCAATGAAGGATCTGGGCATTTTAAGCTATTTTCTCGGTATATCTGTCACCCGTCACCGTGACACCATGTTCCTATCACAGCAAACATACGCCGCGGACATCATCGAGCGTGCGGGCATGTCCTCTTGTAAGCCCGCCGCCACTCCTGTGGACACGAACTCCAAACTTACTGCACTTTCGGGTACGGACTTTGACAACCCGACACTCTACCGGAGTCTCGCCGGGGCACTACAGTATCTTACCTTCACTCGTCCCGACATCAGTTATGCCGTCCAACAGGTTTGCATGCACATGCATGCTCCGAAAACGGATCATTGGAATGCTCTTAAACGCGTTATTCGGTATATTCAAGGTACTCTCTCATTCGGCCTAACACTCACATCCGCTAAAGACCCGGCCCTCCTTGCTTATACGGATGCGGACTGGGCCGGGTGCCCGGACACTCGCTGTTCCACGAGTGGTTATTGCATTTATTTTGGGGATAATCTGGTTTCCTGGTCCTCCAAACGTCAGCCTACCATCTCTCGATCCAGTGCCGAGGCCGAATACCGAGGTGTTGCAAACGTTGTCGCTGAAATCTGCTGGCTCCGCAATCTTCTTTTAGAGCTTCATCGTCCATTGTCCAAAGCTACTCTCGTCTATTGTGACAATGTCAGTGCCATATATCTCTCAGGTAGGGCTGTAAACGAACCGAACGTTCAGCGAACAGTTCGTGAACCGTTCGGCGGGAAGTTCGTTTATGTTCGTTCGTTTACTAAACGAACGAACATGAACAAGAAATTTCGTTCGATTAGTTAAATGAACGAACATGAACAGAGGTCTCGTTCGTTCGATTGTGTTCGTGAACGTTCGGTAAGGTGTTCGTGAACGTGTTCGTGAACGTGTTCGTGAATGGGTTCGTGAACATTCGTTGATTTGCATTCGTTTATATTCGTATGTTTGTGTTTTAATTGAAGATCTTTGTACTTTCTTATATTTTATTTGTACTTTTTATATTATTAAACTTTTATTTATTTTATTACCCTAACAATTAAACTAAGAAACCCACTTTCACCTTGTTTATGCATCATTTTCCTTTCATTTCTCATTATTTACATCGGCGAATACGATTGACCTCCGTGCCACAATAAGGGATTCAAGTTCAAGTGCTACTTTCTGGTCCATCTATCTTTATCCTTCGTCACGTTTGCCAAATTTATTTGTGTTCGTGAACCGTTCGCGAACACGCTCATTTCCTTAATGAACGAACACGAACATAAAATGTCGTTCGGTAAGTGTTCATGAACCGTTCGTGAACACATTTATTTCCTTAATGAACGAACACGAACAAGGCCTTGTTCGTGTTCGTTTCGTTCGGTTCGTTTACAGCCCTACTCTCAGGTAACCCCGTTCAACATCAGCGAACGAAGCACATCGAGCTCGACATCCATTTTGTCCGTGAACAAGTTCAACGCGGCCAAGTTCGCGTTCTTCACGTCCCATCTCGTTATCAGGTTGCAGACATCTTCACCAAAGGGTTACCACGTGTTCTGTTTGAAGACTTTCGTTCCAGTCTCAGCATACGATCACCTCCCGCTTCGACTGCGGGGGTGTAATAGAATATTCCTAAGTTAATATTGTAATTATTGTATTGATCATGTTTCCTCATATACGAGATCTTGATTGATCTCATTTTGTATTATTTATACCGGTCATTGTGAATGGAGAAGGCAAGCTTGATAACATTCTATTCTTACAGTCCTAAATCTATACTTTTATTTAGCATAAGAGTTAAACGTTCAACTTAAGAATGAAGACATTTTCTTATATCTTGATATCGTGTTGCTACAAACTCTTTGGTAGATGGGGCAAGTAAACAATAAATATGAAAGCTTTTCAAAATGCCAATGGGACTTCAAACATTATTGGAGTCATCACATGCATCACGTTCTATAAAAACAAACAAAAACATTGAAAGAATAAAACAATCAATCAATCTATTTTTAAATTCAATAACATCACGTTTTACATCTGCTGCCAGTCTGCCACCCTTGTTCTATAATGCATTATAATTAATTAATAAAGGACAAAATAGCTATATGTTAAATAAGTAACGATACATGGGATGGGACTCCTCATCTTTAAGTGTGCTTGCGCTAACGATGTAAACAGAAAAGCATTAGTATCACTGGATATTTAAAAGAACACTAAATCGGGTTTGCGAGGGCTTTCATAGCGTGTGATAAGCCTGGCACCTTAATACTTCGCAACGCCAAACTGAAGAAAACTCAAAAAACCTGGAGAAAACTTAAAAATCAATCTTTTTTTTTCTTCTAATATGTCTTATATTTTACTATTATTTATGATTTTTTTAAAATAAAAAAATTATGTTAAAAAAGTATATATTTATGATAAACGAGCTACATATATACGGTATAAGTACTACTTATATAAATGCCACTCATTTATTACATGTACTAGTGTTAAGCCCCTGCGTTGCAGCAGTTGTCATAAAACTTTGTTAAGTAGTAGCAATACTGTACCATTGTCAGCAACCAGCAACACTGGAAAAACTTGTAAAAACTGAAAAAATAACGCTGACCGAAAAGTAGACGTAAAATCCTTGAATCACGCACGCTCGTTACTGAGAAATTAAACCGAAACGTAAAACATAGACAAAAATAACTAAGTCCATCCAGAACCCGTGTGTTGGACGAACTTGTCAAACGCAGAATAATAGATGTGACGCGATTGGCCAGTCAAACGGAAAAAAATATACTAAAAAATGTTGAACCCCACACGCACGTTGCGATGCGTTAACTCACAAAATTTATAATGAAACGAAAAATTTGGGAAAGATGAAAAGTATGGTGAACCAAAATTGAAAATAAAAAAGAGTTGAGATTAAATTGCAAAAGATGAAAAACTTGGGGTTAAAATAAAAAAAACAAAGGTCTAAATTGTAAAATTGAAGTTATTTATTAATTTTAGATAAAGATAAGGATTAAAATAAGTGATATCTATATATTGGTTATTAATTAATTAATTAATATTAATATTAAAAGAATTTTATAAGTAAAATTATGAGGTTGAAGAAGAGAATGACACATGGTGTTATTTGAAGTCTTTTATTATAAGTTAGATGTGTTTTTTACTGCATAAGTCTTTTTTATAATTTTTGTAATTAAAGATTAGTAACATAAAAGACGTATTAGAAAAAATTGATGGGCTTTTTAGGGGGCGTTTGGTTCGCGAAATGTTTTGGAATTGGAATTAGAATTGGAATTTGTTGGAATTAGAATTTGAAGGAATTGGATTGAAATTGGAAATTGTTGGAATTTGAATCTCAATTCCATTTTTGTTGTGTTTTGTTGTCTAATGAATTGGAATCCATCATCCCAGCACCCACAACCCCCGGTTCGGGTCGAAACGATACGGGTGGAAACCGTACGGGTTGAAACGGTACGGGTCAAAACGGTTCTCGTCTAAATAATTCGGGTCGAAATGGTTCGCGTCAAAAAGGTTCGAGTCGAAACGGTTTAGGTCAAAACAGTTCAGGTCGAAAGGAGTTGCGTCGAAACGGTTTGGGTAGAAACAGTATGGGTCGAAACAATTCGGGTCAAAACGGTTCGCGTCTAAACAGTTCGGGTAGAAACGGTACGAGTCAAAACGGTACGGGTCAAAATGGTTCGCGTCTAAACCGTTCGGGTTGAAAGGATTTGCTTTGAAACGGTTTGGGTTGAAATGGTTTGCGTAGAAACGGTATTGTAAAACCCGTGAGGATCTTTCAACGATATCAAACAATGACTTGTGTAAGTGCGGAAATCAAACACAAGTGGATTCAAGAACAAATATAACCGAAACAATATAAGTGGATTAAAAAACAAACCAAAGATATCTTGCATTCACTGATTGAAGGTGACAGATACAAGACTCCAAGAAAGGTTTCGGCTGGCCTCCAAGTTCTAAACAACTGATCAACCTCAACCTAAAGGTTGAGGTTTACTTAAAAACTAAACCATGTGGGTCGAAACCTCTATTGGCCAACTCGAAACCTACTAGACCCACAAACATACATATCGACCCAAAACACAATGAAAGCAAGACTTTACATAAAAAACCCCTAGACATTGTAATCCCCTATGAATAAACCTTCAGGTTCCAACAATCTCCCCCTAGGTTTATGCATAGAGGTTCTTGAGACTTCAACTTCCACCGCTACCACCCAATCGATCCTTGAAACCACCAAACCCTTTTGTACGGATGTGAATTATAGGATCGTTTTACCGACCAAGTGAGTCAATCAGAGGCAATACACACTGTTTGAAAGGCAGAAACTAACAAACAGCTTAGAATCAGTGAAGAATGGAGTAGAAAACAGAAAGTTCACTTTAAAACAGTCTTCTCATTCAAAATATAACGTGAATACACAGCAGGAATTCGGCAGCATTTCGTGACACTGTTCGTAATTATGTGCCAAATGAGAAAGACAACACACATATATATAGGCCACTAATTCCGCACGAAACTAAACATTTCAGTTCAAGCGGAATTACCTTCTGTAATTCCGTGCGAAATTAGGTCAAGACTACTTTCATGCGAAATTACATAAACACCCTAATCTTTACATATTTGACACTTAGACCCCTATACATTATGACCTAGACACAAGACGTAGGCTGTAGACATCGTGCACCAACAAACTCCCCCTTGGATATAGCCGGAGTCTTTAGTCTGGTCTTCAGCACTTTCACAGCGACTTGAATTTCTCTTCTCTCGACTTAGGCTTTTTCATCAGCAGCTTCCTAAGCTTCTCGTTCTCTTCAACAACTTTCTTTTGCTCAGCAGCTTGTCTCTGTGCAAACGTCTCACGAAGATATCTATCTTTTTCTTCACGAGCTTTTCGTTCTTTCTCAGTCTTTAACTTCTCTTCTTCTTCTTCAATCTTTCGCCACTTAGAATTCCATTCACTTTCAGCATTGATACCTTTTTGGAAACAAATAGATACAACCTTCTGAAATTGCATCGCTTGTTCTCTATCTTCATCTTTAAACCATATCTTGTTCACAAACAAACATTCTATGTCTTTCGCAGAGCAGTTCACCAGCCACAGAGGATCATATAAAAAGATTTCTCTAACTTCATTTTCAGCCCTGTAAGTGATTACAGCTTCAGTCGACATACAGCTGTAAACCCAACATATAAAACCTTTATTGAACTCTTGTTCCATTTTCGGCACAGGGATATTCTTGATCACTCTAGGCTTCTTCACATGTAAAATTGTCTCTTCAACTCCTGTCACTGGATCTACCCTCTTAACTTTCTTCGGGTAATGAGGCTTCCAGTGCATGAAGTTTTTCAACGATTCATACTTTATTAAATCCCACATAGGCACATCGTTCTTTCTAATCGGATAATCCAATGTTCTGACTTTGGCAAGCTCTTCTACATCCCACCAAGGTAATGACATGATATCATAAAGACGTTTAAAGTATTGCACACCATATTCCCTTCTAATTGCATAAGCATTCACCTGTGGTAAGAATCCCCAGTTGATGATATCACCAAGTGATACATCTCTATCTCTCTTGTAAAACTTCAAAGGACATTTGAACTTCCTTTCAGTATCTTTACGGAACCACTTCTTTCTTTCTTCCTTCTGTGGATCTTTTGTAGTACCATCAAAGTTTTTATCTTTCAAGATTTCAGCAACTTTCTTTCTCAGTTCGTCTCTGTTCTCTTGACTGAAAAACTCTAGCAGAGTTGGAAAGTCTAAAGTATCTTCTTTCACATTCTCTTCATCACTGCAATCTTCGACTTCAACCCTATCATATATATCATCATCCTCAACATACTTGTACTGATACTCAGGCTATTGGTTGATATCGAACTGATTTAATTCCTCTTCAAAATCAAACTTAAAATCTGGATCAACAATACGCGTCATCTCTTTAATATCAGCCATTGTATACGTATGCCTGAATTCTCCTTCCTCAATTTCAGGCTCCAGACGCAGTATCAATCTTTCACTTTTATCAACATTCTGATCATCCACATTCTCCCCCTCACCTGTAGCATCCTCATGCTCTTCATTCATATCATCATTCAGATAATCATCTATTTTTTCTTCATTTGACGTTTCGGTAACTTTAATACTAGAAGCACCCTGATCATCATTATCTCCATCGTCACTATGATTGCTCGCAGAGAATACATCATCAACATCATCTGTTTTCTCTTCATCATCATCCTCTTCATCATCATCTTCCTCGACCTCTTCCTCAACATCCTCAATAAGATCATTAATTAACACGTCCTCTTCAAAAATACCGGAAACAGCAGATAATGGACGAGGATTCTCAATAGAAGACAGAACAATAGCTCTCTCAGTAACATCTTCAAGACCTTTACCCTTATCTTTCATCTGAGCCCCAATTTCAGCTTGACGTTGAGCTCTAACCTCCTCAATCTTTATTTCATAAAATTTCTCTTCAACAGTCTTTCCAAGCATATTCTCTAACACTTTGTTTATCATGTACATCTCGTGTTCTTTCTGTGCCTTGATAGCCTCAAGCTCTTTGTTCTTCAATTCGAAATACTTGTTTTGTTCATCTTTGCGAGTTTTTTCTTCTAGTAATTCTGCAATTTGAACTTTCATTACATCAATTTCAGCTTCATCAACTTCAATCTTTTTCTGCAACGCAGAGTTTTCAGCTTCCACAGTTTTAACACGCTTTTCCAATTTCTTCTCACGATCAACCAACCTTTTGTTTTCCATCAATACTTCTTCTACTTTCTTTTCCAAACTTTTAACTTGCACATCGGTCGCAAAATTGAAATCACCAATGTCTTCAAGTGCTATATTCTCCGGAATGTTTGGAAAGGTTTTGTAACCTGAAGAACCAGGTGTAGTTTGAACATGTGGTTGTGAAGATGGTGGTGTTTGGAAGATTTGTTGTGAAGTAAGCACAGGTTTTTCTTGGATAGGTGTTTGGTGTGGAGGTGAAAGATGTGGTGGTGATTGATGTATTGGTGATAAATGTGGTGAACGAGATGGTGTAGGTTGTTTTGGAGGTGATTGATGAGGTGATTTAGGTGAAGATGGTTCAGGTGGTGGTGGTGATGGTGGTGTAGGTTGTTTTGCTTTTGGTGTATGTTTAGGCAATCTAATAATCAACTTTCTTCTAGCTGCTTTTGGAGAAACACCACTTTTCCTTGCACTTGTTTTATTTCTACCACCAGATGGAGGAGTTTGAGATTCTATTACATGTTCAGGAGATGGAACATACACATCATCCTCTTTTTCCTCTCTCCTCTTTCTTTTAAGCTGCTTTTCTTTTGCAATTTCAGCTTGAATTCTCTTTGCACGCTCATTTTCATCAACTTCAGATTCAGAACTTGAAGAACTTTTATCTTCATCAGCACCAACTCCTTCATCAGCTGCCTTCTCTGTTTCTAATTGATAATCAATGTTTTTCAACACTTCATCGATATCAGAATCCTAATTTTCTTCAACATTCGTAACTGGTTCATCAACCAGTAAAGTCTCAACTGTTTTCTTTCGACGTTTCTTTGGTTGAGATGAAGACCCTTCCTCTTGTTGAACTTTCGGTGTCACTTTCCTACTCTTCTTCTTTTTCTCTTCTTTTAAGAACCATTCGTTGCGAGATTCTCTGAAATTTTCAAGAACTTTCAGTTCGTCAACATAACTCTTTTCTTTCCTTTCTGCTTCATTCCTCCAGTTCTGATGATTAACTGGATCAGGATCTTGATAATTCTTATCTTTAATGAAGCCAAAGAATTCAACTTTTTACAATGGCTCTGGATGATTTGGATGATATCTAGTCAACTGCTTCAAAGATTCATTATCCATGTGATATAATACCAACAAATCATTCTTTTCGTCTCTCTCCAACTCTGGATAAGCATGATCTAAAATCATCTGAATAAAACGTGGATACACCCAAGTCTTGTCTTTTGAAGTTGTATTCTCAACCATATAATGAAACACAATCTTCAAAAAGTTATACTTTTTGTTAAGCACTAGAGCTGTCACCATGTTCATTTGATAATCTCTCATCACATCGTAACCCCCTTTCCTGTGACTGAGAGCTAGAACTACGGAATGAATTAGAAACTTGTATAGCCTCGAAAAACATGCTTTCAAATAATTTGCTTTGTTTAGATCACCATTGTAGCCCATCCTTAACATCCACCCCTTTACCATCCTTTCTGGGAATTTTGTTGGAGAGTTCTCATTATCCGGAAAATTCATCACCTCTCTTACCAGCTGTTCAGTTATAATAATTGGTTTGTCTTTTCCATTCACCCTCACAACTGAATTAATTGACTTGTTTGCTTCATCATAAGTTGCCTTCTCCCAAAAACGCTTAATATGAGATCTGAACACCAAACGTTGGTTCGACAATGCTTTCTGAATTGGCAATCTCTCCATAAACTCCAGAATTCCTGTAAATCCAGCCATTTTTGGAATCTCTCTATCATAAACACAACATGTGTTGTGCAGTGGATCAAACAACACATTCGAAGTCTGCAAAATCACAACACACAATACAGATTAAACACTTAGAATTTTTTTTCAAATCAAACAATATTCAAACGGAATTACACATCTCATGCTGAAACACACTTCATACGGAATCACACTCAAACGATATTACACTCAAACGATATTACACTCAAACAATATTACACTCACGCGGAATCATAGTTTGAAACGAAATTAACATCAAACAATTTTCATGAATCATATAAACAAATTGATGAGTTGGGTTTGTTCTCTGATGAATTCTGAGCATCATGGTGTGTTTTTTATACATTTTTGTCCATTAAACCGACCTAGATCTAAGTCCGAGATCTCAGAACTACCGACATCATCAAAAACACATTATTCAGTTTAAATTGAAACCCTAGACACCATCTACAACCTATTCCGAGTACAAGGGTATGTTATTTAGTTATTAAACATCATAAGCAAACCCTAGATCTAAGATTTTGAGACTGTTCATCGCCGACACTTGAAAATAGAGCAAATCTGTGCAAAATCGACAAGATATCCTACCTTTCCCATGATAATAGTTGAACCAGCCAACTAAAATCAAGAATCAGACAGAAATCGGGCAGAGTAACGGCTGTAAATCGAGGTTTTTGAATCTCGTTTGAAATCGCCTTGAAAAAGAACTTTGAAGCGGAAATATAAGAATGAACCATTCAAGCGATATTAAACCCTATTTATAAGCATAGTAATTCCGCATGAAATAATCACATACAAGTTTCAAACGGAATTACTTCAAACAGAAAACCCCGGTTCAAACGGAATTAAGTTGTTTCAAACGGGATTATGTTTTTCATGCGGAATTATTGTATCAAGCGAAATTACTGTCAAACTTTTTCAACTTTTTAACTTTTTTCAGAATTTACCGACACACCCAGTTAACCAAGTCCAAGTTAATGACCTTGGTCAACTGTTCAGCCTACCAAGTCCAAGTTAATGACCTTGGTTGACCACTTTATGAAGTTTGCTGACTTTCTGAAACAATTTAAGTTCAAGTTAATGAACTTTTGAACTTTCAAGCAAGTACCGATCACTTTTTCACAATCTTCTGCTTACCTAACCCTCATGATCCAGACATATTCAACACATAAGACTTTGATCATCTGATCCCCAACGTTCGTTGTCGAAAATAAGATGAAAAGCAAATCTTTTTGGAATTTTGAATATGGTAAGCAATAAACTGTACATACAATATTTTTGTGAGTGTGTTAGGGGATCATATCAGCTGCTGACGAGATACAAGCACCGTTAAGCTTAGATTACATTTTCAGTATTAAACAGTTTACATTGATTGCCGATATACTGATCCTCTTAAATTTTCACACAAAGTTCAATCTGTTCAGGATACGGATTTAGTGTTTTAAGGCTTAACTTTTACATGTGTACCACCTCAGAATATACTCCCGTATCTAGATCCCAATATTCAGTCTTACAGGTGAGTATACCTAGATGATATCTGTAGAGGGTTAAATTGCGAGACCGTGAGAGCTCAGGTCAGAACTTCCGTTCAGCAGAGAGATAACGGTTCGACTTTTGGTGGGTCCCCTTTAGAGGATCTTTTCTTCAACAGCACCTGATTAGCATTTTTCAAAGTTTCATCATTTTTTATGCTGAGGGGAGGCTTATATTTCAAGCAGTGTAAAGTATTCTCCGGGGACTAGGCCATTGCTTCCGCAAAATCAGAAGTCCCGGGATAATACCCCAGATATCACTAAGCATAAAGACCTAGTATCTCAGAAAGAGGGACCTTTCAAACAAGATTTCGGGGGTTACCCATATATCCGAGAGATGTTCCCCACATAAAAACAAGAAATTTTATGTTTATATCCCGAACAAACCTACTAAATGTGTAAAAACCTATCGGCATATCATCTACAAGACTGCTTAACACATATTTACTTTACATTTCTTTTGCGTACTGCATCTGTCTAGCTGATGTACTATCATTTCCCCTTTTTACACAAACTCATTTTTACTTTTTCAATGTTTTTGAATTTGAAATTTTATCATGTTTTTGTATTTTTCTGTAAACTTTCTCCCCCTAAAAACAAAGACATATTTTTTTGTTTTTGTTTTTATCAAAAGCAGAAAATAAATTATACAAGAACTTGACAACATAACGTGGATCACATCAGATCGCCGTCCTCCTCGGCTTCACATTCAACAACCCTCCCAGAAAACAAATTTTTCATCCCATTTAATTTCAAAAGATAGTTAAATCTCTTTTTATCAAATTGTTTGGTGTAAAAATCAGCCCTCTGTTCATCGGTGTGTATATGTTCAATTCTAATCAATTTTTTTTCATAACAATCACGAATAAAGTGATGCCTGATCTCGATGTGTTTTGTTTTAGAATTGTGAACCGGGTTTTTCGTTATGTTAATCGCTGCTTCATTGTCCACGAATATCGGTGTATCCAAGAACTGCAAACCAAAGTCTCGCATCTGCTGTTGGATCCAAAGGATCTGAGAGCAACAGCTCGAGGCCGAAACGTATTCAGCCTCGCACGTAGAGAGCGCTACTGAGGTTTGTTTCTTGCACTGCCAGGTGACAAGTCGAGTTCCGAAGAACTGACACCCAACAGTGGTGGACTTAGCATTCAGCTTGCAGCTACCATAATCTGAATCAGCAAAACCTGTGAGAGAGAAATCGCCAGACTTAGGATACCACAAGCCGGTGCTTGGGCAGCCTTTCAAATACCGTAAAATGCGTTTCACGATCGTCAAGTGTGACTGGCGTGGGCTGGACTGATAACGGGTGCATAAACACGTCGGATACATGATGTCTGGGCGAGAAGCAGTAAGATACATCAAAGATCCAATTATCGACCGGTAATACGTCTCGTCCACTTTCTCTCCACTCTCGTCTGGACAAATCCCATGATTCTGAGCTAAGGGGGTTGATGCTGGACTAGATTGAGCCATGTTGAACTTCTCCAGAACATCGTTCACGTATTTGGTTTGATGAATGAAGATTCCTTCGGGCATTTGTTCCACCTGCAACCCTAGGAAGAACTTCATCTCCCCCATTGAGCTCATCTCGAATTTTGTTTTCATCACTTTCTCAAAATCTTTACACAATTCGTCATTTGTTGAACCAAAAATGATGTCATCAACGTAGATCTGCACGATTAAAAGATGTCATGCAACCTCTTTGGTAAACAATGTACTATCAACTGTCCCTCTGATGAACCCGTTGTCCAACAGATGTTGGAAAAGCGTCTCATACCAGGCTCTCAGGGCCTGGTGAAGTCCGTAAAGAGCTTTATCCAGAAGATAGACTTTGTTTTTGTGTAGTGGATCAGTGAACCCCGGTGGTTGTCCCACGTACACTTCTTCGTTGATTTTGCCGTATAGGAATGCATACTTGACATCCAGTTGGTAGACTTTGAATCCTTTCCAGGATGCGTATGCCAGGAAGATTCTTATTGCCTCAAGTCTAGCAATAAGCGCGTACACTTCAGTAAAGTCAATGCCTTCTTGCTGACTGAATCCCTGTACTACCAAACGTGCTTTGTTTCGAACAATGACTCCTCTATCATCTCTCATACATTTGAATACCCACTTTGTTTTGATCAACTTTTGATTTTCAGGAAGGTCTACTAATCTCCAGACTCCCAGCTTCTCGAACTGCTGCAACTCTTCCTGCATAGCGTTGACCCAGCTTTCTTCGGTTAAAGCTTCTTTATATGTTTTTGGTTCAACCTGCGAAATGAAACACTTAAGTGAGAATTCTTCTTGTAAAGGAGCGACAGATGTATAGAAACAAGTAAGTGCTCTGTTGATCTGATCTCGTGTTTTCACTCCACTTCTAAGATCTCCAATAATCTGCTCTGAAGGATGATAAGACAATGTTCTTGGCATTGCAGTGTCAGGCACATTTACTTCCGATTGCAAGTTTGTTATGTCTTAATCACCGGTGTGATCCACAGCTTCTGTCGATGCAACATTTGGTTCCTCGTAAAAAATCGGACCGTCTTCCGATTCTGAGTCGTCAGAATGATCAAATGTAGGAGCTGGTTCTTCTGGGTCTTCGTGTGTCGTTCCACTTGGACCAGCCTCGTGATCGTGTGTACCCCCGATGGGCTGAGAAACTACCAACGGTCTTGGCACCTGATCTTGTGAACTAGTTTGTTGCTGTTGGTATAAGTAAACAAGTTCCTCTACACTCGGCTCAGTCGGCAACTGGAAAGACTCCCAGAGTTTGTCGTAATCGAACAGGAATCTTTGTCCGGGAAGTTGCGGTGGCGCCGTATGTTTCTGACAATCCACATGCAGAACCTGAATCACCTTCCCCAGGCACGGTACAAACACCCTCTTGAGCGGGCTAGCATAACCTACAAAGAAACCATCATTACTTTTAGTACCAAATTTTCCGTCTGGATCTATGAAGGTACAGGGAGATCCAAAAGGTTCTAAAAACTTTGAATTTGGCTTATATCAGTGTAAAAGTTCAAAACACGTTTTCTTATATTTCTTCACAATAAGCACTCGATTCAGTGTGTAACATGCTGCAGCAACTGCTTCACTCCAGAGGAATATAGGTAACTTGGAATCAGCGAGCATTGTTCGAGCAGTTTCGATCAAGGTGCGATTCTTTCTTTCAGCTACACCGTTCTGCTGTGGAGTGTATGGTGCACTGAATTCATGAAGAATCCCTTTCTCGTTACAAAACTCAAGGATTTGATTATTCTTGAACTCCGTTCCATTATCACTTCGTATTCTCCTGATCGGCAGTTTATACAGCTTTTCCATCTTCTTAAATAGGACCATCAGTGACTCAAACGTCTGATCTTTCCTCTCCAGACACAGCACCCAAGAAAATCTGGTGAAGTCATAAGTGACTACCAAACAGTATAAATCTCCACTGATGCTTTTCACATTAACCGACCCAAAGAGATCCATGTGGAGTCTCTCGAGCGGTACTATGATTGAATTCAGCAACTTCTGCGGGTGTGACTTCTGCGGGTGTGACTTCTTCGTCTGCTTTCCTTTCTTGCATTCTACACAATCATCATTTAAACGAAAACTTTTAAGATTTACACCTTCAACTAAATCATTGTGTACAAGAAAGTTCATTTTTCTAACATGAATATGGCCCATCTTTCGATGCCACATAATCGACTCTTTTTCGGTTGCCTTTGTTTTTGTTACAAAACACTGTTTTTGATAATATGTTGTTGTTGCGACACTCATAACAAGAATGTACAAATCATTTTCTCGTGGAGCTCGCAACAACACCACCTCCTCAGGAATTTTGAAACCAGGTTTTAAGACTAAACATTCGTTTTTAGTAAAGTGGACGGTAAATGATTTGTCACAGATCTGCGAAATACTTAGCAGATTGTTTTCAAGTTCGATTATATAGTTCACTTTATCAAACGAAATAACTCCATTCGTTAGAGTCCCTTGACCAACTATCCTTCCTCCCCGATTCCCAGCAAATCCCACGTATCCACCATTGATAGATTTGATGTCATAAAGCAAAAGCATTCCAGTCATGTGTCTTGATGCTCCGCTGTACATTATCCACTTTGAGATGATCGACTTCGGCAGCCCCTGCACACATTAAAGAAATTCATTCGAACAATGAGGCCCATGATTTCTTAACAGTTGAAACACTTCCAAACACTAGATCACAATCCACTTCAACTTTCGGAATACTAAAAATAACATTCGGGATCACAGGTTTAGATTTTGGCTTTGACTTTCCTTCTTTGATTGGAGGAAATTCCTCAAGTAACTTATCAAGTTCAAATGTAAGCTTCTCCACATCATCTTTAAAAATCTTTGGTTCTGTTTTCAAAACACTTTCCATCTTTTTCTCTTCAACTGACGTTTTTGGTTTTGCAACCCATGATTGATTGTCAAAAACTTTCATTTTTGGATAAATTTTTGAAGCCTTTTTGACTTTCGATGATTCGCCAACCTCAAAAGTTGATTTTGACTTTTCTTCGGGCTTCAGAGATTCACCTCTTTTCAAAATACGAACCAGTGAAATCATTGGTTTTTTTACCCTTGTTATCAGTTGGAGTTTTAGGTCTAGGTTTTTGCAAAACAGGTTTTTCAAAGACTTTCATGCATTTTTTGGCCATATGACCAATCTCATTGCAGCGATAACAAATTCTTTTGTCATACTCGACAAAAGTTGATTTGTATGTCTCTTCTCTCAACTTCTTCGCTGCATTGAAATCATCAATGGCTTTTTGACAGAAAATGTACTCTTTTTCAGCATCCACACTCGGTCCAACAACGAAAACATCACTCATTGTTTCCTTTGGCTTAACATTCTTCTTGGCCATTTTCTTTTTAAATCCAATCCCTTTATTTTTGAAATTGTTTCCATTTCTCTTGTTGTTACCACCATTTCCCTCCCACTCTTTCTTTCCCGAGTTGTTAGGTTGTAACTTAACAAAAGACTTTTTGGTTTTTGAAAAGAACTCTTTGTTGTTCACCTCAGAAATGTCAATTTCGACCAATTTAAACACTTTTTCAACATTCTCAATCTTTGCATTTTGGAGCGGATACTAAAAATCAGAATAAAGCTTGTCAGTTCCAATCATTGTGTAAACCACAATGATCGGATCATCATTCGCGACTTTGTCTGATTTTGGTATGAATCTGTTTAAGAAGTTACCATCTTCTTCAGAATCAGAAATCGAGTTCTCAAAATGCGTTTTCACAGTCTCAAACTCCGAGTTATCACTCTCTTCGTCTAACACTTGGTCAACAATGGTCTTAATAACCTGTGACTCATTGTCAGTATCGGACGGAGAGAATGTAACATCAATACTCTCAGGTAACTCATTCTCAATGGTTCTCAGTTTGAGGTTCAAGGCAGCTTGCACCCCATCTGGATACTTCTGAGTGCAATGACTCCACATTGGGGGTGGAACACTGTTAAAGACAGGTGTTGCATATGGTTGTTGCGGGACAATCTGTTCAATCACATATGAAGATGCAACATAACTCATCAACTTCTTGTCAATTCTCTCATTCTCAATTTTGGTTAACTCTAATTCTTTTTTCAATGAAGCAATCGTGTCCAAATGAAAGTTGATTTCTACTTGTTTATCAAAAACTGTTGATTTTAACAATTTTATGGCTTTGTCGTTTTCAAGACTCTCTTTTTGAATCATTTTGATAGATTTAGCCAACTTGTCATAAGCTTCTTTTACTTCACTTAGGTCAAATTTAACCTCATCAGTGTATTGTTTCAATTCCTGAAACCTTTTGTCTTTTTCAAGACATTCCATGCATGGTTTTGAACAGTTTTTGCATGAAGTTTCAGAGATTGAATCAATCTTTTCAACACTCTTTTCCTCTTCCTCAAAATCAACATCCTGTTTACCGACATTATCAGACTCTGACTCAGACACTCCTTCGGTTTTGACCTCCTCACTTTCAGATTTCCTGCCAGACTCCATTTGACCTGACTCTGTTTTGACCGACACACTTTCAACTGACTCAGTATCAACAGACTCTGGTTTTACAGATTCTGTGTCTACCTCTTTCAGCTTTGCCATTAAGGCTTTGTCAGCAATCTCTTTTAGTGTTTCTTCATTCATTTCTTTCGAGACATCAATTATCTCTTCAACAGAATCTTTCTTAACATCATACTGTGGACAAGATCCTGTTGTTGGCTCACTGAAATAACCTGCAAAAGAATTAAACACATTAGGAGGCATAATTGATTTTAAAGAACTAGCTAAAACCTCCTGTTCAGACTGATAATAGTAGACTTCTGCAGCAATTTCTTCAAGATCAACCAAACTTTCTTCAGACACATCTTCACTAACAACCTCTGTTTCAACAACACTCTCCGATAACTCCATAATCTCAGCCATCATTGCTCTACTTTCACTGCCCGGGATATACTTATCCCAACTGAAACCTTCAGCTACCTTCTCATCATCTTGGTTGACAATAAGAGCTTTTTCCGGCTTATCTTCAATCTGAGGTCTTTGAACGACAGGTTGTTGATTTGTCTTGTGATAGATCGCATGTCTATAGTAATCGTTGGTAAAAGGATTCTGATGGTTATTGACCTCTCTATTCTGACACTCACGCTTAAAATGTCCTTTCTCTTTACATCTGAAACAAGTCACTTTGGACTTATCAAAACCAAGCTTTTGATCTGGTCCTGCCAAACTACTCCGGCCCGTAATTTCCATAAACCTTTGGGCTCTTCTAACCAAGCTAGCCATTCCCATTTAATGTCAATCAGCTCTAGCTCCTTTGGAACGTAATCCTCCTTTGTCATGTCTGGATTACCGATCCTCCCCGCTACCAAACTCTCATATGACTCCAACACGGAAGCTAACAGTGCGATGTGTTGCTTTGCAGCTGCTTCTGTAAACTCTTGTCCATTTTTTTATGTTTACAGCAATGTTACACTGTATCCCAGAAACATATCCCTGATTGTTCGAGCTTGATGAGCTTTATGGAGACATTTGTTCTGAAGTCTTGAGATTCGGCTCATAACTTGTAAACGGTGAAGGCTTGTTGTTGCTTGATGTACTAGACGAAGCACCAGATGTTGAATCTGCACTGAAAGCTGTTTGAATCTTTGGGCTTAGATTCGTTGTTGCCGGAGAACTGCCTTTGTAATATAGTGAAACATCTTGTTGAACATTTGCAGAATTCATCTGTTTAATCTTTGTTAACTCTAACTCATGTGCTTCGATCTTCTCTATGAAACCACAAAGATTCAAATTAACATAATCTGAATTGTTCTTCATCACCAGCAAATAAGTACCCCATTCATCATATGGCAATGCATCTTCCAATTTATCGATCCACTCCTCATTAGTCTTGGTTAACTCCAATCTCCCCATCTCCACAACTAGATGGCAATATCTTTCAATCAATTGTTTTGTAGTTTCACCTTTCATACCAGTGAAGATGTCAAATTGTTTCTTTATCAAAGCCTTTATGCTTTTGATCATGGACACACTCCCTTGAAACTTTACTTTCAACGAATGCCAAATGGATTGTGAATAATCCTCATGCTGCAACAATACCAAGATATCTTCTTTAATGGCCTATTGTAGAATACTCATCATCTTCTTCTCTGCCTTAAAATCTTCTTGTTCAGTTTGTGTCAAACTGCCAATCGACTTCACAAGATTTAAACCATCTCTCGGAGGAACATATTTCGATTCAATCTTCATCCAGCATTCAAAGTGATTTGCTTGAACCCATGTCTTAAACCTTCCAGACCAACCTGAATACTCATCGATATTCATCAGTTTAGGTGGTTTCTGCATCGTCCCTAACTCATTCTCCATATTAACGTTTTGTACTATACTGGCTGGGTTTTGTGCTGCTGTCATCCCACCGCCGGCAAAGAAGTTATAAAAATCTTGATTGTCCATTTTAAGAAATCAGTTTACCGAAAAAATTTTCAAATTTTGAAAACAGAACTTTTCAAACGAAATTATGTTCACACGAGATTAGACTTCAAACGAAATTACGTACATAATGGACTTTCAAACGGAATCAGACCCTTCACACGAAATTAGTTGTCAAGCGGAATTACTTTTCACACGAAATTACCACTTCAAACGAAATAAGGTGCCATTTCAAACGAAAATAGTGATTCCGTGCGAAATTAGCCAAACTGAATGAGTTTTTCAAACGGAAACAGTAATTCCATCGTACGGAATTACCTTAATCTTTTAAAACGATATTATATGTTCGTTCAAACGAAATTACTTGTTTGGCTCATTTTTGTCACTTTTACTTCGAATTTTGATCTAAAACTCTCAAGGGTTTGTTAAAACACAGTTTTACACACAATACTAGAAAATCAGTCCATTTTGTTCGTTAAATTGTCCAGAAGTCCAAAAAGGTGTAGAAAAAAATACTGATTCAAGTGTATTGACTCATCACTGGCTCTGATACCACTTATAGGATCGTTTTACCGACCAAGTGAGTCAATCAGAGGCAATACACACTGTTTGAAAGGCGGAAACTAACAAACAACTTAGAAGCAGTGAAGAATGGAGTAGAAAACAGAAAGTTCACTTTAATACAGTCTTCTCATTCAAAATATAATATGAATACACAGCAGGAATTCGGCAGCACTTCGTGACACTGTTCGTAATTCCGTGCCAAATGAGAAAGACAACACACATATATATAGGCCACTAATTCCGCACGAAACTAAACATTTCAGTTCAAGCGGAATTACCTTCTGTAATTCCGTGCGAAATTAGGTCAAGACTACTTTCATGCGAAATTACATAAACACCCTAATCTTTACATATTTGACACTTAGACCCCTATACATTATGACCTAGACACAAGACGTAGGCTGTAGACATCGTGCACCAACATGAATCGCTGAAGTAACAGCAGCAGTCCATCCTTTAGCTACCTCTTCATATTTCTCAGTAGCTCTAATCTGGTTACGAGCAAGCACTTCCAAATCTTCATAAGCTAAATTCAGCAAATCTACTTGATCAACCAAGCGAAAGCTCAATTCATCATCACAGATAATCACAACTTGCCCTAATCGCTCATCATAAGCCCAAAAATGCATGGACTTCAGAGCACCTTTTGGAATTTTCTTGACCAAAGGAATAGTCTTTTCCTTGTCAGTTGGTGGCCATGATACAATCTTCATCCGCTTGTTGGTGTATGGATCCCTAACTCCTTTTTCAGCTGGAGTAACGATATATTCAGCAGTATGCATCGAAGGGAAATCACGAGCAACTTCTCTCTGCAATATTTCGAAAAACAAATATCCACGCCCTCCTGGTTTGTCATCAACATAAGGTGATTTTGACAATGTAATCAAGTCCACCTTAGTAAATGTTTGAAACTGAGCGGGATTCTTGTACCATTCGACAGGTCCAACCTTCCTTTTAATCCACCATCTTTTACAATCATGATCAAATCCCTAGCTTACTACACCAGATCAATTTCCAACTCTATCATAGAGAGTTTCACCAACATCCATCAGATGATGAGTAACATTAGCATCTTCATCTTCTGGATTAAGATTCTTGTTTTTCAGAATCACAAACTCTCTTTTCTTCTTGATTCTTTCAGCCTTAGCCTTGTCAGTATCTACATCAGTAACCTTTGTGAAGTAATGCTCCATAGCAGCATTCCTTTCAGTGTCATCCTTAGCAAAAGCTCTTGCTCTATCTTCATCAGCTTTTCTTCTACTTTCTACATCAGTTGGATCAGAAATCTCTTGGCCAAACTTCTTCTCCAACTTTCCACGCAAATCATAAACCATGTTGAACAACAAACTGACGTCACCTTGAAGCTGATCAATTTGTTGATTCTTTTGCACTATGGTATCTTCAAGCTGAACGATCTTGGAATCTTTTTGGATTGAATCTTGCTCAAGCACAACTAGTCGTTTCTTCATTTCTCTCATGCTGATAAATTCATCATCATCACTTGAATCATCGTCAAATAACATTCTCACTGGCTCTTCAGGCCGTTTACCACTTGAACTACAAGACTCTTCATGAGTTGTTCCAGATGGACATGCAATAGTAGTTGTAACAGGTGGTGTTGAAAAAATGACAGGATCAAAAACACTGGTGGTAATTGGAATATCTGCAGTGGTGGTTTCCACATCCATTCTTTGAGTATCAACATCAAACTCAAAGATATCTTCAGTAGCAGTGGTGGTATCAGTGGCATTCTTCTCAAAGTCGAAGTCATATAAGCATCATCATCTTCGGTATCATTCGTGGGTTGATCTTGGTTCTGCTTAACATACATTCCGGGTCGAGGATCCCTCTTTTTTCGCTTCAAAGGCAGTGAATCAGGATCCTTTGGGTCATTAGACGTTTGTTCTTCAACATGAACTGAAGGATTGGAAGGAGGATTTCCCATCTTTTCAGTTATAGACTTCAATAGCTGAGACAAACTTTCAGACGAAATCACAGGTGGTTGAATAGTAGAAACAGCAGAACGAACATCAGCTTCAAGAGGAAGCTCAGCTTCATCTTCATCATCACAACTAATTTCAATGCCTTCATCGTCAGAGTTTATCGTAAGAATCTCTGTCTCAGGCATATTTTTAGCGGCACCTTGAACAGCGTGCTCTTTAGCAACTATAGCATTCACAGGAGCATTGATTTGTGCAGCGTTTACAGGAGCAGGTTGAACTAACACAGGATCAACTGCTACGTCTTCTGTTTCAGCGAACTGACCAAACTTCTCTAGCGGAATTAGTCCTTCAAACCTCATTTCAGTACCCCTTTTAGGAGTGAGAGCACCAAAACAGGCAGGACCCATGGGTTTCAACTCCAAGGTGTTTCCAGATCTCACAAACTCTGGATAACGAGCATTAAAAATCATTTGCAAGAACCTTGGATACATAAGGAATTTGTCCTTTCGAACCCCTATCACATTCCTCTTCATGCCTTCAAATATAAACTTCGAATAGTTGAAAGGTTGATTTGTTATCAGACAAACAAGAGTAACAAACTGTGTAATATTAAACTAATCTGTGCCCCTCGCTTTTCTGTCATGCAAAGAATGAACATATGCACTAACAGACGCCAATATGGATGCACAAACTTCTTTACCAATGATGGATACTTTCCTTCATAACTTAATCGTGGCAAAATTGCTTCCACAGTTCCAGCTGGAAGCTCAATGGGATCAGTTTCTTGGTCGTTAAACTGTAGCACCTCCCGTATCATCTGTTCAGTCACAGTGACAACCTTCTTTTGAATCTCAGCAACTATTGCTTCTTTGCCTTCAGCTTCAAGCGCTTCAAACCTAGCAGTCTTCCAGAAAGTTTGAACAAGGCTTTCGTAGGCAACAGGATTTTCTGGTAATGCGTGAACTATCCTGCAGCTATTCAAGCCCTTGATCAAAGAAATATACATTCTCTTGTTTTTCTCTGGAGGTGGTGCAAGATATCCTGTAACACCCCGTGTTACGGAAGTCAAAGTCAAAGTCAAAGGAAGAAAATATTGCTAATTGTGATCTGTCACTCCTTGCTTAATTACTAATTTGACTTCATTGACTTGTAATCGAATCTTTTTTTTAATCGCTTAAGGTATATTATGTGGAGTATTTATTAATAATCGAGGTTTAATCGATGTTTATCGCATGTTTTATCGCTTTATCGCTAATCGCATCGCAATCGCGCTCGCACCTTGATTGACAGATTTTGAATATTGTTTACGTGTGTGTGCTATTTATGTGTTACCTGTGCATATTTACTTTATGTATGTGGATTAATCGAAACGCAATCGCAACTCTATCGCAACGCAATTGAATCGCAAATGCTAAACGCAAGTTAATTAGGATGATTGTATGTTAGATATAGTATTGGTGTGTTTATTATTAATCTATCACATCGCTTAATCGAAACTCGCTTAGACGCATCGCAATGCTCAACACGCGAAATAAAACGCTGAAACTCAACTCGTCGGACGCTTCGATCGAATGGCCATCCGATCTAAACGCCATCCGATCGGTGCCATCCTATCCGACACTTGCACCCCTTGCACTCCACTTTCCCTTTTTGGCAACCTATAAATACCCCCTGTCATGTCACAAGTGATGTGACAGCTCTCTCTCACTCGACCAGCACGCTCAAGGCCTCCTTTCTCTCAATTTCTCGCGATTCTTGTAAGTTTTCAACCTAAAACTTATACTTCTACGATCTACACACACTTCTTCATCATTTTCACCTTTGAATCTTAACTTTTAACCGTGAAATCAGTGGATTTGAGGTGTTCTAGGGTGATGTCATCATGGAGTTCTTATGAACTTCAAGTTTTGACCTCATTCCACCAAGAATAACTCAGATCTGAAGGATTTCCACATGATTTCACAACGATTTCGCATGGATCTAAACATTTTCAAAGTTAAAAGGATTGAAAGAAGCTTTTCTAACTTTCTTTCAACTCTGTTACACTTAATGCACTCAAAACCGATGGAATCGGAGCTCATTCAGATCTTCTACTCATTTCTTAGAGAAGCATCGGTCTGAGATCTGGTTTCTGTCGAAGAGACAAGCGATTTCGGGTTAAACATGAACAACCGTCACGAACCAGTACATTGATTGGATTTGGGTGATTCTTGTTCGATCGGGCGACTTGGGACTTGACAAGGTTCCGTTGTTTAGTACGCTATCATACCGTCTCGAGCAAACAACAAAACTTTCAAAAATAATCAATTCAAGATGATCAGATTCGTTGGGACGGATTGCACTTGGTTCCAACACTTAAACATTTTCAAACTATTCAAAGGATCTGAACATCCAATCGGATTGCCATCCAACCGAACGACCATCCGATCAGTTGATACTTGGATCCTCGACACTTAGACATTTTATAATTTCAAAGATCATCAGTTTCCAACGGATTGCCATCCGATCGGATTGCCATCTGATCGGATTGCCATTCGATCGGATTGCTATCCGATCGAGTGACCATCCTGCCGTGAACTTGTTCTCACTAGAAATGTCTCGCCAATCGGATCGCTATCCGATCGAACGACCGTTCGATCGACGACCTGAAAGGTAGAGATACTTCTCTGTTTTCAAAATGCTACAACAAAAACTTCAAAGCCATCATACACAAACACATCCTTCTCAAACGAATGTCAATCCGACCGAATGGCCATCCGATCAGATGACCATCCGAACAGATTGACATCCGATCGAGTGACCATCCGATCGGATTACCATTCGACACTTGGTCACTTTTCACCGTTTATCGCGCCGTTCTTCGCTTATGATATCGTTAACTGTTCAGGCTAATTTCTCAGCGCTCCCTTCAATCCAAGGCAGTGTTTATTAACTTAAACGCTATCTGTGAGTATACTCAAAACCTTTTTGCTTTACACACAACGTTACTTATTCAAATCACAATCGACGCACAACGTGAACACTATTTATACGCTGGCCGTTTTTGCATGCTACATGTTATTCGATGAATGCTTGTATGTTATGTTAACTCAGTGATTATTGCCTGACACCTTAGCAACGATAGTACTATAATTTGGACTCAGCACCTGTCGTGGACAAGGGTTGTTAAGGGCTTTACTTCACGTGTCCCAGTGGGGATATGTGTGCATATTTCTCTGTCGATAACCTACTAGCTTTCACTTTGCGACATGTTACATGCTGGCTATGCGTAAACGATTTTGAACTCTATTATACTATTAAACTTGTATGCTCACCTTTACACTATGTGTATTGACCTATATTTTAACGTATGTGACAGGTGCTTAGGATGTTGTGCTTTACCTGCTTTTGTGGAATCGAGTAGGAATGAGAGTCTAGAAACAAAGATAATTTAATTATTTAATCTGAGTTGTTGGAACAATGTTTTGTTTTGAGATATCTATGTCTGTAATAATTAGTTACTTGATGGGTTATGGTATGGGACATAATATTAACTATCCGGTAATTTAGTTGTTAAGGAATTCCTCTTGATAATCTGTTTCGCTCAGTGCCGCGCCCCGATGTTTCCGTTATCGGTTGGGGTGTGACATATCCCGCCAGATTATGCGTTAAAATAAACTTCAGATCCATATCCTACACAAACAAAAAATTGTTAAGTATAGAGGTATGGTTGAGAAATTCATTGTTAGCTTGATTCAAAATTTACAAAAATGCAAATTTTTAAGTCCACAATCAGCACAGGTCAAAGGTCCACAACTCAGATTGCGAGTTAAAAGGTGTAACTTGACTCGAGACCATGAGATTTCGAGTCGAGACAGTGTGATTTTGAATCGAGACCATATGATTTCGAGTCGAGATCCCAGTCGAGACCGTATGATTTCGAGTCGAGATCCCAGTCGAGACCGTGTGATTACGAGTCGAGACCTCTGTCGAGATCAACAAGGTTGCGACTCGCAACCACAAGTCTCGAGTCCTCATATGAGAGGAGTCGCAACCCGAGTCGAGACCCCGTAAACAGCAATCATCTGAGTAATTTTGGATCAAAATCCATAAACACTCTTTGATTTTCATGAAGACCATAATCAACCCAGTATTAGGGTTCTTAATGACATTCAAATCTTCAACCATTCTTCAACAAATCTTCAAAGCCACCTGCAAAACTTCAACAAAATCTACATTTAAACAGCATAATACCTTCAAATAATCAGTGATTCCGAGTTGAAACCGGAAAAGTTCGTCGGAAAATAATGATCTTGCCGAAAATTTGAGAGAGAGTTTGAGAGCAAACAGTAGAGGGTTTCGAGTGAATAGTGAGGTCTCGAGTCGAAACCTCCTTAAATATTTCATCTGTCATAGGCCGGGCCTCGAATTTGGGCCGAGATCATCAAAAGACTTAGTTTTCAGGATTTTATTTAAAAACATAATTATTATTTTAAAATCCATTAAAAAACAAACATTTCTTAGATAACCCTTTTAACCTCCCGAGCACGTTTTACGAGATCAAAACCTAAAAACACAAAAATAAATAATACGAATAATTATTTACAAAATAAAATAGGAAATATCATTATTGCTCAGTGTCACGACCCCTGACCACACCCTGGACGGGAGCCGTGAGCAGTCAAGTGGTACCGGTGATTATTTTAAAAACATTGCAGCGGAAATGTTCATCAGGACCGTGAGTTAGGAAAATATCAGTGTTTTGAAACACCGGATTTTTATTTATTAAACAGATGGGAATAAACCCATGTTTTACAAAGGTAGCTTTAGTATGGGATAAACCTGAACAACATTTCTTGATTTAGTTTATTGATAAAATAAGCCACTTCTTTAAGCCTTTCGGTGCCGTATCACAACTCTTATTCAAATCTACTGTAATCACCTGAAACGAATTTTAAAACATTTGGTCAGCAGGAAATACTGGTGAGTTCATTCATTTGGTATATAAACACATTTGTTATAATTCACAGTATTAAGAGCGATTACAATTGCCCCTATCTTATAATTATCTGATCCAGTTGTCACTCGACTGGATCTGTGACTGTGGTCATATCATTATTGGGTCCGTTCACCCAAAAGTGACGTGTATCACTATTTAGGTCCATTCACCTAAAAGTGATAAAACAACAGTAATGTGCACAATACCCCACTTACTGCCAGTAATTTAAGATAACAAAGACTTAATCCCTGTAAAATATAACTCGAAAACATTTAGGGTTTTACAAAGTGAATTTGATAAAAACAGAATGACTCGCCTTGTTAGCATATAGTCTTGATTAAACAAGCATCTTGATTCTAAGTCTTCGGATGGTTATACATCTTGTTTGATAGTAGGTTTATGTACTGGAGTTTTCTGATAGTTAAACATTTAGTTTAACAGAGTATAATACGTATTAGTGTGAAACCACATCAAACCTAACGATGGTCACGAGATCAGAACCTTAACGAAATTCACAAAGTACAGTCTTATTTAGACAGCACTTTGACATTCGTTAGTTGATTCCCGAATCGATCGGACAGAATATCGCATCGGTGATTATTGGTTAGAACACCAACGTATAGAGAGAAAAAGAAAAGAAATGAGCAAGGAAAAATGAAATCCTAGGCTCCTATTTATAGGTAAGGCAAATTCCTTAATTATTAAGTTTCCTTTTATTTATTTAGTTTTTCTTACTGCTTAAGTTTACTTTCCTATTAAGTTTACTTAATTGTTTTAGCTATCAAGTTTACTTGCCTTTTTAACTGATTATCTTACGTAGCTGTTTATCTGATTAATATACCTTAACTGTTTAGTTAAGTAATTTACTTAGCCGATTAATTAATTAACTTGATTAATTAACTTACTCAGCTTGCTTAACTGCTAAGTTTCCTTTCCTGATAAGTTTTCTTAGCTATTAAGTTTTCCTTAACCGCTAAGTTTTCTTAACTGCTAAGTTTTACATAACCATTAAGTTTTCTTAATTACTAAGTTAACTTAACTGTTAAGTTTACTTAACTACTAAGTTTACATAACCATTAAGTTTACTAGTTTAACAACTTCCTGATTATGAGTTCTAATTCTAGATACAATGGAACTCGTATTAGCGTATTAACCCAATTCAATTTTAACGATAATCACGAGCTCGAAACCCACAATGAATGACAAAGTATAGCCGAGTACCGACATCACTTAAACATCTGTCGGATCGGTTTTAATTGATCAGATAGGGTATCGTATTAGTGATTCGAGTTAGTACTCTGATTACGAGCAGAGTTTTGAAAATTTAGGGCATTGATTGAAAGAAACGGAGATACGAGAGAGTAA
This sequence comes from Helianthus tuberosus, assembly GCA_030545235.1. Lineage (NCBI taxonomy): Eukaryota > Viridiplantae > Streptophyta > Magnoliopsida > Asterales > Asteraceae > Helianthus > Helianthus tuberosus. The sequence continues at coordinate 41,510,069 of CM060369.1, read as the reverse complement.
GTTCGTCAAAATTTGATCGAACTGGTGCACATATTTCAGTCCCACGCTGCTGGGTTTATAGTCCAATTTAAACTCTCCCGCGTGTCGCGCCCGCGTCCGCTGTTCCTGGCGCGTGTCGCGGGGATAGTCGACCTGGCTTTGGTCACCACGTGTTACACGTAGGTCTGACACGTGTCGCAGTGTCGTGACGCGTGTCCTTGGCCGCCCTTCTCGTCCAATCGTGCGTTTTTCTTGATTTTCATGCTGGTGCTTATCACGTGTTTTTGGGTCTTGATCCTAAATTGTTCGGTTTATAATTGCGAGTTTAATAAAGGTACTTTTGTGCGGGTTGGTTCATCAACCATCCGGTTTTCAAGTTTTATCATGCATACTTCGGATTTTGTTTATGGATCTTTCCGAGGGTCGTTACATCCTCCCCACCTTGTTTTAAATCTCACCCTCGAGATTTGCTGGAATAAGTGTGGTTATTTTCATCTTATCTTCGATTCCCAAGTATATTCTTATCCACATTTTAAATTGTAAGGTCTTTCAATGAACTTAAAATTTTCATTTACCTTTATATCTAAAGATTTATCACCTAAGCATTTCTTTATTTACATACATGAAATATATCATGTATACTTGCCATTTCTTCTCGTAATTTTAGTTGATAGGCTATTGGTCCACTTTGCTTAGTAACCTTAATGGTTTGACATTCCTCAGACTTAACTTTCCTTTCTTACTAAATCAGACTATTCCTTTTCACAGAGAGATTTTTAGTAGTATTCTTTATGTGATTTGAATTTCTAATGGGTTTCCGATCTCATGGCCCGATAGTTGCTTTTCTCATATTTCTTCTCGACATAATGGATGGCATCCATAAAGTGTTTCAAACGGGCAATACTAATACTTGTAGGTTAATTATTGAAAATTCTTATGAGTGATAAATGATAGTCCTACTTTCATCAATATTTATCACACATGTACTTAGCATGTCTTTCTATGTTTGTAGTGTTCCTTCACACTACTCAAAATAAGTCGGGTTAAAATTTTCCCAGAAATGAGAAGTGAAATGATTGTCTCGATTTAATACAATAGATAACGGGATTCTATGTAATGAGACTATTTCGTCCCCACGCCACTTAACTAAGCGTTTTATACTAAAGGGTTTCCCTCATTTGGTAGAGATTTAACTGACTTGGTTAGTCGATCCACAATCTTCCATATTGTGTCGTTACATTTTCTTATGTTGGGTAATTTGGTAACAAAATCCATTGTTATCAATCTCATATCCATACTTGCTTTGCTAATTGCTGAGGTAAACCTAAAGGGTTCTATTGTTTAGTTTTAACTTGCTAATAAACTAAATACTTGTAACTTGTTACATCATTCTTCATTCCTATCTATCCTCAATTCTTATTCAAACATTGATACCCCTTTTAATGATGCATCATATACTTAGTCTTATGAGCTTTTCAAAGAATTAGGTATGTTTCCTTAGACAGGTATTCAGATTTTTTTCTTATGGAATTTTCGGATTCCATCAGTTCCTTTTTCTGATTCCTTCATTATTCCTTTATAATCCTTTAGCATCATCCTTGATTGCTTTTTCTTGGGTACTCTTTAATTATTTCATTAAATCTACCCGCAATTTAATCTAAGAGCACATACTTGTTTCGACTTCTTATGAAACTTATGACTTAAAGCATTAATTACTACATTAGTCTTAACTTTGTGATATAGCAATCGGTGTTGTTCCTAGTCTTAGATGAATTATGTTAGTGCATTTATGTCTATCGCCTACGTCAATTCAGATCGTAGCAGAAACTGAAGAAATCTAGATTTTATATGGTTATATGTAGAGAAAAGGCAAGGTGGCAATATTGTAATTAATGAGAAATCACATTATGCCCCTTGGCCTATAAATAGAAGAATTAGGGTTTTCATTTGAAACTTTTGAACTTTGGCCATTTTTGCACTTTGGAGAGCTATAGTGTTAGAGAGAGAAGCTAGAGAGAGAAAGTGTTGTGTACGTGATTCAGGTGCTGTATGTTTTCAGATCGTTCAATAGAATCACAGTTATAATTACGTCGTGTGTGTTCGGTCACGATCGTGTACGGATTCCGCACGTTACACGAGTCGGTTCGCAATTGTTTCAGAGTCGAAAACCGGTCCTACAAGTGGTATCAGAGCAGGAGCTCGATTGCACGGATCAATCACACAGACTCGCACAAGATTTCATCAGTTTCAGATAAAAAATTTATCCAGATTTGTCGAATTTCTTCACTTTTCTACTTTCTTCACTTTTAGACTGAAAATCACAAAATTGACATGGCTTTTACGGTTAAAATTGGCAGTTTTTTTGATATTATGTGCGAAAATCATTGATCTATAAGCCTACAAAATTTCAGATCAAAACTCCAAGTAATTTGTGAGAAATCAAGATTTTTCTGTCCGATCTGTTAAACATGTTCGTCACTGTTTTTGATGATGTTCACCGATCGGATGACCATCAGATCCATTGTACATTGATTTGTTTAGCACATAAGTGTCAAGTCTCGGATTGCAATCCAATCGGATCACCATCCGATCCATTGCAAGTTAGTAAACGTTGACTTTGTTGACCCTGACTCGATTGGATCACCATCCGATCCTTAGCACATTGTCGTTCAAATTTTAAAGTTCAAGTGTCGAGTGGCAATCCAAATGGATTGCCATCCGATTCTGAACATTTCATTTGTTTGTGATTCAGGTCAAAGTGTCGGATATCCATTCGATCGGATCCCCACCCGATCACAAACACAAGAGTTTCAAGTATCAGATCCCTACTTGATCGGATCACCATCCGATAGTTGGTTGGTGTCACTCGATCGGATCACCATCCGATTCAAGGCATACTGTTCAAGTGTCGGATCTTCACTCGATCGGATCACCACCCGATCCAAAGCACATTGTCAATCATCGGATCCTCACTCGATCGGATCACCACCCGATCCATAGCACGTTGTCAATCATCGGATCGTCACTCGATCGGATCACCATCTGATCTGTTGTCATCCGATCATCATTATTCTATTGACTCTCGTTGACCTCACTCGATCGGATACTCATCCGATTCAGTTGTTTGATAATTTTTAAACTGATTGTGTTTGTTCGTTTTCAGGTGATTCGAGTTGACAAACAAGAAGCATCATGAGTGAAGAATTCTACAACACGTTTTACAAAGCGTTGACATCGGTATCTTCGGAAACTTCAATCGTTACACCAAAAACCATAACAAAAGCAATCAATGATAATATAAAACATGATAATTTCTATGGGACATATTCGAAACCACCTAAACTTGACAACATAAAAGATTACACATGGTGGAAAGAGAGGTTTCTGAACTGGACAAAGGCATATGCTCACGAGAGTTGGTTCTGCTTAGAGTTTGGATATAGCCGACCGATAAACGATAAAAATGAAGAAATTCATCTCAATGATCTTTTCGATGAAGACAAACGAAAATTTTCATACGAACAGAAAATGATTGCACTGATTCAGCAATCTATCAGAAATGATATTTTCTCTTTGTTAACACATGATGGTTCTTCAAAATCGGTTTGGGAAGCTTTGAGGGTTAAAGCTGAAGGGGGAAAACAGATTAAAAAGAATAAAATTGCTTTACTAAAAAAGGAATTTGATCTGTTTGACAGTTTAAAAGGAGAGTCGGCGAGACAAATGATTGAGCGATTCTGTCATTTGAAAATTGAGCTTGATAGGTTTGGAATAGTAAAAACTCGAGAGGAAATCATAGACAAAATTGTTGAAGCGTTACCACGAGCTGATCAGTGGCAAACGTTTGTTTTTATTTTGAAAAATGATGTGTTGTATGAAACAATTTCTCTTGATGTGTTGATTGAAAAGATTGAAACTCATGAGCTTGAATTGCAGAAACAGAACAAGATGAGTAGTTCTTCGCATCAACAGAATGTCGGTCTTTACTACAAGGGCAATGTACCTCAGGTGACTGTAAATGAATCACTAAAGACGGCATTCAGTGTTGAAAAGTCAAAAGAACCACAAAAAGGCTCATCAAGTTACGATCTAGGATATCATTCATCGTCAACAACATCAAACTCTGAAGAACCTGAAGAGATTATCTATAACATCGCTTTAAAGCTAAAGAGGTCTTCTTTAATGAACATCAACGCAGCTAAACAACAAATGAGTCTTCTAGGATCAATACTGGAATCTTACGAAGACCTGGTCGCCAGGAAAATTGGAAATTCTGAACTAACAAAGGAAGATTACGACCAGATCGATCCAGAAGAGATGGAGCTCATTGATTCGAGATGGTGTTTAGCAAGCTGCATTCGACGAGCTCAGCGGTTCATGGATATTACTTGCAGACAATCAATTTGTGGACCATCAACAAAGCTAGGATTCGACAAATCAAAAGTGATCTGCTTCAAATGCAAGCAAAAAGGTCATTTGAAAAGAGAATGCAGAAACTCTAAAGTTGAAGAAAGAGCTAATCCGTTTAAAGAAGATTATTAACAAAAAGCGATCTATCACAAGAACAGAGAGGAATCTCCAAGGTTGAAACAAATTGAAGATAATTCTGAAAAGGAGAAATCAAGAGCTTGTGTTGTGATTCAAGATGATGAAGGGTTTGACTGGAGCGAATTCCTTCCAGAAGATGATCTTGTTGAAGATCGATTCACAGCTCATGGGAGAACTATATCAAAGAACAAACATCATGCATTTGTTGCTGAGATAAAGGAAAGAAGTCGAGAAGAAATTCTGAAAGAAAAGACTGAAAGAGTGTTAGTGCATATGTCTGTTGACTTCGTCTTGTATCGAGTCTTGTAACTAGAATAGATAGACCAGGACACATTATACGAAAGAAACTGGAAACAGACCTGAACCAGCCACCTCGTACGAGGTGACCAAGTTCGTGAGGTCTGGCAAGTTCATGGGGTCTGGCCAGAAAGCATGAAATGGTTCGTGGGGTCTGGCATTCCTATAAATAGGTGGTCTTGGATCTTCATTTGTAACTTTGTGATTCCAGAGACGAAGTGCTGCCGAAGTGTCGAACAATCTATAAACAGTTTCAAATCAATCTAAACGACAGTTAAAGTGATTCTTCATGTTAATCAAGCTGCTATAACATGAATACGTCTGATTCCGCCTTTCGTATTGATCAAGAACTCTTCTGATCGACTCGTTTAGATCGAATCTCGATCCTACAAGTGGTATCAGAGCTCAGGAGGAAGAGTTCTTACCATTTCAGCTTGTTTTCACGGATAAATCTGATTTCTACTCATTTCTACTCATTCTTCTACACTTTTTCATCAAATTTACCGAGATTCCATGGTTAAAATGACTTGATTTTGACAAATAACACGTAAAACACTGTTTTAATCAATCCGTGAACAAATCAGAACCAAATTCAACCTAAAACTTGATCAAATCTGACAAAATCATGAAATTTTGGACTTATGATTCTCAAACGATGTGGATCTCTATTCAAATCGTTTGAATATTGACTCAGATCGTTCGAAACATCTTTAGATCGTGTGAGATTGGGTTCCAGGTTGCACGACCTGAATTCCAGGTTGTTTGAATCTGTCTTAGACCGCACAAAGTGTCCAGGTCGTGTGAAAAGTTGGCCAGGTCGTTTAAAGGATTAACCAGGTCGTTTGAAGGATTAACCAGGTCGTTTGAAGGTTAATCAGGTCGTTTGAAAATTCTTCAGGTCGCTTGAAGTGACCAGATCGTTTGATATATATCATTCAGGTCGTACAGTTTGGTTAAAAGGTTTTCAGATCGTTTGAAGCTTGATCCAGATTGTTTGAAATATATCATTCAGGTCGTACGAGTTGGGCCGAGACCATTAATCAAGTGATTTATACCAAGAGTGCAAGGATTTATACTGGGCTGAAAGTTTCTTTTTGGATCGAGATTTTGAGATTGGGCCGGGTAGTATAACTACAATTGAAACAGGAAGTTTATAATTTTGTTTGGGCCGAAAGTTTTTTTTTTTTAAATGATCTTGGGCTGCAATTGATTCAAGATAATCATTTGGGCTGAATTTTATACATTGGATCATGGGCCGACACAATTTGAAGTTTAAGTTTAACTCAGAATTTTTAGTGGGTTTGGTTTAATAAGTGTTTGGACCGATAGTTTTAAACCGGGTTTGATTAGTGGGCCGTTAGCTTGTGAATTACCAGATCGTTTGAAAACTCAGTTCATTTGAAAATTCTGTTTTGTGAACTCTCGATACCGAAACATGGAAAACGAATTCTATAACGCGTTCGGTACTACCACAGCTACTGCAAGTTCAGTTGCTCAGAATGTAAACATGGAAAATGAAACGGGAACGCTGCAGAAACCCCCAAAGCTGATGAGCATTGAAGAATATTACAGTTGGCAAGAACAGTTCGAGAATTGGGTTCAAGCAAACCATTTAAGGTCTTGGGAGTGTATTGAAACTAAGTACGTTCGACCTCGTTCTGATATGGGAGTTATAAAGATTATTTCTGAATTTTCGGATAAAGAGAGAGACATGTACAAGGCAGAAAAAATGATGATAAGTTTACTACAACAAGCTGTGAAAGAAGACATTTTCGTATTACTTCAACATGATGGTAGTGCACGTTTGATATGGGAAGCACTTCGCACAAAATTCGAAGGAAGTACGGAGATGATTAAGAATAAAAAATCATTATTAAAGAAAGAATTTGAATTGTTTTCAAGTTTGTCGGGTGAAACTACAAAGACTCTTATTGAGAGATATTGTCATTTAGTGCGTTTAATGACCCGTTTGGATATAAAAAAAGATCGAGAGGAATGGGTTGAAAAATTATCCGATGCTTTACCTCAAAACGAATGGGGTACATATCTTATGATTTTGAAGAATACCGGAGAGTATAATAGATTGTCAATTGCTCAATTCATTGAAAAACTTGAAGGACAAGATCTTGAACAACAAAAGATTGCTAGAATGAACAATTCAAGTGTTCAACAAGATATCAAGATGTATTTCAAAGGCAATGTTCAAAATGTTAAAGCTAGTCCAAAAATCCAGACTGCTTTTAGCGCAGAAAACTCATCCGGATCACTCAATCAAAGTTCAATCAACAACAGTGGATTTTCTTCATATCCGAGTGTTAATCCTAATGTTTTAACTTCAAATTATCAGTCTCAAAGCTCAAACAATGGTAATAGTCATGTGCTACAATGCAACATCGCGTTGCATCTTCAGAACGGTCAGAATTTCTCGGAAGAAGTCGCTAAAGGTGATATGGCATTACTAGTTACCGTGTTAGAATCATATGAGAGTTTGGTTGCGGGAAGGATCGGAAATCCTATGTTAACAAAAGAGGATTACGATCAGATTGATGCTGAGGAAATGGAGCTAATGGATATTAGATGGTGTTTAGCGAGCGTGTTGAGGAGAGCTGAGAAATTTAAACAGATTACTGGAAGAGATGACTTACGTGATGCTAATGTTTCTACTTTAGGTTTTCATAAGTCTAAAGTTACTTGTTTTCGGTGCAGGGAAAAAGGACATTTCAAGAGGGAATGTACCAACAGAGAAGCGGGTGGAGCTCAGAATCCTTTCGGGAACAATGAATATTACCGGAAAGCAATATATCATCAAGTAGCTCAACAACCGTCATCATCCCGTACTATTCTGATTGAAGATTGAAAGAAGAAAGCTTGTATTGCTATGCCTCCAGATCAAGAAGATGAAAGATTTCCAGAGGGATTTAGCTGGGACAAATATATTCCGGCTGAATGTAACTCAAAGTTTAGAGCATTTATTGCACAGATCATTCAAGAGCCAGAGTTGATGAAAGAATGGATGGATGTGTTTGCAAATGATGAGAAAAGTCAAGATGGAGAGTCTGTATCTTCAAAAGATAGTTCAGAAAAGACACCAGTTTTTGATCAATCACCAATTGATAGCAGTGATGATGATGAAGAAATTAAACAAATAAACATTTGTAAAACTCATTTATCTCCTGAAAGTTTCAAATTTTATTTTGCAGATAAATTGGAGAAACTAAAGAAGAAACGAGCAGCAAAAGAAAAGAAAGAGGTAAAATGTGAGAATGTTGTTCTGGTGGAAGAGAAGTATGAACAGAGTGAAGAAGTTAAAGTTGCTGAGAAGATTGTTGAGATTGAAAGATTGTAGAGGTCACAAAACCTTGTCTGAAATGTTTGGAACCATGCAAACATTGTGAAGAGAAAGATAAAAAGTTTAGTGAGCTAGACAAGATGAAAGAAAAATTGTTGTTTGATGTTAAGTACGTAAAAGAATCGTATGATGTGTTGAACAGAACAGTTAACCAGTTGGAAAAGACAAACTCAGAAAGGGAAGATGCTTTGACAATGGTGAATGCAGTGATGATGTCTAAGCAGAAGGCTATCAATCACTATATTGATGAGTGTGCAAAGTTGAAGCAAGAATTAGAGACTTAAAAGATTGAGAATGAAAGAATCAGATGATTGCTAATGAGTTACTCAAGTTCTGATTACTTGATTGATAGAATCTATCCGGCATTAGCAGGTTTTGAAGCCTTTCAAGATAAGAAGTCGGAAGATACGGATACTGGTAAGAAACAAAGTGCAAATTATAACAAGTGTCCGCCTCCGATCTAGGAAGGTTATTCTCCCAGAAAACCAAATTCGGAACAAGACAAAAAGGCAGTCAATATAAAGCTAAAGTCTGAAACAACTGATGAGTTACCAGACAACATTGACGTCACATTCACATCATCTGACACTGATCATGAGTCTGAGTTAATAAAGAAAGTGGTCGATCAGGTGTTGGATAAGGATGAGGAGTCAGAGTCAAAGTCTGAATCTGAGAGTTCAAGTTCATCAGTGAACAGTTCGAAATCATTGATCAAAAGGGTTTACAATAAAGAATTTCTGTTATCAAAAATTAATTTGAATGACGAAACACTCAAATTTGCATATACTTTGAATGATTCCGACAAATTATATTTTGATAAAGAATTTCCCATAAAAATGTGAAAACTAAAAATATTAAAAAGATTTTCAAACTAATAGAAGTCAAAATTTCAAAAATACAAAATAAAATTGGGTTTTCAAAACCTAAATATACTTCTAGAGTTCAACAACGTTTAAACAAGAAGAAAGGTTTCGGTCCAGGTCATCAAAAGAAACCGAATCATAAAAGCAATTTCAACAAGAAGGGGTTGGGTTTTGATGTTGAAAATAATCAAAATATTAAAGATTTTAAATCAAAAACTGTATTTGTTTCGGGTGCTTCTTTAGAAGAAGAAAAGGAAAAAGCTTTCTGGAAACAGTCTAACAAGGAGTTTCTTGCAGAAAAACAGAAACATGAGAAGAATGAAGCTAATCAGAAAAAGGAGACAAGAACTTGTTACCTATGCAATGAAGTTGGTCACATCGCCTGGAACTGTCCAAAAGCAACCAACACACAACAGGGAGTGTCTTCTAAACTCAAAGAAAAAGTTGTTGATAAAACTGAACCACCAACTGAAAAATTTAAAATGTTTAAAAATTCAACATATGAAGTTGGTGAGTGTTCTAAAAGGTTTTACAAAAGAAGAGTGAATCTTAACAACCAAACGTGGGTGGCTAAGAAATCAAAGGTTAAATCTGTCGATGAATTTGTTTCTTCGGAAGCAAAGGAGCCACTTTCTGGCGATGAATCTGATTCGTCAAAGTCAGAGGAGCCACAAGTTGAGCTAAAAGGAGAAAAGTCAGTACCACCAATGGATGATGTCAATTTTCCACCATTGTGGGTTGCAAATTTAAAATCAAAATTTGGAAAAGTGGAAATTTCGAATCAATTCTATTCTGAAAAGAAAGAATTCGATGTCGAAAAGGCTTTCAATGGGAAAGTAAAACATATTTTTGGAAAAATGGTTGATGGAAGGGCCAAAGGGGTAAAAGAATTCTATGAATAAAAAAGGAATGTTCAAAGACCAAGTGAAATTGAACCGGTTACACCCAAAGCTGGTCAGGCTTGGGTGTAAGCATTCTTTGTTTGAAATCCTGACTTGCCGGAACTCCCAGGTTGGTAATTGGGGAGTAGGAATCGGCATCTTTCTTGAGAAATTCACAACTGTGATATTTCGACTTACTAGTAGTATTGTTGATAAGAACCTACAAGTGGTTAATCAAGGTCATTAAGCTGAACTTGATTTAACTTTCATACAAGTGGTTAAAGAAAATGAAAAGTGAACTTACAAGTGGTAATTTGAAAATAATGTGATGAAACCCCATGTTTGTGAAATGACAAACAAACTAATTTTTCCGAAAAAACCATTTTGATTAAAACAAACTTAAGTGTTTTGAAATCATAATGGGAAAATAGTTTGTTGTCAGGGGGAGTTCTGATTGTTTGAGCCAAGAGAATGGAGAATTGAAGCAATTCACAATCAGTTTGTCATTTTATTTGTACAGTTTATTGCTTTTACTTTCAAATTTTCCCGGAAAATCAAAAAATGAAACATATTTTTGATTTTAAGGGGAGTAAAAAATTAAAATTTTGAAAATTTGAAAAATCAAAAAACATGATAAAATTTTAAAACCAAAAACATAAATTCAAAATGAGTTTTGTTGTGAAAAAGAGGAAATGATAGTACATCAGTAGACAATCACAGTACGCTAAAGAATTGGAAAGCTAAAATGTGATAAACTGTCTCACCGATGATATGCCAGTAGGTTTTTACATGCTTAGTAGATTGTTTTCGAGATATAAACCTAAATATCAAATGTAACATTCCCAAAATTTTTATTTATATAAAATATATAAAAACGTATGTTATTAAAAGGATGCATCATGGGTAAGTTGACCAATGAAAATATGAGGTATTTTGGGCAAGCATAGGAACCATTTAATAATTAAATTATAAAAATACATTATATTTGGACCTACTCCGTTTTTTATGAAACTTGGCTCAAAATGTAGACATAGATATTTTCGTTCTAAATAACGTATTTACTGTTTTGTAAAACATCATATTTTAGACATTATACGCGCCAATTAAGTGAAGCAGCTGAATTAATTATATATATAATAGTTAATAATGAAAAACTAAATGTTTGAAAATAAGTACATAGTGCACGTGCTTGTAAAAGAAATATATTTATAATAATAATAATAATAATAATAATAATAATAATAATAATAATAAAACAATATTAAATCAAAACTAACACATATGTGAAATAGTGTACGTGTAAGATAAGAAATAGAAACTCAAACTTTACATTAAATGCATATAGTACGTGGCTCCATTTGAAGGAAAAGAATGATTCTTGCGTGAACTGAAAGCTAAGCCAATTCAGTATAAATAGAAGACAAGGTTCAACTTTCAATCTACTCCTTCTTCCTGCCTTCTCTCATAGATATAACCCAATTTTCTTTAGTAATTCACCCCATAATAATAATAGAGCCTTACCCCGTTTTAAGTGTTTTAACCTTTGATCAATGATACCCTGTCCGACTGACGTAGGGCCCCGTAACGTATGTCAAGGCTCTTCCTAAATTCGTTGGGGTTATGTCTCGTGACGTAGGGATAAAGTGGAATTGGGTTACTATACTTAATGTGAGTGCACTATATATTTTATTAAATAATCCAGGAGTTGTACCAAGATATATCAACCCTCCAAAATATTTCTGACACCCCTAATATATTTAGAATACCCCTATATGTTTTTAAATACACCCCGTATACGAAAACCGAGCCCGGAATATGATATAGCATTAAATATAAATAAAAAAACAAAGAAAATTAAGTTTAGGCGGGACGCGTAAGGCCACACCGTTAGTTGACACGGGCCGCGACAAGGCAGGCCTCCCGCCCTCCTCCGGAAGCCACCACGTGTCGACACGTGGTGAAGCTAGGGTGGTGACACCTCAAGGCTACGCTATTGACCAGGTTGACGCGGGCCGCATAAACCCTGGTCTTGTATTACGCGAGCCACGAGAAAAGCTAAGTCAGGCACTATATAAAGGAGGCATCGGATTTCAGTTGAGAATCGTTCAAATTCGATTTCTTTCTCTAAATTCTGAATTGTAGGCATAATCTACGGGTATAATACCCCCCTAATTAGCGAGGTTCTGCTCTGTTGTAAGTATTATAACCCCAGTTTTTTAATAGATACGCTGCCCGATTGATTTAGGGTTCCGTAACAACTGTCGTGGTTCTGCCCGACGTAGTTGTTGGAATACCATCTCGGGGGGGGGGGGGGTATCATTAATATTTTCAAAGGGTTATAATACTAACCTATGCACATTTGTGTAAATTATAGATTATTCCCAGGAAACCCTTACGCGAAGTATAAGATAGCAATGTGAGTTTATCCAATTTTTGTTAACATTTTTGTAATACTTTACAAAACCTTAAATGCTTTACAATATGATTAAGCGGTGATTGAGTCTTTGTAGTTCTTCAATTACTGCCGGTATGTTGGGGTTTTGTATACAAAATTTACTACTGTGTGTAGTAAGTCGGGATGACAGCACGTTACCATTGGACAACGAGTTAGCCAATGTCTAATATGACCCGCAAGTCAGTATTGACAGTACTGAATGAGTAATTGTGTAGAAATAAACAACGTGATCGCTCTCAATAATGTGTTAATTGATAAAATGTTTCTTGATTAAACTGGGATTCACTCACCAGTATTTCCCACTGACAAATGTTTTTAAACACGTGTTTCAGGTAACACAATGTGAAAGCCAATAGTAAAAAGCCAGCTCGAGAGCACTGACGGCTTGGAAAAATGTGACTATAAAAGTTATCTAAAATATGATGTTTTAAACTCAATAAAAGAGGGTTTAACCCTATGTTGTATTAAGAAACTTGGGCTTTACCCATGTGATTATTAATATCAAATAAGGTGGTTTTACTCTGATAAAATATTTTCTAACTACGGTCCTGATGAAATTTCCGCTGCCAAATTAATAAACTGATACCACCACAACGAATGTTCGCGGCTGCCCGTTCCCAGGACAGATAAGGGGGCGAGGGTTGTGACATCAAATACTTACTTATCTCGTGGGGAACATCTCTCGGATATATAGGTAACCCCTGAAATCTTGTTTGAGGGGCTTTCTATTTCTGACATACTAGGTCTTTGTGCGTGATGATATCTGGGGTATTATACCGGGACTTCTGATTTTGCGGGAGCAATAGCCTAGTCCTCGTATAATACTTTGCATACCGGGACTTCTGATTTTGCGGGAGCAATAGCCTAGTCCTCGTATAATACTTTGCACTGCTTTAATCACAAAGCCCACCCTCAGCATAAAAATGATGAAACATTGAAACATGCTAATCATGTGCTGTTGAAGAAAAGATCCCCAAACGGGACACACCTAAAAGTCGAGCCATCATCTCTTTGTCTGAACGGAAGTTCTAACCTGAGCTCTCATGGCCTTTTATTACCCATTTACAGATATCATTAGTGTACATTCACCTGTAAGACTGGATATAGGAGTCTGGATGCGGGAGTATATTCTGAGGTGGGACACAGTCCATTAAAACACTAATCTCGTATCTCGAAACAATTGAACTTTGTGTGAAAATTTAAGTGGATCAGTATACTGACAATCTAAGTGAATCGTTTAGAACATAAAGTGTTTAAAGCTCAACGGTGCTAGTGATTTCTCATAAACTGATATGATCCTCTTACACAAACTCACAAAAAGATGTCTGTATATAGTTTATTTCCCAAAATCCAAAAAGATTTTCAGTATGTTTTAGCATAAAATTTTGAAAATTTAAAAAGTTTTTACTTCGTCTTATTTTCGACAACTGATGTTTGAAAAGCTGATTTTCAAAATTCCAAGTGCTAAACACGATGAACGACAACAGGGTTGGGAGAGTTTGTTTGAAATGAGAAATGATTTTGAAATGATTAAATGGTTCATTAATTTGAAACCAAATTTGAGTGTTACGAATACAAGTGGTTAAGCAGAGATTATAAATCGAGAGATCATGTTGATTTGAGAATGTTTCAAGTAATTTCTAAAATTGTTATAAATGAAAAACTTATGTCTTGGGTAGAGTATGTGCAGGTAAAAAAAGGCTTTGAAAGAGATAGGTTTCGACTCCTGAAGACTTTCCGCATAAGCGTATGCAGATTAGAGTCAGGTTTCCGATCCAAAGCCTGCAGATAGGGAATTCCAGACTGCGATCCCAGCTTATCGAAAGGGGGAGTCTGAAGACGTTAGAGCGAGATTCAGATCTTGGAATAGCGTTCGAGATAGAAGCTGCTAATGCTGAAGAGCTTAATGAATCAAGAGATCTGATCAAGAGAATTCGAAGAGTAAGGTTGAGATTCTGGAAGAGTAAGAGAGAGTTTGATAAAGATGCGTACAATAGAGAATACTTTGGATAGAGTGAGAAGACTCAATACACTGAAGACTCAATACACTGAAGACTCGTCATCATCTAAGGGGGAGTTTGTTAGTGTATATGTCTGCTGACTTCGTCTTGTAACTAGAATAGATAGACCAGGACACATTGTACGAAAGAAACGGGAAACATACCTGAACCAGCCACCTCGCACGAGGTGACCAAGTTCGTGAGGTCTGGCCAGTTCGTGAGGTCTGGCAAGTTCATGGGGTCTGGCCAGAAAGCATGAAATGGTTCATGGGGTCTGGCATTCCTATAAATAGGTGGTCTTGGATCTTCATTTGTAACTTTGTAATTCCGGAGATGAAGTGCTGCCGAAGTGTCGAACAATCTGTAAACAGTTTCAAATCAATCTAAACGACAGTTAAAGTGAATCTTCATGTTAATCAAGCTGCTATAACATCAATACGTCTGATTCTGCCTTTCGTATTGATCAAGAAATCTTTGGATCGACTCGTTTAGATCGAATCTCGATCCTACAAAGAGAAAGATTCTTTGCAGGTTGTCGGATTGAGAAAATGCATGAAGAATATGAGGAAGCGAAGTACTACGGGAGATACGACAAGAAAAGAGATTGCTATATCAACAAAAATGGTGATCCTGTTGTTCATCGAAAAGAAGTTGTTTTTGATGATGTTCTTGCAGTAATCCCTTTGTCTGGGGAATACTATTCAAATGTAGCAAAAGATAAAACTTATCTGAAAAGTCTGGACAAGATAATTCGTGACGTGATGATCACGAGTTTGAAAAAGAGGGATGAAGAAAGAATGAAGAAGAATGTTGTAGATTTGGTTGATGATTTGAAGAAGGTTGCTGAGGAAGTCAAAGTTGAAGCTGTGAAAGAGGAAGATGTGAACATAGAAGAGGAAGAGAAAATAAAAGATAAAGTTGTTGAAAAGAAAGCTGTTAGCGAAGAACAGCAGACTGAAGAAGAGATGAAGAAGAAAGAAGAAGAAGAAGAAGTGAAGATACAGAGATTGGATGCTGATGTTGGTAGTGATGCTGGTACTGGTGAAGAAGAATAGAAGAAAGATGCTGATCAGACAGAGACAGTGGAAAAGGTTGAAGTACCAATCACTGAGGTAAAATCTGATTCTGAAGTATTAAACCAAAATGTTGAACAGTGCAAGAAATGCATGGAAACATGCAGTGCTTGTACTGAAAAAGACGAAAAGTTTAGAACAAGGGATCTAGAATTTACTAAAATTGAAAATGTTTTCTAAGAAAAATGCAGAGAAATGTTAGAAAAAGAAAAAGTTTTGAAAGACAATGATGAAAAATTAACACAAAAATGCAAAAGTTTTGAAAAAGAAAACGAAATTTTGAAAGAAAAGGTTTCAAAAATGACTGAAGAGTGTTTACAAAAGGAAAATGCTTTTCAAGAAAGAAGAAAGCATATGATTCAATAAAATTGGCTTACCACATTACAAAACAGTCGTATGAAGATGTGAAAAGTCAAATGAAACTTGTTCAATCTAGATTGAGATACCATTCTGAAACAACTGATACACTTAAGCGATGTCACACCCTGACTTTTGCGAAAGCGTGATTATGGTGTGACTTTCTTAATACCATTGCATTCAATCATAACAACAACTACATGATAAAACCATAGGTTCGTCATCCATTAAATAAGTTTAAAACATAACAACATTGTTTTGAAATGTAGACTTCAAATTCAAGTTTTACAAACCATACAAATTGTTTATGAGTTCATTAAGGACTCATCAAAAGATATTGAATAACACCAAGGTTTGGAAGACGTGTCTCGTCCAGGAATAAGACACGCTGACCAACCTCAAAGACCATGGATGAAATCTTTATTCCTAACGCAGTATAAAAACTTCCAACGCCCGCCAGATCCACTTACTAATTCCCTGAAATACATGTAGTTTGAAAACATCAACAAAAGTTGAGCGAGTTCATGTGTTCGTTTGTGTGTATGTATAATCCTTTGAAATCCTTGTAAGTATGTATGTACGTTTATAAGTCCCGGTATGAAAGCAACAAGGAAGAACAGATCACTAATGATTTGCAAAGCCATTGATATGTGTGAAGTGATGCAGGAAAACTCAAACCTAGCGGACTTTGTCAGTAAGACATAGTCACCACATGGTCCACTTAACGGACTCAGGGGTGGGGCTCACTACACCCAAATAGATCTATCACTCATGTCCCTCGGTCCTACAACGAGGATTAATGGACTTAAGTGTCATACCCACCACTCACATGATCTAGCAGTACCTTTCCTTAGCTAACCATACTAAATTTAATCGTATGTAAACAGTTTGTAACATGTATTTCACCCCCGAAGTACAAAACTGAAAACAGTAAAAGAAAAGGGGGACATTAGCTCACAGTTTTGCGTTCCTTGTATCTGATGTAACTCAAAGCTTCCTCTAGAACGCACGACTACCTACATGCGTACTACGGTCTGTTAGACGAGCGAGTCGTGCCTTGTCTTAGTATTTACGTTTTGAGTTACGTTTCTTTTACGCTTCTGATATTATTCCAGGTTATAATTACTTGTTAAAATATTAAATATTTTAACTTTCAATTATATTTAATTTTGGAATAATTGTGAAACAATATTTTGGAACAATACTTCTCAAGTATTTATATCCGTATTTCCTTCCCAAGGATGGGGGTATCTCATACATGTGTATTCGTATTCTTGTATTCTGTATAACTTGCCTTGTGTTGGTGTCGTATTCTGACGTGTATTATCTTAATAAATATCCAATACATATCCAAAACAATATATTTTCAAGTCTCACTTAGAAAATATATATAAACTTATTTTTACCCAACATAATGTATTCCAAGTTTACCCAAGAAATATATATTTTTCCCAAAAATCATATATCTTCTAAAATTTCCAAGAAAATATATTTTTACTTCCCAAAAATAATATATTTTTTCTTGTTGAAAATATGATACACTTTGTAGTCATATTTTCATTTCTTGTATCCAAAATATTATTTACCAAAAATATATTTATAAACGTATTTTCCAGAATCTTTGGTAAGTTACATTCCTAGTTCGGTTTTCCAATATTGTGTGTGTGTAACTTGTGTAATTATTCCTTGTGATTTTTGGTAATATTTTGGATTGTAATTTCTTGGTATTTTGTTATGTTATATTATTTTAACCCTTAAATAATATAATTATTACACAGAGTATACAAGTATTCACACACATGTGTCTTCTAAATGTATATATATATATATAGCCACTTTTATTTATAAACACCAACCTCCAATATTT
This sequence comes from Helianthus tuberosus, assembly GCA_030545235.1. Taxonomy (NCBI): domain Eukaryota; kingdom Viridiplantae; phylum Streptophyta; class Magnoliopsida; order Asterales; family Asteraceae; genus Helianthus; species Helianthus tuberosus. The sequence goes on along the minus strand of CM060369.1, from coordinate 41,492,400 downwards.
GTATTTTTTTAACAAAATCTATGGCAAAGTTTATATTGGAAACCATAGTTAAAACTCACTTGTAAATATTTGTTTAGAAAATATTTTTCTAAGTGTTTGTGTTTTAGAAAATTTTGCCATAGTTTCCCCTAAAAATGGAGGTGTCCATGCTATCAAAGCATATCATTTTCTTTTCAAAATCATCACAAACAATCAACAATCAATCTTAAACAACTTATACTTACCAAGTGCCAAAATATTGCTATCTACATAATAATCATGAACTTGAACTTTCATAAAATCTTGTAGTAACTTGGTAGTGTGTTTAGTAGGTTTAGTTACCCTTTAAAGTGTGTTTACTTCTTTAAAAATCTCATTCTTGAAAGATTTAAGTGTTTACAACTTACTAGATGATTTTTTCCAAAAATCATTCTCTTGAATTTTTCTTGTAAACAATGTATTCTTATACTTGTTTCACATCTAGAAACATGATTAGTTTCTTTAAAAACAATGTTCATGTATCCCTTGTGATTTAACTTGGTTTCTTTGGAAAACTATTTTTTGAAATCATTCAAGTTTATGTCTAGTAACATATTACATGTTCTAATCATTCATAAAATCATGTTCATTTTTCAAGTTCATGAAAACATAAAGCATGATGATCTTGGTCTTTCACAAGATCATCACCCTAACTTACTAGATCATGTGTTGAATCACAATCTAGTAGGTTCCTTATGATATCTAACATCACTAACACAAATCATCAATCATCAAGAAGCAAATAAACACAAATCAACATGTATTCATATGTTAATAAGCTTATGTTAGAGATTTATGATTATGTTCTTTAGTGTTCTACAAGATTATAAATGTACATCATCTTTTAACCAACAATATATGAATCAAGATCAAGTGATATGAAGCTTACTACTAGCACAAAGGCTAGGGAAGAACACTTGATGAAGAAGATGATAAATGTGTTGGATAAAAGCAATCGGGAGAGGTCCTTCTAGTTCCACAAGCTCCACACTTCCTTAAACACCTTCTTACACCTTAGGATGATCTTGGAAATGGATGGATTTAGTTGAAGATGGTGGTGGTGTGGTGGATGTGGGTAGCATTAGGACTAAATGCTCATTTTTTCGTTTCTTGTGTGAATAGCCGTTTGGTTTTTACAACTCTAGAACTTGCCACGACGATACATTCCCGGTCCTTACCAACTTAAACCCAAGTAAGTAAATGATGGAGGGATTAGGACTAACCCTTTTTTATTTCTACACCATTATATTTTTTACCACCTACCCAAAATCCCCCTAGTTAACCCCTTTGAGCCTAAACCTTTTCATTTCTTAACCCAAACCAAACACCCTTTCACCCACCAAAACCTTTTTTTATTTTTAACCCTTTGTTTTAGTAACAAGCTCGGTTTTTCATATGACTTTTCAAAAAAAAAAAAAAAAAAATATGTTGATGATGAAGCAAAAGAAAGAAGCAAACAAGTTCATCAAAAATAACTTTGTTTGAATAATGGCTTCATAAAAAAAAGTGAAAAAAAAGTCTTACGAAAACCGATGCTTTTTACGCTTTTCGGCTTTTCTACTAACCACTAACCCAACCACCTACCTTTAACCCAAACCTAACCCTTCACCCAAAAGTCCTCTTGATATTTACAAAGGTATATAGTTAAAAAGGAGGAGGATTGATTGCTTGGCAAACTTATGGTAGGAGTAAGTTCCATGCCGCTCTCGAGTGATTCACTAAAATACATCTTCGGCCGAGCGTTGAGTGATCCCCCGTGAGGTATGTGAATTTGTATATAAATGGAATTTTAAAGAGGCATGTTATGCCCTAATAAGTAATTTATCTTATGAAAAGTTTTAAATAAATCATGACGAATAGGATTGTAAATAAATAAAAATAAAACTTAATAAAGAATCTTGGAAATCCCGACACTCTATGACAAGCCCAAAAACCTTCTCTTCTACCCATTCCATTTGGGAGTGTAAAGCCACATTATAAAGAGTTTTGCGTGAGGACAAGCAAAGATTCAGGTGTGGGGGTATTTGATGTGTGCAAAATGCAACCTATAAATTACATCAATTGTGGCATAAAACTAACCCTTTTTTAGTACTAATGTTGGAAAAAGTGTGCTTTTGCCTTCCTTTTGTATTTTCAGGATTAAATGAGCTCAAATTAACAAAAGAAGCAAAAAGGCAGCTAAATCTAACATAAATACAAGAAAAGGAACAAACGTGGCATGCCCGACCTCCCCGACAGCATCTTCCCAAGCAAAACAAGAGAACAGAAAGCTGAACACGCCCCGTGCTAAGTGAACACGGGGGCGTGCCCAAGTGCCAGCATGGAAGCTTCTATCGCCCACCACGGGGCCGTGCGCAGCGGACACGGGGCCGTGGTCAACTATAAGATTCGCAGAATCCAGGCAAATCTTGATAGTACAGATATGCTTCTGCACACGGGGGCGTGCCCAGCGGACACAGGGGCGTGGTCAACTAATACAGACAAACTGTAATTAATCAAGACAGAGAAGAGGATGGACACGGGGCCGTGCCCACTGGACACGGGGCAGTGCCCGAGCTACTGTTCATGTTATAAATAGGGGTGCTTGGCTCATTTGCAAACAATCCCTTGGCACACCACCTCTCTCACACTTCACCCACCACCATCACAACACCATCATCCATTGTCCATTGTCCATCATAGAGTGTGTGAGTCGTCTCGGGATCCAAGATTGATCGTAAGAGTTCTTGACAATCAAAGGCCATGTTTGCCTAAGTCTCTTACATCACTTGGTGAAGACAAGTGTCTAGTGTAATACTTTTTATTTTTAATCTTTTCGCACTTTTTACATGGTTATGTATTAATGACTTTAATAACTAGTTTCTTATGTTGAAGGTGATTCTTCCTTATCATTTGTCCGTGGTGTCTTGGCATTATTTTACTGTCTATATAAAATAAAAGATTTTCACCATTCATGTCTCCACGGTCTATATGGAGGTATGTTGGCTACCTGGTCGGGGGTTAAGGGAACGGTTTGGTAAGAGTCTTGCCTTGTTCAGTGTATAGATCCTGCAAGGACCTGGGTCAAATTTAGTAGGACCTCCTTCAATACCCACCAGTATTGGCTGGCGGGGGTCCAAACTCTTTGATCCCCTCATATGTAAGCTACTATTAATACTTTAACCAGGCTACTTAGGACTGTATCCCTGCTGACTCAGACTACTTAGCCGAGGGTAGCGTCACTTTCAAAAGAGGGGCCTACCACAATACGCATTAATAACTTAATGAATTATCTTTCAATAATCCGACCCTTTAGGATTGTATCCTTGCTGACTCAAACTACTGGGTTGAGGGTAAAGTCACCTTCAAAAGAGAGGCCTACTACAATAACTAAGATAATCTCTTAAAAAGTGCAGAAATAATCAAAGGTTACACTAAAACACGAGTCGGAGCCAAGTGATTCATCTTGTCTATCTGTTTTTATTTTATTTTATTTTTCAGCATTTTAGTTAGTTTTTATTTTTCTTAGTTTAAAACCTTTTTTCTAAACTTTTGATTTGATTAGACGTTGGGGATAAACCGATACTAAAAGCTCTTGTGTCCTTGGACGACCTCGGTATCTTACCAACACTATACTACGCCCACGACGGGTGCACTTGCCCATATGTGTGTTTAGTGTTAGTAAATATCGTGTTTTATAAATTTAAAACTTGGCTAAAAAGTGTAAAAGGGCTTAAAATATATATTAAAAACGATACACACTACACACGCATCACAAATAAACACAAATCAACATGATTTCATATGTTAATAAGCTTTTGTTAGAGATTTATGATTATGTTCTTTAGTGTTCTACAAAATTATAAATGTACATCATCTTTTAACCAACAATATATGAAGCAAGATCAAGTGATATGAAGCTTACTACTAGCACAAAGGCTAGGGAAGAACACTTGATGAAGAAGATGATAAATGTGTTGGATAAAAACAATCGGGAGAGGTCCTTCAAGTTCCACAAGCTCCACACTTCCTTAAACACCTTCTTACACCTAAGGATGATCTTGGAAATGGATGGATTTAGTTGAAGATGGTGGTGGTGTGGTGGATGTGGGTCGGTCGAGAGTGGGGAAAGGAGAGGGAGAAAGATGGAGGATGAAGTGTGGGTGATGAGAATGAGAGCTCAAGTTCACTTATAACCATGTTATAGTTTTGTCCATAGGTTATTATGTTTCTTAAGTACCATGCAAGATCCCTAACCATATCAAATGAGATCTTAGGAAGATTAAGGAGATCCTGGGTAGGGCCACATAGGTGACCGTCCACATACATGGGGGGGGGTCTAAGTGTAAGTTTCAACCAATTAGTTATCTTATAGTTAGGATTTAAGTGTATTAGTTAGGTGTTATGCATAATGTGTGTTATATAGTGTGTTAGGGTGTTCGGGAATCATAACTAGCTCAGAAACATTAAAACAATGCTTCTAGTATAATTTTGGTGTTTCGGGTAATGTCCGGTTGTTCGGTTAGATACCGGTTCGTTAAAGTGTCAAACTGTACCGTTTAGTGTTCATTATGTTACCTTTTGTGACACTTTTAATTCCCAACACTTAGGAAAGCATTCAGGACCATTTAGTCATATTTTTGCATGACACTAGCTTGTTAAAATGCTAATTTTTGCTGAATTATGCAGAATTCTGCACTTTGGGTGAGTTTTAGGCACTTTCCGGCACTTTAACTATCACCTAGAAAAGCAGTTTTGTGGTCCTTACTTCCCTACACACTATACTAGTGTGATACTTGGTTTCTGGCTCATACTGGCTCTTAAAACAACGTCTGTCTATGTGCTGAACCCCGTCAGCATATTCCTGATTTATCAGATAACTGTGCCAACTGTGCTTTGTGCATCATTTATGTTAATAAAGTTTGCATGTAATAATGATGTGACAGGATGCAATATGTGATGCACATGTAAGTATAATGCAGTAATCAGATAGCAGTTCAAGTCATTAATAGTAAACCAACACAGTCATTACTCATTAATTATTGTCTAATTAATTGTACGGATGCATGCAAATTTGGCAGTTGTCACAAGTGACAGTATTCAATAAAGCAACAAGTTTTCAATTCTTACATTGAGGATGTTGCTAAGCTAAAGCGTCAAATAGCTGATTTAGAACAGGATAACAACAAGTTACATAGTTATCATGCATCAACATATGTGCTTGAAAGAATTTTCAACATAAAACCGGGTGATGATGATTCACGATATGTCAATGAGTTTTCAGAAACCATGGTATCCGTTATATGAATTCAAAATCAACGACTCAAATGTGATAGTAACATGCAATAGATTTGTCAACTTTCAAACAATATATGGATAAAATAGTGTGTTGACATCCTTGAATTGCGAAAATACACCAAATGAAATACAAGCGAATCTGTTGTATTATTGTCTTAATTCGTAGTTGTATTAGGAATGTTTAAATGATAACTCAAACAAAGCATGTGTAATTTCGTGTGAGACGATTGACTATGATTAGCACAAGCTACAAGTTCGTATCGACACCAAAAGGTGTCGTAATGACATAATTCAATAATAGTGGTGACTGAACAAGTTCACCGTGTTTGAAATCAAATGAGTGTGCTAAAACAACCTGAAGATTTGATTTACACAATGTCATGGAGTTTTCAATCGATTATGAAACATCAAAGAACAACTGTTTCTGATTGAAGATGGAAAGCAATAAACACTGCAAGGTATTCATTTTATAACGAAAGAATCGTTAGGAGGTACACCGTGGTATGAAATGAATCTATGTACCGTTGTCATAACACACAACTGTGTTGAGACCGCTTAAAACGGATTTTAGAACAAGTAAATGAATAGACAATTAAGTCCGTGTATGAAGTGAGTACCCGAATTAGCGCAAGCTTCAATTTTGTGAAAGTATCACTGTAAGGTATCGAAACCAACAAATGATTTAGTGGAGTCGTAGACCAATCAAGTCTACTACAACTCGAAACAAAAGAACCTTTGCAAAAATATTTGAATATGATGCTCTCAATACATCATATGGCGTCTTGAATTGAATATGCGAAATGGATAAGTTCAAGCAATTGAACTTGGTTTCGACGTAATCTGACAATAAACGTATGTATCAACAAGGGAATCTCAGCATGGTTACCAAGATGAATCATGAATGTAACTTGAAAGAAAAGAAGTTTCAAGAAAGTGTGTTGACTTGATAACAAAGGAGCCAACAATTACAATAATGTAGGTCATCCGAATCACAAATCAATAATTAGATTTAGCAACTTAATGTTCGAACTTTGACGAAGCGCTTATCCAAAATGAAACTACATACGTAACAAAGGGTGCATGCGTAATGTATGAATTTTCCAAGAAATGATACAATGAGTATTTGCTATCATGAAGAAATGATCAAGTACCAAAGCAAATGTGTGTTCGCTCTCAGCGAAGAAAATTAACGCGATGCAACTACCATTAAGGGGAGTAGAGATGCAAACATCTACTTGCTAGAAGCAAAAGTGAATATTTCAACAAAAGAAATTTAAGTACTTTCTGTTTGGTTAACTGAAATAGCATATATGTCAGGATAATGGTGTTTGCTTGAGTTAACCGATATGGTTCCTAAGTAACAACCTTTACGAGTTTGGACTTGGGTTCCCAAAGACCCTAAGTACATGTTTTCTAGATTCTCAGAGTCTCATATTCTGTGCAAAACTGTTTTGCGCATTGTGTAGGAAACAAATTTTTTTGTGTACGTCTCAAATAAGTTATTGTCCCACAATTTCCCCGGTATACTTTCTTCCTGAATTTGCAGCTAACGATAGTCGTTCATTGATTAGTCGTGAAATAGTAGTTGGATTCTCACAATTAGTTAAATAAATAATTCGTTAATCCCCAGCAAGAGTTACCGACTCTTGTTGGTTAGCTTGTTCGGCTCCTGGTAGTTGATGCTCATTTGAAAATCATCGTCCTCCTTCTTGACGAGCAGAACTGGGGTTACCCAAAATGGGAAACTTGGTTTGTTAACTTCCTTCTCTACCAACTAGTGAAGCCATACTGACAATCCTTGCATCTCCGAAGGTGTAAGTCGCTAAGGTGCATTGACTGCAGGCGCGACGCCTGGAATCAAACCGATGCGAAATTTGTCTTGTCGCTGAGGAGATAATTCTGGCAAGTCTTCGGGGAAGACTTCAAGATATTCTCTTATCACAGGGGTATCTTCGGGTTTTGGTTCTTCGGCTCCCTTGTCCACGACATGAGCCAAGAAAACAACACACCCTATTCGCAACAACTTTCGTGCCTTCAAGCAATTAGTAATTTGTAGAGGCGTATCCTGCTTCATAAGTCACGATCGTTTCTTCGTTCGCCATCGGGATGCGGATATCAATCTCCGCTCGATCGATCGACAACCAAACCATCCCACTTACCTTGTCGAACCTTCCCAACTCAGCTGGCAGTAGATCAAGCTTAAACTCACGCGCTCCGGGTTCTATCTTGCCATTTCCAAATACTTTGTTGGCTTCCACTAGCTTCCCATTAGCTAGTTCTATCTAGTACAGGTTATCTAACTTACTTGCTACTAAACCAAGTATACTCTCAAACTCTAGAGATGCGAAGCTAAAATTTGCAACAGTATCTAGCAGCGCAGATGCATAATGTTGACTAATATGGGACGTACCGATATCCATGCTTGAATTCCTAGCGTGTCTCCCTAGCTCCGGTGTTGCTTTCATCCTTGTGCCTGATTGTTTTTAGGGCAATATTTTCTGAAATGCTTTTTGCTTCCACAGTTAAAACAACCTTGAGTATGTTTCTGTTTGTCACTCGTTATGCCTTGATAATTGTCATTGTCGTTGTTTCCTCCGTGGTTCTCGCTACCATCTTGGCCTCCATTTCTACGTTCAGTATCTTGCCTACAAGTTTCCTTAGGATGCCCCCTCTTGCCACAGTTATCACATTTTCCATATTTACATCGCCCGACATGATAACGTAGACAATTGTCGCACTTATGTAGGATACCCATGTAGTCTTTTCCCTTTTTGGCCTTCTTCTTGTTACTCGCCTGAGTAACCTTCTTGAAATTTGTGAGCTTTCTCTTATTATCTCCAGATAACTCTATAGGAGTCTCCTTTTTCTCTTCCGAAGTGGAAAATTTTCCTAGTCTAACCGCTCCTTCAGTGAGCGCCACGCTTATGTCAATAGCCTCGGTGATTGTTGGAGGTTTAGATGTTGTCACCAGGCTTAGAATCTGAGGTGCCAATCCCCCGATGAAGCGTTCGATCTTCCTAGATTTTGGTTCCACCAAACGCGAAGCAACTTGTGATAAATCGTGAAATCTCTGCACATACTCAGTTATCTTTGGACCTTACATTTTCAAGTTCCGCAGTTCAGTCTCCAACTTCTGGACTTCTGCCCTAGAGCAATATCTTTTACGCATCAGTTCTTTTAGTTCATCCGACGTCAAAGCATCCACAGCAGTCTCACCCATTGTCTGAACCTGAAGGTTCCGCCATGACAGAGCCCCATCTTGAAGCAGTCCGGAAATGTATGTGACCTGATGTTCTGGGGCACATTTGCTCAACCGTAAAACAGAATTCGTCTTCTCAACCGCGCACGAAGGCTAAGGCACCCCCAGTGCCGTCGAAGTCTCGAGGTTTGTAGCTCAAGAACTGCTTGTAGGTGCAGCCTGCGACATCATTCACATATGCCATTAGTAAAGCACTCTTGGAAATATCCAAACATTTGGTAATGCGTCTTTAAGTGACTAAACATTACCGTTGGGTGGATTATTTCCTGGGGTACCTCCGCTGCGTTCAGAGCGAAGGGCCTCGTGCTGTGCAATGGCCTGTGAGATGCGCTCTTGTATTTCTGCCGTTGTCGTTGGCAGAGGGTTGTTGGTATCGATGTTCCCTTGTATCAACATCTTCTAAGAAGAAGATCGGTTAGGTCAGGTCTTATTTGTTCAGGGAGTGCATATAGTTGTTTAGAAGTCATATGTACATACACATAATAGATTATCATATCAACCAATCAAGCAATAGCATAATCATAGCATAACCAAGTAATTAGGGAATTATGTTTAATGAGAGCATAGCAAGCAAGCACGTAGCATTATAATTATAGCACACACATATAGATCAACAACGTGCTTAACGAAGACATAGCGACTGAGCTTTCATTGGTTATTGGCCACAAAGTATTGTCGCATGTTTAATGATGATTGGGCTCTCATTATTCTCCGACCACAATTGCATTGTCTTACAAAATGTATCACATTAAAAGGGACACCGGGTCACCCTACCCTTGTCCAATAGGTATATCAGTGTATCAAAATTACATAGTCAGAAGTGGTATTCAAAAGTCTCCACAGTTTCGACTCTTTAGTAGTGTCTTTACCCAAGAGTAATGCAATCCGCATAATCCCGAAACCAACTATACTGGTGACTGAGGTGGAGGAGGGAAGAAAAGCAAACTGTTAACATGCGTAAACTCCTCCTCGGGCTTGTATATACGTCGAAGTAATTTACTGATCCACTGCTCGATAGTAAAGAAACGAGCATCAAAAACCTGGGAAAGGTGTAATAGCAGCAGGTGAGAGTGCAAAAGGAATCTTTGATATACGTGGAGGATCAAAGTATATTGGCAATAGACAGGGTGGAGGACGTGGTGTCAGCTTAAGCTCCAAAATTCTGCGACTCATAACCTCAAACTGTAGCTAATGTGACAGGAGCAACTCATTCTGTGTATAGCCTCCATAATGTGAGGGGTTGCAGGGGTCTGAAATCAGCATAGTGTATGGTAGGGACCATCGGAATGGCTCGTCCATTGGTGAAGTATTGAAAGGAGCAAACGGTGCTGCCTACGAGGTCGGGGAAATGCTGCTGTAGCAAGAGGATCGTCATGTGGGTGTTGACCTGGAGTACCTTTCCGGGGTGCGGGTAGGTCCTGAAAGAAAATGATAGGCATGTCGGTGCAATGGACGTCGGTCTCCATCGGAGCAACATCAGCGGGTGCAGGTGCGGGAACAAACGTCTTAACCAGAAAGGAGATCATTAGGTCCAGGTACTGGGTCAGGTATAAGGGGTGCAATGTCTGGTAAACCAAAAGAAACAGGGTCATGATCAATCAAGGGCTCAGGATCAGTAGGTGCAACATCAAGCTGACCCAATAGGAACAGGAGCTGGCTCAGGAGCAGGCTCTGGGTCGTGTAAAGGTGTGGCATCTCAAGCAGGTGGTAATGCAGCAGTCATAGCGACAACGTCGTCTGAGTCAGTAGTAGAAAGCTGTAATCCGGCTGTCTGTAAGGCTGCAGATGTCACAGACTCATAGGAGTCTGAAATCGAGTGTATACTAGATTCAGAGGATAGCTTGATAACAGGGGTCTCAAGAAGTGAAATTAGTAACAACGTTCTCGTCTAACTTTCTATCATCATGGGCGTCAGCAGGAGGACCATCAATAAACATGTCAACGTCATTATCAACTGTTCGTCGAGTAGCCAACCTTCGGAAGGAATGTCTACAGGAGGCGCATCGTAGAGGATCGGAGCCATAGTGTGCTCACCATCGGGATGACCAGTGATGAAGTGGTTATGGACTGATACAAGAGTGACAGAAGGATTCTTGTCAGAGAAACCATCAGCAAGGGTAAAGCATCACCAAAATCTGGTAGCGCGGACTGTTGGGAGTCGTCCTTGGCCTTGGTCAGCATATCAGGATCACTCTCAGTGTCTGACGTAAATATCTCCTGGCGCAGATGCAATCTCATTATCTGTGGCGGTGGCCGTAGGGTTATCAATGTCTGATATCTCGCTTTCTAAAATAAAGTGACATGTGTGTCGGTACATAATAGTCATTGCATGTATATCCATAGTAATCACTAACAATTAGTGTATACAAACAAGGTAATTTATCATGTAGTCATGTATTCACATTATTCTTCATGAAACTTTCTATCCTTCCTAGTCTCTCAGACTAAGCCACCTAGCCTCTCAGACTAAGCTTCCCAGTCTCTCAGACTGAACTCCCTAGTCTCTCAAACTAAACTTCCTAGTTTCCCATACTGAATTTCCCAGTCTCTTAGACTAAACTCCTAGTTTGCCAAACTGTCCCAACTAGTCTCTCAGACTAACTACCCAGTCTCTCAGACTGAATCTCTCATATCAAACTCCCAGTCTCTCAGACTGAATCTTTCAGATTAAACTCCCAGTCTCTCAAACTGAATCTTAAATTTTGAAATGTGTTTCGTGTCTTTTGTTTGTAAAAATGTTTGTTTCCTGGATCTGGGCGTTTCGTGTATGCAATGAAAACATGTTCATAAAAACGTTTTCGTGAGAGCCCTAATGATCGTAGTCTAGACTCGAGAAAGAATCCTAGTTCGCTACGATCGAAGCTCTGATACCAAGCTGTCACACCCTGACTTTTGCGGAAGCGTGATTATGGTGTGACTTTCTTAATACCATTGCATTCAATCGTAACAACAACTACATGATAAAACCGTAGGTTCGTCATCCATTAAATAAGTTTAAAACATAACAACATTGTTTTGAAATGTAGACTTCAAATTCAAGTTTTACAAACCATACAAATTGTTTATGAGTTCATTAAGGACTCATCAAAAGATATTGAATAACACCAAGGTTTGGAAGACGTGTCTCGTCCAGGAATAAGACACGCTGACCAACCTCAAAGACCATGGATGAAATCTTTATTCCTAACGCAGCATAAAAACTTCCAACTCCCGCCAGATCCACTTACTAATTCCCTGAAATACATGTAGTTTGAAAACATCAACAAAAGTTGAGCGAGTTCATGTGTTCGTTTGTGTTTATGTATAATCCTTTAAAATCGTTGTAAGTATGTATGTAAGTTTATAAGTCCCAGTATGAAAGCAACAAGGAAGAACAGATCACCAATGGTTTGCAAGGCCATTGATATGTGTGAAGTGATCCAGGAAAACTTAAACCTAGCGAACTTTGTCAGTAAGACATAGTCACCACATGATCCACTCAACGGACTCAGGGATGGGGCTCGCTACACCCAAATAGATCTATCACTCATGTCCCTCGGTCCTACAACGAGGATTAATGGCCTTAAGTGTCATACCCACCACTCACATGATCTAGCAGTACCTTTCCTTAGCTAACCATACTAAATGTAATCGTATGTAAACAGTTTGTAACATGTATTTCACCCCCGAAGTATAAAACTGAAAACAGTAAAAGAAAAGGGGGACATAAACTCACAGTTTTGCGTTACTTGTATCTGATGTAACTCAAAGCTTCCTCTAGAACGCACGACTACCTACATGCGTACTACGGTTCGTTAGACGAGCGGGTCTTGCCTTGTCTTAGTATTTACATTTTGAGTTACGTTTCTTTTACGCTTCTGATATTATTCTAATTACTTGTTAAAATATTAAATATTTTAACTTTCAATTATATTTAATTTTGGAATAATTGTGAAACAATATTTTGGAACAATACTTCTCAAGTATTTATATCCATATTTCCTTCCCAAGGATGGGGGTATCTCATACATGTGTATTCGTATTCTTGTATTCTGTATAACTTGCCTTGTGTTGGTGTCGTATTCTGACGTGTATTATCTTAATAAATATCCAATACATATCCAAAACAATATATTTTCAAGTCTCACTTAGAAAATATATATAAACTTATTTTTATCCAACATAATGTATTCCAAGTTTACCCAAGAAATATATATTTTTCCCAAAAATCATATACCTTCTAAAATTTCCAAGAAAATTTATTTTTACTTCCCAAAAATAATATATTTTCTTCTAGTTGAAAATATGATACACTTTGTAGTCATATTTTCATTTCTTGTATCCAAAATATTAATTACCAAAAATATATTTATAAACGTATTTTCCGGAATCTTTGGTAAGTTACATTCCTAGTTCGGTTTTCCAATATTGTGTGTGTGTAACTTGTGTAATTATTCCTTGTGATTTTTGTTAAATATTTTGGATTGTAATTTCTTGGTATTTTTTTATGATATATTATTTTAACCCTTAAATAATATAACTATTAAACAAAGTATACAAGTATTCACACACATGTGTCTTCTAGATGTATATATATATATATATATATATAGGGAGGAGCTCATGCGAGAACCACCATTATTGTGAGAACCGCGAGAACCAATGTGAACACAACCTAAAATAGCTAAAAAAACCTAACCCCCACCCCCCCCCCCCAAAAAAAAAAACCTAACCCCCCCCCCCCCCCCAAGCTAAATGCTAACCAAAAAACCTAAAAAAAACCTAACCCCCCCTCCAAAAAAAACCTAAACCCCCCTCCCCCACCCCCCAAAAACCTAACCCCCCCCCCCCAAGCTAAAAACTAAACCCCCAAAAAACCTAAAAAAATATAAAAAAAATCTAATTTTTTTTTTAATATTTTTTATGTTAAAATCGCTACTTTTAGAAGCCAAAAAAAAAAAAAAAAAAAAAATTAAAACATTTTTTTTTTGCTTCGAAAAGTTGCGATTTTTTTATAAAAAAATATTAAAAAAAAAAAAATTTTGTGTGATTTTTAGCAATTTTTAGGCATTTTTGGTTGTGTTCACATTGGTTCTCGCGGTTCTCGCAATAAGAGGTGGTTCTCGCATGATTTTCTCCCTATATATATATATATAGCCACTTTTATTTATAAAAACCAACCTCCAATATTTGTATTTTTTTGTAACAAAATCTATGGCAAAGTTTATATTGGAAACCATAGTTAAAACTCACTTGTAAATATTTGTTTAGAAAATATTTTTCTAAGCGTTTGTATTTTAGAAAATTTTGCCATACTTTCCCCTAAAAATGGAGGTGATGCTATCAAAGCATATTATTTTCTTTTCAAAATCATCACAAACAATCAACAATCAATCTTAAATAACTTATACTTACCAAGTGCCAAAATATTGCTATCTACATAATAATCATGCACTTGAACTTTCATAAAATCTTGTAGTAACTTGGTAGTGTGTTTAGTAGGTTTAGTTACCCTTTAAAGTGTGTTTACTTCTTTAAAAATCTCATTCTTGAAAGATTTAAGTGTTTACAACTTACTAGATGATTTTTCCAAAAATCATTCTCTTGAATTTTTCTTGTAAACAATGTATTCTTATACTTGTTTCACCTCTAAAAACATGATTAGTTTCTTTAAAAACTATGTTCATGTATCCGTTGTGATTTAACTTGGTTTCTTTGGAAAACTATTTTTTGAAATCATTCAAGTTTATGTCTAGTAACAAATTACATGTTCTAATCATTCATAAAATCATGTTCATTTTTCAAGTTCATGAAAACATAAAGCATGATGATCTTGGTCTTTCACAAGATCATCACCCTAACTTACTAGATCATGTGTTTAATCACAATCTAGTAGGTTCCTTATGATGTCTAACATCACTAACACAAATCATCAATCATCAAGAAGCAAATTGATGTGTGCAAACTGCAACATATAAATTACATCAATTGTGGCATAAAACTAACCCTTTTTTAGTACTAATGTTGGAAAAAGTGTGCTTTTGTCTTCCTTTTGTATTTTCAGGATTAAATGAGCTCAAATTAACAAAAGAAGCAAAAAGACAGCTAAATCTAATATAAATACAAGAAAAGGAACAAACGTGTCATGCCCGACCTCCCCGACAGCATCTTCCCAAGCAAAACAAGAGAACAGAAGGCTGAACACGCACCGTGCTCAGTGAACACGGGGGCGTGCCCAAGTGCCAGCATAAAAGACAAAGCTATAGAAGCTTCTATCGCCCACCACGGGGCCGTGCTCAGCGGACACGGGGCCGTGGTCAACTATAAGATTCGCAGAATCCAGGCAAATCTTGATAGTACAGATATGCTTCTGCACACGCGGGCGTGCCTAGCGGACACGGGGGCGTGGTCAACTAATACAGACAAACTGCAATTAATGAAGACAGAGAAGAGTATGGACACGGGGCCGTGCCCACTGGATACGGGGCCGTGCCTGAGCTACTGTTCAGGCTATAAATAGGGGTGCTTGGCTCATTTGCAAATCATCCCTTGGCACACCACCTCTCTCACACTTTACCCACCACCCCCCACCATCACAACACCATCATCCACCACCATCATCCATTGTCCATCATAGAGTGTGTGAGTCGTCTCGGGATCCAAGATTGATCGTAAGAGTTCTTGACAATCAAAGGCCATGTTTGCCTAAGTCTCTTACATCACTTGGTGAAGACAAGTGTCTAGTGTAATACTTTTTATTTTTAATCTTTTCGCACTTTTTACTTGGTTATGTATTAATGATTTTAATAACTAGTTTCTTATGTTGAAGGTGATTCTTCCTTATCATTTGTCCGTGGTGTCTTGGCATTATTTTATTGTCTATATAAAATAAAAGATTTTCACCATTCATGTCTCCACGGTCTATATGGAGGTATGTTGGCTACCTGGTCGGGGGTTAAGGGAATGGTTTGGTAAGAGTCTTGCCTTGTTCAGTGTATAGATCCTGCAAGGACCTAGGTCAAATTTAGTAGGACCTCCTTCAATACCCACCGGTATTGGATGGCGGGGGTCCAAACTCTTTGATCCCCTCATATGTAAGCTACTATTAATACTTTAACCAGGCTACTTAGGACTGTATCCCTGCTGACTCAGACTACTTAGCCGAGGGTAGCGTCACTTTCAAAAGAGGGGCCTACCACAATACGCATTAATAACTTAATGAATTATCTTTCAATAATCCGACCCTTTAGGATTGTATCCTTGCTGACTCAAACTACTGGGTTGAGGGTAAAGTCACCTTCAAAAGAGGGGCCTACTACAATAACTAAGATAATCTCTTAAAAAGTGCAAAAGTGCGGAAATAATCAAAGGTTACACTAAAACACGAGTCGGAGCCAAGTGATTCATCTTGTCTATCTGTTTTTATTTTATTTTATTTTTCAGCATTTTAGTTAGTTTTTATTTTTCTTAGTTTAAAACCTTTTTCTAAACTTTTGATTTGATTAGACGTTGAGGATAAACCGGTACTAAAAGCTCTTGCCCATATGTGTGTTTAGTGTTAGTAAATATCGTGTTTTATAAATTTAAAACTTGGCTAAAAAGTGTAAAAGGGCTTAAAATATATATTAAAAACCATACACACTACACACGCATCAAGTTTTTGGCGCCGTTGCCGGGGACACAAGGATTTTAAGAAAGTTAGGAATCAACGGCCTAATCGTTTTTCCTTATTTTTCTGTTTTTTTTAGGATTTTTCTTAGTTTTTCAGTTTCTGCAGACGCTCAGCACGGGCCGTGCCTGATCGGACACGGGCCGTGCCCAACATTGTTACTGGCAGTTTTTATTTTCCGAGTTACAAAGAGCTGAGCACGGGGCCGTGTCGGTGCAACACGGGGCCGTGTCCAACTCCCCAGTAACAGGGATCCGAAAAGTAATCACTGTATCTCCGACCACGGGCCGTGTTCACATGAACACAGGGCCGTGGTGAACCTTCTGACCAACGTTCTTTTCTGTTTTTATTGCAGGACTTGGAACCAAGGCGCCACATCTGAACTTTCTACGTAGTGTATGAGCTCCAGTTCTAGTAGAGACGTAAAAGAACCTCTTGAAGAACCCGAACGCTTTCTCTGAAAAAGACTTAAAGCTAAAAACCAAGAGAAAGTTTCGGGGGACCGACTTCCAATGGCGGACCAACGTACCCTCATGGATTACCTACGACCCACCGTAGGTAATCTCGGCGCCGCTATCAATGCACCGAATATCGAAGCCAACAACTTCGAACTTCGGCCACATCTGATACAAATGCTTCAAAACTCCGCAACCTTCCATGGGCTTGCGGACGAGGATCCTTATCTACATATTACTAATTTCTTAGAAATATGTGACACCTTCCGGATCAATGGAGCATCAAACGACGCCATCCGCCTTCGTATGTTCCCATTCTCACTAAAATACCGAGCTAAGGCTTGGCTTAACACCCTCCCAGTTGGTTCGGTAAACACCTGGGATGAACTAGCCCAAAAGTTTCTGTATAAGTATTCCCCCCTGCTAAAACGGCTAAATTAATGACTGAAATTAATACATATTCACAAGAGGATGGGAATCCTTATATGAAACTCGGGAAAGGTTCAAGGAGCTACTAAGAAAGTGTCCTCGTCACGGTCTTGCGGTATGGCAACAAGTATCCCCGTTCTACAAAGGGTTGTTGCCACACACAAGACAAACACCTGATTCTAGCTCCGGGGGACTTTTAGGTAATCGTCGCCCAAATGAAATATATAATCAAATTGAGGAAATTTCTCAAACCAATTGTCAGTGGCACACTCCCCGAGGCAATAAATCTATTGCCCCGGGCGCATAGAAGGTTGATGAAAGCACTTCTTTGCAAGCTCAAATCGAGGCCCTTTCTTCAAAAATCAAAAAGTTAGAAATGGCAAAAACGGTCTTGGTAATGGCTTGTGAAGGGTGTGGTGGGCCACATGAAAATTGGAGTTGTATGAAAGAATTAGATGAACAAACGGAAACGGTAAACTACATGAATAATAGGCCTAGGTCGTCGGGTCCTCCAACGGGTACCTACAACCAAGGATGGCGTAACCACCCTAACCTTGGTTGGAGAGACCCCAGCAATAGTAGTAACCAACAAAACCAACGAGCTAACTTGAAGATACTGTATCTCGCCTCATCTCCGACACCGAAAAGAAAAACTCAGATCGATTTCAACAATTGGAATCGAATTTTAGAAATCAACAAGCTAGCATTCAAAACATTGAAAAACAATTAAATCAAATAGCTCAAAATTTCTCCGAGAGACCACAAGGCGCGTTACCAAGTAATACTGAAACCAACCCAAAGGCGCAAGTACATCTCATAACATTGAGAAACCGTACCGTGGGTCCTGAAGAGGCTCCACTTCCACCAACTGAAAGAAGCCAATCTAGCCAAACCACAACCCCGCCCGCACCCCAACAAGAGAAGGCTTCTCCACCAGTTCAAGAGCCTACTAAGACTCCTCCGGTTCCATACCATAGTCCGTTAATTCGTCAAAAGACCGATGAGCAATTCGCAAAGTTCGAAAATTTACTAAAACAATTGCATGTTAATATTCCATTTATCGAAGTCCTAACTCAAATGCCTAAATATTCAAAATTTATGAGGGACTTCCTCACTCATAAAAGGAAAATTGAATCATTGCAATTAGTTAACTTAGGCGAAGAATACTCCGCCTTACTACTCAACAAACTCCCGCAAAAGAAGCTTGACCCCGGAAGCTTCACAATTCCTTGCTCGATTGGGAAATATCCCATTCGTAATGCACTAGCCGATCTCGGGGCAAGCATCAACCTCATGCCTTCATCAATGTTCAATCGACTCGGCTTAGGAAAATAATTCCTACAAAGATAAGCATACAACTCGCTGATAGATCCGTCAAATATCCACAAGGTGTTGCTGAAAATCTATTAGTCAAAGTCGACTAATTTGTCTTTCCGGCCGACTTTGTCATACTAGATATGGAGGAAGATACCGAAGTACCACTCATTCTAGGAAGGCCATTCCTAGCTACGGCCCAAGCAGTGGTAGATATGAATGATGGAACCTTAACATTGAGGGTTGGGGACGAGGAAGTAAAGTTTGGAGTCGGAAAAAGAGTAGAAGACGAAGACCAGGTCAACTACATGAAGGTCATTGACTCAAGTTTGGATGATGCTCTCCGACGGTGTAGCATGGGATGCAAAACATCTCACTTGGGTAACATATGACCAGGCTTTGGGTGTAGCCAAGGACCCTTATAAACGTGGCGCACCACGGAGGCATTCCGCGGAAATATCCTTAGTTTAGTTTAGATTAACATTTATGTTTTCTAGTTTAGTTTTAATTTTCAAGAATAAAACACACTCGGGATGGTGAAGGTTAACAAGGGAAACTTGGACCAGCACCCCATGCACGAAAACAGGGCCATCCGACAATTTTTTCTTCATTACAGCAAGTTCAGCACGGGCCGTGTCCGCCCAACACGGCCCCGTGCTGCACAGTCTGCAGAAAATGCCCAGTTCAGGTAAACTGGACACGGGTCGTGTTCACCCAACACGCCCCCGTGTCCAGTCTTCTGTTTCTTTTTACAACTTTTTGTTACTGGCGACTGAAAACGGGGTCGTGCCCGGACACCACGGGGCCGTGTCCAGACGCCCAGTAACAATTTTTTTTTGCTTTTTAACACCTTTTTACACATTCAATCAACCTAAAAACTTATTTTTGGGACACATTGAGGACAATGTGTAATTTAAGTGTGGGGGGGGGGGAGGGATGTTAAAACTTTGAATCTTGCAAGTCCTAATTACAAGCCTTACACAAAACTCTATTGGAACCGCTAATCACCCCAAATTTTTTTTCAAAATTTTCATTTTTTTACTTTTCTAGGTTTAACTTGGGAATTTCAAGTTCTAAAAAGGTTATATTTTTACAAATTTACAACCGATAGCGTCGTGATAAAAAGAACCAACATAAGAAAATTATGAAAATGCATGACAAGTTTAGTTAAAATTTGATTATATATACTTGATCACATAAAAATCCATTCCCACAAAAGTGAGTTTTGATCCTTTATTGAGCATACAAATACATATCTTTAAACTAAATGCTCATTTTTCGTTTCTTGTGTGAATAGCCGCTTGGTTCTTACAACTCTAGAACTTGCCGCGACGATGCATTCCCGGTCCTTACCAACTTAATCCCAAGTAAGTAAATGATGGAGGCATTAGGACTAACCTTTTTTTTATTTCTACACCATTATTTTTTCTTTTTTTTACCACCTACCCAAAATCTCCCTAGTTAACCCAAACCAAACACCCTTTCACCCACCAAAACTTTTTTTATTTTTAACCCTTTGTTTTAGTAACAAGCTCGGTTTTTCGTATGACTTTTAAAAAAAAAATAATAATAAAAAAATATGTTGATGATGAAGCAAAAGAAAGAAACAAACAAGTTCATCAAAAATAACTTTGTTTGAATAATGGCTTCATCAAAATAAAAAATTGAAAAAAATTCTTCCGAAAACCGATGCTTTTTACGCTTTTCGCCTTTTCTACTAACCACTAACCCAACCACCTACCTTTAACCCAAACCTAACCTCTTGATATTTACAAATGTATATAGTTAAAAGGGAGGAGAATTGATTGCTTGACAAGCTTATGGTAGGAGTAAGTTCCATGCCGCTCTCGAGTGATTCACTAAAATACATCTTCGGCCGAGTGTTGAGTGATCCCCCGTGAGGTATGTGAACTTGTATATAAATGGAATTTTAAAGAGGCATGTTATGCCCTAATAAGTAATTTATCTTATGAAAAGTTTTAAATAAATCATGACGAATATGATTGTAAATAAATAAAAATAAAACTTAATAAAGAATCTTGGAAATCCCGACACTCTATGACAAGCCCAAAAACCTTCTCTTCTACCCATTCCATCTGGGAGTGTAAAGCCACATTTTAAAGAGTTTTGCTTGAGGACAAGCAAAGATTTAAGTGTGGGGGTATTTGATGTGTGCAAAATGCAACATATAAATTACATCAATTGTGGCATAAAACTAACCCTTTTTTAGTACTAATGTTGGAAAAAGTGTGCTTTTGTCTTCCTTTTATATTTTCAGGATTAAATGAGCTCAAATTAACAAAAGAAGCAAAAAGGCAGCTAAATCTAACATAAATACAAGAAAAGGAACAAACGTGGCATGCCCGACCTCCCCGACAGCATCTTCCCAAGCAAAACAAGAGAACAGAAGGCTGAACACGCCCCGTGCTCAGTGAACACGGGGGCGTGCCCAAGTGCCAGCATAAAAGACAAAGCTATAGAAGCTTCTATCGCCCACCACGGGGCCGTGCTCAGTGGACACGGGGTCGTGGTCAACTATAAGATTCGCAGAATCCAGGAAAATCTTAATAGTACAGATATGCTTCTGCACACGGGGGCGTGGTCAACTAATACAGACAAACTGCAATTAATCAAGACAGAGAAGAGGATGGACACGGGGCCATACCCGAGCTACTGTTCAGGCTATAAATAGGGGTGCTTGGCTCATTTGCAAACCATCCCTTGGCACACCACCTCTCTCACACTTCACCCACCACCCACCACCATCACAACACCATCATCCACCACCATCATCCATTGTCCATCATAGAGTGTGTGAGTCGTCTCGGGATCCAAGATTGATCGTAAGAGTTCTTGACAATCAAAGGCCATGTTTGCCTAAGTCTCTTACATCACTTGGTGAAGACAAGTGTCTAGTGTAATACTTTTTATTTTTAATCTTTTCGCACGTTTTACTTTGTTATATATTAATGACTTTAATAACTAGTTTCTTATGTTGAAGGTGATTCTTCCTTATCGTTTGTCCGTGGTGTCTTGGCATTATTTTACTGTCTATATAAAATAAAAGATTTTCACCATTCATATCTCCACGGTCTATATGGAGGTATGTTGGCTACCTGGTCGGGGGTTAAGGGAACTGTTTGGTAAGAGTCTTGCCTTGTTCAGTGTATAGATCCTGCAAGGACCTGGGTCAAATTTAGTAGGACCTCCTTCAATACCCACTGGTATTGGATGGCGGGGGTCCAAACTCTTTGATCCCCTCATATGTAAGCTACTGTTAATACTTTAACCTGGCTACTTAGGACTGTATCCCTGCTGACTCAGACTACTTAGCCGAGGGTAACGTCACCTTCAAAAGAGGGGCCTACCACAATACGCATTAATAACTTAATTAATTATCTTTCAATAATCCGACCCTTTAGGATTGTATCCTTGCTGACTCAAACTACTGGGTTGAGGGTAACGTCACCTTCAAAAGAGGGGCCTACTACAATAACTAAGATAATCTCTTAAAAAGTGTAAAAGTGCGGAAATAATCAAAGGTTACACTAAAACACGAGTCGGAGCCAAGTGATTCATCTTGTCTATCTGTTTTTATTTTATTTTATTTTTCAGCATTTTAGTTAGTTTTTATTTTTCTTAGTTTAAAACCTTTTTCTAAACTTTTGATTTGATTAGACGTTGAGGATAAACCGGTACTAAAAGCTCTTGTGTCCTTGGACGACCTCGGTGTCTTACCAACACTATACTACGCCCACGATGGGTGCACTTGCCCATATCTTTGTTAGGTGTTAGTAAATATCGTGTTTTATAAATTTAAAACTTGGCTAAAAAGTGTAAAAGGGCTTAAAATATATATTAAAAACCATACACACGCATCAAAAATAAACACAAATCAACGTGTATTCATATGTTAATAAGCTTATGTTAGAGATTTATGATTATGTTCTTTAGTGTTCTACAAGATTATAAATGTACATCATCTTTTAACCACCAATATATGAAGCAAGATCAAGTGATATGAAGCTTACTACTAGCACAAAGGCTAGGGAAGAACACTTGATGAAGAAGATAATAAATGTGTTGGATAAAAGCAATCGGGAGAGGTCCTTCAAGTTCCACAAGCTCCACACTTCCTTAAACACCTTCTTACACCTAAGGATGATCTTGGAAATGGATGGATTTAGTTGAAGATGGTGGTGGTGTGGTGGATGTGGGTCGGCCGAGAGTGGGGAGAGGAGAGGGAGAAAGATAGAGGATGAAGTGTGGGTGATGAGAATGAGAGCTCAAGTTCACTTATAACCATGTTATAGTTTTGTCCATAGGTTATTATGTTTCTTAAGTACCATGCAAGATCCCTAACCATATCAAATGTGATCTTAGGAAGATTAAGGAGATCTTGGGGTGGGGCCACATAGGTGACCGTCCACATACATGGGGGGGGGGTCTAAGTGTAAGTTTCAACCAATTAGTTATTTTATAGTTAGGATTTAAGTGTATTAGTTAGGTGTTATGCATAATGTGTGTTATATAGTGTGTTAGGGTGTTCGGGAATCATAACTAGCTCAGAAACATTAAAACAATGCTTCTAGTATAATTTTGGTGTTTCGGGTAATGTCCGGTTGTTCGGTTAGATACCGGTTCGTTAAAGTGTCAAACTGTACCGTTTAGTGTTCATTATGTTACCTTTTGTGACACTTTTAATTCCCAACACTTAGGAAAGCATTCAGGACCATTTAGTCATATTTTTGCATGACACTAGCTTGTTAAAATGCTAATTTTTGCTGAATTATGCAGAATTCTGCACTTTAGGTGAGTTTTAGGCACTTTCCGGCACTTTAACTATCACCTAGAAAAGCAGTTTTGTGGTCTTTACTTCCCTACATACTATACTAGTGTGATACTTGGTTTCTGGCTCATACTGGGTCTCAAAACAACGTTTGTCTATGTGCTGAACCCCGTCAGCATATTCCTGATTTATCAGATAACTGTGCCAACTGTGCTTTGTGCATCATTTATGTGATGCACATGTAAGTATAATACAGTAATAATGATGTGACAGGATGTAATATGTGATGCACGTGTAAGTATAATGCAGTAATCAGATAGCAGTTCAAGTCATTAATAGTAAACCAGCACAATCATTACTCATTAATTATTGTCTAATTAATTGTACGGATGCATGCAAATTTGGCAGTTGTCACAAGCGACAGTATTCAATAAAGCAACAAGTTTTCAATTCTTACATTGAGGATGTTGCTAAGCTAAAGCGTCAAATAGCTGATTTAGAACAGGATAACAACAAGTTACATAGTTATCATGCATCATCATATGTGCTTGAAAGAATTTTCAACATAAAACAGGGTGATGATGATTCTAAGAAAAACAAAAAAGGCCTTGGCTCAGAGTATCATCTAGTTCCTCCACCGGAAAAGTTTGCATTTTATGATGATGAGAAAGTCGAAAAAGCTTTCAACATGGTCGATCAGTTGCCAGAAAACATTGACATAACCTATTCCAAATCTGATGATTCTAGTGATTCAGAGGTGGTAGGTAAGGTCGTTGAAAGTGTTTTGAAAGAAGAGTCGATTGAAATAGGCAAATCTGAATCACAAGATGAAAATGAAGGTAGTTTTCATGAAGGTTATCTGAAAAACTCAAAATCTGAGAAAAATACAAATGATGATTCAAAAGGATTGGTGTACACCATGATTCGATCAGACAAATTATTCTTAGATCTTGAAGTCCCGATTCAGAATGTGATTTCAGAAAAGTTTGACAAAGTTTTCAAAATGATTGAAATTGAAAAGTCTGAGATTCCAAAATTTGCTGGAAAGAGTCACAAAACTTTATATGACAAACCTGGTTACAAAAAGAAAAACATGAAGGCTGGGTTGGGTTATAAAAAGAAACAAAATTGGAAAAGAAATGAAACACCAAATTATCAGAAGAAAATGAATTTATTTCACGGAATAAGTTCCGAAGAAGAGAAAGAACTCCAATTTAGGCGTCAGTCTAATGAAGATTTCTATGCTCAAAAGAAAAAGCAACAACAATAGGTGAAAGATGTCTTAAAAAGAGCATGTTTTAAATGTGATCAAACTGGACATCTTGCACGCAAGTGTCCAAATCCGAAACCTGTTGGTGTTGAGACGAAAAAGAAGTCTGATGTTGTGAATCAGAAGTCATCCAAGTTTGATTCAAATCAAACTTGGAAGCCGAAAATGTCAAAGGCTGACTCACAACAAACATTGAAACCAATGACACCCAAATTAAGAACAACAAAAAGTTGGAAAACAACTGTTGATGCAACTAAACCAAACCAGTTTTGAAAACCAAAAATTCTTGTTCAAAATCAAAATGTTCAACATGAATCACATTTTTATAAAAGAAGTGCTTCAAAAGGTCAAAGCTGGGTAGTTAAAACACAATCTAGTTCTGAACAGAAAACTGATTCAATAAAAAAGAATGAAGTAAAAGATGAAAAGTTGTTTGTTCAAAACAATGATAATTTTCCGAAGTTGAATGAATCATATTATGTTGAAATGCCTAAGGTCAAACAGACATGGGCTAACTTGTTCAAGTAATTGAGTATTTTGAACGTGCAGGTGCTTCAGAAAGAGGATGAAAGTCAAACCAACAGAGGAAGCAGCCTGGCACGAGAAGAGAAGGCTGCTGGTCCATGCGACTGTTAAACAGGGAGTTTGTGTGTCTGTACATAAATAAACAATATTTCAAAACCCTAAAAATCAAAAAATTTAAAAACCAAAAATAGGTTTTTATTTTGTCAAAAATTGAAAAATCAAAATATGTTTGTTTTTAAATTTGTCAAAAAAATCCAAAAATTCAAAAATATGTTGAGTAAATACGCTGAAACCCTCACGGCTGAACAAACATGATTAATTTCACAAGATTGAAAAACGGTTTTCAAACTGTAAAATCATGGGGGTAATTACTGCTTCACATGTTATATTTTCTGCAAAACAGAGCATGAGATGCAGAAAATGGATGGCGAGACAAAGCTATTAGTATCAGGTTGTCAGATTTTCTTTAAATGTTTTGAATTTTAGGGGGAGTAAGAAAATTTCAGAAAATCTCCAAAAACATTAGAAAATTTGAAAAAGCCAAAAACATGATAAAATTTAAAACTGAGTTTTGTGTAAAAAGAGGAAATGATAGTACATCAGTAGACAATCACAGTACGCTAAAGTAATGGAATGTGAAATGTGATAAACGGTCTCACTGATGATATGTCGATAGGTTTTTACACGCTTAGTAGATTGTTTTCGAGATATAAACCTAAATATCAAATACATACTTATCTCGTGGGGAACATCTCTCGGATATATGGGTAACCCCCGAAATCTTGTTTGAGAGATTGCCTGATTCTGAGATACTAGGTCTTTATACTGTTTGATATCTGGGGTATTATACCTGGTCTTCTGATATTGCGGAAGCAATGGCCTAGACCTTGTATAATACTTTACGCGCTTTAAAAGCTTACCCTCTGCATAAAAATTGAAAAATATCGAAAGATATGAATCAATTGCAGTTGAAGAAAAGATTCCTTAAAGGGAACACACCTAAAGTCGAGCCTTCATCTCTTTGACTGAACGGAAGTTCATACCTGAGCTCTCAAGGTCTCGCACTAACCCAGAGAACAGATATCAAATTGGTATACTCACCTGTAAGACTGAATCTAGGGAATTTTGATACAGGAGTATATTCTGAGGTGGGACACGTGAGTAAGTTAAGTCCTTTAAACACTAATCTCGTATCTCAAATCAGTTGAACTTTGTGTGAAAATTTAAGTGGATCAGTATACTGACAATCTAAGTGAATCGTTTAGAACTTAAAGTGTTTAAGGCTCAATTGTGCTAGTGATTTGTCATAAACTGATATGATCCTCTGACGCGAACTCAAACAAAAATATTTTCTGTAAATATGTTTGTAAATATTTCTTTATTGCTTTAAATTTCAGAAAAATACAAAAAGATTTTGATTTCACTTTACTTTTCGACAACTGATGTCTGAATGCTGAGTTTCAAAATCTAAGTATGTTGATCGTGTTTCTGAAAATAAACAACTTAATTAATTTGAAACTTGAAGATTTTAATAAAAAATAGTTTGTAAAATCTCCAAGGTCATTAAGTTGGACTTGGATGATTAACTGTGAGGGATTTGGATTCTCAAAATTGTTAAAATCTGCTATAAAGAGCCAGTTTTCGATCTTGGTTGCTTAAACTGTGGAATCTATAAAGCTTGTTGATAGGGGGAGTGAAGTTAAGTATTCCTGGATACATTCATATTATTATATTTAGAGCCAGGTTCTTGATTTAAAACATTTTAAGGGCCAGGTCACAATTCCTGGACAATCGAAAAAGCTTTCACTGTCGAAATATTATGCTAAGAGAGCCAGGTCATCAATCCTGGATGATTCAAAACGTTTTTACTTATAAATGTTTGAGAATTGCACATGCTATTTCAGACTACGATCCCGATAGCTGAGTCTAAGGGGGAGTCTGAAGACGAGCTCAACGCAAGGGGGAGCGTGCATTCAAGGAGCCAGGTAACTATCCTGGAGGAGTTTGTATCCGGAAAGCCAGGTGTTGATCCCAAAAGCACGGAAGCTTGATGAAAGGGGGAGCCTGAAGAAAAGAGTTTACTGAAAGGGGAAGTTGAAGCTGAAGACAGATCCACGTGGATTCTATTCAAGCAAGAGGGAGTCTATGTTGCTAAAAACGTGTTAAAGCTTGAAGAAGACTCAGAGAGAGAGAGAGAGAGAGAGAGAGAGAGAGAGAGAGAAAATGCTACGAGATTGACTGCGGCAATATCCAAGGGGGAGTCTGTTAGTGCATTTATGTCTGTCGCCTCCGTCAATTCAGATCGTAGCAGAAACTGAAGAAATCTAGATTTTATATGGTTATAAGTAGAGAAAATGCAAGGTGGCAATATTGTAATTAATGAGAAATCTCATTAAGCCCCTTGGCCTATAAATAGAAGACTTAGGGTTTTCATTTGAAACTTTTGAACTTTGGCCATTTTTGCACTTTGGAGAGCTATAGTGTTAGAGAGAGAAAGTGCTGTGTACGTGATTCAGGTGCTATATGTTTTCAGATCATTCAATAGAATCACAGTTATAATTACGTCGTGTGTGTTCGGTCACGATCGTGTACGGATTCCGCACGTTACACGAGTCGGTTCTCAATCGTTTCGGAGTCGAAAACCGGTCCTACAAATTCGGAGTTTTTTTCTCACGATCGGGTGATAGTCCAAGTAGATCCTCTGGGAAAACGTTGGTCGGAATTTCTTTCAGTTCCCTGCCTCTAGTGTTAATGAACTCCGAGACCATATATGCTATGTCTTACTTCCATGCATAACTCGCAGCTTTCATCACAGAGACGAACTTTGTCGGCTGGTCTGTCTTGTCTCCTTGTAGTCACTTCTCCGGTTGGCTTTGAAAATCTCAACCTTATTAAGCAATCACCTCCGGAATCATCGTTTCCATTTGTTCCTTTTTATGAAGCAGACATAATTTCCTTTCTGTCAGTTCTTTTCATTCTTTCCATCTTATGGAATATGTCTTGATCATGTGTTTTGAAGCTCGGGTCACACAATTTAAATGTCTAAATTTTGAAGCATACATTACTTTATTCTTCTTAACATATATAATAATGGTTATGACACTTTAGTCCTTTAAGCCCATGTATTATTGCAGTAATTCTTTTATTACTGGTAATCTTAGTAGGATTATAGGTGAAAAGTCTTTGTAAGTGTATCTAGTCGTGGTTACTTTTATCTTTGCAGAGTTCTTAAAGAAAGTAGAATTACTCTTATTAGTGTAAGTTTTTAGACGTTTTGTGCCTAGCACAACTTTAGCTACAGGTTTCTTAATGCGTTAATAATCTAAGGTAACGCAGGGGAATTCTTATACTTTCGATGGCGTCCCAACATAAAGGGTTTACATCGTTTATCTTGTCGCACGAATTACGAGACGGATGATCAAATGAAATAATTTTCGATATTGGAATTATAGATGTATACGAGAGGTTCCTGATAAAGAAATCTAGAATTATCATTGACATACATGCTCGTGCTTTATTCTATATTGTCAATCCTTATGGTTTTTGGATTTCCTTATAGATATACATATCTATATAATCATATATTTCACATACTGTAATATACATACCATTCATAAGGTCAATGTATTTAACAGATTCATATTTCCAAAAACAAGTCAGATATCAGGTCATGATACTATTTAGGGAATTATGTCACTTATTTGACATATCATATACCCCATCTTACCCGGTTCTCGCCAGAGAGGTAATTAGTATTTCCCATAAATATATTTTTCTTAAATCATGATTTAAAAATGAATATTTTATTGAGGCTTTCATCAAAGAACAAGGAAATTAGTATTCACATGACGGGTCATATTCCAGAACCAAGTAGTACCAATAAATAAGAAATAACAGTGGCCAAGTGTTATTGCTTATTTACCATTCTAGCAACGTTCTAGTCATCATCCTCACAGCATACCAATACCCATCACACTTTACTTATGCAAGCTTATCTCGAAGCTAATACTAAAGTATCTTTCTTAGGTTCAAGTCTAAATACTATCCTTGTTGCTGTCAAATAACAATTTTCTAACTCTTTCGTTTAAGATTAGGTATTATTACAACACCTAATTGCTTAAACTAGTGGCTCTGATACCACCTCTATCACGACCCCCGACCGCACCCTGGACGGGAGCCGTGAGCAGTCAAGTGGTACCAATGGTTATTTTAAAAACATTGCAGCAGAAATGTTCATCAGGACCGTGAGTTAGGAAATTATCAGAGTTTTGAAACACTGGATTTTTATTTATTAAACAGATGGGAATAAACACATGTTTTACAAAGGTAGCTTTAGTATGGGATAAACCCGAACAACATTTCTTGATTTAGTTTATTGATAAAATAAGCCACTTCTTGAAGCCTTTCGGTGCCGTATCACAACTCTTATTCCGATCTACTGTAATAAACCTGAAACGCGTTTTAAAACATTTGGTCAGCAGGAAATACTTGCGAGTTCATTCATTTTGTATAAAAACACATTTGTTATAATTCACAGTATTAAGAGCGATTACAATTGCCCCTATCTTATAATTATCTGGTCCAGTTGCCACTCGAGGGCCTTTTTCGGGTGTAAATTGATCTATAAGACGACAGACACTCAGCTAGGTCTTTGCTCACACAAAACAGAAGCTACGCGCTGCCTAGCACCTCCAAGTCTTTACTCACGCAAAACAGAGGAGATACACGACTTTTTTCAGAGAAGATTTCAGAACCAGACCAAAATTGTGTGTATCGGGACAACACACAGGCATTCAAATAGAAATGAGCTAATTCCAAGTGATTTTCTTTCCTGGGGTCATATACTATTTTAGGTTCTTAACAGAAACAGCCAATGTTTCCAGTCTTAAAGATAGAGCCTACCAACACATCATATTAGAGTCAAACTATTTCGATACTGGTCTTACATGAGTCAGCCCTTTACCATAATGTGAAAATTTATTTCATTTCCCATGTCATGGAATGCTTTTTTTTTTTTTGTATTTTTCAAACTTTTTCAATGTTTTTGTATTTTTCTAAATTTTCCAATGTTTTTGTATTTTTCAAGTTTCTCCCGCTAAATTTGTGCATAACTAAAAACTACTTAAGAATAGAAAACTTTATGTACAAATTTACCTACGAAAAAACAAAAACGTGCTCAGTCAGTAAAACGGATTATTTTCAGAAAATCCACAAGCACTTGAAATTTCGAGCTGCTGACAGGTTTTGTGAACAAATCAGCAGCTTTTGCATCTGTGTTGATTTGCTCCAGTTTGATAAGACCTCTGTCAAAGTAGTCCCGTATAAAATGAACTTTAATATCAATGTGCTTGGTTTTTTAGTGGAAAACATGATTTTTCACAATTTGTATAGCAGCATCATTATCACAGTATATGGTAGTATTAAGATAAGTCAAACCGTAGTCCTGCAATTGATGCTGCATCTACACCACTTGGGAGCAAGACGCCGAAGCCGCGACATACTCTCCTTCAGCTGTTGAAATTGCCACCGTCTGCTGTTTCTTGCATTGCCAAGAAATGAGTCTGTCACCCATAAATTGACATCCAGTTGATATGGATTTCCTGTCTTTGTCAGTGCCTCCAAAATTACTATCAGAAAATGCAAACAGGTCAAAATTGGAATCCCTCGGATACCATAGACCAAACTGAGGTCGGCCTTTAAGGTACCGAAAGATTCGTTTAACACCAGTAAGATGAGAAGTTTTAGGATTAGCCTGATATCGCGCGCAGTTGCAGACAACAAACATAATGTCTGGACGGCTCGCTGTCAGATACATCAAGGACCCGATCATAGACCTATAAAGGCGCTGATCAACAGGGGATCCTTCTGCATCTTCAGTCAGTAAAGATCTTTTTGCCATTGGAGTTTAGCCAGTTTAGTGTCTGTGAACTTGAATTTTGTCATCACATCATCCACATATTTCCCTTGATGAATGAGATGCCTCGAGAATCCTGTTTGACTTGTAAGCCTAAGAACAATGTCATTTCTCCGAGCGTACTCATCTCGAACTTCTTTTTCATAACTCCCTCAAATTCCTTGCAAAGAGCATCACTTATCGATCCGAAGATGTTATCATCGACATAGATTTGAACCAGTATCAGATCCTTGCCTCGTGTGTACCCATGAGCCAGAAGATGTTCAGTCAGAGTTGCATACCAAGCTCTAGGTGCTTGATGCAATCCATATAATGCCTTATCAAGCTTGTAGGAATATTATGGATGATCTGGATGAATAAAACCCTGTGGTTGCTCAACAAAGTTTTCCTCCTTCACGTCTCCAAACAAAAACGCAGTTTTGACGTCCATATGATAAACAGTGAACCCCATGTAGGATGCGTATGCTAAGAAGATCCGGATTGCTTCAAGTCGAGTAACAGGGGAGTAAACTTCATCATAATCCAGTCCCTCTATTTGTCTGAATCCTTGGACCACTAATCTTACTTTGTTTCGAACGATAACTCCTGCAGAATCTTGCTTGTTTCTGAAAACCTAGCGAGTTCCAAGTTTGCGTTTTCCTTTTGGCAACTCCACAAGCTTCCATACTCCTAGCTTCTCGAATTGGTTCAGCTCTTCATGCATAGCATCAACCCAGCCTGGTTCCTGCAAAGCTACATCAATAGTTTTAGGTTCAATTTGAGAAATGTAGCTAGAGTATAAGCAAAGATTAATGGTTCCTGATTGGCTCCTGGTTTGAATTCCTGCATTGACAGGGCCAATCACATTCTCAATAGGATGATTTCTTTAAACGCTTGTTGGAATGGCAAATTCAGGTATGGTCTTGTCTTGAGGTGTGTTGATGTTGCTCGACTCGCCCTCATTAGATGCAACCGGACTGTGAACCACAGGAATAATAACAGTACAATCTTCAGGGATAGGATCAGCAAACAGTTCTGATCTAGATGCATTTGAGGGAACTCCTCCAGATTGTGCACCTTCAGGGGTTTGATGAGACGTTGGATGCTAAGTAAATTGCATTCCTGGTGGATCAATAATGTGATTTCTTCAGCTCCCTTCGTCATGTTCCATTTCTTCCGTATCACCAAATGAAACTGGTTGTTTCAGATTCGACACACCTGCATCAGGGGAAACACTAGACAAAATGTTAAATGATTTGAACAAATCATCATAATCATACAGCCAATCTGGACCAACTCTAGCATCCGTAGAGTTTTCTTCGAGCCATTCAACATTACACGACTCGACGACTTTCTTGGTAACTTTATTGTACACTCTATAGGAAGATCCTTTAGCGTATCCAATAAAGAAACATTCATCTCATTTGACTTCAAACTTCCCATTAGTTTCCATGAGTAACAAAACACACGGACAACCAAAACTACGGAAGTGTGAGACCGAGGGTTTACGTCCTTCTAGAATCTCATAAGGAGTTTTCATGTGGCGTTTGTTTACTAAAGCATGATTCTGGATGTAACAAGTCGTGTTAACTGCTTTGGCCCAGAAGAAACCAGGAAGCTTCGAGTCAGCCAGCATGGTTCGTGCAGCCTCAATAAGAGTACGATTTCGTCTCTCAGCTACTCCATTTTGTTGTGGAGTTCGTGGCGTACTGTACTATCGTTCAATTCCCTTTTCTGCGCAGAATGTATCCAAGGTGATATTTTTGAATTCCGTTCCATTTTCTGATCGAATTGCTTTCACCCTTCTACTAGCCTGATTTTCCACTAGAGTGATAAACTGTTTAATCAAACTTGCAGCCTTGTTCTTGTGACCAAGAAAGTAAACCCATGTGTAACGAGAGTAGTCATCTACAATGACAAGACAATACGCCTTCTTGCCAATACTCAGAACGTTTACTGGACCAAAGAGATCCATGTGTAGCAGTTCAAGTACAGCTTTTGTTGAAGGAGTAGACTTGGACTTATGAGGCTTTCAATGAGCTTTTCCTTTGGCGCAAGCAACACACTTTTCTACCAGCATGAAGTCTTTGATTGGTAGATCATGGACCAATTCACCTTTAGCTAGACGATTCAGATTTTTCATATTCACATGCCCAAGGCGACGATGCCACAACAGACCATCATGTTTAGAAATCTTCGAGAAGAGGCATGTAATTTCTTCACATGGTTTCTTGTTCATGTTGATAATATATGCATTTCCATGTCTTTCGGCAGTCATTAAAAACCAGTCTTCTGGTATCACAATTCCTGGTTTAAGCACATAACATCCCTTCTTGGTGAAATGAACCGAATTTCCTCTGTCACAAATTTGTGAGATACTCAACAAGTTGTGTTTCAGTTCTGGGACGAAATTCACATTCTCGAAGCTCAGAACGCCATTTCTCATTGTTCCTTTTAATGTGATTTTGCCTGATTCTCCTCCCGCAAAAGAGACATATCCACCATCAAATTCTTTGACATTAACGAGTTGGGACAAGTCTCCTGTCATGTACCTGGAACAGCCACTATCCATGTACCAAAGTCGCACGGTAGTCCTCCATAGTTGTTCCTGCACGATTAGCGGGATCAGTTAGATTTAGGAACCCAGCCCATAGCGGATCTGGGTTTTCCTTGTGCATCAATGTATGTCACTTTCTGCCAAACTAGATTTACTTTGTTTAAAAACTTTGCTTGGTTTTTATTGACAGATTTCTGTTGACATGTGTTTGATTGGGCAGCTTTTGCTTTGGGTTTCCAATATTGATGTGACCAATTATAATTGTAATTCCCGAAAGCTCTATATTTATTTTGATAAAAATCATTTTGACAATTTCGATTTCTTTGTTTAGCTGCATTCCAGTCTTGATTAGAGGGCTTAGCTTTACGATAGTTATTTTTCATTGCCTCAAACTTTGCAGTTGTCACTGGCTCTGAATAACGGGATCGGTTTGGCTTAACCTTGGGATTTTGTGCATTCTTATGCTTAGATTTCACTCTGGGGAGTTGAACACAGTTTCTGGCTATGTGTCCAGCAATACCACAATTAAAACATGTTTGTCGTTTTAAAGCGTGGTAATTTTGGTGCTTCATAGCATATGTGGATCTATTGGGTTTTGAAGTATGAGCTTGTTTGGTTTTTCTTGCTTGTTTAGCTTGTGCCTTTTCTGAGCATTTTGGTTCCTGCTAATCTGAACTGGCACAAGTATGAGATGTAGATGGATGATGAGATTCATCCTTATTATTATCATGATCATTTTGTAAAACTGGTGTTTAAGTTTTACCTTTATTTTCAGAAACATTTGTTGGTGACTGTTTATTTATTTCAACTCCTGTTTCTTCTTTAATCAAAACTGATTCAAGTTTATTTCCAGAACACACTGACATTTCATCAACACATGTTTCATGTGAATCTACTTGAGATTTTCTTTTAGCTATCACACCCTGACTTTTTCGGAAGCGTGATTTGGTGTGACTTGCTTAATATCATTGCATT
The DNA here is from genome assembly GCA_030545235.1 of Helianthus tuberosus. Taxonomy (NCBI): domain Eukaryota; kingdom Viridiplantae; phylum Streptophyta; class Magnoliopsida; order Asterales; family Asteraceae; genus Helianthus; species Helianthus tuberosus. Next base: position 41,457,991 of record CM060369.1, on the reverse strand, counting down.
CAACCATAACAAACAACTATATGATAAATCCAAGATGTTCATCCATTGATTAAGTTTTGAAACATTACAACAATATTGATTTAACCCAAAAAGCAAAACACAGACTTCGTATTTAGAATACAACACCAAAAGGTTTTAAGTTCCATAAGGAATTTTCAAAAGACACTAAAGATAACCAAGCTTTGAGACATGTATCCTATCCAGGATAGGATACACACTCTAAACCATTCGACACCGGATGACATCTTTTATTCCAGACAACACTTGAAACTTTAATGCCCGCCAGATCCATACTTAGTTTCCTGAAATACATGTAGTTTGAAAACATCAACAAAAGTTAAGCGAGTTCATGTGTTTGTGTGTGAGTATGAATAACCTTTGAAATCATTGAAAATCTGTATATTCTTATGTGAAAATGAACAGATCAATTAATGGTTTACAAGGCCATCAATATGAGTGCAACGGTGTAGGAAGGCTCAATCCTTTGAGTATTTCGTACCGGGCCTCCCGGCTGGAACGACATAGTCACCACATGAGCCAACTCGCGGACTCATGGGTGGGGCTCGGAACACCCAAATAGATCTATCACTCATGCCCCTCGGTCCTTCTAAATGATTAATGGTCTCAAGCTAACGCCTACCCTTACACATGATCTAGCAGTTCATTTCATTTGTAAATCATTTGTAATCGTAATCATTTGTAACATGTACTTCACTCCCGAAGCTTTAAAACAAAAACAGTTAAAAGAAAAGGGGGACATGAACTCACAGTCTTGCGTCTTCAGCAATCGTAACTCGAGCTTATCAGGTGAACACGACTACCTACAACGTACTAATATCTATTAGACGAACGGGCCGTGCCTTGACTTAGTATTAATGTCCTTCAGTTATGTTTCTTTTGTGTCTTTGATATTATTCCAAGTTACATAATTATTTGTTAAAATAATTAATATTTTAACTTAAATTATATTCATAAATTTTGGAATAATTATTGAACAATATTATTGTAGTAATACTTCCCAAGTATTTAAACTTGTATTTCCTTCCCAAGGATGAGGGTATCTTATACCTGTGTATTTTGCCGTGTTTTGAGGTCGTATTCCGGTGTGTATTTATACGTACGAGGATACGTATTTTTATTTTATTAATTAAGTATTCTTTATACTTAATTTCGTACTAAATTCTCCGGAATAGTATCCTTAATAGGAATCCAATATATATATATATATATATATATATATATACTTTAAGGAATATTACTTAGAAAAATTATTTATAATTTTTCTTCGGAAAAAATATTTGTATTCTCTTATAAGTTCCAAAAAAAATATGTTTTCAAGTCCACTTGGAAAATATATATATAAACTCATTTTTTTCCCAAAAATGACATACTTCACATCTATTTAAGAAAGTGTATATTTTTCCCAAAAATATTGTATTTCATGTTTGTTTAAGAAAATATATATATTTCTTAAAAATAATATATCTTCTAAAAATTTCAAGGAAATATATATTTTATACTTTGTCAAAAACAATATATTTCTTCTTGTCAAAAATATGATATACTCTTGTGGTAATTTTAAAAATTATATTTTGTTTTCTTGGTGTTCCAAAATATTGTTTACCAATTATACTTTTGTGAATAAATTCCGGAATATTTTGTAAGTCTCATTTCATAGTTCGGTTCTCCAATATTTTTGTGTTTATATAATTATTCTTTGGAATTTTTGGTATTATTTTGGATGGTAGTTTCTTGATATTTTGTGAGTTATAATATTTCAAGTCCTAAAATAATATAACTAATACACGAAATATACAATTAATCACACACATGGTGTCTTCTAAATATATATTTCCTAAATACATATTTAGTCACTTTTATTTATAAAAACCAACCTCCAATATTTGTATTTTTTTGTAACAAAAAATTATGGCAAAGTTTAGGTAACAATTTGTGGTTTACAATATACTTGTAAATATTTGTTTAAAAATATTTTTCTAAGTGTTTATATTTTTAGAAAATTTTGCCATAGTTTTCCCTAAAAATAGAGGTTTCCATACTTTCAAGCATATCATTTTCTTTTGTAAAAATCATCACAATCAATTTACAATCATCAACTAACAACCTTTACTTACCAATCTTGCCAAAATCATGCATTTTCTACTACTTCATGAACTTGAATATTTGTAAAAATTTGTAGTAACTTACTAGTATTCTTAGTATGTCTTGTTACCCTTTAAAATGTGTTTACTTCTTTAAAAACTTCATTTTTAAAGAAGTTGGATGTTTACAACTTCAAAAATATTTTCTAAAAATATTTCTTTATGAAATCTTCTTGTTACACAAGTGTTTCTACACTTGTTTAACCACCAAAAATGATGTTTGTTTATGCAAGAACCAAGATTTAATGAAACTTATATTGTTAACTTGGTTTCTTTAGAAATCATTCATAAATATTTAGATCTATATGTTTAACAACTTACTTTGATCATGGTTTTTCAAGAAAACAACTTTATTCTTTCAAGTTCATGATTTTCATAAGGATGATCCATTTATTTTCATCAAGTCCATCCTCTCATCTTGCTAGATTATGTTTTTAATCTTGATCTAGCAAGATCATATGATGATCAACATCATTTCTACAAACAATCAAAGATCAACAAGCATAACAACTTATATTCATCAAGATATCTTCGTTAAACAAGCTTATGTTCATGTTCACTTCTCATGATCTTTAGTGTTCTTGATTATGATTCATCTTTAACCACTTAAAATAGATGTGAAATAGATAGATCAAGGTTCTTACCACTAGCACAAGGCTAGGGATGATTCAAGTGAAGAAATGAAGAGGATAAAAGAAAATAGGGTAAATTACTTTTTGAGTCCCTGTGTGTTAGTGGTTTTAACAACTTGAGTCCAAATTAAAAATGTTTAATGCCCTGAGTCCCTATAAGCATTTTTCTTAACTATTTGAGTCCAAATTTCTAACACCATCCACCAAGTCTGTTAACTATGAGGGTAATTTAGTCATTTACACACAAAGTACAAGTCTTATATGCATATGAGTACAAGGAACAAGTCTTTAATGCATAAAGTTTTAATATATAATATATATAAAAAAATTACATTATCTATAATATAAACACACACTTTCTCTCACACACACTCTTCTCTCTATAAACACCATCACACCACCGCCATCTCCACCACTGCACCACCGTCATATGCAGCATTGCCCCACCGTCCACCATCTCCACCACTGCCCCACCGTCATCTGCACCACTGCCCCACCGTCCAGATCCAGAAAGGATGCAAAACAAACCCTAGATAAAACAAACCCCTAATTCTATATTTCCAACCATCAAAATCACACACAAACGATTGAAAACAAACCCTAAACCAAACATATCCCGAATTCTCTATTTCCAAATCACCCAAAAACAATCCCCAATTCTTTATTTCCAAATCAAAATAAAAAACTCACAATCGAGAACGGAGTGAAGAGGCGGATCCTTGGAGGCTTGTAGCCATGACTTGCAGACAAGCAGGTGCCGTTCCATCGCAACTTCAAGGGTTTCATCTACAACTTCAAGAAGCTCAGAGCTCATGGTGGTGGTGCGGCGGTGCTTGTTCCTGCTCTTATAAACAGTTAATAAGGGTCAACCGTTGCATCTACAACTTCAAGAAGCTCGGTAGGGGTGTGGACTGATGATAGGTGACACCAGGTCGGTGCTTGTTCATGTTCTTTCTCGTTTGGAGATCATGGTGGTGCGGCGGTGTTGATGGAGGTGGTTGTGCGGTGGTGGTGGTGGCGGAGGTGGTGCGGTGGTGATGGTGATGGTTGTGGTGCAGTGGCGATCGTTGTGGCGGTGGTGATTCATGTGGCGGTGGTGGTGGTTTTTGTTGAGAGGGAAGTAAGGAGAGAGAGTGTGTCTGAAGTGTGTGAATCATGTGGTGGTGGTGATTAACTGTTATATTTATATATACTAATAGTTTTAATAATAATAAGGAATAAATTGGTTTTTTTAAGTATATGGGTAATTTGGTATTTTAAACAAAAGTTAACAGAATAACTCTAACAGTGTTAGAAATTTGGACTCAAATGGTTAAGAAAAATGTTTATAGGGACTCAGGGCGTTAAACATTTTGAATTTGGACTCAAGTGGTTAAAACCACTAAAACACAGGGACTCAAAAAATAATTTACCCAAGAAAATTAGAGAGGTCCTTCAAGTTACAAAGCCACCAAGCTTCCTTGTCTTGCTTCTAGCTCCCTTGTATATGTGTAGATTATATGGAGATGAATGATTGATGATGGTTGTGGGTGTGGTGAGTTACGGCCGAGAACACAAGGGAGGAAGAGAGGAGAGTTTGTGTGTGAAGTGTGTGTTGAAATGAGGGGATGATCTTCAAGTCTTTACTTATAACCAAATTTATCTACTAACTCTTGTGTAATGTGCTTTTAATTAGGGAACAAGATCCATTTTTATAATGAAATAAAATCTTCTTGGTGGGCCATATGTTGGCCGAAAATAGGGGGTCTAGCGTAGGTTGTAACAAATTTAGTTACAATCTAGTTCATTTTCAAATGTTAGTTACATGGTTTGGTCATTAGATATTTTTAGGAGGTGTCATGGTGTTCGGGGACCGTAACTAGCTTAGTAATGTTAAAACAGTGCTTCTAGTATAATTTGATGTTTCGGGTAGTGTCCGGTTGTTCGGTTAGATACTGGTTCATTAAAGTGCTAAATTATACCATTTAGTGTTCTTTATGTACCCTTTTGTGACACTTTTGATTCCCGACACTTAGGAAAGCATTCAGGACCATTTAAGCATATTTCTGCATGAAATTAGATTGTTAAAATGCTGATTTTTGCTGAAGTCAGCACTTTGGGTGAGTTTTAGATACATTCCGGCACTTAAACTATCATTTAGAAAGGCAGTTTTGGGATCCTTACTTTCCTACACACTATACTAGTGTAGTACTTAGTTTCTAGCTCCTTCTGTGTCTCAATGCACTGTCTGTCTATGTGCTGAGTTCTGTTAGCATTTTCCTGATTTATCAGATAACTATGCTAACTGTACTTAATGCATTAATTAAGGCAATACAACTTTCATGCAATATTGGTATGACATTAAACAATGTATGATGCACATGTATGTATAAGGCAGTAATCAGAAAGCAGTTAATTGTAATTCAGCACAATCATTAAGCACTAATCAAGATTAATTAATTGTACGGATACCTGGATTTTTGACAATTGTCACATTCTCCCCTGTTAAGAAAATTATGTCCTCGAAATTTATACTACCTTAACTCCTTAGGGTTACGTCATGCATGTATGGATATGAATAATACCACAGTAACTAACCACAACACCGAATCAAAACCTATTGAATCGGGTGAATCTAAGGACATCTTCCTATACTAAGAATCCAATGGTTAAAAGGTATGTCTCTCAGAATTTGACATCGAGGGATACGAGTTGTAAAGGTGTAACATCTGGTGTCACTTATAATCACAGGGTCCAATAAAAGAGGAGTTCTGACCAATAGAGTTTCAACAGATTGTTTACAAAATGCAAACGAATTTTAGAAATAATAACATCCGCTAGATGAACTCAAAATCAACAACTCGAATATGATAGTAACATGAAAATGATTCGTTCACCTTCGAATGAATGAATAAAATTGGTGTGTTGACAGTATTGAGTCGCAAGAATACACCGAAATGAAATACAATCGAAACTGGTGTACCATAGTCTTAATTCAAAGTTGCACTATGAATGTTTTAAAGACAAGTTGAGTAAAAAATATGGGTAGTTGCGTGTGAAACGGTTGACCATGACTAGTACAAGCTACAAGTTTGTAACGATACCACAAGGTGTCGTAATTGATATAATTCAATAATAGCGGTGACCGAACAAGTTCACCGTGTTTGAAATCAAATTAAAGTGTAATGAAGCGAACCTGAAAATGTGATTCAAACGATATCGCATAATTTTTCAATTGACTATGGAACATCAATGAACTACTGTTTTCGATTGAAATTGTAAAAGCGATAAATACTACAAGGCATTCGATTGATAATGAAAGAATCGTTAGGAGGTACACTGGAATATAAAATGAATCTTATGTACCATTGACTTGAAACACAACTGTGTTAAGACTACTTTAATCGTGTGACAAAACAAAACGGATTTAGAGTAAATCAATAAACAAACAATTAAATCCGAGTATGAGATGTGTAAATGAGATTAGTGCAAGCTTCAATCCAGCGAAAACATCACCATAAGGTGTCGAAATTACCAAACGACTTTAACGGAGCCATAGACTAAACAAGTCTACTGCGACTTGGAACAATTGAAACTCTCGCAAAAATGAATTCGAATATGATGTTCTCAATACATCATATGGTGTCTTTAATTGAATATGCGAAATGGATAAGTTCAAGCAATCGAACTTGATTTTGGCGAAATTTGACAATAAACACGTGTATTTGTAGGATCGTGTACTGACCCGAACGAGTCGTTCAGAGAAGTTTTTATCAGTTTCAGTGGCGGAAACAAAGTAACTGACTACGAAACAGCTAGCAATTCCTTTTAAACACATTTCTGATTGATATTACAGCTTGTACAATCACTGGATAAACCGGCAGCACTTCGGTATCCAAAGTCACAAAAGTTACAAATGAATTCAACATGACCCCTATATATAGTACTCTAGCTTTCTCTTGAAAGTGACAAGACTCAGTTCAAGAGAAACCTACTTGGTGGCTTTCTCTTGAAATTGATCTACTCTCTTTCAAGCTAAACCTATACATTCAAGAGAAACCTCATAAACTCAATCTAAACTCTCCTATTTTCTCGTACAACTTGCCCTGATATAACATATCTAGTATAAGACTCAAGACAAGACGAAGTCGACAGATGTATGCACTAACAGACTCCCCCTCAGATGTTGACGAGTCTTAAAGTGTTGAGTCTTCGCATCTTCAATCTTTATCAGTCTCTGGGCTTCACTCTTTCAATCAGCATCAACAGACTCCCCTTAACAATGTGCTGGCATTCCTTCAGTTCTTCAGCATCATTTGCTACAGGATCGTAATCTGGCTTTCACATGCCTGGCTCATGCTTTGCCTTCAGAGTCTTCAAATATCGGAACCTGGTTTTTCAAACATAAGCTTTTTAGGATCAAACAACCTAGCTCACATCTGACCTTTTCTCAAACCTGCACCATCTCTACCTCAAAGTAAATTTTACAATTTTAAACATTAACATGAATATATCAACTAAAACTCTCCCTCAAATCAAACAGAAAATTTTATCAAAAATAATCCTGATGAACCACTTGTAAAGTAGATTAAAAACACATTTGATAAAAAACATAAACTCCCCCTCACAACATGGTCATCATGTTTAGCACTTGGAATTTTGAAAATCAGCTTTCCAACACCAGTTGTCGAAAATCTTTTTGGATTTTTCAAAAAATTATACTAAAATACACTGAAAATCTTTTTTTTTTTGGATTATGAAATATTAAGAAATTCAGTAAAGAAATATTTACAGACAATATTTTTGTGAGTTTGTGTACGAGGATCATATCAGTTTATGAGACACATCACCAACACCGTTAAGCTTTAAACATTTTCAGTTTTAAACTATTCACGTTGATTAACGATATTGTTGTCCACTTAAACTCAATCTAAAAACTTTCGAAATGCTTACCGATACGTTAAGGTATATTAATTTGCACTAAATTCTTATGGACCCCACGATCTCAGCATATCCCCTCATCATGCAATACACTAACTCAAGTAATGCCTTTAAACTTTTATAAACTGTGATTTGTGCGAAAACAAAGCAGAATGTTTAAACATTAACAATCAGGTCGATACTTCCGTATACGCAGAGAAAGTTCAATGTTTAAACAAAATAAGAAAATAAAAATAAGTTGAAGTTGTTTAGGCTTTAACCACCAGGTCGACACTTCCGTATACGCAGAGGTGATCCAAAGCTTAAACGAAACACCAAAGAAAATAAAGCAGAACGTTTAGGCAATAACATCCAGGTCGATACTCATGTATACGCAGAGGATGTCCAATGCTTAAACAAAATAAAGAAATCAAACAAGTTTAAATTTTTGCAAAAAATGAAATGCACAATCACAGCGACTTTTCAGCAAAGTTGTGAAAATTCACAGACTTAACCGGTTTTATGTCTTTCGACAATCAGCGATTACTGAGTAGGCACACAATCAAGAAGGACAAAACTAAGTACTATGCTTTCGACCATGTTTCCCACTAGAACTAGGCTTTTTAATTTAGATTTGTATCGTTATTGCAAATCTACTAGTCTAGCTGAGCCTATCGTCACATCATTAGTGAGACTGTTTATCACTTTAGACTTTACATTTCTTTAGCATGTTGTGACAGCCCACTGATGTACTATCATTTCCTCTATTTCACAACAAAACTCATTTTTGATTTTATCATGTTTTTTGCTTTTTCAAATTTTCAAATGTTTTTGTATTTTCTGAAAATTTTTACTCCCCCTAAAATGCAAACACATTTTAGGAAATTTGAAAACAAACTATACAGTAAACTGACAACCGATATCGAATCGCTTCAAATCGCCATCCACTTGGCATAAACACTCAGAACTCCCCCTTACACAAAACTATTTTCTCATTATGATTTCAAAACACTTAAGTTTGTTTTAACCAAAATGATTTTTTCCGGAAAATAAGTTTTGTTAAACTTACCACTTGTAAAGTTAGGGGTTTGGTTCATCACATTTTCCTCAATCATTTTTAGAAAATCATATACAACTTAATGTCCCTGATTTACCACTTGGAAGTGAAAATTTCCATCAACCACTTGTAGGAATACCTCATCTACACAAAACCATTTTACCAATAAAAATGCCGATTCCTGCTTCACACTTACTAACCTGGAAGCTCCGGCAAGTCACACTTATCTTGAAAATTTCAACTACTTTTAAGATTTAATCACAGAATCAATTACTAAGAAAGATGCCGATTCCTGATCCGCAATTACAAACTTGGGATCTCCGGCAAGTCAGGTTTTTCAATGAAAGAAAATATCCACCCAAGCCTGACCAGCCTTGGGTGAATTCAATTCAGAAGCAGTTGAAGTGTAAGTTGATTTCTTTTTAGCATAAAACTCTTTTACCCCTTTCACCTTTCCATCAACCATTTTTCTGAAAATCTTCTTAACTTTCCCATTAAACACTTTCTCAACATCAAAGTTATCCTTCTCAGAATAACCTTGATTTGAGATTTCAGACTTTCCAATTTTCTTTTTAAAATTTTCAGTCCTCAATGGTGGAAAGTTCTCATCATCCATTGAAGGAACTGAGTTTTCATCACTCTCATAAAACTGTGGCTCCTCTGATTTTGTGGAATCAGATTCATCACCAGATTTTACTTCTGATTTCTTAACAACCCATTTTTGGTTGTCAAGTTTCACACTTCGCTTGTAAAATCTCTTCGAACATTCACCAACTTCAAATGTTGAATTTTTGAAAACTTTAAATTTTTTAGTTGGTGGTTCGGTTTTATCAACAACAACTTCTTTCAGTTTTCCAGAAACTCCCTGTTTTGTGTTTGTAGCTTTCTGACAGTTCCATGCAATATGACCTACTTCATTGCATCTGTAACAGGTTCTTGTTTCTTTCCTTTGATAATCTCCATTCTTCATCTTTTCAGCAAGAAACTCCCAGTTTGACTGTTTCCAGAATGAGCTTTTTGCTTCTTCTTCATGGCTAGTTCCTGCAACATATGTCATTTTTGATTTAAAATTTCGAACATATTTTTCATTTTTATAATTTTCAGGTGGAATAAAACCAATTCCTTTCTTTTTGTAGCTACGATTATGATTTGGTTTCTTTTGAAAACCAGAACCAGAATTGTAACACTTTTTCTTATTCAAACGTTGTTGTACTCTTGAGGTGTAAGGTCTTGGTTTTCTTGTAAGATTTTCATCTTTTATTTCAGAAATATTAATTTCTGTTAATTTGAAAACCTTTTTGATCATTTCTGGTTTAACACCTCTTATTGGAAACTCTTTATCAAAATATAATTTGTCAGAATCATTCAAAATATATACAACTTCAAATGTTTCATCATTCAAATTAGATTTTGACAACAAAAATTCTTTACTGTAAACCCGTTTTCCCGACGACTTTGAACTCTTTTCGGACGAACTCGAACTCCTGACTGACTGACACGAACTTTCGGACTTGGATTTTGACTCTGACACCTCATCCTTATCCAACACCTGATCGACCACTCTTTTTATCAGTTCTGACTCATGATCAGTGTCGGACGCTGTGAACGTGACATCAATATTGTCCGGTAAAACATCGGTTATCTCGGATTCTAACTTAATATTGACTGCCTGTTTTAATTCTTCCTCGTTAGGTTTTCTAGGCGAGTACCCTTCCCAAATCGGAGGCGGACACTTATTATAACAGACATCCTGTTTCTTACCAGTATCCTTTTTCTTCTTTGGCTTTGTTTCTTCACCTTTAAATGCTTCAAATCCTTCAACTGTTGGATAAATTCTATCAATTATGTAGTCACATCCTTTGTAACTTTGCAGCAATCTTCTGATTCTTTCATTCTCAGTTGCTTCACTATCCAACTCTTTCTTCCACTTTGCACATTCTTCTATGTACAAGTTGATCTCTTTCTGCTTTGTCATCATGGTAGCATTCAACATCTTCAAAGCTTTCTCTCTTTCAGAGTTAGTCTTTTCCAGACTATTCACAGTTCTGTTCAATACATCATATGACTGTTTCAAATTTTTTACATCAAACAACAACTTTTCTTTCAACTTTTCTAACTCACTAAACCTCTCATCTTTCTCTATACATTGTTTACAAGACTCTAAACATGTAAGACAGGGTTTTGTGACTTCAACAATCTTCTCGACTTCAACTATCTTTTCAACTTCCACAATCTTCTCAATTACTTTGACCTCATTCATTTCCTTTGCAGCTTTCCTTTCTTTCAGTTTCTTCAATTTTTCTGCAAAATAAAATTCAAAAGTGTCAGAAGATAAATGAGTTTTTCCCAAATTTGTCTGTTCCATTTCTTCATCACTATCACTTGTTTCTGATGAACTGTTTTCAGATGAAACAGATCATTCATCTTCATTTTTCTTTTCATCAGATAACACTTCCATCCATTCCTTCAACATTTCTGGCTTTTGAACAATATGTGCAATAAAAGCTTTAACATTAGAATCAGCTGGAATGTACTTGTCCCAGCTAAAACCATCAGCCATTTTCTCATCATCTTGATCAACAATGCCATGATAAGCTTTCCTGTTTGCATCCTCGATCATTCTTCCATGTGCCGTTTGAGCTTCTTTTTGTTGATGTGGTTGATGAGTGATTTGCTGATAAATGGTTTTCCTATAATAATCATCTTTCCCAGATGACTCCTTTGCTCCTCTCGGCTCCTGATTCTTGCATTCTCTTTTAAAGTGGCCTTTCTCCCTACAACGAAAACAAACAACTTTAGATTTATCAAATCCAATATTAGAAAGATTTGCATCCAAGAATTCAGTTCTTCCTGTAACCAATCTAAATTTTTCTGCTCTCCTCAAAACGCTAGCTAAGGCCCATTTAATATCCATCAGTTCCAGCTCCTCTGCATCGATTTGGTCATAATCTTCCTTTGTGAGCATCGGATTACCAATTCTTCCGGCAATCAACCCTTCATAAGACTCTAATGCAGTGACCAATAATCCCATATGATGCTTAACAACTTCTTCAGAATAATTTTGACCATTTTGAAGATGTAAAGCTACATTGCACTGAATTAGATGACCATTTCCGGCAGATGAATTTTGAACACTTGGAGGATTCACCGATGAGAACCCACTAGTGTTGACTGATCCTTGACTGCTTGGTGTAGATTGATTTCCAGAACTAAATGCAGTTTGTATCTTTGGACTTGCTTCAGCAGTTTGAACATTTCCTTTATAATACAATTTAATATCTTGTTGATGAGTAGAACTGTTCATTCTAGCAATTTTCTGCTGCTCCAGATCCTGTGCCTCCAACTTTTCTATAAACTGCGAAATCGATAACCTTCTAAACTGTCTGGAATTTTTCAATATCATCAGATATGTACCCCATTCCTGTTGCGGTAACGCATCAGCAAGCTTTTCAACCCATTCTGCTGGAGTTTTTGTAATCTTCAATTGTGACATAGTGCGTACAAGATGGCAGTATCTTTCAATAAGACTCTTTGTTGTTTCACCAGGCATGCACGTAAATAGTTCAAATTCCTTTTTCAACAAAGCTGCTTTACTTTGTAGCATTTCAGTACTTCCCTCAAATTTCTTTCCAAGAGCTTCCCAGATAGAGTAAGCATTGTCATCATGTTGAAGCAATACAAATATATCCTCCTTTACTGCTTGTTGTAACAGATTGATCATCATTTTCTCTCCTTTATAACTATCTCTTTCTTGCTCTGTGAATTCTGAAATGATTTTATCGACTCCCGCTGAATTCTTTGGCCTCTCATATACAGTTTCGATGCTCTCCCAAGCTTTTAGATGATTCGCCTGAACCCAATTCTCAAACCGTTTCTTCCATCCGTGATAATCTTCAATTCCCATAAGTTTCGGGGGTTTTTGCATTGTTCCTGTTTCATTCTCCATTGTCATGTTCTTAGTAATGTCTGATGAACTAGTCGGGGTTGTAGCAAATGCGTTGTAAAACTCAGAATCCATGTATTAGTAACACGTTTTTCAAACACAGTTGTTTCAAACGAATAACCTTCAAGAGAACTTTAAACGAACTATCACCTTCAAGAGAAACCTAATGGAATTTTCAAGAGAAACCTGATGGAATTCTCAAGAGAAACCTGATGAGTTTTCAAAAGAAAGCCGATTTGAAGAGAAACCAACAAGGTTTTTCAAGAGAAAGCTGATTTGAAGAGAAACCAACAAGGTTTTTCAAGAAAAAGCTGATTTGAAGAGAAACCAACAAGGTCTTTCAAGAGAAAGCTGATTTGAAGAGAAATCAACAAGGTTTTTCAAGAGAAAGCTAAAGTGTTCGTTCAAGAGAAACCTAGTTTTTGTCCATTTTTAGTCCGTATTTTAACATGAAACTTTCAAGGGTTTGTCTATGTCCAATTCCGAGTGTACTGTGAAAATTTGAACCAATTCGGACCGTAAAAACTTGTAAATTCTGAAAAGAAGGGGTAGAAAACAGAAATTTCGAGCTGAATCGGTAAGAACTCCTCCTCCTGAGCTCTGATACCACTTGTAGGATCGTGTACTGACCCGAACGAGTCGTTCAGAGAAGTTTTTATCAGTTTCAGTGGCGGAAACAAAGTAACTGACTACGAAACAGTTAGCAATTCCTTTTAAACACGTTTCTGATTGATATTACAGCTTGTACAATCACTGGATAAACCGGCAGCACTTCGGTATCCAAAGTCACAAAAGTTACAAATGAATTCAACATGACCCCTATATATAGTACTCTAGCTTTCTCTTGAAAGTGACAAGACTCAGTTCAAGAGAAACCTACTTGGTGGCTTTCTCTTGAAATTGATCTACTCTCTTTCAAGCTAAACCTATACATTCAAGAGAAACCTCATAAACTCAATCTAAACTCTCCTATTTTCTCGTACAACTTGCCCTGATATAACATATCTAGTACAAGACTCAAGACAAGACGAAGTCGACAGATGTATGCACTAACAGTATTGACAAAGGAATTTCGGCATGGTTATAAGGATAAACCATGTATATAACTTGAAAGAAAAGCAGTTTCAAGAAAGTGTGTTGACTTGATAGCAAAGGAGCCAACAATTACAATAATGTAGGTTATTCGAACCACAAATCAATAATTAGCTTTAACAAAATAACATTTGAACTTGGATGAGACGCTCATTCGAAACGAAACCACATGCATAACAAATGGTGCATGCGTAACATATGAATTTCCAAGAAATGGAACAATGAGCATTTGTTAAAATGAAGAAATAATCAAGTATCGAGACAACAGAGTGTTTACTTTAATGAAGGGAATTAACGCAACGCAACTACCATTAAGAGGAGTAGAGATGCAAACATCTACTTGCTAGAAGCGAAAGTGGAAATTTCAATAAAAGAAATTTGAGTACTTTACCCGTTTGGTTAACTAAAATAGCTTGCACGACGAAATGATGGGGTTTTCCCGATTTAATAGATGTGGTTTCCTAAGCGATAACCTTTAACGAGTTCCGACCTACGCTCCTGGTAGTTGATGCACATACGAAAGCTATCGTCCTTCTTCTTAACGAGAAAATCTGGAGTTTCCCAAGACGAGAAGCTTGGTCTGTTAACTTCCTTCTCTAGCAACTCCTGAAGCTACGCTGACAATCCTTGCATCTCCGAAAGGGTAAGTTGATAAGGTGTCTTAGCTACAGGCGTGGCGCCTGGAACCAAGGCGATGTGGAATTCGACTTGTCGCTGAGGGGGTAATCCTGGAAAGTCTTCGGGGAAGACTTCAGGATATTCCCTTCCACAGGGATATCTTCGAGCTTCGGTTCTTCGGCTTCCTTGTCCACGATATGAGGCAAGGAGACAATACACCTTTTACGCAAAACTTCCGTGCCTTCAAACAACTAATAATTTGTAGAGGCGTATCCTGCTTCTCCCCATGAATCAAGATCGTCTCTTCATTCTCCATCGGGCTGCGGAAAAATCTTCTCGTGACATACGATCTCAGCTTGGTTACTCGACAACCAATCCATTCCAACTACTACGGCGAAACTTCCCAACTCGACTGGCAGTAGATCAAGTGTAAACTCATGTTCTCCAAGCCCTATCACACAGCCTCCAATCACTTCACTAGCTTCTACTAGCTTCTCACTAGCTAGTTCTATCGGATAAGGGGTGTCTAACTTACTTGCTACTAGCCAAGGATACTCTTAAACTCTAGAGATGCGAAGCTAAAATTGGCATCAGTACCTAACAGCACAGATGCATAACGTTGACTAATATGGGTCATACCGATGACCATGTTTGGATCCTGGCATGCTTCCCTAGCTCCGGTGTTGAGCTTTCATCCATGCGTCTGAGTGTCTTTTGGGCAGTATTTTCTGAAATGCTTTTTGCTTCCACAGTTAAAACAACCTTGAGCACGTTTTTGCTTGTCACTCGTCCTGCCTTGATAGTCGTTGTTGTCGTTGTTTCCTTCGTGATTCTTGCTGCCATCTTGGCCTTCATTTCCACGTTCAGTACCATGCCTACAAGTCTCCTTGGGATGCCCCCTTTTGCCACAGTTGTCACATTTTCCACATTTACATCGCCCGACATGGTAGCGTAGACAATTGTCGCACTTAGGTAGGAGTCCCATGTATTCTTTTCCCTTTTTGGCCTTCTTCTTGTTATTCGCCAGAGTACCCTTCTTGAAATTTGTGAGCTTTCTCTTGTTATCTCCAGATGGCTCCGCATGAATCTCCTTTTTCTCTTCCGAGGTGGAGAATTTTCCTAGTCTAACCGCTTCTTCAGTGAGCGCCACACTTAAGTCGATAGCATCGGTGATTGTTGGAGGTTTAGATGTTGTCACTAGGCTCAGAATTTGAGGTGCCAAACCCCGATAAAGCGTTCGATCCTCTTGAACTCTGGTTCTACCAGATATGGAACAACTTGCGATAAATCATGAAATCTCTGCACATACTCGGCTATCTTTGGACCTTCCATTTTCAAGTTCCAAAGTTCTGTCTCCAACTTCTGGGCTTCTGCCCTCGAGTAATATCTCTTACGCATTAGCTCTTTCAGTTCGTCCCATGTTAAAGCATACGCAACAGTCTCGCCCAACGTCTGAACCTGAAGGTTCCACCATGACAGAGCTCCATCCAGAAATAGTCCAGCTATGTACGTGACCTGATGCTCAGGGATGCATTTACTTAATCGCAAAACATAATCCGTCTTCTCAACCCAACGCACAAAAGCTATGGCACCCCCGGTGCCGTCGAAATCCAGGGGCTTGCAGCCCAAGAGCTGCTTGTAGGTGCAACCTGCGACATAAGAAACATCATTTACATAGGGCATTAGCAAAGCACTCTTGGAAATGTCTAAACGTTTTGTAATGTGTCTTAAGTAACTAAACATTACCGTTGGGTGGGTTATTTCCCGAGGTAACTCCGCTGTATTCGGAGCGAGCCTCGTGCTGTGCGATGGCCTGTGAGATGCGCTCTTGTAATTCTGCCTCTGTCGTTAGCAGAGGGTTGTTGGTATCGATGTTCCCTTGAATCGACATCTTCTAAGAAGAAGATCGGCTAGGTCAGGTCTTATTAAGGACATAAGCACATAAGCCTCTACTTAACGAATAAGACCTAGGAGGTGTGTATATATATGTATATAGGCAATCGTCATAGCAAGCAATCATATAACATCACAATTATAGCACAATCATGTAGATGGGAATATATTTGCTGAGAATATAACAAGCAAACACGTAGTATCATAATTATAGCACACACATGCAGATCAACAACGTGCTTAGCGAAGACATAGCGACTGAGCTCTCATTATTTACCGACCACAATCACATTGTCTACAAAGTGTATCACATCAAAAGGGACACGGGGTCACCCTACCCTTGTCCAATAAGTCTATTAGTGCATCAAAATCTCGAGGTCAAAAGTAGTCTTCAACAGTCTCCACAATCTCGGCTCATTAGTAGTGTCTTTACCCCAAAGTAACGCAATCCGCATAAAACCAAAAGCCAATTATACTGATGACTGGGGTGGAGAATGGAAGAAAAATAAACTGTTAACGTGTGCGAGCTCCTCCTCGAGCTCGTATACACATCGTAGTAAGTAACTGATCTGCTTCTTGATAGCAAAGAAACGAGCATCAAAACCTGGGAAAGGTGTAATAGTAGCAGGTGAGAGTGCAAAAGGAGACAGTGATGAATGTGGAGGATCATAGTATACTGGTATAGACAGGGTGGAGGGTGTGGCGTCAGCTCAGGCTCCAAAACTCTGCGACTCAAAACCTTAAACTATAGCTGAAGTGACAGGATCAACTCATCCCGTGCGTAGCCTCCATATTGTGAGGGATGGTAGGGGTCTGCAATCAGCATAGTACATGATGGGAACTATCGCAATGGCTCGTTCAGCAGTGAAGAACTGAAAGGAGCAAACGGTGCATCCTAGGGGATCTGTGGAAGCTGCTGAAGCAAAGGGATCGTCACGCGGGTGCTGACCAGAAGTACCTTCCCCTGGACGGGGTGCGGGTATGTCCTGAAGGAAAACGATAGGCATGCCGGTGCGATGGACGTCGGTCTCCATAGGGGGAAAAGGAGCAACATCAGCGGGTGCAAGCAGGGGAATAATTAGCTTAACAAAAGGAGGATCAACAGGTGCAGGAACTGGATCAGGTATAAGGGGTGCAATGTCTGGTAAACCAAAAGAAATAGGGTCATGATCAAGCAAGGGCTCAGGATCAGCAGGTGCAACATCAGGCTGACCCAAAAGGAACAGGAGCTGGCTCAGGAGTAGGCTCTGGGTCATGTGAAGATGTGAGATCTCAGGTAGGTAATAGTGCAGCAGTCATGGTGGTGTCGTCGTCCGAGTCAGTAGCAACGCGCTGCAATCCGGTCGTCTGTAAAGCTGAAGGTGTCACAGACTCAAAGGAGTCTGTAATCGAGTGTAAACTAGTGTCAGTGGAAATCTCAATAACAGGGATCTCAAAAAGTGGAATAGCAACAACGTCCTCGTCTAGCCTTTCATCACCATGGGCATCATCAAAAGGACCATCGGCAAACCAATCATCGTCAATATCAATCAAATCGTGAAAAGGCAAATCCTCGAGAGGAATAGCCACTAAAGGAACGGGAGCGAGGATTGGTGCCATGACATGCTCACTATCGGGATGATCGATGTCAAGATGATCATGGACAGGAGTGGGAGTAACGAAAGGATCCTCGTCTGGAATGCCATCAGTAGTCGGTAAATCATCTCCCAAGTCGGGTAACGCGAACGGCTGCAAGTCATCGTCGGACATCATCTCCGGGTCACTCTCTGAATCTGAGGTGAAGATCTCCGGCTCTGACATAATATCATCATCGGAGACTACTGTCATGGGATCATGGTCGTCTGGCAATCCGCTATTAGGTGAAGACATAGTGTTCGTAACAAGACATTCACAACATATGCATATATATCAACCACTAACATTAAGTATGCAGGCAAAGTCAATGCATCATAAAATCATGTAATCGTGTATCCTTATCAGTCCTCACAAATCCTTTCTATCCTTCCTAGTCTCCCAGACTAGACCACCTAGTCTCCCAGACTAAACCACGTAGTCTCCCAGACTAACCTCCTAGTCTCCCAGACTAAACCACCCAGTCTCCCAGACTAAACCACCCAGTCTCCCAGACTGAAACACCCAGTCTCCCAGACTGAAACACCCAGTCTCCCAGACTGAAACACATAGTCTCTCTGACTGAAACACCCAGTCTCTCAGACTGAAACACCCAGTCTCCCATACTGAACCACAAACATAGACCTTGAAATGTGTTTCGTGTATTTTCTTTAAAAAAATGTTTGTTTCTTGGATCTGGACGTTTCGTGTATGCAATGAAAACATGTTGTAAAAATAATTTCGTGGGAGCCCTAATGATTGTAGTCTAGACTCGAGAAGGAATCCTAGTTCGCTACAATTGAAGCTCTGATACCAAACTGTCACACCCTGACTTTTTTAGAAGCGTGATTTGGTGTGACTTGCTTAATATCATTACATTCAACCATAACAAACAACTATATGATAAATCCAAGATGTTCATCCATTGATTATGTTTTGAAACATTACAACAACATTGATTTAACCCAAAAAGAAAAACACAGACTTCGTATTTAGAATACAACACCAAAAGGTTTTAAGTTCCATAAGGACTTTTCAAAAGACACTAAAGATAACCAAGCTTTGAGACATGTATCCTATCCAGGATAGGATACACACTCTAAACCATTCGACACCGGATGACATCTTTTATTCCAGACAACACTTGAAACTTTAACGCCCGCCAGATCCATACTTAGTTTCCTGAAATACATGTAGTTTGAAAACATCAACAAAAGTTGAGCGAGTTCATGTGTTTGTGTGTGAGTACGAATAACCTTTGAAATCATTGAAAATCTGTATATTCGTATGTGAAAATGAATAGATCAATTAATGGTTTGCAAGGCCATCATTTGTAAATCATTTGTAATCATAATCATTTGTAACATGTACTTCACCCCCGAAGCTTTAAAACAAAAACAGTTAAAAGAAAAGGGGGACATGAACTCACAGTCTTGCGTCTTCAGCAATCGTAACTCAAGCTTATCCGGTGAACACGACTACCTACGACGTACTAATATCTATTAGACGAACGGGCCATGCCTTGACTTAATATTAATGTCCTTGAGTTACGTTTCTTTTGTGTCTTTGATATTATTCCAGGTTACATAATTATTTGTTAAAATAATTAATATTTTAACTGAAATTGTATTCATAAATTTTGGAATAATTGTTGAACAATATTATTGTAGTAATACTTCCCAAGTATTTAAACTTGTATTTCCTTCCCAAAGATGGGGGTATCTTATACCTGTGTATTTTGCCGTGTTTTGAGGTCGTATTCCGGTGTGTATTTATACGTACGAGGATACGTATTTTTATTGTATTCATTAAGTATTCTTTATACTTAATTTCGTATTAAATTCTCCGCAATAGTATCCTTAATAGGAATCCAATATATATATTTCCAAAATATATATATTTTAAGGAATATTACTTAGAAAAATTATTATAATTTTTCTTCGGAAAAATATTTGTATTCTCTTATAAGTTCCAAAAAAAATATATATGTTTTCAAGTCCACTAGGAAAATATATATATAAACTCATTTTTTTCCCAAAAATGACATACTTCACATCTATTTAAGAAAGTGTATATTTTTCCTTAAAATGTTGTATTTCATGTTTGTTTAAGAAAATATATATATTTCTTAAAAATAATATATCTTCTAAAAATTTCAAGGAAATATATATTTTATACTTTGTCAAAAACAATATATTTCTTCTTGTAAAAAATATGATATACTCTTGTGGTAATTTTAAAAATTATATTTTGTTTTCTTGGTGTTCCAAAATATTGTTTACCAATTATACTTTTGTAAATAAATTCCGGAATATTTTGTAAGTCTCATTTCGTAGTTCGGTTCTCCAATATTTTTGTGTAAGCTTATATATTTATTCTTTGGAATTTTTTGTATTATTTTGGATGGTAGTTTCTTGGTATTTTGTGAGTTATAATATTTCAAGTCCTAAAATAATATAACTAATACACGAAATATATAATTAATCACACACATGGTGTCTTCTAAATATATATTTTCTAAATACATATTTAGTCACTTTTATTTATAAAAACCAACCTCCAATATTTGTATTTTTTTGTAACAAAAAATTATGACAAAGTTTATGTAACAATAGTTTATGTAACAACTGGCACCAAACCGGTAATTTCCGTACACTTTAATCATTATTTAATGACTGCAATTATGTGCTTAATTGTCAGCAATGTCTGAACACATGATTAAACAAGTGAATTCATGCACGTTGTATACTACAAAATATTGCTTTATGCATAAACGAGAGTGTTGCGTCAAATATAATAGTAAACTCACCGGTAAGACACACTGTGTCAACAGAACTGCAGAAAGCAGTCAGACAATAAAATTGGAGCCTAGGTGTAGGTCCGACAGCAAGAATGCATTAAAACCCAAGAGTACATACAAGGGTTTAATATATCTGCAATACGAAAGCAAAAATAAGCACTAAAAAGCACCCAAAACGCACTTTAAGTGCAGAATTTATATAATTCAGCAATAATTCAGCATTTAAACATATGAAAATTTTGCAGAAGTGTCGTTTTATTATCCAGAATATTTCCCTAAGTGTTGGGAATTGAAAGAGTACAAGAAAGGTACTTAAAAGACACTAAAAAGTGTAATTTAGCACTTTAACGAATCGGTATGTAACCGAACAACCGGATATTACCCGGAACATCAAAATAATGCTAGAAGCATTGTTTTTATTTTTCTAAGCTAGTTAGGGTACCCGAACACCCTAACACACTAAATATTTAATAACACACCACAAACTATATACCTTTAGAACTTAACTAAATGTAACAAGTTCCATCACAATCCAACCATACCCCCCCCCCCCTTCCTTCTACGGTTTGGTGATGTGGGGAACACCCCACAATTGTTTGATTATTTTATTCATCTGTGTTATATATCTAGTAGACATAAGGTATGATGGATAATAAGAATATGGTTTATAAGTAAACATGAGAGTTTATAACCTTCATTTTCACTAAGCACCCAACAACAAGCTCTCCCTCTTTCTTTCTTCTAAACCTACGGCCCAAACACCCCTACATCATCATCCATTTTCCAAACCATTACCAAGCATTCTAAGCATAAACAAAGGTGTAAGAAGGTCACTAACGAAGCTCGGTGCAAGTGGATCTTGAAGGACCTTCGCCATTTGCTTTTAACCACCACATTTATACTCTTGAACTTCCCTAGCCTTGTGCTAGTAGTAAGTGCTTAAACACTTCATCTTGTTCTTATTTTTAGTGGTTAATAGATGATTGAATGGTAAAATATGAAGAAACTTTAAAGAATATGAACAAGTCTTGAACATAATGGATAAAGAATGGATAAAGGGAAAATGTGTGTGTAAATCTTGTAGATCTTGTATGATCATGAATATTTGATGATGTTGGTTAGTAAAAGTTGGATGGATCATCATCTACGCATACTAGATCATGTTCAAGAACATGAACTAGTAGGATGTTAAGTGTTAGAAATATAAAAGATGATGAAATCATCCACCATGAACTTGGAACTTGTGTAAACATAATTTTCCTTGTAAAATAAGACTCTAAACATGTAGATCTAAAGATCTACAAGTGGTTTTTCGGAAGAACCAAGCAAAAATATTAGTCTTGTTTAAAACCCGGATCTTACATGAACTAAATATATTTTTAGTAAATAAACAAGTGTGTAAACACTTGTGTAACAAGGAAGTTCAACAAAGAAATATTTTTGCGAATCTTGACTAGAAGTTGTGAAACTTCATATTCTTTAAAAATAAAGTTTTTAAGAAATTAAACTTATTTTTAAAGATAACAAGACTTACTAAATGTGCTAGTAAGTTACTACACATTTTTGTAAATATTCAAGTTCATGAAATGGAGAAATTAGTGATTATTGTTGATGAGTATTGTTGATAATTGTTGTTGATGATTGTTGACGATTTAAAAGAAAATAAACACATGTTTTGAAAACATGGGAAACCTCCATTTTTAGGGTAAACTCTGTCAAAATTTTTATAAATTTTGACACTTAGAAAAATATAAGTTTTTGAGAAACTTATTCCCTAAAAATGTATTTAAGAGTATTACCAAGGTTTCCCTAATTTTTGGTGATAAGAAATGAGGATTTCTTCAAAAATAAAAATGGATATTAAGTATATATTTTTGCGAGAAAAATATATATTATTTTATCACCAACTTTTGTGCTAAGTGTATAAAGTATGTGTTATACGTGCTAGTGTATTAAGACTTAAAAATACACTAAATACTCATGAGGAGTATAAATATAAAAATACGCATACAACATACAAGATACATAATTCGGGTGCAAAGTGCAAAATACAAAAAGCTTATATTTATTTTAGAGAAAATAATATAAGTAAGATACGTAGTTAAAAATATAGAATATTTTTAACACAAGAATATATACAAAAGAGAGTGACTGTACTTGTGCGACGCAAGTCTAGTGACTAACGTTAAGAAAACGCGTATAGGTTACGACGTTAATTAAGCAAATCCGGTGGAGTTTACGACGCTAGGAACGCAAAGTTGTGAGTTCATGCTCCCCCTTTTCTTTTAACTGTTTTCAGTTTTTATAACTTCGGGGGTGAAATACATGTACAAAAGTACAATATTTAAAAATGGTATGATATAAATACAAGAAGTACACTTGGTGAGAACGAGAACCAAGTGTGACAAAATATAAGATAATAAGAAACGCACTTGGTGAGGACGAGAACCAAGTTGGATGCGTTATGAGAAATGATAAAAAGAAACGCGCTTGGTGAGGACGAGAACCAAGTTGGATGCGTTATGAGAAATGATAAAAAGAAACGCGCTTGGTGAGGACGAGAACCAAGTAGGATGCGTTATGAGAAATAGTGTCACGAATAGGGTACAGAAGCACCATTAATCAACAATATACTTAGACCGCAGAACAAAATGTTAGATCTAACGGGTGCCTGGCAGCCACACTCTCGGTGAGGGCGAGAATCGAGTAGTGCTTTTGTGTCTCAGAATATACCAATTAAATGCCTTAGGTTTGGTGACTTCCTATGTCGTGTCACATGTTAATGGCTTTGCAACCCGTTAACAATCCTGATATTTACAGAAATACTGTATTTACATAAAATTCATACCATACTAAAATTGATATATAACTTGAAGTACGTGGGGTACTCAAGAAAGTTGATATATAACTTGAAGTACGTGGGGTACTCAAGAAAATTGATATATAACTTGAAGTACGTGGGGTACTCAAGAAAGTTGATATATAACTTGAAGTACGTGGGGTACTCAAGAAAATTGATATATAACTTGAAGTACGTGGGGTACTCAAGAAAAACTTGATTTATTCACAAACTATGTTTTCATACAAAGTATACAAACGTAAAATACAAAAACTGCATGAATTCACACCAACTTTATGTTGACGTTTTTTTTTTTCCAAAACTCACATGTATTTCAGGTAACTAGGATGGATGTGCGCGCGGTCTCTCTTATGCTTGTGGATGTCGCTTATGTTTATCTTTAAATAAAGTTGTAAACTCTTTAAGACAATGTTTTATGCGACTTAGCGTTGTAAACGCTAAACTTATGTTTTCAAATTATGGTATTTGATGTTTTTACGAGCATATAGCATGTTTACCTTTCGTATGCAATGAGAACCTTTCATGATCACACCTCGTGCTTCCGCCGCAGAAAGGGGTGTGACACTTGTTACCCTTTAAAGTGTGTTTACTTCTTTAAAAACTTCATTTTTAAAGAAGTTGGATGTTTACAACTTCAAAACATATTTTCTAAAAATATTTCTTTATGAAATCTTCTTGTTACACAAGTGTTTCTACACTTGTTTATCCACCAAAAATGATGTTTGTTTATGCAGGAACCAAGATTTAATGAAACTTATATTGTTAACTTGGTTTCTTTAGAAATCATTCATAAATATTTAGATCTATATGTTTAACAACTTACTTTGATCATGGTTTTTCAAGAAAACAACTTTATTCTTTCAAGTTCATGATTTTCATAAGGATGATCCATTTATTTTCATCAAGTTCATCCTCTCATCTTGCTAGATTATGTTTTTAATCATGATATAGCAAGATCAGATGATGATCAACATCATTTCTACAAACAATCAAACATCAACAAGCATAACAACTTATATTCATCAAGATATCTTCATTAAACAAGCTTATGTTCATGTTCACTTCTCATGATCTTTAGTGTTCTTGATGTTCTTGATTATGATTCATCTTTAACCACTTAAAATAGATGTGAAATAGATAGATCAAGGTTCTTACCACTAGCACAAGGCTAGGGATGATTCAAGTGAAGAAATGAAGAGGATAAAAGAAAATAAGAGAGGTTCTTCAAGTTCCAAAGCCACCAAGCTTCCTTGTCGTGCTTCTAGATCCCTTGTATATGTGTAGATTGTATGGAGATGAATGATTGATGATGGTTGTGGGTGTGGTGAGTTACGGCCGAGAACACAAGGGAGGGAGAGAGGAGAATTTGTGTGTGAAGTGTGTGTTGAAATGAGGGGATGATCTTCAAGTCTTTACTTATAACCAAATTTATCTACTAACTCTTGTGTAATGTACTTTTAATTAGGGAACAATATCCATTTTTATAATGAAATAAAATCTTCTTGGTGGGCCATATGTTGGCCGAAAGTAGGGGGGTCTAGCATAGGTTCTAACAAATTTAGTTACAATCTAGTTCATTTTCAAGTGTTAGTTACATGGTTTGGTCATTAGATATTTTTAGGAGGTGTCATGGTGTTCAGGGACCGTAACTAGCTTAGTAATGTTAAAACAGTGCTTCTAGTGTAATTTGATGTTTCGGGTAGTGTCCGGTTGTTCGGTTAGATACTGGTTCGTTAAAGTGCTAAATTATACCGTTTAGTGTTCTTTATGTACCCTTTTGTGACACTTTTGATTCCCGACACTTAGGAAAGCATTCAGGACCATTTAAGCATATTAGAAATCTGCATGAAATTAGATTGTTAAAATGCTGATTTTTGCTGGATTTTGCTAAAGTCAGCACTTTGGGTGAGTTTTAGGCACTTTCCGGCACTTAAACTATCACTTAGAAAGGCAGTTTTGGGATCCTTACTTTCCTACACACTATACTAGTGTAGTACTTAGTTTCTAGCTCCTTCTGTGTCCCAATGCCCTGTCTGTCTATGTGCTGAGTTCTGTCAGCATTTTCTTGATTTATCAGATAACTATGCTAATTGTACTTAATGCATCAATTAAGGCAATACAGCTTTCATGCAATATTGGTATGACATTAAACAATGTATGATGCACATGTATGTATAAGGCAGTAATCAGAAAGCAGTTAATTGTAATTCAGCACAGTCATTAAGCACTAATCATGATTAATTAATTGTACGGATGCCTGGATTTTTGACAGTTGTCACATCAGCAACGGTTTCCAATGGGGTCCCACTAGATTCACCATTAGGTACGTCCACTGAGACCGAATTAGAAAAAGAATCAGGACATTCTTGATTTTCTTGAGAAGGAGTTTCAGTGGTATCACTGAATGTATCCTGAGGGACCTCACCTGTCACACTATCATCAACTGAAGAGTTAGAAACATCACAATCACAAGCATTAACTGAAAAACATTCATCACCAGACTTATTGTTCAAAGGTTCAACACAAACATTATCAGTTTTGCCCAAAACATCAGGCCCACTAGACGACACATAAGCATGAAACGAATCAAGAAAAACTTGTCCAAACACACAACAAGAATTAGTTTTATCAAAAGAAGTTTTAGAAAAATCAGAAACAAAAGCTTGTTCTCCCCCATCAGTTAACTCTACTACTTCATCTGCACATGCAAACGAACTATTAGGATCAAAGGTGCCTTTTGAGACAAAATTTATTTTAGAAGTTCCACTTTCATTTACAGGTTTGCTATTGATCGATGACTTACCAGTTTTTGGACCATAAGTCATCGTATCCTCATTAATCAACTCCTCCGTAGAGTAAGGCATGTAGGTGTAGTTATGATTGTAAGGAGGAAGAACCTTCTTATAACCCAAACCGCACCTGTAACACCCCGAAAATATAAAACTTTATATTATAATTATAAAGTGTTAAATAAACGAGAATAAACTAACTAGGAATCAATAACCCAGTTAGTTATGGGTTTTGTGGTAACATATAATAGGATTAAAACACCAAAAATATAAGTTAAATAAAAATTGAGGGACCTAAGTTGCTGAAATAGAAACTTGAATGATTAAAATCAAAATAACCCACACCAAACACACACTTAGGTGTGTCTGGTCGAACAAGAACACATGGGCGACACAAGGCTCCCCACCAAACCCTAGTTGTTGTCAAAATTGATCAAATTGAGAGTTCAAATCAGTTGCAAATCGATTTTCAAGCACGAATTAGCGATCACCTTGTTGAGGGGATCATAAGGTATGCAAAATCTTGATGTTTTGATTCATCTTAAATTCTAGGTTAATTATGAAAATCGAAATTGAGCCTTACTATATGATGTTTAGATAAAACTTTTAATGAAAACAAGTTTTAGACTGAATTATAGTTGATAATTTACAGGAATCATGCCTAAAATTAAGAAATTATGATAACCCATTCACAAGTTAAGTGGGTTTTTGCAAAATAGGCTGAATACTAGAATCATAACTATCACAAGTAGTATTATTTGGTATCTACATGGTGATTTTAATGTTTGTATGCATGCTTGACATAATAGAACCGAAATGCATGAATAAATTGGCGAAAAATAACAAGTTATGAACTTGATATTAGTTAGATAAAAATTCGACCCGCTAGGTGTTTGTTAAAATGCCTAAGTGAGGATTAAAATGTTAGATCTCGGATGAAAACGCATGTTTGATTTTTATAGCGAATTAAGCGTTAAAGATTATGAAAAGAGTTCTAAATTTGTTGTGAATTGAACTCTTTAGGAAAAGGATCCGGATCGTCGAGTGGACAAGCCGGAGGAGATACGCGTTTGAAGGGTGCACTCTAAAGGTACGTGGCTTTGGTTCCGTTACATTACGTATAAATGTTCAGATTTAGTTTGATAATGGTGTCGTATTGTAGTGTATGCTTTTGAAGTGTCATTGAAGTGGCGAAGTCCATTCGACACTCAAGCGGGTTAAAATATTGGTTAGAAGTAGTTTGCCTTGTCCTAAAGTGAGGAATTTTCACTTGACAACCAAACGGATCAAAACTATGTTCTTTAAACGATCTTGTGCTTAGACACTTGAAGTTGCATATTGTGCTAGTGCTAGATAGTAATTTAGCATTGAATGGATATACTAAGTTGAGTCTATGAACCCGTGTTATTGGGTCGAATGATAGAAACTAGTTGCAAGAATTGCATAAAGTGGCAATGCTTGAATTAGTAGAAAATAAGCATGAAATTTGAATACGAGCGTAAATCCATGTAATGGTAAGGATACGCCAAGAATCCCAAGCCCGGGAAGTGGGTAAATAAGATTAGGATGCCAAAAGAATAGATTGATATACCATATGCACACATAGTTAATGGGTCGAATAATCGGAACAAGGATTTTGTGGACCATTCGTTCATAATCCGGGTTTCGTTATGTAATATTTATATGGTTAAATCCGTAATTTTAATACGGACACATAGGAAAAAGAATCGGCAAAACCGGACAAACAGATAGGAAGTTATGCTTGTTTAAAGTTTGAATTTTGACAAAATCCGGAGCTGGGAAAATATGCAGGTCCAGAAACTGGAACTGCTGAAAATCGTACTTCCCCGCGCCACGCGACAGGGTAACACGGTTCTGGCGCGACACGCGCGGCCACCCGCGGCACGCGAAGGTCTTGTTAAAGTCTGGCGCGTGGCGCGACAGACTCAAATTCAGAATTTTTTTTTTTTGTTATGTATATGTTTATGGGCTTCTCTAGGCTTATTTTTACATTGTCAAAACTAATCATTCATGTGGTTTTTGTGACAACCCGAACTTTCAAGGTTAGTAACGTTTAATCTTGTGATCTTAACTTTTCGTTATCCCTCTCCAATGTGTTAAACGTTCTTGCTATGTCAATCCGTTAAACATTTTGTTATGTTAAACCTGTTAAACGTGGATGTAATTGGGTACGATTGAGTGAATACTTGAGTTGTTTTAGTGTCCAGTATACCCGGAGCCCAACACGAGCACACGCACACATATAGTTGTACCGCAATCATGTTTGGGCCATGCAAAGCCCAAACAAAGTTGAATGTGGGCCGGTTAGCATGGGATTAGTATATACACGCACACACTTAGGTAAATTATACGTGGTTTTCTTAGGTTACCATTCTCTTAATCACCAAACCCTAATCCCTCTCACACTTCTTGGAAGTCGAAGGCAGGCCCCCATTCCCTCTCGAAGTTCTCATTGTTTTACGTTGAATCTGGTTAGTGTTTCCTCCATAGTTCAATCGTTGAATCTGATTGATCTTGTTATTATTTGATGTTGTTTATTGATTGATACTAGTATATGTGATCGATGTGTGATTTAGAGTCTTAGCATTAAACTGATGTGGGATGTGAGTCTCTACTAGATGGTTTGGGTCACATGAATAATGATTAATAGTTAGGGCTGCATGATAACAAGTTTCTGTTGAATTGATTATGTAGGAAATTAATTATAATGATCAAATCAATGATTAGGGGTGGTGCATGATAGAGTTAAAAAAGATTCATTGGTATGATAACTATGAATTTGGTGACATCAATAGGTCGATAAACTCATAAAATTAATCTGAATAGGATGTTGTGGACTGACGATTGACGAGATTAATTGTTATTAAATCTGACTGCATATAATGGTACCCAAAAGTATTAGATAGATCTGACAGAGATGAACCAAAAAGTCTGTAACTATTGATTGGTATGACGAAACATATAGACTTTCGTCATGAACGAACTCGACGAAAGATATAGACTTTCGCCATGAATGAACTCGACGAAACTTAGAGGTGTTTCATCATGCATGGCTGTGACGAAACTCAGTGGTTTTTTCGCGGGAATCTTTCGCCATGGTAGTCGACGACGAAACATAATGTTTCGTCGGAATGCAAACTGAGAATAAATCAACGGACTGTAATGTGTAAGATGTGAATGTGTTGGTTGCATTATAGTGTTGGATCCTTGATTAGAATTGGCATGTTAACTCTAGTTGGGTCCTGCATGAATAGTGGGCCGCATAACACTTGCAATAGGCCCTGTTTGATCATTGGGCCGCACAGGTTAAAGGGGAAATCACTTATTTGTATGTTGTACACTTTCGGGTATCAACGGATTAACTGTTACATGATTTATACATATGAATTAATGAGGTGGATTGGCTTATGAATTAATTGTATGCTAGAGACTATTTGATGATGTTTTCATGACTTAAACTATATGGGTGTTACTTGTACATTAAATCATGTGGTATGTGATTAAGGAATATGTGAATTAATTGTATGTGAAATATGGAATGATACGTGATGTGCTTGTATGCAAACTGATTGTTATGTGTAACCATCATAGGACTTGGTTGACCACTTTTGTTAAACGGGTAACTAATTCTACCGAGCAAATCTAAGGTGAGTTCACTGCTCTTTTTCCAAGCATGCGTCCCAGGGAGGGACATCTGGTAAACGTTCCGGGGAGGAATGTCGGGTTAATGGGATTTTTTTAATACACGCATATCTATCAATCAAATCCCTTCTATCGATTGTTGCCGGGGAGGCAACGGGGTATTAGTTAATAGTGCTATTTAGGTTTTGTAGGATCGTTGTTGGACCCAAAGGAGTCATTCAGAAGAGCTTTATATCCGATTCAAAGGCGGAATCAGTGAAACGGACGTGGAAACAGCTTGATACTCTTTAATTTGTCACTATGATTGATTTAGCAAAGATTACAACCTGGACAAATTTTGGCAGCACCTCATTACAGATTCTGAAGCGTACCAAATGAAAACACAAGTGCCCTATTTATACTATTCCTGATTCCACTCGAAGTGGACAAGGTGCACTTTCAGGCGGAATCAGAACTTTCTGATTTAGCTTGAAATGACCAGGGTCACTTTCAAGCGGAATCACATCCATAAACCTGAAAATCTGTTTCTCGAACCTTGGCACTAAATATCCTATCCTATCTGATTACATGATACAAGACGAAGTCAATAGACGTAGTGCACTAACAGACTCCCCCTCGGATATTGACGAAGTCTTCAGTGTCTAGTCTTCAGCATGACACATCTTCGGTCTTGATCATTCTGCCTTCTCATCCAAATTGTAACATTATAAGCATCCATCAATCCTTTTCTTCTTCCATCAGCTTCAGGTTCCCCCTTTCATCAAGCTTCCGTGCTTTGGGATCGACACCTAGCTATCCATCTACAAGCTCCTCCTTGCGTCAAGCTTGTCTTCAGACTCCCCCCTTAGACTCTGCTCTCGGGATCATAATCTGGACTATCTGCAATCACTCAAACATCTATAAATACAATGTTTTCATATTATCAATCAAATTCTCTAATCCACTCCCCCTATCAACAAACTAAATGATTTAGCAGCATTAAAGAATCCAACTCCCTCACAGTTAATCATCCAAGTCCAAACTAATGACCTTGGAGATATCACAAACTATTTTTGAAGTTTTAATTTTTAATATTTCAAGTTTCAAATTAATGAACTTGTTTTATTTTTAGAAATACAATCAGCTTACTTAGATTTTGAAACTCAGCATCTCAGACATCGGTTATCGAAAATAAAGCAGAATCAAAAAACTTTTTGTATTTTTCTGAATATATAAAGCACTAAAGAAATATGTACAAACATATTTACAGACAATATTTTTGTTTGAGTATGCGTCAGAGGATCATATCAGTTTTTGACAAGTCACAAGTACCGTTGAGCTTATTTACACATTAAGAATTAAACAATTCACTTAGATTGTTGATATACTTGTCCACTTAAATTTTCACACAAAGTTCAACTGATTCAGGATACGAATTAGGAGTATTAAGAACTTAAACCCATTCATGTGTCCCACCTCTTGAATATACTCCCGTATCCAGATCCCAATATTCAGTCTTACAGGTGAGTATACCTAGATGATATCTGTAAGGGGTTAGATGCGAGGGCCGTGAGAGCTCAGGTCGATACTTCTGTATACGCAGAGAGATGACGGCTTCGTCTTTTCGGTGTGTCCCCTTTAGAGGATCTTTTTTACAACAGCAATGACTATCAATTTTATTGTTTCATCAATTTGCTGAGGGCTGCGCTATATTTCAAGCAATGCAGAAAGTATTATGCGGGGACTAGGCCATTGCTTCCGCAAAATCAGAAGTCCCGGAATAATACCCCAGATATCACTGAGTATAAAGACCTAGTATCTCAGAAAGAGGGACCTTTCAAACGAGATTTCAGGGGTTACCTATATATCCAAGTAGTGTTCCCCACGAAATAAGCAAGTTTGAATTTAGGTTTATATCCCGAAAAACTTTACCAAATGTATAAAAATCTACCGACATATCATCAGTGAGACTGTTTAACACATTTAAACTTTCCATTTCTTTAGCGTACAGTAACTGTCTACTGATGTACTATCATTTCCTCTTTTTACACAAAAACTCAATTTCCATTTTATCATGTTTTTTACTTTTTCAAATTTTCAAATGTTTTTTTTTTGTATTTTCTGACAATTTTTCTCCCCGTAAAATGCAAAACCATTTAAAGAAAATTTGACAACCAATACTGATAGCTTTGTCTCACCATCCATTTTCTGCTTAATGTGCTCTGTTTTGCAGAAAATCTAATATAAAATAGAATACCAACAATTACCCCCATGATTTACAACCCATTGATTTTCGACAGTTTGAAAACCGTTTTTCAATCTTGTGAAATTAATCATGTTTGTTCAGCCGTGAGGGTTTCGGCATATTCAATCAACACATATTTTTGTAATTTTCTATTTTTGACAAAAATTAAAAACAAACATATTTTTGTTTTTCAAATTTTTCAATTTTTAGGGTTTTAAAAATATTGTTTATTTATGTTCAGAATGAAAATAAACTCCCTGTTTCAACCAACACAGGATCCAGCAGCCTCCTCTCCTCGTTGTGTCAGGCTGCTCCAACTTCCATTTTCACAATCTTTGATTTTGTTGAGCACCTGCACAATCAGACTACTTGATTACTTGAACAATTTAGCCCAGGTCTGTTGAACCTTAGGCATTTCAACACAATAATTTTCATTCAATGCTGGAAACTCTTTGTCATCTTTCACAAAAATCTTTTCATCTTTTTCAAAAATCACATGTTTCTTTACACTCCATTTTTGACCTTTAGGAGTACCACGTTTGTAAAAATGTGACTCCTTTTGAACATTTAGTTTTTGATCAATAACTTTTGGTTTCCAAAACTCTTGAGGTTTTGTCATATCAACAGTTGTTTTCCAACTTTAAGTTGTTCTGACTCTGGGTGTATGAGAATTCCATGTCTGTCTAGAATCGAACCTATATGGGTTTGACTTCCAATTTTGATTCGAAGCAAACTTGTTTGTGTTGTACCTCCAAGTTTGTTTTGAATCAAATCTGGTTGACCTTTGTCTCATATTCTCAGATTTTTGTTTCTCAGCATCAATCTTCTTTTTGTCAACATCCACAGGTTTCAGATTTGAACACTTGCAAGCAAGATGTCCTTTTTGATCACATTTAAAACATGTTCTCATGGACACATCTTTGACCTGTGATTGTTGTTTTTTCTTTTGAGCTAGGAACTCTTCAATAGACTGTTGTCTAATTTTAAGTTCTTTTTCTTTTTCTAAATTGTCTCCTTGAACAAAACTCATTTTTGTTTGATAAGTTGGCACTTCATTTTTCTTCCAATTCTGTTTCTTCTTATAACCCAAACCAGCCTTCATGTTTTTCTTCTTGAAACTAGGTTTGTTATACGAACCTTTATGACTCTTACCAGCAAACTTTGAAATCTCAGACTTCTCAATCTCAACCATTTTGAAAACTTTATCAACCTTTTCTGAAATCACATTCTGAATCAGGAATACAACATCTAAGAACAATTTGTCCGATCCAATCATGGTATAAACCAATCCTTTTGAATCATCATTCAAAATTTTTTCGGATTTTGTGTTTTTCAGATAACTATCATGAAGATTTCCTTCATCTTTATCCTGTGATTCAGATTTACCTGTATCAACCGACTCTTCTTTCAACACACTTTCAACAACTTTACCTACCACCTCTGAATCATGAGAATCATCAGATTTGGAATAGGTTATGTCAATGTTGTCTGGCAATTGATCAACCAGGTTGAAAGCTTTTTCGACCTTTTCCTCATCATAAAATGCAAACTTTTCCGGTGGTGGAACTTGATGAAACTCTGAGCCAATGCCTTTCTTGTTTTGCTCAGAATCTTTTCCATCCGGTTTTATGTTGAAAATACGTTCAAGCACATATGATGACACATGATAACTTTTTAACTTGTTATCCTGTTCTAAATCAGCAATCTGTCGCTTTAGCTTAGCAACATCCTCAATATAGGAATTAACAACATCTTGTTTTATCGAATACATTCGTTTAAGTTCTTTAGTTGTTTCAGAAAGATAATTCATTCTTGATTGAGCATATTTCATTTCATCTTTCACTTTTTCATATGACTCTTTCGTAATGTGATATGCTAATTTCATTGAGTCATATTCTTTCTTCATTTCTTGACAAGCAATTTCTTTTTGTGAACATTCTTCTGTCATTTTAGAAACATTTTCTTTCAAAACTTCATTTTCTGTTTCTAACTTTTTACATTTTTCTGAAAGTTTTTCATCATTTTCTTTCAAAACTTTTTCTTTTTCTAGCATTTCTTTGCATTTTTCTTTAAAAATGTTTTCAATTTTAGTGAATTCAAGATCTCTTGTTCTGAATTGCTCATCTTTTTCAGTACAAGCTCTGCACGGTTCCATGCATTTCTTGCACTGATCAATCATTTTTAATATTTCAGAATCAGAATGTACCTCAGTGATTGACACTTTGGTGTTTGATGCAGTTGCCTCAGTTTGCTTCTGATCAGCATCATCTTGCTTTTCTTCAACACCAACTTCATCACCAACATTACCAGCTTCCAAATTCTCGTTCTTTATTTCTTCTTCTGCTTTCTTCACCTCTTCTCCGATCTGCTGTTCTTCAGTAACAGCTTTCTCAACCTCTTCATTCACAACAACTTCTTCACTTTTGATTTCCTTCACAACCTCAACTTCAACAGCTTCTGCTTAAACCTCTTCAGTAACTTTCTTCAGATTGTTCACCATTTCTTCAACATTCTTCTTCATTCTCTCTTCATCCATTTTTCTTAGACACGATGTCATGGCATATCTGATCTCCTTTTCATGCCTTTTAGCATATGTGTCATCTTTCATCACATTTCTATAATATTTGGCTCTCAAAGGAATTATGAGAAGAACATCATCAAAAATTATGTATTTCTTTGGAACAACTGGTTCTCCTTCTCTGTTGAAGTAACACTCTCTCTTCTTATCCCATCTTTTGCTGCTGACAGCAATCTCATACTCTTCCTGCATTTCATCCATTCTGTTCAACACAATGTTTCTTTCTCTGTAGGTCTTTTCTTCCAGAATCTCTTCTCTGGTTTTCACTTTGAATTCAGCCATTATGTGATCCTGGACAAAAAAAAAATCAAAGAAACACAATCAGTACAAACAATATCAAATATCCTGAAATAAACTGACACTCGATCGACGTGAAATGATTTCGACGCGAAAATCCTCTTTTCAAGCGAAATCAACTGTTGAAGCGAAATTAATTGTTGAAGCGAAATCAAGACTCAACAACTTTCAAGCGGAATCCCTTGAACATCAATTCGAGCGGAATTAGGTCTATTATTCAAGCGGAATCACTTGAACATCAAATCGAGCGGAATCAGATTTATTATTCAAGCGGAATAAATTGAATAACACTTCGAGCGGAATCAAGTCGATTTTTCAGGCGGAATCTCTATTTCGAGCTAAATCACTGAAGTGTGTTTTGGAGGGGAATCAGAATTTTGCAATTTGGAGCGGAATCAGAATTTTGCAACTTGGAGCGGAATCAGACTTTTGCAACTTGGAGCGGAATCAGACAATCTCAAGCTAAATCAGTGTATTTTCGAGCGGAATCAGACAATCTCAAGCTGAATCAGTGTATTTTCGAGCGGAATCAGACCAATGAAGCTAATCTGGAGCGAAATCACTTCGGGGTTCTTTTTCAGTTACTTTTAATTCGAATTTTGCTGTGATACTTTCAAGGCTTTGTTAATGTGTACTTTTAAACAATCTGTGAAAAATTGATCCAGTTTTGACCGTGAAATCTTGTTCAGATTGAAAAACAAGGTGTAGAAGTCAGAAAATAGATGATATTGATGTGCGTTAAGTGTATATACAGGTTTGAGTATATTTTAAGCCCTTTTACACTTTCTTTAGCCAAGTTTTAAATTTATAAAACACGATATTTACTAACACTAAACACACATATGGGCAAGTGCACCCAACGTGAGCGTAGTATAGTGTTGGTAAGATACCGAGGTCGTCCAAGGACACAAGAGCTTTTAGTACCGGTTTATCCTCAACGTCTAATCAAATCAAAAAGTTTAGAAAAATGGTTTTAAACTAAGAAAAATAAAAATTAATTAAAATACTGAAAAATAAAAATAAAAGAAAAACAGATAGACAAGATGAATCACTTGGTTCCGACTCGTGTATAGTGTAACCATTGATTATTTCCGCACTTTTGCACTTATTTAAGAGATTCTCTTAGTTATTGTAGTAGGCCCCTCTTTTGAAGGTGACGTTACCCTCAACCCAGTAGTTTGAGTCAGCAAGGATACAATCCTAAAGGGTCGGATTATTGAAAGATAATGAATTAAGTTATTAATGCAAATTATGGTAGGCCCCTCTTTTGGAGGTGACGTTACCCTCGACTAAGTAGTCTGAGTCAGCAGGGATACAGTCCTAAATAGCCGGGTTATAGTATTAATAGTAGTTTAACTTATGAGGGAATCAAAGAGTTTGGACCCCCGCCATCCAATACCGTGAAGTATTGAAGGAGGTCCTACTAAATTTGACCCAGGTCCATTGCAGGACCTCTAAACGCTGAACAATGGCAAGACTCTTACCAAACCGTTCCCTTAACCCCTGACCAGGTAGCCAACATACCTCCATATAGACCGTGGAGATATGAATGGTGAAAATCTTTTATTTTATATAGACAGTAAAATAATGTCAAGACACCACGGACAAATGATAAGGAAGAATCACCTTCAACATAAGAAACTAGTTATTAAAGTCATTAATACAAAACCAAGTAAAAAGTGCGAAAAGATTAGAAATAAAAATTATTACACTAGACACTTGTCTTCACCAAGTGATGTAAGAGACTTAGGCAAACTTGACCTTGATTGTCAAGAACTCTTACGATCAATCTTGGATCCCGAGACGACTCACACACTCTATGATGGACAATGGATGATGGTGGTGGATGATGGTGTTATGGTGGTGGTGGGTGGTGGGTGAAGTGTGAGAGAGGTGGTGTGCCAAGGGATGGTTTGAGCTTGAGCCAAGCACTCCTATTTATAGGCTGAACAGAAGCTCGGGCACGGCCCCGTGTCCATATCCTTCTCTTTCTTCATTTAATGCAGCTTGTCTTATTAGTTGACCACGCCCCCGTGTCCGCTGAGCACGACCCCATGTGCAGAAGAATCTTTGTACTATGAAGATTTGCCTGGATTGTGCGAATCTTATAGTTGACCACGGCCCCGTGTCCGCTGAGCACGGCCCCGTGGTGGGCAATAGAAGCTTCTACCTGTTTGTCTTTTCTGCTGACACTTGGGCACGCCCCCGTGCTGGCTGAGCACGGGGCGTGTTCAGTCTTCTGTCTTCTTGTTTTGCTTGGGAAAATGCTGTCGTGGGGTCGGGCATGTCACGTCTTGTTCCTTTTCTTGTATTTATGTTAGATTTTGATGTTTTTTTGCTTCTTTTGTTAATTTGAGCTCATTTAATCCTGAAAATACAAAAGGAAGTCAAAAGCACACGGTCTATATGGAAGTATGTTGGCTACCTGGTCGGGGGTTAAGGGAATGGTTTGGTAAGAGTCTTGCCTTGTTCAGTGTATAGATCCTGCAAGGACCTAGGTCAAATTTAGTAGGACCTCCTTCAATACCCACCGGTATTGGATGGCGGGGGTCCAAACTCTTTGATCCCCTCATATGTAAGCTACTATTAATACTTTAACCAGGCTACTTAGGACTGTATCCCTGCTGACTCAGACTACTTAGCCGAGGGTAGCGTCACTTTCAAAAGAGGGGCCTACCACAATACGCATTAATAACTTAATGAATTATCTTTCAATAATCCGACCCTTTAGGATTGTATCCTTGCTGACTCAAACTACTGGGTTGAGGGTAAAGTCACCTTCAAAAGAGGGGCCTACTACAATAACTAAGATAATCTCTTAAAAAGTGCAAAAGTGCGGAAATAATCAAAGGTTACACTAAAACACGAGTCGGAGCCAAGTGATTCATCTTGTCTATCTGTTTTTATTTTATTTTATTTTTCAGCATTTTAGTTAGTTTTTATTTTTCTTAGTTTAAAACCTTTTTCTAAACTTTTGATTTGATTAGACGTTGAGGATAAACCGGTACTAAAAGCTCTTGCCCATATGTGTGTTTAGTGTTAGTAAATATCGTGTTTTATAAATTTAAAACTTGGCTAAAAAGTGTAAAAGGGCTTAAAATATATATTAAAAACCATACACACTACACACGCATCAAGTTTTTGGCGCCGTTGCCGGGGACACAAGGATTTTAAGAAAGTTAGGAATCAACGGCCTAATCGTTTTTCCTTATTTTTCTGTTTTTTTTAGGATTTTTCTTAGTTTTTCAGTTTCTGCAGACGCTCAGCACGGGCCGTGCCTGATCGGACACGGGCCGTGCCCAACATTGTTACTGGCAGTTTTTATTTTCCGAGTTACAAAGAGCTGAGCACGGGGCCGTGTCGGTGCAACACGGGGCCGTGTCCAACTCCCCAGTAACAGGGATCCGAAAAGTAATCACTGTATCTCCGACCACGGGCCGTGTTCACATGAACACAGGGCCGTGGTGAACCTTCTGACCAACGTTCTTTTCTGTTTTTATTGCAGGACTTGGAACCAAGGCGCCACATCTGAACTTTCTACGTAGTGTATGAGCTCCAGTTCTAGTAGAGACGTAAAAGAACCTCTTGAAGAACCCGAACGCTTTCTCTGAAAAAGACTTAAAGCTAAAAACCAAGAGAAAGTTTCGGGGGACCGACTTCCAATGGCGGACCAACGTACCCTCATGGATTACCTACGACCCACCGTAGGTAATCTCGGCGCCGCTATCAATGCACCGAATATCGAAGCCAACAACTTCGAACTTCGGCCACATCTGATACAAATGCTTCAAAACTCCGCAACCTTCCATGGGCTTGCGGACGAGGATCCTTATCTACATATTACTAATTTCTTAGAAATATGTGACACCTTCCGGATCAATGGAGCATCAAACGACGCCATCCGCCTTCGTATGTTCCCATTCTCACTAAAATACCGAGCTAAGGCTTGGCTTAACACCCTCCCAGTTGGTTCGGTAAACACCTGGGATGAACTAGCCCAAAAGTTTCTGTATAAGTATTCCCCCCTGCTAAAACGGCTAAATTAATGACTGAAATTAATACATATTCACAAGAGGATGGGAATCCTTATATGAAACTCGGGAAAGGTTCAAGGAGCTACTAAGAAAGTGTCCTCGTCACGGTCTTGCGGTATGGCAACAAGTATCCCCGTTCTACAAAGGGTTGTTGCCACACACAAGACAAACACCTGATTCTAGCTCCGGGGGACTTTTAGGTAATCGTCGCCCAAATGAAATATATAATCAAATTGAGGAAATTTCTCAAACCAATTGTCAGTGGCACACTCCCCGAGGCAATAAATCTATTGCCCCGGGCGCATAGAAGGTTGATGAAAGCACTTCTTTGCAAGCTCAAATCGAGGCCCTTTCTTCAAAAATCAAAAAGTTAGAAATGGCAAAAACGGTCTTGGTAATGGCTTGTGAAGGGTGTGGTGGGCCACATGAAAATTGGAGTTGTATGAAAGAATTAGATGAACAAACGGAAACGGTAAACTACATGAATAATAGGCCTAGGTCGTCGGGTCCTCCAACGGGTACCTACAACCAAGGATGGCGTAACCACCCTAACCTTGGTTGGAGAGACCCCAGCAATAGTAGTAACCAACAAAACCAACGAGCTAACTTGAAGATACTGTATCTCGCCTCATCTCCGACACCGAAAAGAAAAACTCAGATCGATTTCAACAATTGGAATCGAATTTTAGAAATCAACAAGCTAGCATTCAAAACATTGAAAAACAATTAAATCAAATAGCTAAAAATTTCTCCGAGAGACCACAAGGCGCGTTACCAAGTAATACTGAAACCAACCCAAAGGCGCAAGTACATCTCATAACATTGAGAAACCGTACCGTGGGTCCTGAAGAGGCTCCACTTCCACCAACTGAAAGAAGCCAATCTAGCCAAACCACAACCCCGCCCGCACCCCAACAAGAGAAGGCTTCTCCACCAGTTCAAGAGCCTACTAAGACTCCTCCGGTTCCATACCATAGTCCGTTAATTCGTCAAAAGACCGATGAGCAATTCGCAAAGTTCGAAAATTTACTAAAACAATTGCATGTTAATATTCCATTTATCGAAGTCCTAACTCAAATGCCTAAATATTCAAAATTTATGAGGGACTTCCTCACTCATAAAAGGAAAATTGAATCATTGCAATTAGTTAACTTAGGCGAAGAATACTCCGCCTTACTACTCAACAAACTCCCGCAAAAGAAGCTTGACCCCGGAAGCTTCACAATTCCTTGCTCGATTGGGAAATATCCCATTCGTAATGCACTAGCCGATCTCGGGGCAAGCATCAACCTCATGCCTTCATCAATGTTCAATCGACTCGGCTTAGGAAAATAAGTCCTACAAAGATAAGCATACAACTCGCTGATAGATCCGTCAAATATCCACAAGGTGTTGCTGAAAATCTATTAGTCAAAGTCGACTAATTTGTCTTTCCGTCCGACTTTGTCATACTAGATATGGAGGAAGATACCGAAGTACCACTCATTCTAGGAAGGCCATTCCTAGCTACGGCCCAAGCAGTGGTAGATATGAATGATGGAACCTTAACATTGAGGGTTGGGGACGAGGAAGTAAAGTTTGGAGTCGGAAAAAGAGTAGAAGACGAAGACCAGGTCAACTACATGAAGGTCATTGACTCAAGTTTGGATGATGCTCTCCGACGGTGTAGCATGGGATGCAAAACATCCCACATGGGTAACATATGACCAGGCTTTGGGTGTAGCCAAGGACCCTTATAAACGTGGCGCACCACAGAGGCATTCCGCGGAAATATCCTTAGTTTAGTTTAGATTAACATTTATGTTTTCTAGTTTAGTTTTAATTTTCAAGAATAAAACACACTCGGGATGGTGAAGGTTAACAAGGGAAACTTGGACCAGCACCCCATGCACGAAAACAGGGCCATCCGACAATTTTTTCTTCATTACAGCAAGTTCAGCACGGGCCGTGTCCGCCCAACACGGCCCCGTGCTGCACAGTCTGCAGAAAATGCCCAGTTCAGGTAAACTGGACACGGGCCGTGTTCACCCAACACGCCCCCGTGTCCTGTCTTCTGTTTCTTTTTACAACTTTTTGTTACTGGCGACTGAAAACGGGGTCGTGCCCGGACACCACGGGGCCGTGTCCAGACGCCCAGTAACAATTTTTTTTTGCTTTTTAACACCTTTTTACACATTCAATCAACCTAAAAACTTATTTTTGGGACACATTGAGGACAATGTGTAATTTAAGTGTGGGGGGGGGGGGAGGGATGTTAAAACTTTGAATCTTGCAAGTCCTAATTACAAGCCTTACACAAAACTCTATTGGAACCGCTAATCACCCCAAATTTTTTTTCAAAATTTTCATTTTTTTACTTTTCTAGGTTTAACTTGGGAATTTCAAGTTCTAAAAAGGTTATATTTTTACAAATTTACAACCGATAGCGTCGTGATAAAAAGAACCAACATAAGAAAATTATGAAAATGCATGACAAGTTTAGTTAAAATTTGATTATATATACTTGATCACATAAAAATCCATTCCCACAAAAGTGAGTTTTGATCCTTTATTGAGCATACAAATACATATCTTTAAACTAAATGCTCATTTTTCGTTTCTTGTGTGAATAGCCGCTTGGTTCTTACAACTCTAGAACTTGCCGCGACGATGCATTCCCGGTCCTTACCAACTTAATCCCAAGTAAGTAAATGATGGAGGCATTAGGACTAACCTTTTTTTTATTTCTACACCATTATTTTTTCTTTTTTTTACCACCTACCCAAAATCTCCCTAGTTAACCCAAACCAAACACCCTTTCACCCACCAAAACTTTTTTTATTTTTAACCCTTTGTTTTAGTAACAAGCTCGGTTTTTCGTATGACTTTTAAAAAAAAATAATAATAAAAAAAATATGTTGATGATGAAGCAAAAGAAAGAAACAAACAAGTTCATCAAAAATAACTTTGTTTGAATAATGGCTTCATCAAAATAAAAAATTGAAAAAAATTCTTCCGAAAACCGATGCTTTTTACGCTTTTCGCCTTTTCTACTAACCACTAACCCAACCACCTACCTTTAACCCAAACCTAACCTCTTGATATTTACAAATGTATATAGTTAAAAGGGAGGAGAATTGATTGCTTGGCAAGCTTATGGTAGGAGTAAGTTCCATGCCGCTCTCGAGTGATTCACTAAAATACATCTTCGGCCGAGTGTTGAGTGATCCCCCGTGAGGTATGTGAACTTGTATATAAATGGAATTTTAAAGAGGCATGTTATGCCCTAATAAGTAATTTATCTTATGAAAAGTTTTAAATAAATCATGACGAATATGATTGTAAATAAATAAAAATAAAACTTAATAAAGAATCTTGGAAATCCCGACACTCTATGACAAGCCCAAAAACCTTCTCTTCTACCCATTCCATCTGGGAGTGTAAAGCCACATTTTAAAGAGTTTTGCTTGAGGACAAGCAAAGATTTAAGTGTGGGGGTATTTGATGTGTGCAAAATGCAACATATAAATTACATCAATTGTGGCATAAAACTAACCCTTT
This sequence comes from Helianthus tuberosus, assembly GCA_030545235.1. Taxonomy (NCBI): domain Eukaryota; kingdom Viridiplantae; phylum Streptophyta; class Magnoliopsida; order Asterales; family Asteraceae; genus Helianthus; species Helianthus tuberosus. The sequence continues at coordinate 41,415,299 of CM060369.1, read as the reverse complement.
TTTAGTACTAATGTTGGAAAAAGTGTGCTTTTGTCTTCCTTTTATATTTTCAGGATTAAATGAGCTCAAATTAACAAAAGAAGCAAAAAGGCAGCTAAATCTAACATAAATACAAGAAAAGGAACAAACGTGGCATGCCCGACCTCCCCGACAGCATCTTCCCAAGCAAAACAAGAGAACAGAAGGCTGAACACGCCCCGTGCTCAGTGAACACGGGGGCATGCCCAAGTGCCAGCATAAAAGACAAAGCTATAGAAGCTTCTATCGCCCACCACGGGGCCGTGCTCAGTGGACACGGGGTCGTGGTCAACTATAAGATTCGCAGAATCCAGGAAAATCTTAATAGTACAGATATGCTTCTGCACACGGGGGCGTGGTCAACTAATACAGACAAACTGCAATTAATCAAGACAGAGAAGAGGATGGACACGGGGCCATGCCCGAGCTACTGTTCAGGCTATAAATAGGGGTGCTTGGCTCATTTGCAAACCATCCCTTGGCACACCACCTCTCTCACACTTCACCCACCACCCACCACCATCACAACACCATCATCCACCACCATCATCCATTGTCCATCATAGAGTGTGTGAGTCGTCTCGGGATCCAAGATTGATCGTAAGAGTTCTTGACAATCAAAGGCCATGTTTGCCTAAGTCTCTTACATCACTTGGTGAAGACAAGTGTCTAGTGTAATACTTTTTATTTTTAATCTTTTCGCACTTTTTACTTTGTTATATATTAATGACTTTAATAACTAGTTTCTTATGTTGAAGGTGATTCTTCCTTATCGTTTGTCCGTGGTGTCTTGGCATTATTTTACTGTCTATATAAAATAAAAGATTTTCACCATTCATATCTCCATGGTCTATATGGAGGTATGTTGGCTACCTGGTCGGGGGTTAAGGGAACTGTTTGGTAAGAGTCTTGCCTTGTTCAGTGTATAGATCCTGCAAGGACCTGGGTCAAATTTAGTAGGACCTCCTTCAATACCCACTGGTATTGGATGGCGGGGGTCCAAACTCTTTGATCCCCTCATATGTAAGCTACTGTTAATACTTTAACCTGGCTACTTAGGACTGTATCCCTGCTGACTCAGACTACTTAGCCGAGGGTAACGTCACCTTCAAAAGAGGGGCCTACCATAATACGCATTAATAACTTAATTAATTATCTTTCAATAATCCGACCCTTTAGGATTGTATCCTTGCTGACTCAAACTACTGGGTTGAGGGTAACGTCACCTTCAAAAGAGGGGCCTACTACAATAACTAAGATAATCTCTTAAAAAGTGTAAAAGTGCGGAAATAATCAAAGGTTACACTAAAACACGAGTCGGAGCCAAGTGATTCATCTTGTCTATCTGTTTTTATTTTATTTTATTTTTCAGCATTTTAGTTAGTTTTTATTTTTCTTAGTTTAAAACCTTTTTCTAAACTTTTGATTTGATTAGACGTTGAGGATAAACCGGTACTAAAAGCTCTTGTGTCCTTGGACGACCTCGGTGTCTTACCAACACTATACTACGCCCACGATGGGTGCACTTGCCCATATCTTTGTTAGGTGTTAGTAAATATCGTGTTTTATAAATTTAAAACTTGGCTAAAAAGTGTAAAAGGGCTTAAAATATATATTAAAAACCATACACACGCATCAAAAATAAACACAAATCAACGTGTATTCATATGTTAATAAGCTTATGTTAGAGATTTATGATTATGTTCTTTAGTGTTCTACAAGATTATAAATGTACATCATCTTTTAACCACCAATATATGAAGCAAGATCAAGTGATATGAAGCTTACTACTAGCACAAAGGCTAGGGAAGAACACTTGATGAAGAAGATAATAAATGTGTTGGATAAAAGCAATCGGGAGAGGTCCTTCAAGTTCCACAAGCTCCACACTTCCTTAAACACCTTCTTACACCTAAGGATGATCTTGGAAATGGATGGATTTAGTTGAAGATGGTGGTGGTGTGGTGGATGTGGGTCGGCCGAGAGTGGGGAGAGGAGAGGGAGAAAGATAGAGGATGAAGTGTGGGTGATGAGAATGAGAGCTCAAGTTCACTTATAACCATGTTATAGTTTTGTCCATAGGTTATTATGTTTCTTAAGTACCATGCAAGATCCCTAACCATATCAAATGTGATCTTAGGAAGATTAAGGAGATCTTGGGGTGGGGCCACATAGGTGACCGTCCACATACATGGGGGGGGGGTCTAAGTGTAAGTTTCAACCAATTAGTTATTTTATAGTTAGGATTTAAGTGTATTAGTTAGGTGTTATGCATAATGTGTGTTATATAGTGTGTTAGGGTGTTCGGGAATCATAACTAGCTCAGAAACATTAAAACAATGCTTCTAGTATAATTTTGGTGTTTCGGGTAATGTCCGGTTGTTCGGTTAGATACCGGTTCGTTAAAGTGTCAAACTGTACCGTTTAGTGTTCATTATGTTACCTTTTGTGACACTTTTAATTCCCAACACTTAGGAAAGCATTCAGGACCATTTAGTCATATTTTTGCATGACACTAGCTTGTTAAAATGCTAATTTTTGCTGAATTATGCAGAATTCTGCACTTTAGGTGAGTTTTAGGCACTTTCCGGCACTTTAACTATCACCTAGAAAAGCAGTTTTGTGGTCTTTACTTCCCTACATACTATACTAGTGTGATACTTGGTTTCTGGCTCATACTGGGTCTCAAAACAACGTTTGTCTATGTGCTGAACCCCGTCAGCATATTCCTGATTTATCAGATAACTGTGCCAACTGTGCTTTGTGCATCATTTATGTGATGCACATGTAAGTATAATACAGTAATAATGATGTGACAGGATGCAATATGTGATGCACGTGTAAGTATAATGCAGTAATCAGATAGCAGTTCAAGTCATTAATAGTAAACCAGCACAATCATTACTCATTAATTATTGTCTAATTAATTGTACGGATGCATGCAAATTTGGCAGTTGTCACAAGCGACAGTATTCAATAAAGCAACAAGTTTTCAATTCTTACATTGAGGATGTTGCTAAGCTAAAGCGTCAAATAGCTGATTTAGAACAGGATAACAACAAGTTACATAGTTATCATGCATCATCATATGTGCTTGAAAGAATTTTCAACATAAAACAGGGTGATGATGATTCTAAGAAAAACAAAAAAGGCCTTGGCTCAGAGTATCATCTAGTTCCTCCACCGGAAAAGTTTGCATTTTATGATGATGAGAAAGTCGAAAAAGCTTTCAACATGGTCGATCAGTTGCCAGAAAACATTGACATAACCTATTCCAAATCTGATGATTCTAGTGATTCAGAGGTGGTAGGTAAGGTCGTTGAAAGTGTTTTGAAAGAAGAGTCGATTGAAATAGGCAAATCTGAATCACAAGATGAAAATGAAGGTAGTTTTCATGAAGGTTATCTGAAAAACTCAAAATCTGAGAAAAATACAAATGATGATTCAAAAGGATTGGTGTACACCATGATTCGATCAGAAAAATTATTCTTAGATCTTGAAGTCCCGATTCAGAATGTGATTTCAGAAAAGTTTGACAAAGTTTTCAAAATGATTGAAATTGAAAAGTCTGAGATTCCAAAATTTGCTGGAAAGAGTCACAAAACTTTATATGACAAACCTGGTTACAAAAAGAAAAACATGAAGGCTGGGTTGGGTTATAAAAAGAAACAAAATTGGAAAAGAAATGAAACACCAAATTATCAGAAGAAAATGAATTTATTTCACGGAATAAGTTCCGAAGAAGAGAAAGAACTCCAATTTAGGCGTCAGTCTAATGAAGATTTCTATGCTCAAAAGAAAAAGCAACAACAATAGGTGAAAGATGTCTTAAAAAGAGCATGTTTTAAATGTGATCAAACTGGACATCTTGCACGCAAGTGTCCAAATCCGAAACCTGTTGGTGTTGAGACGAAAAAGAAGTCTGATGTTGTGAATCAGAAGTCATCCAAGTTTGATTCAAATCAAACTTGGAAGCCGAAAATGTCAAAGGCTGACTCACAACAAACATTGAAACCAATGACACCCAAATTAAGAACAACAAAAAGTTGGAAAACAACTGTTGATGCAACTAAACCAAACCAGTTTTGAAAACCAAAAATTCTTGTTCAAAATCAAAATGTTCAACATGAATCACATTTTTATAAAAGAAGTGCTTCAAAAGGTCAAAGCTGGGTAGTTAAAACACAATCTAGTTCTGAACAGAAAACTGATTCAATAAAAAAGAATGAAGTAAAAGATGAAAAGTTGTTTGTTCAAAACAATGATAATTTTCCGAAGTTGAATGAATCATATTATGTTGAAATGCCTAAGGTCAAACAGACATGGGCTAACTTGTTCAAGTAATTGAGTATTTTGAACGTGCAGGTGCTTCAGAAAGAGGATGAAAGTCAAACCAACAGAGGAAGCAGCCTGGCACGAGAAGAGAAGGCTGCTGGTCCATGCGACTGTTAAACAGGGAGTTTGTGTGTCTGTACATAAATAAACAATATTTCAAAACCCTAAAAATCGAAAAATTTAAAAACCAAAAATAGGTTTTTATTTTGTCAAAAATTGAAAAATCAAAATATGTTTGTTTTTAAATTTGTCAAAAAAATCCAAAAATTCAAAAATATGTTGAGTAAATACGCTGAAACCCTCACGGCTGAACAAACATGATTAATTTCACAAGATTGAAAAACGGTTTTCAAACTGTAAAATCATGGGGGTAATTACTGCTTCACATGTTATATTTTCTGCAAAACAGAGCATGAGATGCAGAAAATGGATGGCGAGACAAAGCTATTAGTATCAGGTTGTCAGATTTTCTTTAAATGTTTTGAATTTTAGGGGGAGTAAGAAAATTTCAGAAAATCTCCAAAAACATTAGAAAATTTGAAAAAGCCAAAAACATGATAAAATTTAAAACTGAGTTTTGTGTAAAAAGAGGAAATGATAGTACATCAGTAGACAATCACAGTACGCTAAAGTAATGGAATGTGAAATGTGATAAACGGTCTCACTGATGATATGTCGATAGGTTTTTACACGCTTAGTAGATTGTTTTCGAGATATAAACCTAAATATCAAATACATACTTATCTCGTGGGGAACATCTCTCGGATATATGGGTAACCCCCGAAATCTTGTTTGAGAGATTGCCTGATTCTGAGATACTAGGTCTTTATACTGTTTGATATCTGGGGTATTATACCTGGTCTTCTGATATTGCGGAAGCAATGGCCTAGACCTTGTATAATACTTTACGCGCTTTAAAAGCTTACCCTCTGCATAAAAATTGAAAAATATCGAAAGATATGAATCAATTGCAGTTGAAGAAAAGATTCCTTAAAGGGAACACACCTAAAGTCGAGCCTTCATCTCTTTGACTGAACGGAAGTTCATACCTGAGCTCTCAAGGTCTCGCACTAACCCAGAGAACAGATATCAAATTGGTATACTCACCTGTAAGACTGAATCTAGGGAATTTTGATACAGGAGTATATTCTGAGGTGGGACACGTGAGTAAGTTAAGTCCTTTAAACACTAATCTCGTATCTCAAATCAGTTGAACTTTGTGTGAAAATTTAAGTGGATCAGTATACTGACAATCTAAGTGAATCGTTTAGAACTTAAAGTGTTTAAGGCTCAATTGTGCTAGTGATTTGTCATAAACTGATATGATCCTCTGACGCGAACTCAAACAAAAATATTTTCTGTAAATATGTTTGTAAATATTTCTTTATTGCTTTAAATTTCAGAAAAATACAAAAAGATTTTGATTTCACTTTACTTTTCGACAACTGATGTCTGAATGCTGAGTTTCAAAATCTAAGTATGTTGATCGTGTTTCTGAAAATAAACAACTTAATTAATTTGAAACTTGAAGATTTTAATAAAAAATAGTTTGTAAAATCTCCAAGGTCATTAAGTTGGACTTGGATGATTAACTGTGAGGGATTTGGATTCTCAAAATTGTTAAAATCTGCTATAAAGAGCCAGTTTTCGATCTTGGTTGCTTAAACTGTGGAATCTATAAAGCTTGTTGATAGGGGGAGTGAAGTTAAGTATTCCTGGATACATTCATATTATTATATTTAGAGCCAGGTTCTTGATTTAAAACATTTTAAGGGCCAGGTCACAATTCCTGGACAATCGAAAAAGCTTTCACTGTCGAAATATTATGCTAAGAGAGCCAGGTCATCAATCCTGGATGATTCAAAACATTTTTACTTATAAATGTTTGAGAATTGCACATGCTATTTCAGACTACGATCCCGATAGCTGAGTCTAAGGGGGAGTCTGAAGACGAGCTCAACGCAAGGGGGAGCGTGCATTCAAGGAGCCAGGTAACTATCCTGGAGGAGTTTGTATCCGGAAAGCCAGGTGTTGATCCCAAAAGCACGGAAGCTTGATGAAAGGGGGAGCCTGAAGAAAAGAGTTTACTGAAAGGGGAAGTTGAAGCTGAAGACAGATCCACGTGGATTCTATTCAAGCAAGAGGGAGTCTATGTTGCTAAAAACGTGTTAAAGCTTGAAGAAGACTCAGAGAGAGAGAGAGAGAGAGAGAGAGAGAGAGAGAGAGAGAATGCTACGAGATTGACTGCGGCAATATCCAAGGGGGAGTCTGTTAGTGCATTTATGTCTGTCGCCTCCGTCAATTCAGATCGTAGCAGAAACTGAAGAAATCTAGATTTTATATGGTTATAAGTAGAGAAAATGCAAGGTGGCAATATTGTAATTAATGAGAAATCTCATTAAGCCCCTTGGCCTATAAATAGAAGACTTAGGGTTTTCATTTGAAACTTTTGAACTTTGGCCATTTTTGCACTTTGGAGAGCTATAGTGTTAGAGAGAGAAAGTGCTGTGTACGTGATTCAGGTGCTATATGTTTTCAGATCATTCAATAGAATCACAGTTATAATTACGTCGTGTGTGTTCGGTCACGATCGTGTACGGATTCCGCACGTTACACGAGTCGGTTCTCAATCGTTTCGGAGTCGAAAACCGGTCCTACAAATTCGGAGTTTTTTTCTCACGATCGGGTGATAGTCCAAGTAGATCCTCTGGGAAAACGTTGGTCGGAATTTCTTTCAGTTCCCTGCCTCTAGTGTTAATGAACTCCGAGACCATATATGCTATGTCTTACTTCCATGCATAACTCGCAGCTTTCATCACAGAGACGAACTTTGTCGGCTGGTCTGTCTTGTCTCCTTGTAGTCACTTCTCCGGTTGGCTTTGAAAATCTCAACCTTATTAAGCAATCACCTCCGGAATCATCGTTTCCATTTGTTCCTTTTTATGAAGCAGACATAATTTCCTTTCTGTCAGTTCTTTTCATTCTTTCCATCTTATGGAATATGTCTTGATCATGTGTTTTGAAGCTCGGGTCACACTATTTAAATGTCTAAATTTTGAAGCATACATTACTTTATTCTTCTTAACATATATAATAATGGTTATGACACTTTAGTCCTTTAAGCCCATGTATTATTGCAGTAATTCTTTTATTACTGGTAATCTTAGTAGGATTATAGGTGAAAAGTCTTTGTAAGTGTATCTAGTCGTGGTTACTTTTATCTTTGCAGAGTTCTTAAAGAAAGTAGAATTACTCTTATTAGTGTAAGTTTTTAGACGTTTTGTGCCTAGCACAACTTTAGCTACAGGTTTCTTAATGCGTTAATAATCTAAGGTAACGCAGGGGAATTCTTATACTTTCGATGGCGTCCCAACATAAAGGGTTTACATCGTTTATCTTGTCGCACGAATTACGAGACGGATGATCAAATGAAATAATTTTCGATATTGGAATTATAGATGTATACGAGAGGTTCCTGATAAAGAAATCTAGAATTATCATTGACATACATGCTCGTGCTTTATTCTATATTGTCAATCCTTATGGTTTTTGGATTTCCTTATAGATATACATATCTATATAATCATATATTTCACATACTGTAATATACATACCATTCATAAGGTCAATGTATTTAACAGATTCATATTTCCAAAAACAAGTCAGATATCAGGTCATGATACTATTTAGGGAATTATGTCACTTATTTGACATATCATATACCCCATCTTACCCGGTTCTCGCCAGAGAGGTAATTAGTATTTCCCATAAATATATTTTTCTTAAATCATGATTTAAAAATGAATATTTTATTGAGGCTTTCATCAAAGAACAAGGAAATTAGTATTCACATGACGGGTCATATTCCAGAACCAAGTAGTACCAATAAATAAGAAATAACAGTGGCCAAGTGTTATTGCTTATTTACCATTCTAGCAACGTTCTAGTCATCATCCTCACGGCATACCAATACCCATCACACTTTACTTATGCAAGCTTATCTCGAAGCTAATACTAAAGTATCTTTCTTAGGTTCAAGTCTAAATACTATCCTTGTTGCTGTCAAATAACAATTTTCTAACTCTTTCGTTTAAGATTAGGTATTATTACAACACCTAATTGCTTAAACTAGTGGCTCTGATACCACCTCTATCACGACCCCCGACCGCACCCTGGACGGGAGCCGTGAGCAGTCAAGTGGTACCAATGGTTATTTTAAAAACATTGCAGCAGAAATGTTCATCAGGACCGTGAGTTAGGAAATTATCAGAGTTTTGAAACACTGGATTTTTATTTATTAAACAGATGGGAATAAACACATGTTTTACAAAGGTAGCTTTAGTATGGGATAAACCCGAACAACATTTCTTGATTTAGTTTATTGATAAAATAAGCCACTTCTTGAAGCCTTTCGGTGCCGTATCACAACTCTTATTCCGATCTACTGTAATAAACCTGAAACGCGTTTTAAAACATTTGGTCAGCAGGAAATACTTGCGAGTTCATTCATTTTGTATAAAAACACATTTGTTATAATTCACAGTATTAAGAGCGATTACAATTGCCCCTATCTTATAATTATCTGGTCCAGTTGCCACTCGAGGGCCTTTTTCGGGTGTAAATTGATCTATAAGACGACAGACACTCAGCTAGGTCTTTGCTCACACAAAACAGAAGCTACGCGCTGCCTAGCACCTCCAAGTCTTTACTCACGCAAAACAGAGGAGATACACGACTTTTTTCAGAGAAGATTTCAGAACCAGACCAAAATTGTGTGTATCGGGACAACACACAGGCATTCAAATAGAAATGAGCTAATTCCAAGTGATTTTCTTTCCTGGGGTCATATACTATTTTAGGTTCTTAACAGAAACAGCCAATGTTTCCAGTCTTAAAGATAGAGCCTACCAACACATCATATTAGAGTCAAACTATTTCGATACTGGTCTTACATGAGTCAGCCCTTTACCATAATGTGAAAATTTATTTCATTTCCCATGTCATGGAATGCTTTTTTTTTTTTGTATTTTTCAAACTTTTTCAATGTTTTTGTATTTTTCTAAATTTTCCAATGTTTTTGTATTTTTCAAGTTTCTCCCGCTAAATTTGTGCATAACTAAAAACTACTTAAGAATAGAAAACTTTATGTACAAATTTACCTACGAAAAAACAAAAACGTGCTCAGTCAGTAAAACGGATTATTTTCAGAAAATCCACAAGCACTTGAAATTTCGAGCTGCTGACAGGTTTTGTGAACAAATCAGCAGCTTTTGCATCTGTGTTGATTTGCTCCAGTTTGATAAGACCTCTGTCAAAGTAGTCCCGTATAAAATGAACTTTAATATCAATGTGCTTGGTTTTTTAGTGGAAAACATGATTTTTCACAATTTGTATAGCAGCATCATTATCACAGTATATGGTAGTATTAAGATAAGTCAAACCGTAGTCCTGCAATTGATGCTGCATCTACACCACTTGGGAGCAAGACGCCGAAGCCGCGACATACTCTCCTTCAGCTGTTGAAATTGCCACCGTCTGCTGTTTCTTGCATTGCCAAGAAATGAGTCTGTCACCCATAAATTGACATCCAGTTGATATGGATTTCCTGTCTTTGTCAGTGCCTCCAAAATTACTATCAGAAAATGCAAACAGGTCAAAATTGGAATCCCTCGGATACCATAGACCAAACTGAGGTCGGCCTTTAAGGTACCGAAAGATTCGTTTAACACCAGTAAGATGAGAAGTTTTAGGATTAGCCTGATATCGCGCGCAGTTGCAGACAACAAACATAATGTCTGGACGGCTCGCTGTCAGATACATCAAGGACCCGATCATAGACCTATAAAGGCGCTGATCAACAGGGGATCCTTCTGCATCTTCAGTCAGTAAAGATCTTTTTGCCATTGGAGTTTAGCCGGTTTAGTGTCTGTGAACTTGAATTTTGTCAGCACATCATCCACATATTTCCCTTGATGAATGAGATGCCTCGAGAATCCTGTTTGACTTGTAAGCCTAAGAACAATGTCATTTCTCCGAGCGTACTCATCTCGAACTTCTTTTTCATAACTCCCTCAAATTCCTTGCAAAGAGCATCACTTATCGATCCGAAGATGTTATCATCGACATAGATTTGAACCAGTATCAGATCCTTGCCTCGTGTGTACCCATGAGCCAGAAGATGTTCAGTCAGAGTTGCATACCAAGCTCTAGGTGCTTGATGCAATCCATATAATGCCTTATCAAGCTTGTAGGAATATTATGGATGATCTGGATGAATAAAACCCTGTGGTTGCTCAACAAAGTTTTCCTCCTTCACGTCTCCAAACAAAAACGCAGTTTTGACGTCCATATGATAAACAGTGAACCCCATGTAGGATGCGTATGCTAAGAAGATCCGGATTGCTTCAAGTCGAGTAACAGGGGAGTAAACTTCATCATAATCCAGTCCCTCTATTTGTCTGAATCCTTGGACCACTAATCTTACTTTGTTTCGAACGATAACTCCTGCAGAATCTTGCTTGTTTCTGAAAACCTAGCGAGTTCCAAGTTTGCGTTTTCCTTTTGGCAACTCCACAAGCTTCCATACTCCTAGCTTCTCGAATTGGTTCAGCTCTTCATGCATAGCATCAACCCAGCCTGGTTCCTGCAAAGCTACATCAATAGTTTTAGGTTCAATTTGAGAAATGTAGCTAGAGTATAAGCAAAGATTAATGGTTCCTGATTGGCTCCTGGTTTGAATTCCTGCATTGACAGGGCCAATCACATTCTCAATAGGATGATTTCTTTAAACGCTTGTTGGAATGGCAAATTCAGGTATGGTCTTGTCTTGAGGTGTGTTGATGTTGCTCGACTCGCCCTCATTAGATGCAACCGGACTGTGAACCACAGGAATAATAACAGTACAATCTTCAGGGATAGGATCAGCAAACAGTTCTGATCTAGATGCATTTGAGGGAACTCCTCCAGATTGTGCACCTTCAGGGGTTTGATGAGACGTTGGATGCTAAGTAAATTGCATTCCTGGTGGATCAATAATGTGATTTCTTCAGCTCCCTTCGTCATGTTCCATTTCTTCCGTATCACCAAATGAAACTGGTTGTTTCAGATTCGACACACCTGCATCAGGGGAAACACTAGACAAAATGTTAAATGATTTGAACAAATCATCATAATCATACAGCCAATCTGGACCAACTCTAGCATCCGTAGAGTTTTCTTCGAGCCATTCAACATTACACGACTCGACGACTTTCTTGGTAACTTTATTGTACACTCTATAGGAAGATCCTTTAGCGTATCCAATAAAGAAACATTCATCTCATTTGACTTCAAACTTCCCATTAGTTTCCATGAGTAACAAAACACACGGACAACCAAAACTACGGAAGTGTGAGACCGAGGGTTTACGTCCTTCTAGAATCTCATAAGGAGTTTTCATGTGGCGTTTGTTTACTAAAGCATGATTCTGGATGTAACAAGTCGTGTTAACTGCTTTGGCCCAGAAGAAACCAGGAAGCTTCGAGTCAGCCAGCATGGTTCGTGCAGCCTCAATAAGAGTACGATTTCGTCTCTCAGCTACTCCATTTTGTTGTGGAGTTCGTGGCGTACTGTACTATCGTTCAATTCCCTTTTCTGCGCAGAATGTATCCAAGGTGATATTTTTGAATTCCGTTCCATTTTCTGATCGAATTGCTTTCACCCTTCTACTAGCCTGATTTTCCACTAGAGTGATAAACTGTTTAATCAAACTTGCAGCCTCGTTCTTGTGACCAAGAAAGTAAACCCATGTGTAACGAGAGTAGTCATCTACAATGACAAGACAATACGCCTTCTTGCCAATACTCAGAACGTTTACTGGACCAAAGAGATCCATGTGTAGCAGTTCAAGTACAGCTTTTGTTGAAGGAGTAGACTTGGACTTATGAGGCTTTCAATGAGCTTTTCCTTTGGCGCAAGCAACACACTTTTCTACCAGCATGAAGTCTTTGATTGGTAGATCATGGACCAATTCACCTTTAGCTAGACGATTCAGATTTTTCATATTCACATGCCCAAGGCGACGATGCCACAACAGACCATCATGTTTAGAAATCTTCGAGAAGAGGCATGTAATTTCTTCACATGGTTTCTTGTTCATGTTGATAATATATGCATTTCCATGTCTTTCGGCAGTCATTAAAAACCAGTCTTCTGGTATCACAATTCCTGGTTTAAGCACATAACATCCCTTCTTGGTGAAATGAACCGAATTTCCTCTGTCACAAATTTGTGAGATACTCAACAAGTTGTGTTTCAGTTCTGGGACGAAATTCACATTCTCGAAGCTCAGAACGCCATTTCTCATTGTTCCTTTTAATGTGATTTTGCCTGATTCTCCTCCCGCAAAAGAGACATATCCACCATCAAATTCTTTGACATTAACGAGTTGGGACAAGTCTCCTGTCATGTACCTGGAACAGCCACTATCCATGTACCAAAGTCGCACGGTAGTCCTCCATAGTTGTTCCTGCACGATTAGCGGGATCAGTTAGATTTAGGAACCCAGCCCATAGCGGATCTGGGTTTTCCTTGTGCATCAATGTATGTCACTTTCTGCCAAACTAGATTTACTTTGTTTAAAAACTTTGATTGGTTTTTATTGACAGATTTCTGTTGACATGTGTTTGATTGGGCAGCTTTTGCTTTGGGTTTCCAATATTGATGTGACCAATTATAATTGTAATTCCCGAAAGCTCTATATTTATTTTGATAAAAATCATTTTGACAATTTCGATTTCTTTGTTTAGCTGCATTCCAGTCTTGATTAGAGGGCTTAGCTTTACGATAGTTATTTTTCATTGCCTCAAACTTTGCAGTTGTCACTGGCTCTGAATAACGGGATCGGTTTGGCTTAACCTTCTGATTTTGTGCATTCTTATGCTTAGATTTCACTCTGGGGAGTTGAACACAGTTTCTGGCTATGTGTCCAGCAATACCACAATTAAAACATGTTTGTCGTTTTAAAGCGTGGTAATTTTGGTGCTTCATAGCATATGTGGATCTATTGGGTTTTGAAGTATGAGCTTGTTTGGTTTTTCTTGCTTGTTTAGCTTGTGCCTTTTCTGAGCATTTTGGTTCCTGCTAATCTGAACTGGCACAAGTATGAGATGTAGATGGATGATGAGATTCATCCTTATTATTATCATGATCATTTTGTAAAACTGGTGTTTAAGTTTTACCTTTATTTTCAGAAACATTTGTTGGTGACTGTTTATTTATTTCAACTCCTGTTTCTTCTTTAATCAAAACTGATTCAAGTTTATTTCCAGAACACACTGACATTTCATCAACACATGTTTCATGTGAATCTACTTGAGATTTTCTTTTAGCTATCACACCCTGACTTTTTCGGAAGCGTGATTTGGTGTGACTTGCTTAATATCATTGCATTCAACCATAACAAACAACTATATGATAAATCCAAGATGTTCATCCATTGATTAAGTTTTGAAACATTACAACAATATTGATTTAACCCAAAAAGCAAAACACAGACTTCGTATTTAGAATACAACACCAAAAGGTTTTAAGTTCCATAAGGAATTTTCAAAAGACACTAAAGATAACCAAGCTTTGAGACATGTATCCTATCCAGGATAGGATACACACTCTAAACCATTCGACACCGGATGACATCTTTTATTCCAGACAACACTTGAAACTTTAATGCCCGCCAGATCCATACTTAGTTTCCTGAAATACATGTAGTTTGAAAACATCAACAAAAGTTAAGCGAGTTCATGTGTTTGTGTGTGAGTATGAATAACCTTTGAAATCATTGAAAATCTGTATATTCTTATGTGAAAATGAACAGATCAATTAATGGTTTACAAGGCCATCAATATGTGTGCAACGGTGTAGGAAGGCTCAATCCTTTGAGTATTTCGTACCGGGCCTCCCGGCTGGAACGACATAGTCACCACATGAGCCAACTCGCGGACTCATGGGTGGGGCTCGGAACACCCAAATAGATCTATCACTCATGCCCCTCGGTCCTTCTAAATGATTAATGGTCTCAAGCTAACGCCTACCCTTACACATGATCTAGCAGTTCATTTCATTTGTAAATCATTTGTAATCGTAATCATTTGTAACATGTACTTCACTCCCGAAGCTTTAAAACAAAAACAGTTAAAAGAAAAGGGGGACATGAACTCACAGTCTTGCGTCTTCAGCAATCGTAACTCGAGCTTATCAGGTGAACACGACTACCTACAACGTACTAATATCTATTAGACGAACGGGCCGTGCCTTGACTTAGTATTAATGTCCTTTAGTTATGTTTCTTTTGTGTCTTTGATATTATTCCAAGTTACATAATTATTTGTTAAAATAATTAATATTTTAACTTAAATTATATTCATAAATTTTGGAATAATTATTGAACAATATTATTGTAGTAATACTTCCCAAGTATTTAAACTTGTATTTCCTTCCCAAGGATGAGGGTATCTTATACCTGTGTATTTTGCCGTGTTTTGAGGTCGTATTCCGGTGTGTATTTATACGTACGAGGATACGTATTTTTATTGTATTAATTAAGTATTCTTTATACTTAATTTCGTACTAAATTCTCCGGAATAGTATCCTTAATAGGAATCCAATATATATATATATATATATATATATACTTTAAGGAATATTACTTAGAAAAATTATTTATAATTTTTCTTCGGAAAAAATATTTGTATTCTCTTATAAGTTCCAAAAAAAATATGTTTTCAAGTCCACTTGGAAAATATATATATAAACTCATTTTTTTCCCAAAAATGACATACTTCACATCTATTTAAGAAAGTGTATATTTTTCCCAAAAATATTGTATTTCATGTTTGTTTAAGAAAATATATATATTTCTTAAAAATAATATATCTTCTAAAAATTTCAAGGAAATATATATTTTATACTTTGTCAAAAACAATATATTTCTTCTTGTCAAAAATATGATATACTCTTGTGGTAATTTTAAAAATTATATTTTGTTTTCTTGGTGTTCCAAAATATTGTTTACCAATTATACTTTTGTGAATAAATTCCGGAATATTTTGTAAGTCTCATTTCATAGTTCGGTTCTCCAATATTTTTGTGTTTATATAATTATTCTTTGGAATTTTTGGTATTATTTTGGATGGTAGTTTCTTGATATTTTGTGAGTTATAATATTTCAAGTCCTAAAATAATATAACTAATACACGAAATATACAATTAATCACACACATGGTGTCTTCTAAATATATATTTCCTAAATACATATTTAGTCACTTTTATTTATAAAAACCAACCTCCAATATTTGTATTTTTTTGTAACAAAAAATTATGGCAAAGTTTAGGTAACAATTTGTGGTTTACAATATACTTGTAAATATTTGTTTAAAAATATTTTTCTAAGTGTTTATATTTTTAGAAAATTTTGCCATAGTTTTCCCTAAAAATAGAGGTTTCCATACTTTCAAGCATATCATTTTCTTTTGTAAAAATCATCACAATCAATTTACAATCATCAACTAACAACCTTTACTTACCAATCTTGCCAAAATCATGCATTTTCTACTACTTCATGAACTTGAATATTTGTAAAAATTTGTAGTAACTTACTAGTATTCTTAGTATGTCTTGTTACCCTTTAAAATATGTTTACTTCTTTAAAAACTTCATTTTTAAAGAAGTTGGATGTTTACAACTTCAAAAATATTTTCTAAAAATATTTCTTTATGAAATCTTCTTGTTACACAAGTGTTTCTACACTTGTTTAACCACCAAAAATGATGTTTGTTTATGCAAGAACCAAGATTTAATGAAACTTATATTGTTAACTTGGTTTCTTTAGAAATCATTCATAAATATTTAGATCTATATGTTTAACAACTTACTTTGATCATGGTTTTTCAAGAAAACAACTTTATTCTTTCAAGTTCATGATTTTCATAAGGATGATCCATTTATTTTCATCAAGTCCATCCTCTCATCTTGCTAGATTATGTTTTTAATCTTGATCTAGCAAGATCATATGATGATCAACATCATTTCTACAAACAATCAAAGATCAACAAGCATAACAACTTATATTCATCAAGATATCTTCGTTAAACAAGCTTATGTTCATGTTCACTTCTCATGATCTTTAGTGTTCTTGATTATGATTCATCTTTAACCACTTAAAATAGATGTGAAATAGATAGATCAAGGTTCTTACCACTAGCACAAGGCTAGGGATGATTCAAGTGAAGAAATGAAGAGGATAAAAGAAAATAGGGTAAATTACTTTTTGAGTCCCTGTGTGTTAGTGGTTTTAACAACTTGAGTCCAAATTAAAAATGTTTAATGCCCTGAGTCCCTATAAGCATTTTTCTTAACTATTTGAGTCCAAATTTCTAACACCATCCACCAAGTCTGTTAACTATGAGGGTAATTTAGTCATTTACACACAAAGTACAAGTCTTATATGCATATGAGTACAAGGAACAAGTCTTTAATGCATAAAGTTTTAATATATAATATATATAAAAAAATTACATTATCTATAATATAAACACACACTTTCTCTCACACACACTCTTCTCTCTATAAACACCATCACACCACCGCCATCTCCACCACTGCACCACCGTCATATGCAGCATTGCCCCACCGTCCACCATCTCCACCACTGCCCCACCGTCATCTGCACCACTGCCCCACCGTCCAGATCCAGAAAGGATGCAAAACAAACCCTAGATAAAACAAACCCCAAATTCTATATTTCCAACCATCAAAATCACACACAAACGATTGAAAACAAACCCTAAACCAAACATATCCCGAATTCTCTATTTCCAAATCACCCAAAAACAATCCCCAATTCTTTATTTCCAAATCAAAATAAAAAACTCACAATCGAGAACGGAGTGAAGAGGCGGATCCTTGGAGGCTTGTAGCCATGACTTGCAGACGAGCAGGTGCCGTTCCATCGCAACTTCAAGGGTTTCATCTACAACTTCAAGAAGCTCAGAGCTCATGGTGGTGGTGCGGCGGTGCTTGTTCCTGCTCTTATAAACAGTTAATAAGGGTCAACCGTTGCATCTACAACTTCAAGAAGCTCGGTAGGGGTGTGGACTGATGATAGGTGACACCAGGTCGGTGCTTGTTCATGTTCTTTCTCGTTTGGAGATCATGGTGGTGCGGCGGTGTTGATGGAGGTGGTTGTGCGGTGGTGGTGGTGGTGGTGGTGGCGGAGGTGGTGCGGTGGTGATGGTGATGGTTGTGGTGCAGTGGCGATCGTTGTGGCGGTGGTGATTCATGTGGCGGTGGTGGTGGTTTTTGTTGAGAGGGAAGTAAGGAGAGAGAGTGTGTCTGAAGTGTGTGAATCATGTGGTGGTGGTGATTAACTGTTATATTTATATATACTAATAGTTTTAATAATAATAAGGAATAAATTGGTTTTTTTAAGTATATGGGTAATTTGGTATTTTAAACAAAAGTTAACAGAATAACTCTAACAGTGTTAGAAATTTGGACTCAAATGGTTAAGAAAAATGTTTATAGGGACTCAGGGCGTTAAACATTTTGAATTTGGACTCAAGTGGTTAAAACCACTAAAACACAGGGACTCAAAAAATAATTTACCCAAGAAAATTAGAGAGGTCCTTCAAGTTACAAAGCCACCAAGCTTCCTTGTCTTGCTTCTAGCTCCCTTGTATATGTGTAGATTATATGGAGATGAATGATTGATGATGGTTGTGGGTGTGGTGAGTTACGGCCGAGAACACAAGGGAGGAAGAGAGGAGAGTTTGTGTGTGAAGTGTGTGTTGAAATGAGGGGATGATCTTCAAGTCTTTACTTATAACCAAATTTATCTACTAACTCTTGTGTAATGTGCTTTTAATTAGGGAACAAGATCCATTTTTATAATGAAATAAAATCTTCTTGGTGGGCCATATGTTGGCCGAAAATAGGGGGTCTAGCGTAGGTTGTAACAAATTTAGTTACAATCTAGTTCATTTTCAAATGTTAGTTACATGGTTTGGTCATTAGATATTTTTAGGAGGTGTCATGGTGTTCGGGGACCGTAACTAGCTTAGTAATGTTAAAACAGTGCTTCTAGTATAATTTGATGTTTCGGGTAGTGTCCGGTTGTTCGGTTAGATACTGGTTCATTAAAGTGCTAAATTATACCATTTAGTGTTCTTTATGTACCCTTTTGTGACACTTTTGATTCCCGACACTTAGGAAAGCATTCAGGACCATTTAAGCATATTTCTGCATGAAATTAGATTGTTAAAATGCTGATTTTTGCTGAAGTCGGCACTTTGGGTGAGTTTTAGATACATTCCGGCACTTAAACTATCATTTAGAAAGGCAGTTTTGGGATCCTTACTTTCCTACACACTATACTAGTGTAGTACTTAGTTTCTAGCTCCTTCTGTGTCTCAATGCACTGTCTGTCTATGTGCTGAGTTCTGTTAGCATTTTCCTGATTTATCAGATAACTATGCTAACTGTACTTAATGCATTAATTAAGGCAATACAACTTTCATGCAATATTGGTATGACATTAAACAATGTATGATGCACATGTATGTATAAGGCAGTAATCAGAAAGCAGTTAATTGTAATTCAGCACAATCATTAAGCACTAATCAAGATTAATTAATTGTACGGATACCTGGATTTTTGACAATTGTCACATTCTCCCCTGTTAAGAAAATTATGTCCTCGAAATTTATACTACCTTAACTCCTTAGGGTTACGTCATGCATGTATGGATATGAATAATACCACAGTAACTAACCACAACACCGAATCAAAACCTATTGAATCGGGTGAATCTAAGGACATCTTCCTATACTAAGAATCCAATGGTTAAAAGGTATGTCTCTCAGAATTTGACATCGAGGGATACGAGTTGTAAAGGTGTAACATCTGGTGTCACTTATAATCACAGGGTCCAATAAAAGAGGAGTTCTGACCAATAGAGTTTCAACAGATTGTTTACAAAATGCAAACGAATTTTAGAAATAATAACATCCGCTAGATGAACTCAAAATCAACAACTCGAATATGATAGTAACATGAAAATGATTCGTTCACCTTCGAATGAATGAATAAAATTGGTGTGTTGACAGTATTGAGTCGCAAGAATACACCGAAATGAAATACAATCGAAACTGGTGTACCATAGTCTTAATTCAAAGTTGCACTATGAATGTTTTAAAGACAAGTTGAGTAAAAAATATGGGTAGTTGCGTGTGAAACGGTTGACCATGACTAGTACAAGCTACAAGTTTGTAACGATACCACAAGGTGTCGTAATTGATATAATTCAATAATAGCGGTGACCGAACAAGTTCACCGTGTTTGAAATCAAATTAAAGTGTAATGAAGCGAACCTGAAAATGTGATTCAAACGATATCGCATAATTTTTCAATTGACTATGGAACATCAATGAACTACTGTTTTCGATTGAAATTGTAAAAGCGATAAATACTACAAGGCATTCGATTGATAATGAAAGAATCGTTAGGAGGTACACTGGAATATAAAATGAATCTTATGTACCATTGACTTGAAACACAACTGTGTTAAGACTACTTTAATCGTGTGACAAAACAAAACGGATTTAGAGTAAATCAATAAACAAACAATTAAATCCGAGTATGAGATGTGTAAATGAGATTAGTGCAAGCTTCAATCCAGCGAAAACATCACCATAAGGTGTCGAAATTACCAAACGACTTTAACGGAGCCATAGACTAAACAAGTCTACTGCGACTTGGAACAATTGAAACTCTCGCAAAAATGAATTCGAATATGATGTTCTCAATACATCATATGGTGTCTTTAATTGAATATGCGAAATGGATAAGTTCAAGCAATCGAACTTGATTTTGGCGAAATTTGACAATAAACACGTGTATTTGTAGGATCGTGTACTGACCCGAACGAGTCGTTCAGAGAAGTTTTTATCAGTTTCAGTGGCGGAAACAAAGTAACTGACTACGAAACAGCTAGCAATTCCTTTTAAACACATTTCTGATTGATATTACAGCTTGTACAATCACTGGATAAACCGGCAGCACTTCGGTATCCAAAGTCACAAAAGTTACAAATGAATTCAACATGACCCCTATATATAGTACTCTAGCTTTCTCTTGAAAGTGACAAGACTCAGTTCAAGAGAAACCTACTTGGTGGCTTTCTCTTGAAATTGATCTACTCTCTTTCAAGCTAAACCTATACATTCAAGAGAAACCTCATAAACTCAATCTAAACTCTCCTATTTTCTCGTACAACTTGCCCTGATATAACATATCTAGTATAAGACTCAAGACAAGACGAAGTCGACAGATGTATGCACTAACAGACTCCCCCTCAAATGTTGACGAGTCTTAAAGTGTTGAGTCTTCGCATCTTCAATCTTTATCAGTCTCTGGGCTTCACTCTTTCAATCAGCATCAACAGACTCCCCTTAACAATGTGCTGGCATTCCTTCAGTTCTTCAGCATCATTTGCTACAGGATCGTAATCTGGCTTTCACATGCCTGGCTCATGCTTTGCCTTCAGAGTCTTCAAATATCGGAACCTGGTTTTTCAAACATAAGCTTTTTAGGATCAAACAACCTAGCTCACATCTGACCTTTTCTCAAACCTGCACCATCTCTACCTCAAAGTAAATTTTACAATTTTAAACATTAACATGAATATATCAACTAAAACTCTCCCTCAAATCAAACAGAAAATTTTATCAAAAATAATCCTGATGAACCACTTGTAAAGTAGATTAAAAACACATTTGATAAAAAACATAAACTCCCCCTCACAACATGGTCATCATGTTTAGCACTTGGAATTTTGAAAATCAGCTTTCCAACACCAGTTGTCGAAAATCTTTTTGGATTTTTCAAAAAATTATACTAAAATACACTGAAAATCTTTTTTTTTTGGATTATGAAATATTAAGAAATTCAGTAAAGAAATATTTACAGACAATATTTTTGTGAGTTTGTGTACGAGGATCATATCAGTTTATGAGACACATCACCAACACCGTTAAGCTTTAAACATTTTCAGTTTTAAACTATTCACGTTGATTGACGATATTGTTGTCCACTTAAACTCAATCTAAAAACTTTCGAAATGCTTACCGATACGTTAAGGTATATTAATTTGCACTAAATTCTTATGGACCCCACGATCTCAGCATATCCCCTCATCATGCAATACACTAACTCAAGTAATGCCTTTAAACTTTTATAAACTGTGATTTGTGCGAAAACAAAGCAGAATGTTTAAACATTAACAATCAGGTCGATACTTCCGTATACGCAGAGAAAGTTCAATGTTTAAACAAAATAAGAAAATAAAAATAAGTTGAAGTTGTTTAGGCTTTAACCACCAGGTCGACACTTCCGTATACGCAGAGGTGATCCAAAGCTTAAACGAAACACCAAAGAAAATAAAGCAGAACGTTTAGGCAATAACATCCAGGTCGATACTCATGTATACGCAGAGGATGTCCAATGCTTAAACAAAATAAAGAAATCAAACAAGTTTAAATTTTTGCAAAAAATGAAATGCACAATCACAGCGACTTTTCAGCAAAGTTGTGAAAATTCACAGACTTAACCAGTTTTATGTCTTTCGACAATCAGCGATTACTGAGTAGGCACACAATCAAGAAGGACAAAACTAAGTACTATGCTTTCGACCATGTTTCCCACTAGAACTAGGCTTTTTAATTTAGATTTGTATCGTTATTGCAAATCTACTAGTCTAGCTGAGCCTATCGTCACATCATTAGTGAGACTGTTTATCACTTTAGACTTTACATTTCTTTAGCATGTTGTGACAGCCCACTGATGTACTATCATTTCCTCTATTTCACAACAAAACTCATTTTTGATTTTATCATGTTTTTTGCTTTTTCAAATTTTCAAATGTTTTTGTATTTTCTGAAAATTTTTACTCCCCCTAAAATGCAAACACATTTTAGGAAATTTGAAAACAAACTATACAGTAAACTGACAACCGATATCGAATCGCTTCAAATCGCCATCCACTTGGCATAAACACTCAGAACTCCCCCTTACACAAAACTATTTTCTCATTATGATTTCAAAACACTTAAGTTTGTTTTAACCAAAATGATTTTTTCCGGAAAATAAGTTTTGTTAAACTTACCACTTGTAAAGTTAGGGGTTTGGTTCATCACATTTTCCTCAATCATTTTTAGAAAATCATATACAACTTAATGTCCCTGATTTACCACTTGGAAGTGAAAATTTCCATCAACCACTTGTAGGAATACCTCATCTATACAAAACCATTTTACCAATAAAAATGCCGATTCCTGCTTCACACTTACTAACCTGGAAGCTCCGGCAAGTCACACTTATCTTGAAAATTTCAACTACTTTTAAGATTTAATCACAGAATCAATTACTAAGAAAGATGCCGATTCCTGATCCGCAATTACAAACTTGGGATCTCCGGCAAGTCAGGTTTTTCAATGAAAGAAAATATCCACCCAAGCCTGACCAGCCTTGGGTGAATTCAATTCAGAAGCAGTTGAAGTGTAAGTTGATTTCTTTTTAGCATAAAACTCTTTTACCCCTTTCACCTTTCCATCAACCATTTTTCTGAAAATCTTCTTAACTTTCCCATTAAACACTTTCTCAACATCAAAGTTATCCTTCTCAGAATAACCTTGATTTGAGATTTCAGACTTTCCAATTTTCTTTTTAAAATTTTCAGTCCTCAATGGTGGAAAGTTCTCATCATCCATTGAAGGAACTGAGTTTTCATCACTCTCATAAAACTGTGGCTCCTCTGATTTTGTGGAATCAGATTCATCACCAGATTTTACTTCTGATTTCTTAACAACCCATTTTTGGTTGTCAAGTTTCACACTTCGCTTGTAAAATCTCTTCGAACATTCACCAACTTCAAATGTTGAATTTTTGAAAACTTTAAATTTTTTAGTTGGTGGTTCGGTTTTATCAACAACAACTTCTTTCAGTTTTCCAGAAACTCCCTGTTTTGTGTTTGTAGCTTTCTGACAGTTCCATGCAATATGACCTACTTCATTGCATCTGTAACAGGTTCTTGTTTCTTTCCTTTGATAATCTCCATTCTTCATCTTTTCAGCAAGAAACTCCCAGTTTGACTGTTTCCAGAATGAGCTTTTTGCTTCTTCTTCATGGCTAGTTCCTGCAACATATGTCATTTTTGATTTAAAATTTCGAACATATTTTTCATTTTTATAATTTTCAGGTGGAATAAAACCAATTCCTTTCTTTTTGTAGCTACGATTATGATTTGGTTTCTTTTGAAAACCAGAACCAGAATTGTAACACTTTTTCTTATTCAAACGTTGTTGTACTCTTGAGGTGTAAGGTCTTGGTTTTCTTGTAAGATTTTCATCTTTTATTTCAGAAATATTAATTTCTGTTAATTTGAAAACCTTTTTGATCATTTCTGGTTTAACACCTCTTATTGGAAACTCTTTATCAAAATATAATTTGTCAGAATCATTCAAAATATATACAACTTCAAATGTTTCATCATTCAAATTAGATTTTGACAACAAAAATTCTTTACTGTAAACCCGTTTTCCCGACGACTTTGAACTCTTTTCGGACGAACTCGAACTCCTGACTGACTGACACGAACTTTCGGACTTGGATTTTGACTCTGACACCTCATCCTTATCCAACACCTGATCGACCACTCTTTTTATCAGTTCTGACTCATGATCAGTGTCGGACGCTGTGAACGTGACATCAATATTGTCCGGTAAAACATCGGTTATCTCGGATTCTAACTTAATATTGACTGCCTGTTTTAATTCTTCCTCGTTAGGTTTTCTAGGCGAGTACCCTTCCCAAATCGGAGGCGGACACTTATTATATCAGACATCCTGTTTCTTACCAGTATCCTTTTTCTTCTTTGGCTTTGTTTCTTCACCTTTAAATGCTTCAAATCCTTCAACTGTTGGATAAATTCTATCAATTATGTAGTCACATCCTTTGTAACTTTGCAGCAATCTTCTGATTCTTTCATTCTCAGTTGCTTCACTATCCAACTCTTTCTTCCATTTTGCACATTCTTCTATGTACAAGTTGATCTCTTTCTGCTTTGTCATCATGGTAGCATTCAACATCTTCAAAGCTTTCTCTCTTTCAGAGTTAGTCTTTTCCAGACTATTCACAGTTCTGTTCAATACATCATATGACTGTTTCAAATTTTTTACATCAAACAACAACTTTTCTTTCAACTTTTCTAACTCACTAAACCTCTCATCTTTCTCTATACATTGTTTACAAGACTCTAAACATGTAAGACAGGGTTTTGTGACTTCAACAATCTTCTCGACTTCAACTATCTTTTCAACTTCCACAATCTTCTCAATTACTTTGACCTCATTCATTTCCTTTGCAGCTTTCCTTTCTTTCAGTTTCTTCAATTTTTCTGCAAAATAAAATTCAAAAGTGTCAGAAGATAAATGAGTTTTTCCCAAATTTGTCTGTTCCATTTCTTCATCACTATCACTTGTTTCTGATGAACTGTTTTCAGATGAAACAGATCATTCATCTTCATTTTTCTTTTCATCAGATAACACTTCCATCCATTCCTTCAACATTTCTGGCTTTTGAACAATATGTGCAATAAAAGCTTTAACATTAGAATCAGCTGGAATGTACTTGTCCCAGCTAAAACCATCAGCCATTTTCTCATCATCTTGATCAACAATGCCATGATAAGCTTTCCTGTTTGCATCCTCGATCATTCTTCCATGTGCCGTTTGAGCTTCTTTTTGTTGATGTGGTTGATGAGTGATTTGCTGATAAATGGTTTTCCTATAATAATCATCTTTCCCAGATGACTCCTTTGCTCCTCTCGGCTCCTGATTCTTGCATTCTCTTTTAAAGTGGCCTTTCTCCCTACAACGAAAACAAACAACTTTAGATTTATCAAATCCAATATTAGAAAGATTTGCATCCAAGAATTCAGTTCTTCCTGTAACCAATCTAAATTTTTCTGCTCTCCTCAAAACGCTAGCTAAGGCCCATTTAATATCCATCAGTTCCAGCTCCTCTGCATCGATTTGGTCATAATCTTCCTTTGTGAGCATCGGATTACCAATTCTTCCGGCAATCAACCCTTCATAAGACTCTAATGCAGTGACCAATAATCCCATATGATGCTTAACAACTTCTTCAGAATAATTTTGACCATTTTGAAGATGTAAAGCTACATTGCACTGAATTAGATGACCATTTCCGGCAGATGAATTTTGAACACTTGGAGGATTCACCGATGAGAACCCACTAGTGTTGACTGATCCTTGACTGCTTGGTGTAGATTGATTTCCAGAACTAAATGCAGTTTGTATCTTTGGACTTGCTTCAGCAGTTTGAACATTTCCTTTATAATACAATTTAATATCTTGTTGATGAGTAGAACTGTTCATTCTAGCAATTTTCTGCTGCTCCAGATCCTGTGCCTCCAACTTTTCTATAAACTGCGAAATCGATAACCTTCTAAACTGTCTGGAATTTTTCAATATCATCAGATATGTACCCCATTCCTGTTGCGGTAACGCATCAGCAAGCTTTTCAACCCATTCTGCTGGAGTTTTTGTAATCTTCAATTGTGACATAGTGCGTACAAGATGGCAGTATCTTTCAATAAGACTCTTTGTTGTTTCACCAGGCATGCACGTAAATAGTTCAAATTCCTTTTTCAACAAAGCTGCTTTACTTTGTAGCATTTCAGTACTTCCCTCAAATTTCTTTCCAAGAGCTTCCCAGATAGAGTAAGCATTGTCATCATGTTGAAGCAATACAAATATATCCTCCTTTACTGCTTGTTGTAACAGATTGATCATCATTTTCTCTCCTTTATAACTATCTCTTTCTTGCTCTGTGAATTCTGAAATGATTTTATCGACTCCCGCTGAATTCTTTGGCCTCTCATATACAGTTTCGATGCTCTCCCAAGCTTTTAGATGATTCGCCTGAACCCAATTCTCAAACCGTTTCTTCCATCCGTGATAATCTTCAATTCCCATAAGTTTCGGGGGTTTTTGCATTGTTCCTGTTTCATTCTCCATTGTCATGTTCTTAGTAATGTCTGATGAACTAGTCGGGGTTGTAGCAAATGCGTTGTAAAACTCAGAATCCATGTATTAGTAACACGTTTTTCAAACACAGTTGTTTCAAACGAATAACCTTCAAGAGAACTTTAAACGAACTATCACCTTCAAGAGAAACCTAATGGAATTTTCAAGAGAAACCTGATGGAATTCTCAAGAGAAACCTGATGAGTTTTCAAAAGAAAGCCGATTTGAAGAGAAACCAACAAGGTTTTTCAAGAGAAAGCTGATTTGAAGAGAAACCAACAAGGTTTTTCAAGAAAAAGCTGATTTGAAGAGAAACCAACAAGGTCTTTCAAGAGAAAGCTGATTTGAAGAGAAATCAACAAGGTTTTTCAAGAGAAAGCTAAAGTGTTCGTTCAAGAGAAACCTAGTTTTTGTCCATTTTTAGTCCGTATTTTAACATGAAACTTTCAAGGGTTTGTCTATGTCCAATTCCGAGTGTACTGTGAAAATTTGAACCAATTCGGACCGTAAAAACTTGTAAATTCTGAAAAGAAGGGGTAGAAAACAGAAATTTCGAGCTGAATCGGTAAGAACTCCTCCTCCTGAGCTCTGATACCACTTGTAGGATCGTGTACTGACCCGAACGAGTCGTTCAGAGAAGTTTTTATCAGTTTCAGTGGCGGAAACAAAGTAACTGACTACGAAACAGTTAGCAATTCCTTTTAAACACGTTTCTGATTGATATTACAGCTTGTACAATCACTGGATAAACCGGCAGCACTTCGGTATCCAAAGTCACAAAAGTTACAAATGAATTCAACATGACCCCTATATATAGTACTCTAGCTTTCTCTTGAAAGTGACAAGACTCAGTTCAAGAGAAACCTACTTGGTGGCTTTCTCTTGAAATTGATCTACTCTCTTTCAAGCTAAACCTATACATTCAAGAGAAACCTCATAAACTCAATCTAAACTCTCCTATTTTCTCGTACAACTTGCCCTGATATAACATATCTAGTACAAGACTCAAGACAAGACGAAGTCGACAGATGTATGCACTAACAGTATTGACAAAGGAATTTCGGCATGGTTATAAGGATAAACCATGTATATAACTTGAAAGAAAAGCAGTTTCAAGAAAGTGTGTTGACTTGATAGCAAAGGAGCCAACAATTACAATAATGTAGGTTATTCGAACCACAAATCAATAATTAGCTTTAACAAAATAACATTTGAACTTGGATGAGACGCTCATTCGAAACGAAACCACATGCATAACAAATGGTGCATGCGTAACATATGAATTTCCAAGAAATGGAACAATGAGCATTTGTTAAAATGAAGAAATAATCAAGTATCGAGACAACAGAGTGTTTACTTTAATGAAGGGAATTAACGCAACGCAACTACCATTAAGAGGAGTAGAGATGCAAACATCTACTTGCTAGAAGCGAAAGTGGAAATTTCAATAAAAGAAATTTGAGTACTTTACCCGTTTGGTTAACTAAAATAGCTTGCACGACGAAATGATGGGGTTTTCCCGATTTAATAGATGTGGTTTCCTAAGCGATAACCTTTAACGAGTTCCGACCTACGCTCCTGGTAGTTGATGCACATACGAAAGCTATCGTCCTTCTTCTTAACGAGAAAATCTGGAGTTTCCCAAGACGAGAAGCTTGGTCTGTTAACTTCCTTCTCTAGCAACTCCTGAAGCTACGCTGACAATCCTTGCATCTCCGAAAGGGTAAGTTGATAAGGTGTCTTAGCTACAGGCGTGGCGCCTGGAACCAAGGCGATGTGGAATTCGACTTGTCGCTGAGGGGGTAATCCTGGAAAGTCTTCGGGGAAGACTTCAGGATATTCCCTTCCACAGGGATATCTTCGAGCTTCGGTTCTTCGGCTTCCTTGTCCACGATATGAGGCAAGGAGACAATACACCTTTTACGCAAAACTTCCGTGCCTTCAAACAACTAATAATTTGTAGAGGCGTATCCTGCTTCTCCCCATGAATCAAGATCGTCTCTTCATTCTCCATCGGGCTGCGGAAAAATCTTCTCGTGACATACGATCTCAGCTTGGTTACTCGACAACCAATCCATTCCAACTACTACGGCGAAACTTCCCAACTCGACTGGCAGTAGATCAAGTGTAAACTCATGTTCTCCAAGCCCTATCACACAGCCTCCAATCACTTCACTAGCTTCTACTAGCTTCTCACTAGCTAGTTCTATCGGATAAGGGGTGTCTAACTTACTTGCTACTAGCCAAGGATACTCTTAAACTCTAGAGATGCGAAGCTAAAATTGGCATCAGTACCTAACAGCACAGATGCATAACGTTGACTAATATGGGTCATACCGATGACCATGTTTGGATCCTGGCGTGCTTCCCTAGCTCCGGTGTTGAGCTTTCATCCATGCGTCTGAGTGTCTTTTGGGCAGTATTTTCTGAAATGCTTTTTGCTTCCACAGTTAAAACAACCTTGAGCACGTTTTTGCTTGTCACTCGTCCTGCCTTGATAGTCGTTGTTGTCGTTGTTTCCTTCGTGATTCTTGCTGCCATCTTGGCCTTCATTTCCACGTTCAGTACCATGCCTACAAGTCTCCTTGGGATGCCCCCTTTTGCCACAGTTGTCACATTTTCCACATTTACATCGCCCGACATGGTAGCGTAGACAATTGTCGCACTTAGGTAGGAGTCCCATGTATTCTTTTCCCTTTTTGGCCTTCTTCTTGTTATTCGCCAGAGTACCCTTCTTGAAATTTGTGAGCTTTCTCTTGTTATCTCCAGATGGCTCCGCATGAATCTCCTTTTTCTCTTCCGAGGTGGAGAATTTTCCTAGTCTAACCGCTTCTTCAGTGAGCGCCACACTTAAGTCGATAGCATCGGTGATTGTTGGAGGTTTAGATGTTGTCACTAGGCTCAGAATTTGAGGTGCCAAACCCCGATAAAGCGTTCGATCCTCTTGAACTCTGGTTCTACCAGATATGGAACAACTTGCGATAAATCATGAAATCTCTGCACATACTCGGCTATCTTTGGACCTTCCATTTTCAAGTTCCAAAGTTCTGTCTCCAACTTCTGGGCTTCTGCCCTCGAGTAATATCTCTTACGCATTAGCTCTTTCAGTTCGTCCCATGTTAAAGCATACGCAACAGTCTCGCCCAACGTCTGAACCTGAAGGTTCCACCATGACAGAGCTCCATCCAGAAATAGTCCAGCTATGTACGTGACCTGATGCTCAGGGACGCATTTACTTAATCGCAAAACATAATCCGTCTTCTCAACCCAACGCACAAAAGCTATGGCACCCCCGGTGCCGTCGAAATCCAGGGGCTTGCAGCCCAAGAGCTACTTGTAGGTGCAACCTGCGACATAAGAAACATCATTTACATAGGGCATTAGCAAAGCACTCTTGGAAATGTCTAAACGTTTTGTAATGTGTCTTAAGTAACTAAACATTACCGTTGGGTGGGTTATTTCCCGAGGTAACTCCGCTGTATTCGGAGCGAGCCTCGTGCTGTGCGATGGCCTGTGAGATGCGCTCTTGTAATTCTGCCTCTGTCGTTAGCAGAGGGTTGTTGGTATCAATGTTCCCTTGAATCGACATCTTCTAAGAAGAAGATCGGCTAGGTCAGGTCTTATTAAGGACATAAGCACATAAGCCTCTACTTAACGAATAAGACCTAGGAGGTGTGTATATATATGTATATAGGCAATCGTCATAGCAAGCAATCATATAACATCACAATTATAGCACAATCATGTAGATGGGAATATATTTGCTGAGAATATAACAAGCAAACACGTAGTATCATAATTATAGCACACACATGCAGATCAACAACGTGCTTAGCGAAGACATAGCGACTGAGCTCTCATTATTTACCGACCACAATCACATTGTCTACAAAGTGTATCACATCAAAAGGGACACGGGGTCACCCTACCCTTGTCCAATAAGTCTATTAGTGCATCAAAATCTCGAGGTCAAAAGTAGTCTTCAACAGTCTCCACAATCTCGGCTCATTAGTAGTGTCTTTACCCCAAAGTAACGCAATCCGCATAAAACCAAAAGACAATTATACTGATGACTGGGGTGGAGAATGGAAGAAAAATAAACTGTTAACGTGTGCGAGCTCCTCCTCGAGCTCGTATACACATCGTAGTAAGTAACTGATCTGCTTCTTGATAGCAAAGAAACGAGCATCAAAACCTGGGAAAGGTGTAATAGTAGCAGGTGAGAGTGCAAAAGGAGACAGTGATGAATGTGGAGGATCATAGTATACTGGTATAGACAGGGTGGAGGGTGTGGCGTCAGCTCAGGCTCCAAAACTCTGCGACTCAAAACCTTAAACTATAGCTGAAGTGACAGGATCAACTCATCCCGTGCGTAGCCTCCATATTGTGAGGGATGGTAGGGGTCTGCAATCAGCATAGTACATGATGGGAACTATCGCAATGGCTCGTTCAGCAGTGAAGAACTGAAAGGAGCAAACGGTGCATCCTAGGGGATCTGTGGAAGCTGCTGAAGCAAAGGGATCGTCACGCGGGTGCTGACCAGAAGTACCTTCCCCTGGACGGGGTGCGGGTATGTCCTGAAGGAAAACGATAGGCATGCCGGTGCGATGGACGTCGGTCTCCATAGGGGGAAAAGGAGCAACATCAGCGGGTGCAAGCAGGGGAATAATTAGCTTAACAAAAGGAGGATCAACAGGTGCAGGAACTGGATCAGGTATAAGGGGTGCAATGTCTGGTAAACCAAAAGAAATAGGGTCATGATCAAGCAAGGGCTCAGGATCAGCAGGTGCAACATCAGGCTGACCCAAAAGGAACAGGAGCTGGCTCAGGAGTAGGCTCTGGGTCATGTGAAGATGTGAGATCTCAGGTAGGTAATAGTGCAGCAGTCATGGTGGTGTCGTCGTCCGAGTCAGTAGCAACGCGCTGCAATCCGGTCGTCTGTAAAGCTGAAGGTGTCACAGACTCAAAGGAGTCTGTAATCGAGTGTAAACTAGTGTCAGTGGAAATCTCAATAACAGGGATCTCAAAAAGTGGAATAGAAACAACGTCCTCGTCTAGCCTTTCATCACCATGGGCATCATCAAAAGGACCATCGGCAAACCAATCATCGTCAATATCAATCAAATCGTGAAAAGGCAAATCCTCGAGAGGAATAGCCACTAAAGGAACGGGAGCGAGGATTGGTGCCATGACATGCTCACTATCGGGATGATCGATGTCAAGATGATCATGGACAGGAGTGGGAGTAACGAAAGGATCCTCGTCTGGAATGCCATCAGTAGTCGGTAAATCATCTCCCAAGTCGGGTAACGCGAACGGCTGCAAGTCATCGTCGGACATCATCTCCGGGTCACTCTCTGAATCTGAGGTGAAGATCTCCGGCTCTGACATAATATCATCATCGGAGACTACTGTCATGGGATCATGGTCGTCTGGCAATCCGCTATTAGGTGAAGACATAGTGTTCGTAACAAGACATTCACAACATATGCATATATATCAACCACTAACATTAAGTATGCAGGCAAAGTCAATGCATCATAAAATCATGTAATCGTGTATCCTTATCAGTCCTCACAAATCCTTTCTATCCTTCCTAGTCTCCCAGACTAGACCACCTAGTCTCCCAGACTAAACCACGTAGTCTCCCAGACTAACCTCCTAGTCTCCCAGACTAAACCACCCAGTCTCCCAGACTAAACCACCCAGTCTCCCAGACTAAACCACCCAGTCTCCCAGACTGAAACACCCAGTCTCCCAGACTGAAACACCCAGTCTCCCAGACTGAAACACATAGTCTCTCTGACTGAAACACCCAGTCTCTCAGACTGAAACACCCAGTCTCCCATACTGAACCACAAACATAGACCTTGAAATGTGTTTCGTGTATTTTCTTTAAAAAAATGTTTGTTTCTTGGATCTGGACGTTTCGTGTATGCAATGAAAACATGTTGTAAAAATAATTTCGTGGGAGCCCTAATGATTGTAGTCTAGACTCGAGAAGGAATCCTAGTTCGCTACAATTGAAGCTCTGATACCAAACTGTCACACCCTGACTTTTTTAGAAGCGTGATTTGGTGTGACTTGCTTAATATCATTACATTCAACCATAACAAACAACTATATGATAAATCCAAGATGTTCATCCATTGATTATGTTTTGAAACATTACAACAACATTGATTTAACCCAAAAAGAAAAACACAGACTTCGTATTTAGAATACAACACCAAAAGGTTTTAAGTTCCATAAGGACTTTTCAAAAGACACTAAAGATAACCAAGCTTTGAGACATGTATCCTATCCAGGATAGGATACACACTCTAAACCATTCGACACCGGATGACATCTTTTATTCCAGACAACACTTGAAACTTTAACGCCCGCCAGATCCATACTTAGTTTCCTGAAATACATGTAGTTTGAAAACATCAACAAAAGTTGAGCGAGTTCATGTGTTTGTGTGTGAGTACGAATAACCTTTGAAATCATTGAAAATCTGTATATTCGTATGTGAAAATGAATAGATCAATTAATGGTTTGCAAGGCCATCATTTGTAAATCATTTGTAATCATAATCATTTGTAACATGTACTTCACCCCCGAAGCTTTAAAACAAAAACAGTTAAAAGAAAAGGGGGACATGAACTCACAGTCTTGCGTCTTCAGCAATCGTAACTCAAGCTTATCCGGTGAACACGACTACCTACGACGTACTAATATCTATTAGACGAACGGGCCATGCCTTGACTTAATATTAATGTCCTTGAGTTACGTTTCTTTTGTGTCTTTGATATTATTCCAGGTTACATAATTATTTGTTAAAATAATTAATATTTTAACTGAAATTGTATTCATAAATTTTGGAATAATTGTTGAACAATATTATTGTAGTAATACTTCCCAAGTATTTAAACTTGTATTTCCTTCCCAAAGATGGGGGTATCTTATACCTGTGTATTTTGCCGTGTTTTGAGGTCGTATTCCGGTGTGTATTTATACGTACGAGGATACGTATTTTTATTGTATTCATTAAGTATTCTTTATACTTAATTTCGTATTAAATTCTCCGCAATAGTATCCTTAATAGGAATCCAATATATATATTTCCAAAATATATATATTTTAAGGAATATTACTTAGAAAAATTATTATAATTTTTCTTCGGAAAAATATTTGTATTCTCTTATAAGTTCCAAAAAAAATATATATGTTTTCAAGTCCACTAGGAAAATATATATATAAACTCATTTTTTTCCCAAAAATGACATACTTCACATCTATTTAAGAAAGTGTATATTTTTCCTTAAAATGTTGTATTTCATGTTTGTTTAAGAAAATATATATATTTCTTAAAAATAATATATCTTCTAAAAATTTCAAGGAAATATATATTTTATACTTTGTCAAAAACAATATATTTCTTCTTGTAAAAAATATGATATACTCTTGTGGTAATTTTAAAAATTATATTTTGTTTTCTTGGTGTTCCAAAATATTGTTTACCAATTATACTTTTGTAAATAAATTCCGGAATATTTTGTAAGTCTCATTTCGTAGTTCGGTTCTCCAATATTTTTGTGTAAGCTTATATATTTATTCTTTGGAATTTTTTGTATTATTTTGGATGGTAGTTTCTTGGTATTTTGTGAGTTATAATATTTCAAGTCCTAAAATAATATAACTAATACACGAAATATATAATTAATCACACACATGGTGTCTTCTAAATATATATTTTCTAAATACATATTTAGTCACTTTTATTTATAAAAACCAACCTCCAATATTTGTATTTTTTTGTAACAAAAAATTATGACAAAGTTTATGTAACAATAGTTTATGTAACAACTGGCACCAAACCGGTAATTTCCGTACACTTTAATCATTATTTAATGACTGCAATTATGTGCTTAATTGTCAGCAATGTCTGAACACATGATTAAACAAGTGAATTCATGCACGTTGTATACTACAAAATATTGCTTTATGCATAAACGAGAGTGTTGCGTCAAATATAATAGTAAACTCACCGGTAAGACACACTGTGTCAACAGAACTGCAGAAAGCAGTCAGACAATAAAATTGGAGCCTAGGTGTAGGTCCGACAGCAAGAATGCATTAAAACCCAAGAGTACATACAAGGGTTTAATATATCTGCAATACGAAAGCAAAAATAAGCACTAAAAAGCACCCAAAACGCACTTTAAGTGCAGAATTTATATAATTCAGCATTTAAACATATGAAAATTTTGCAGAAGTGTCGTTTTATTATCCAGAATATTTCCCTAAGTGTTGGGAATTGAAAGAGTACAAGAAAGGTACTTAAAAGACACTAAAAAGTGTAATTTAGCACTTTAACGAATCGGTATGTAACCGAACAACCGGATATTACCCGGAACATCAAAATAATGCTAGAAGCATTGTTTTTATTTTTCTAAGCTAGTTAGGGTACCCGAACACCCTAACACACTAAATATTTAATAACACACCACAAACTATATACCTTTAGAACTTAACTAAATGTAACAAGTTCCATCACAATCCAACCATACCCCCCCCCCCCTTCCTTCTACGGTTTGGTGATGTGGGGAACACCCCACAATTGTTTGATTATTTTATTCATCTGTGTTATATATCTAGTAGACATAAGGTATGATGGATAATAAGAATATGGTTTATAAGTAAACATGAGAGTTTATAACCTTCATTTTCACTAAGCACCCAACAACAAGCTCTCCCTCTTTCTTTCTTCTAAACCTACGGCCCAAACACCCCTACATCATCATCCATTTTCCAAACCATTACCAAGCATTCTAAGCATAAACAAAGGTGTAAGAAGGTCACTAACGAAGCTCGGTGCAAGTGGATCTTGAAGGACCTTCGCCATTTGCTTTTAACCACCACATTTATACTCTTGAACTTCCCTAGCCTTGTGCTAGTAGTAAGTGCTTAAACACTTCATCTTGTTCTTATTTTTAGTGGTTAATAGATGATTGAATGGTAAAATATGAAGAAACTTTAAAGAATATGAACAAGTCTTGAACATAATGGATAAAGAATGGATAAAGGGAAAATGTGTGTGTAAATCTTGTAGATCTTGTATGATCATGAATATTTGATGATGTTGGTTAGTAAAAGTTGGATGGATCATCATCTACGCATACTAGATCATGTTCAAGAACATGAACTAGTAGGATGTTAAGTGTTAGAAATATAAAAGATGATGAAATCATCCACCATGAACTTGGAACTTGTGTAAACATAATTTTCCTTGTAAAATAAGACTCTAAACATGTAGATCTAAAGATCTACAAGTGGTTTTTCGGAAGAACCAAGCAAAAATATTAGTCTTGTTTAAAACCCGGATCTTACATGAACTAAATATATTTTTAGTAAATAAACAAGTGTGTAAACACTTGTGTAACAAGGAAGTTCAACAAAGAAATATTTTTGCGAATCTTGACTAGAAGTTGTGAAACTTCATATTCTTTAAAAATAAAGTTTTTAAGAAATTAAACTTATTTTTAAAGATAACAAGACTTACTAAATGTGCTAGTAAGTTACTACACATTTTTGTAAATATTCAAGTTCATGAAATGGAGAAATTAGTGATTATTGTTGATGAGTATTGTTGATAATTGTTGTTGATGATTGTTGACGATTTAAAAGAAAATAAACACATGTTTTGAAAACATGGGAAACCTCCATTTTTAGGGTAAACTCTGTCAAAATTTTTATAAATTTTGACACTTAGAAAAATATAAGTTTTTGAGAAACTTATTCCCTAAAAATGTATTTAAGAGTATTACCAAGGTTTCCCTAATTTTTGGTGATAAGAAATGAGGATTTCTTCAAAAATAAAAATGGATATTAAGTATATATTTTTGCGAGAAAAATATATATTATTTTATCACCAACTTTTGTGCTAAGTGTATAAAGTATGTGTTATACGTGCTAGTGTATTAAGACTTAAAAATACACTAAATACTCATGAGGAGTATAAATATAAAAATACGCATACAACATACAAGATACATAATTCGGGTGCAAAGTGCAAAATACAAAAAGCTTATATTTATTTTAGAGAAAATAATATAAGTAAGATACGTAGTTAAAAATATAGAATATTTTTAACACAAGAATATATACAAAAGAGAGTGACTGTACTTGTGCGACGCAAGTCTAGTGACTAACGTTAAGAAAACGCGTATAGGTTACGACGTTAATTAAGCAAATCCGGTGGAGTTTACGACGCTAGGAACGCAAAGTTGTGAGTTCATACTCCCCCTTTTCTTTTAACTGTTTTCAGTTTTTATAACTTCGGGGGTGAAATACATGTACAAAAGTACAATATTTAAAAATGGTATGATATAAATACAAGAAGTACACTTGGTGAGAACGAGAACCAAGTGTGACAAAATATAAGATAATAAGAAACGCACTTGGTGAGGACGAGAACCAAGTTGGATGCGTTATGAGAAATGATAAAAAGAAACGCGCTTGGTGAGGACGAGAACCAAGTTGGATGCGTTATGAGAAATGATAAAAAGAAACGCGCTTGGTGAGGACGAGAACCAAGTAGGATGCGTTATGAGAAATAGTGTCACGAATAGGGTACAGAAGCACCATTAATCAACAATATACTTAGACCGCAGAACAAAATGTTAGATCTAACGGGTGCCTGGCAGCCACACTCTCGGTGAGGGCGAGAATCGAGTAGTGCTTTTGTGTCTCAGAATATACCAATTAAATGCCTTAGGTTTGGTGACTTCCTATGTCGTGTCACATGTTAATGGCTTTGCAACCCGTTAACAATCCTGATATTTACAGAAATACTGTATTTACATAAAATTCATACCATACTAAAATTGATATATAACTTGAAGTACGTGGGGTACTCAAGAAAGTTGATATATAACTTGAAGTACGTGGGGTACTCAAGAAAATTGATATATAACTTGAAGTACGTGGGGTACTCAAGAAAGTTGATATATAACTTGAAGTACGTGGGGTACTCAAGAAAATTGATATATAACTTGAAGTACGTGGGGTACTCAAGAAAAACTTGATTTATTCACAAACTATGTTTTCATACAAAGTATACAAACGTGAAATACAAAAACTGCATGAATTCACACCAACTTTATGTTGACGTTTTTTTTTTCCAAAACTCACATGTATTTCAGGTAACTAGGATGGATGTGCGCGCGGTCTCTCTTATGCTTGTGGATGTCGCTTATGTTTATCTTTAAATAAAGTTGTAAACTCTTTAAGACAATGTTTTATGCGACTTAGCGTTGTAAACGCTAAACTTATGTTTTCAAATTATGGTATTTGATGTTTTTACGAGCATATAGCATGTTTACCTTTCGTATGCAATGAGAACCTTTCATGATCACACCTCGTGCTTCCGCCGCAGAAAGGGGTGTGACACTTGTTACCCTTTAAAGTGTGTTTACTTCTTTAAAAACTTCATTTTTAAAGAAGTTGGATGTTTACAACTTCAAAACATATTTTCTAAAAATATTTCTTTATGAAATCTTCTTGTTACACAAGTGTTTCTACACTTGTTTATCCACCAAAAATGATGTTTGTTTATGCAGGAACCAAGATTTAATGAAACTTATATTGTTAACTTGGTTTCTTTAGAAATCATTCATAAATATTTAGATCTATATGTTTAACAACTTACTTTGATCATGGTTTTTCAAGAAAACAACTTTATTCTTTCAAGTTCATGATTTTCATAAGGATGATCCATTTATTTTCATCAAGTTCATCCTCTCATCTTGCTAGATTATGTTTTTAATCATGATATAGCAAGATCAGATGATGATCAACATCATTTCTACAAACAATCAAACATCAACAAGCATAACAACTTATATTCATCAAGATATCTTCATTAAAAAAGCTTATGTTCATGTTCACTTCTCATGATCTTTAGTGTTCTTGATGTTCTTGATTATGATTCATCTTTAACCACTTAAAATAGATGTGAAATAGATAGATCAAGGTTCTTACCACTAGCACAAGGCTAGGGATGATTCAAGTGAAGAAATGAAGAGGATAAAAGAAAATAAGAGAGGTTCTTCAAGTTCCAAAGCCACCAAGCTTCCTTGTCGTGCTTCTAGATCCCTTGTATATGTGTAGATTGTATGGAGATGAATGATTGATGATGGTTGTGGGTGTGGTGAGTTACGGCCGAGAACACAAGGGAGGGAGAGAGGAGAATTTGTGTGTGAAGTGTGTGTTGAAATGAGGGGATGATCTTCAAGTCTTTACTTATAACCAAATTTATCTACTAACTCTTGTGTAATGTACTTTTAATTAGGGAACAATATCCATTTTTATAATGAAATAAAATCTTCTTGGTGGGCCATATGTTGGCCGAAAGTAGGGGGGTCTAGCATAGGTTCTAACAAATTTAGTTACAATCTAGTTCATTTTCAAGTGTTAGTTACATGGTTTGGTCATTAGATATTTTTAGGAGGTGTCATGGTGTTCAGGGACCGTAACTAGCTTAGTAATGTTAAAACAGTGCTTCTAGTGTAATTTGATGTTTCGGGTAGTGTCCGGTTGTTCGGTTAGATACTGGTTCGTTAAAGTGCTAAATTATACCGTTTAGTGTTCTTTATGTACCCTTTTGTGACACTTTTGATTCCCGACACTTAGGAAAGCATTCAGGACCATTTAAGCATATTAGAAATCTGCATGAAATTAGATTGTTAAAATGCTGATTTTTGCTGGATTTTGCTGAAGTCAGCACTTTGGGTGAGTTTTAGGCACTTTCCGGCACTTAAACTATCACTTAGAAAGGCAGTTTTGGGATCCTTACTTTCCTACACACTATACTAGTGTAGTACTTAGTTTCTAGCTCCTTCTGTGTCCCAATGCCCTGTCTGTCTATGTGCTGAGTTCTGTCAGCATTTTCTTGATTTATCAGATAACTATGCTAATTGTACTTAATGCATCAATTAAGGCAATACAGCTTTCATGCAATATTGGTATGACATTAAACAATGTATGATGCACATGTATGTATAAGGCAGTAATCAGAAAGCAGTTAATTGTAATTCAGCACAGTCATTAAGCACTAATCATGATTAATTAATTGTACGGATGCCTGGATTTTTGACAGTTGTCACATCAGCAACGGTTTCCAATGGGGTCCCACTAGATTCACCATTAGGTACGTCCACTGAGACCGAATTAGAAAAAGAATCAGGACATTCTTGATTTTCTTGAGAAGGAGTTTCAGTGGTATCACTGAATGTATCCTGAGGGACCTCACCTGTCACACTATCATCAACTGAAGAGTTAGAAACATCACAATCACAAGCATTAACTGAAAAACATTCATCACCAGACTTATTGTTCAAAGGTTCAACACAAACATTATCAGTTTTGCCCAAAACATCAGGCCCACTAGACGACACATAAGCATGAAACGAATCAAGAAAAACTTGTCCAAACACACAACAAGAATTAGTTTTATCAAAAGAAGTTTTAGAAAAATCAGAAACAAAAGCTTGTTCTCCCCCATCAGTTAACTCTACTACTTCATCTGCACATGCAAACGAACTATTAGGATCAAAGGTGCCTTTTGAGACAAAATTTATTTTAGAAGTTCCACTTTCATTTACAGGTTTGCTATTGATCGATGACTTACCAGTTTTTGGACCATAAGTCATCGTATCCTCATTAATCAACTCCTCCGTAGAGTAAGGCATGTAGGTGTAGTTATGATTGTAAGGAGGAAGAACCTTCTTATAACCCAAACCGCACCTGTAACACCCCGAAAATATAAAACTTTATATTATAATTATAAAGTGTTAAATAAACGAGAATAAACTAACTAGGAATCAATAACCCAGTTAGTTATGGGTTTTGTGGTAACATATAATAGGATTAAAACACCAAAAATATAAGTTAAATAAAAATTGAGGGACCTAAGTTGCTGAAATAGAAACTTGAATGATTAAAATCAAAATAACCCACACCAAACACACACTTAGGTGTGTCTGGTCGAACAAGAACACATGGGCGACACAAGGCTCCCCACCAAACCCTAGTTGTTGTCAAAATTGATCAAATTGAGAGTTCAAATCAGTTGCAAATCGATTTTCAAGCACGAATTAGCGATCACCTTGTTGAGGGGATCATAAGGTATGCAAAATCTTGATGTTTTGATTCATCTTAAATTCTAGGTTAATTATGAAAATCGAAATTGAGCCTTACTATATGATGTTTAGATAAAACTTTTAATGAAAACAAGTTTTAGACTGAATTATAGTTGATAATTTACAGGAATCATGCCTAAAATTAAGAAATTATGATAACCCATTCACAAGTTAAGTGGGTTTTTGCAAAATAGGCTGAATACTAGAATCATAACTATCACAAGTAGTATTATTTGGTATCTACATGGTGATTTTAATGTTTGTATGCATGCTTGACATAATAGAACCGAAATGCATGAATAAATTGGCGAAAAATAACAAGTTATGAACTTGATATTAGTTAGATAAAAATTCGACCCGCTAGGTGTTTGTTAAAATGCCTAAGTGAGGATTAAAATGTTAGATCTCGGATGAAAACGCATGTTTGATTTTTATAGCGAATTAAGCGTTAAAGATTATGAAAAGAGTTCTAAATTTGTTGTGAATTGAACTCTTTAGGAAAAGGATCCGGATCGTCGAGTGGACAAGCCGGAGGAGATACGCGTTTGAAGGGTGCACTCTAAAGGTACGTGGCTTTGGTTCCGTTACATTACGTATAAATGTTCAGATTTAGTTTGATAATGGTGTCGTATTGTAGTGTATGCTTTTGAAGTGTCATTGAAGTGGCGAAGTCCATTCGACACTCAAGCGGGTTAAAATATTGGTTAGAAGTAGTTTGCCTTGTCCTAAAGTGAGGAATTTTCACTTGACAACCAAACGGATCAAAACTATGTTCTTTAAACGATCTTGTGCTTAGACACTTGAAGTTGCATATTGTGCTAGTGCTAGATAGTAATTTAGCATTGAATGGATATACTAAGTTGAGTCTATGAACCCGTGTTATTGGGTCGAATGATAGAAACTAGTTGCAAGAATTGCATAAAGTGGCAATGCTTGAATTAGTAGAAAATAAGCATGAAATTTGAATACGAGCGTAAATCCATGTAATGGTAAGGATACGCCAAGAATCCCAAGCCCGGGAAGTGGGTAAATAAGATTAGGATGCCAAAAGAATAGATTGATATACCATATGCACACATAGTTAATGGGTCGAATAATCGGAACAAGGATTTTGTGGACCATTCGTTCATAATCCGGGTTTCGTTATGTAATATTTATATGGTTAAATCCGTAATTTTAATACGGACACATAGGAAAAAGAATCGGCAAAACCGGACAAACAGATAGGAAGTTATGCTTGTTTAAAGTTTGAATTTTGACAAAATCCGGAGCTGGGAAAATATGCAGGTCCAGAAACTGGAACTGCTGAAAATCGTACTTCCCCGCGCCACGCGACAGGGTAACACGGTTCTGGCGCGACACGCGCGGCCACCCGCGGCACGCGAAGGTCTTGTTAAAGTCTGGCGCGTGGCGCGACAGACTCAAATTCAGAATTTTTTTTTTTTTGTTATGTATATGTTTATGGGCTTCTCTAGGCTTATTTTTACATTGTCAAAACTAATCATTCATGTGGTTTTTGTGACAACCCGAACTTTCAAGGTTAGTAACGTTTAATCTTGTGATCTTAACTTTTCGTTATCCCTCTCCAATGTGTTAAACGTTCTTGCTATGTCAATCCGTTAAACATTTTGTTATGTTAAACCTGTTAAACGTGGATGTAATTGGGTACGATTGAGTGAATACTTGAGTTGTTTTAGTGTCCAGTATACCCGGAGCCCAACACGAGCACACGCACACATATAGTTGTACCGCAATCATGTTTGGGCCATGCAAAGCCCAAACAAAGTTGAATGTGGGCCGGTTAGCATGGGATTAGTATATACACGCACACACTTAGGTAAATTATACGTGGTTTTCTTAGGTTACCATTCTCTTAATCACCAAACCCTAATCCCTCTCACACTTCTTGGAAGTCGAAGGCAGGCCCCCATTCCCTCTCGAAGTTCTCATTGTTTTACGTTGAATCTGGTTAGTGTTTCCTCCATAGTTCAATCGTTGAATCTGATTGATCTTGTTATTATTTGATGTTGTTTATTGATTGATACTAGTATATGTGATCGATGTGTGATTTAGAGTCTTAGCATTAAACTGATGTGGGATGTGAGTCTCTACTAGATGGTTTGGGTCACATGAATAAT
The DNA here is from genome assembly GCA_030545235.1 of Helianthus tuberosus. NCBI lineage: Eukaryota > Viridiplantae > Streptophyta > Magnoliopsida > Asterales > Asteraceae > Helianthus > Helianthus tuberosus. Next base: position 41,372,483 of record CM060369.1, on the reverse strand, counting down.
GATTAATAGTTAGGGCTGCATGATAACAAGTTTCTGTTGAATTGATTATGTAGGAAATTAATTATAATGATCAAATCAATGATTAGGGGTGGTGCATGATAGAGTTAAAAAAGATTCATTGGTATGATAACTATGAATTTGGTGACATCAATAGGTCGATAAACTCATAAAATTAATCTGAATAGGATGTTGTGGACTGACGATTGACGAGATTAATTGTTATTAAATCTGACTGCATATAATGGTACCCAAAAGTATTAGATAGATCTGACAGAGATGAACCAAAAAGTCTGTAACTATTGATTGGTATGACGAAACATATAGACTTTCGTCATGAACGAACTCGACGAAAGATATAGACTTTCGCCATGAATGAACTCGACGAAACTTAGAGGTGTTTCATCATGCATGGCTGTGACGAAACTCAGTGGTTTTTTCGCGGGAATCTTTCGCCATGGTAGTCGACGACGAAACATAATGTTTCGTCGGAATGCAAACTGAGAATAAATCAACGGACTGTAATGTGTAAGATGTGAATGTGTTGGTTGCATTATAGTGTTGGATCCTTGATTAGAATTGGCATGTTAACTCTAGTTGGGTCCTGCATGAATAGTGGGCCGCATAACACTTGCAACAGGCCCTGTTTGATCATTGGGCCGCACAGGTTAAAGGGGAAATCACTTATTTGTATGTTGTACACTTTCGGGTATCAACGGATTAACTGTTACATGATTTATACATATGAATTAATGAGGTGGATTGGCTTATGAATTAATTGTATGCTAGAGACTATTTGATGATGTTTTCATGACTTAAACTATATGGGTGTTACTTGTACATTAAATCATGTGGTATGTGATTAAGGAATATGTGAATTAATTGTATGTGAAATATGGAATGATACGTGATGTGCTTGTATGCAAACTGATTGTTATGTGTAACCATCATAGGACTTGGTTGACCACTTTTGTTAAACGGGTAACTAATTCTACCGAGCAAATCTAAGGTGAGTTCACTGCTCTTTTTCCAAGCATGCGTCCCAGGGAGGGACATCTGGTAAACGTTCCGGGGAGGAATGTCGGGTTAATGGGATTTTTTTAATACACGCATATCTATCAATCAAATCCCTTCTATCGATTGTTGCCGGGGAGGCAACGGGGTATTAGTTAATAGTGCTATTTAGGTTTTGTAGGATCGTTGTTGAACCCAAAGGAGTCGTTCAGAAGAGCTTTATATCCGATTCAAAGGCGGAATCAGTGAAACGGACGTGGAAACAGCTTGATACTCTTTAATTTGTCACTATGATTGATTTAGCAAAGATTACAACCTGGACAAATTTTGGCAGCACCTCATTACAGATTCTGAAGCGTACCAAATGAAAACACAAGTGCCCTATTTATACTATTCCTGATTCCACTCGAAGTGGACAAGGTGCACTTTCAGGCGGAATCAGAACTTTCTGATTTAGCTTGAAATGACCAGGGTCACTTTCAAGCGGAATCACATCCATAAACCTGAAAATCTGTTTCTCGAACCTTGGCACTAAATATCCTATCCTATCTGATTACATGATACAAGACGAAGTCAATAGACGTAGTGCACTAACAGACTCCCCCTCGGATATTGACGAAGTCTTCAGTGTCTAGTCTTCAGCATGACACATCTTCGGTCTTGATCATTCTGCCTTCTCATCCAAATTGTAACATTATAAGCATCCATCAATCCTTTTCTTCTTCCATCAGCTTCAGGTTCCCCCTTTCATCAAGCTTCCGTGCTTTGGGATCGACACCTAGCTATCCATCTACAAGCTCCTCCTTGCGTCAAGCTTGTCTTCAGACTCCCCCCTTAGACTCTGCTCTCGGGATCATAATCTGGACTATCTGCAATCACTCAAACATCTATAAATACAATGTTTTCATATTATCAATCAAATTCTCTAATCCACTCCCCCTATCAACAAACTAAATGATTTAGCAGCATTAAAGAATCCAACTCCCTCACAGTTAATCATCCAAGTCCAAACTAATGACCTTGGAGATATCACAAACTATTTTTGAAGTTTTAATTTTTAATATTTCAAGTTTCAAATTAATGAACTTGTTTTATTTTTAGAAATACAATCAGCTTACTTAGATTTTGAAACTCAGCATCTCAGACAACGGTTATCGAAAATAAAGCAGAATCAAAAAACTTTTTGTATTTTTCTGAATATATAAAGCACTAAAGAAATATGTACAAACATATTTACAGACAATATTTTTGTTTGAGTATGCGTCAGAGGATCATATCAGTTTTTGACAAGTCACAAGTACCGTTGAGCTTATTTACACATTAAGAATTAAACAATTCACTTAGATTGTTGATATACTTGTCCACTTAAATTTTCACACAAAGTTCAACTGATTCAGGATACGAATTAGGAGTATTAAGAACTTAAACCCATTCATGTGTCCCACCTCTTGAATATACTCCCGTATCCAGATCCCAATATTCAGTCTTACAGGTGAGTATACCTAGATGATATCTGTAAGGGGTTAGATGCGAGGGCCGTGAGAGCTCAGGTCGATACTTCTGTATACGCAGAGAGATGACGGCTTCGTCTTTTCGGTGTGTCCCCTTTAGAGGATCTTTTTTACAACAGCAATGACTATCAATTTTATTGTTTCATCAATTTGCTGAGGGCTGCGCTATATTTCAAGCAATGCAGAAAGTATTATGCGGGGACTAGGCCATTGCTTCCGCAAAATCAGAAGTCCCGGAATAATACCCCAGATATCACTGAGTATAAAGACCTAGTATCTCAGAAAGAGGGACCTTTCAAACGAGATTTCAGGGGTTACCTATATATCCAAGTAGTGTTCCCCACGAAATAAGCAAGTTTGAATTTAGGTTTATATCCCGAAAAACTTTACCAAATGTATAAAAATCTACCGACATATCATCAGTGAGACTGTTTAACACATTTAAACTTTCCATTTCTTTAGCGTACAGTAACTGTCTACTGATGTACTATCATTTCCTCTTTTTACACAAAAACTCAATTTCCATTTTATCATGTTTTTTACTTTTTCAAATTTTCAAATGTTTTTTTTGTATTTTCTGACAATTTTTCTCCCCGTAAAATGCAAAACCATTTAAAGAAAATTTGACAACCAATACTGATAGCTTTGTCTCACCATCCATTTTCTGCTTAATGTGCTCTGTTTTGCAGAAAATCTAATATAAAATAGAATACCAACAATTACCCCCATGATTTACAACCCATTGATTTTCGACAGTTTGAAAACCGTTTTTCAATCTTGTGAAATTAATCATGTTTGTTCAGCCGTGAGGGTTTCGGCATATTCAATCAACACATATTTTTGTAATTTTCTATTTTTGACAAAAATTAAAAACAAACATATTTTTGTTTTTCAAATTTTTCAATTTTTAGGGTTTTAAAAATATTGTTTATTTATGTTCAGAATGAAAATAAACTCCCTGTTTCAACCAACACAGGATCCAGCAGCCTCCTCTCCTCGTTGTGTCAGGCTGCTCCAACTTCCATTTTCACAATCTTTGATTTTGTTGAGCACCTGCACAATCAGACTACTTGATTACTTGAACAATTTAGCCCAGGTCTGTTGAACCTTAGGCATTTCAACACAATAATTTTCATTCAATGCTGGAAACTCTTTGTCATCTTTCACAAAAATCTTTTCATCTTTTTCAAAAATCACATGTTTCTTTACACTCCATTTTTGACCTTTAGGAGTACCACGTTTGTAAAAATGTGACTCCTTTTGAACATTTAGTTTTTGATCAATAACTTTTGGTTTCCAAAACTCTTGAGGTTTTGTCATATCAACAGTTGTTTTCCAACTTTAAGTTGTTCTGACTCTGGGTGTATGAGAATTCCATGTCTGTCTAGAATCGAACCTATATGGGTTTGACTTCCAATTTTGATTCGAAGCAAACTTGTTTGTGTTGTACCTCCAAGTTTGTTTTGAATCAAATCTGGTTGACCTTTGTCTCATATTCTCAGATTTTTGTTTCTCAGCATCAATCTTCTTTTTGTCAACATCCACAGGTTTCAGATTTGAACACTTGCAAGCAAGATGTCCTTTTTGATCACATTTAAAACATGTTCTCATGGACACATCTTTGACCTGTGATTGTTGCTTTTTCTTTTGAGCTAGGAACTCTTCAATAGACTGTTGTCTAATTTTAAGTTCTTTTTCTTTTTCTAAATTGTCTCCTTGAACAAAACTCATTTTTGTTTGATAAGTTGGCACTTCATTTTTCTTCCAATTCTGTTTCTTCTTATAACCCAAACCAGCCTTCATGTTTTTCTTCTTGAAACTAGGTTTGTTATACGAACCTTTATGACTCTTACCAGCAAACTTTGAAATCTCAGACTTCTCAATCTCAACCATTTTGAAAACTTTATCAACCTTTTCTGAAATCACATTCTGAATCAGGAATACAACATCTAAGAACAATTTGTCCGATCCAATCATGGTATAAACCAATCCTTTTGAATCATCATTCAAAATTTTTTCGGATTTTGTGTTTTTCAGATAACTATCATGAAGATTTCCTTCATCTTTATCCTGTGATTCAGATTTACCTGTATCAACCGACTCTTCTTTCAACACACTTTCAACAACTTTACCTACCACCTCTGAATCATGAGAATCATCAGATTTGGAATAGGTTATGTCAATGTTGTCTGGCAATTGATCAACCAGGTTGAAAGCTTTTTCGACCTTTTCCTCATCATAAAATGCAAACTTTTCCGGTGGTGGAACTTGATGAAACTCTGAGCCAATGCCTTTCTTGTTTTGCTCAGAATCTTTTCCATCCGGTTTTATGTTGAAAATACGTTCAAGCACATATGATGACACATGATAACTTTTTAACTTGTTATCCTGTTCTAAATCAGCAATCTGTCGCTTTAGCTTAGCAACATCCTCAATATAGGAATTAACAACATCTTGTTTTATCGAATACATTCGTTTAAGTTCTTTAGTTGTTTCAGAAAGATAATTCATTCTTGATTGAGCATATTTCATTTCATCTTTCACTTTTTCATATGACTCTTTCGTAATGTGATATGCTAATTTCATTGAGTCATATTCTTTCTTCATTTCTTGACAAGCAATTTCTTTTTGTGAACATTCTTCTGTCATTTTAGAAACATTTTCTTTCAAAACTTCATTTTCTGTTTCTAACTTTTTACATTTTTCTGAAAGTTTTTCATCATTTTCTTTCAAAACTTTTTCTTTTTCTAGCATTTCTTTGCATTTTTCTTTAAAAATGTTTTCAATTTTAGTGAATTCAAGATCTCTTGTTCTGAATTGCTCATCTTTTTCAGTACAAGCTCTGCACGGTTCCATGCATTTCTTGCACTGATCAATCGTTTTTAATATTTCAGAATCAGAATGTACCTCAGTGATTGACACTTTGGTGTTTGATGCAGTTGCCTCAGTTTGCTTCTGATCAGCATCATCTTGCTTTTCTTCAACACCAACTTCATCACCAACATTACCAGCTTCCAAATTCTCGTTCTTTATTTCTTCTTCTGCTTTCTTCACCTCTTCTCCGATCTGCTGTTCTTCAGTAACAGCTTTCTCAACCTCTTCATTCACAACAACTTCTTCACTTTTGATTTCCTTCACAACCTCAACTTCAACAGCTTCTGCTTAAACCTCTTCAGTAACTTTCTTCAGATTGTTCACCATTTCTTCAACATTCTTCTTCATTCTCTCTTCATCCATTTTTCTTAGACACGATGTCATGGCATATCTGATCTCCTTTTCATGCCTTTTAGCATATGTGTCATCTTTCATCACATTTCTATAATATTTGGCTCTCAAAGGAATTATGAGAAGAACATCATCAAAAATTATGTATTTCTTTGGAACAACTGGTTCTCCTTCTCTGTTGAAGTAACACTCTCTCTTCTTATCCCATCTTTTGCTGCTGACAGCAATCTCATACTCTTCCTGCATTTCATCCATTCTGTTCAACACAATGTTTCTTTCTCTGTAGGTCTTTTCTTCCAGAATCTCTTCTCTGGTTTTCACTTTGAATTCAGCCATTATGTGATCCTGGACAAAAAAAAAATCAAAGAAACACAATCAGTACAAACAATATCAAATATCCTGAAATAAACTGACACTCGATCGACGTGAAATGATTTCGACGCGAAAATCCTCTTTTCAAGCGAAATCAACTGTTGAAGCGAAATTAATTGTTGAAGCGAAATCAAGACTCAACAACTTTCAAGCGGAATCCCTTGAACATCAATTCGAGCGGAATCAGGTCTATTATTCAAGCGGAATCACTTGAACATCAAATCGAGCGGAATCAGATTTATTATTCAAGCGGAATAAATTGAATAACACTTCGAGCGGAATCAAGTCGATTTTTCAGGCGGAATCTCTATTTCGAGCTAAATCACTGAAGTGTGTTTTGGAGGGGAATCAGAATTTTGCAATTTGGAGCGGAATCAGAATTTTGCAACTTGGAGCGGAATCAGACTTTTGCAACTTGGAGCGGAATCAGACAATCTCAAGCTAAATCAGTGTATTTTCGAGCGGAATCAGACAATCTCAAGCTGAATCAGTGTATTTTCGAGCGGAATCAGACCAATGAAGCTAATCTGGAGCGAAATCACTTCGGGGTTCTTTTTCAGTTACTTTTAATTCGAATTTTGCTGTGATACTTTCAAGGCTTTGTTAATGTGTACTTTTAAACAATCTGTGAAAAATTGATCCAGTTTTGACCGTGAAATCTTGTTCAGATTGAAAAACAAGGTGTAGAAGTCAGAAAATAGATGATATTGATGTGCGTTAAGTGTATATACAGGTTTGAGTATATTTTAAGCCCTTTTACACTTTCTTTAGCCAAGTTTTAAATTTATAAAACACGATATTTACTAACACTAAACACACATATGGGCAAGTGCACCCAACGTGAGCGTAGTATAATGTTGGTAAGATACCGAGGTCGTCCAAGGACACAAGAGCTTTTAGTACCGGTTTATCCTCAACGTCTAATCAAATCAAAAAGTTTAGAAAAATGGTTTTAAACTAAGAAAAATAAAAATTAATTAAAATACTGAAAAATAAAAATAAAAGAAAAACAGATAGACAAGATGAATCACTTGGTTCCGACTCGTGTATAGTGTAACCATTGATTATTTCCGCACTTTTGCACTTATTTAAGAGATTCTCTTAGTTATTGTAGTAGGCCCCTCTTTTGAAGGTGACGTTACCCTCAACCCAGTAGTTTGAGTCAGCAAGGATACAATCCTAAAGGGTCGGATTATTGAAAGATAATGAATTAAGTTATTAATGCAAATTATGGTAGGCCCCTCTTTTGGAGGTGACGTTACCCTCGACTAAGTAGTCTGAGTCAGCAGGGATACAGTCCTAAATAGCCGGGTTATAGTATTAATAGTAGTTTAACTTATGAGGGAATCAAAGAGTTTGGACCCCCGCCATCCAATACCGTGAAGTATTGAAGGAGGTCCTACTAAATTTGACCCAGGTCCATTGCAGGACCTCTAAACGCTGAACAATGGCAAGACTCTTACCAAACCGTTCCCTTAACCCCTGACCAGGTAGCCAACATACCTCCATATAGACCGTGGAGATATGAATGGTGAAAATCTTTTATTTTATATAGACAGTAAAATAATGTCAAGACACCACGGACAAATGATAAGGAAGAATCACCTTCAACATAAGAAACTAGTTATTAAAGTCATTAATACAAAACCAAGTAAAAAGTGCGAAAAGATTAGAAATAAAAATTATTACACTAGACACTTGTCTTCACCAAGTGATGTAAGAGACTTAGGCAAACTTGACCTTGATTGTCAAGAACTCTTACGATCAATCTTGGATCCCGAGACGACTCACACACTCTATGATGGACAATGGATGATGGTGGTGGATGATGGTGTTATGGTGGTGGTGGGTGGTGGGTGAAGTGTGAGAGAGGTGGTGTGCCAAGGGATGGTTTGAGCTTGAGCCAAGCACTCCTATTTATAGGCTGAACAGAAGCTCGGGCACGGCCCCGTGTCCATATCCTTCTCTTTCTTCATTTAATGCAGCTTGTCTTATTAGTTGACCACGCCCCCGTGTCCGCTGAGCACGACCCCATGTGCAGAAGAATCTTTGTACTATGAAGATTTGCCTGGATTGTGCGAATCTTATAGTTGACCACGGCCCCGTGTCCGCTGAGCACGGCCCCGTGGTGGGCAATAGAAGCTTCTACCTGTTTGTCTTTTCTGCTGACACTTGGGCACGCCCCCGTGCTGGCTGAGCACGGGGCGTGTTCAGTCTTCTGTCTTCTTGTTTTGCTTGGGAAAATGCTGTCGTGGGGTCGGGCATGTCACGTCTTGTTCCTTTTCTTGTATTTATGTTAGATTTTGATGTTTTTTTGCTTCTTTTGTTAATTTGAGCTCATTTAATCCTGAAAATACAAAAGGAAGTCAAAAGCACACTTTTTCCAACATTAGTACTAAAAAGGGATTAGTTTTATGCCACAATTGATGTAATTTATATGTTGCATTTTGCACACATCAAATACCCCCACACTTGAATCTTTGCTTGTCCTCAAGCAAAACTCTTTAATATGTGGCTATTACACTCCCAAATGGAATGGGTAGAAAAGAAGGTTTTTGGGCTTGTCATAGAGTGTCGGGATTTCCAAGATTCTTTATTTAGTTTTATTTTTATTTATTTACAATCCTATTCGTCATGATTTATTTAAAACTTTTCATAAGATAAATTACTTATTAGGGCATAACATGCCTCTTTAAAATTCTATTTATATACAAGTTCACATACCTCACGGGGATCACTCAACACTCGGCCGAAAATGTATTTTTGTGGATCATTCGAGAGCGGCATGGAACTTACTCCTACCATAGGCTTGCCAAGCAATCAATCCTCCTCGTTTTTAACTTATATACCTTTGTAAATATCAAGAGGACTTTTTGGGTGAAGGGTTAGGCTTGGGTTAAAGGTAGGTGGTTGGGTTAGTGGTTAGTGGTTAGTAGAAAAAGGGCGAAAAGCGTAACAGGTATCGGTTTTCGTAAGACTTTCTATTTTTTTAACTTTTATTTTGATGAACCTATTATTCAAACGAAGTCATTTTTGATAAACTTGTTTGTTTATTTGTTTTTGCTTCATCAACAATTTTTTTTTTTGAAAGTCATATGAGAAACCGAACTTGTTACTAAAAGAAAGGGTTAAAAATGAAAAAGGTTTTGGTGGGTGAAAGGGTGTTTGGTTTGGGTTATGAAATGAAAAGGTTTAGGCTCAAAGGGGCTAACTAGGGGGATTTTTGGGTAGGTGGTAAAAAAAAAGAAAAATAATGGTGTAGAAATAAAAAAGGGTTAGTCCTAATGCCTCCATCATTTACTTACTCGGGTTTAAGTTGGTAAGGACCGGGAATGTATCGTCGTGGCAAGTTCTAGAGTCGTAAGAACCAAGCGGCTATTCACACAAGAAACGAAAAATGAGCATTTAGTTTAAAGATATATATTTGTATGCTCAATAAAGGCTCAAAACTCGCTTTTGTGGGAATTGGTTTTTATGTGATCAAGTATATATAATTAAATTTTAACTAAGCTTGTCATGCCTTTTCATAATTTTCTTATGTTGGTTCTTTTTATCACGACGCTATCGGTTGTAAATTCGTAAAAATATAACCTTTTTAGAACTTGAAATTCCCAAGTTAAACCTAGACAAATAAAAAAAATTGAAAATTTTTGAAAAAAAATTTGGGGTGATTAGCGGTTCCAACAGAGTTTCGTGTAAGGCTTGTATTTAGGACTTGCAAGATTCAAGGTTTTAGCATCCCCCCCCCCCACACTTAAATTACACATTGTCCTCAATGTGTCCCAAAAATAAGTTTTTAGGTTGATTGAATGTGTTAAAAGGCGTGAAAAAGCAAAAATTTTACGTTACTGGGCGCTGGACACGGCCCCATGTTGTCCGGGCACAGCCCCGTGTTCAAATGCCAGTAACAAAATTAAATCAAGAGAAACAGAAGCCTGGACACGGGGGCGTGTTGGGTGAGCACGGCCCGTGTCCAGTTTACCTGAACTGGGTATTTCTGCAGACTGTGCAGCACGGGGCCGTGTTGGGAGGACACGGCCCGTGCCGAACTTACTGTAAACGAAGAATTTTGTCGGATGGTCCTGTTTTCCTGCATGGGGTGCTTGTTCAAGCTTCCCTTGTATCCTTTGCCATCTCAAGTGTGTTTTATTCATTTCAACACCATCCAAACACCAAATTAACTAAAACCATCATTCATTGAATCCTAGAGAGAATTACATAATAGTCCTAAAAAATAAAAAATAAACCAGAAAATAAAAGTTAAAAGTCCTAATATTAGATAGGTCAAGTGATCCGTAAAATCTTCCTAAGGAGCTCTACTTCTAATAAGAACCAAAATTCCGGAAATAGATTTCCGGTCTAAAAGACTTGTAGAACTCTAAGCCGAGTGGTGTCCCTTAGATGTTGCTAGAGCCATTCTTCTATCTCCCTTGGGAGAAGGGAGGCGGCTTCATGTTCCTCAACATCTTGTGGAGGAGGAGCGACACCAATCGGAACCCCTTGTAGTATGTCTCGAGGTGGCTCCGGATGTAAGGTGTACCATTCGGCCGGAATGATGACTTCCGACACCACATTCCATGCGCTTTGGGTGATAATCGGCACCAAAGGAGGAGAGGCGAGAATGTTCAACCTTTGGTGCAAAAGGTTGACTTCCCGGAGACATCCTTTTAGTCCCACCGTCAAATGATTAATTCGGTCAACCAATGCCTCGTCCACACTTGTCATTTCATCAAGGGCTTCCCTTAAGGCGTAAACATAGTTTACAAGAGAATCTTCAACCGTTGATGATCTTCTCCCCTGCCGGTTGTTTCTGGAATGCGACGAAGAGTTTCCGCTTGTTCTGCTTGCCATTCTAAGAAAACATACCGAAAAGAGTTCAATTTTATGGGACCCGTACTTCGGACACGGCCCCGTGTTCAGATGTCTGCAAGATTTAGGAACAAGGAATCTTGGGGTTTCAATTTGTTTTCATAACTTTTAAAGCATTTTTGAACATAAACAACTTAAAACATTTTTGTAGAGCTTATTTTTAGCAAGATTCCATGAACAAAATCTAACAAACATCTCAATAAGGCTTGAAATTTTGGAAGGTTCAAGCTTTAATGGAAGTATGAGAAAAATTGAAGAAGATGAAAGTGGATAAAAGAGGAAAGGATAAGAAGATAGTTGAGAAACTTCTTTTAGAAAATATCTAGGATGGTATGTGAGAATATTCCCCAAATCTCTATCCCTGGAATGGTTCAAATGTGCAGGATTCTTGGCTGCGTTTATAGAAAACGACAGTACGTTGCGCATGGCCCCATGTCGGCTGGACACGGCCCCGTGTTCAGACAGAATCCTGACACATTTTTGTCCGTATTCTGACAAAATCAGAAGGGAATCTTTGGGTGGACACGGGGGCGTGCTGACCTGGACACGGCCCCGTGTCTAGAGGCTGTCTATGAAGCTTGTTTATTTTTAAGGAACTTTTCCGGATCGGGCGGTTCCTTACTGGATGGAACAACCCCAAAGTGCCTAAGATACCTTAATTGCTCTAGATTAAGACGAGAACGCAAGAGGTTGTCGGTGAGGGTGATTCCTATGCTATATGTAGGTGGACAAGTCCAACCCTTTTCCGGGCTCTCGTTAAAGAAGGTGTATGTCGAATCACTTAGGTCTATGTATGCATCGAACGAAGTCGATGGGGAGTCCTTCACGGCACAATCGACACAGGGACGACTATCGCTCAAGTCCTCACTAGAGTTAGAAGTATCGTCGGTAACAACGAAGTTGTTTGAATGCGGTTCTAACCCTTCTTCTTGGCTATTGTCCTGGAAAAGATCATTGATTTTAACCAATTAAGAATTAGATCTTCTAATTGAAATAATTCATCGAGAAGCATTTCTCCTAGAAAATCTGGTTGGGAGCATTCGAGGGAGAGATAGGGATTATTTTTACTTTCGCCCCTCTTAAGGATATAAGGAAATGATGGGTCTATATAGTGGGGTTTATAATTTAGAAAATAACATTCTAATTCCTTATGGTTACCACCACATAATTGACACCACGTAGTACCATAAGAGTGCCGAAAGTAAAAAGTATCAGTATCACTCATGTTTGTGTCAGAAAATACCAACCGTCGGGATCTTACGGTTTTGTTTTCAGTAACTGAATCTTGGGCACGTGGGCGTGTTGAATGGGCATGGCCCCGTGTTCAGCTACTGTCTGACTTAAAACAGGATTGCCAGTTCCAATGATTGGGCACGAGGCGTGTTCAGCGTGCACGGCCCGTGCTGAGTTCTGCAGAAGCTGAAAAATTAAGAAAAATCCTAAAAAATGAAAAATAAGAAAAAACGATTAGGCCGTTGATTCCTAATTTTCTTAAAATCTTGTGTCCCCGGCAACGGGGCCAAAAACTTGATGTGCGTTAAGTGTATATATAGGTTTGAGTATATTTTAAGCCCTTTTACACTTTCTTTAGCCAAGTTTTAAATTTATAAAACACGATATTTACTAACACTAAACACACATATGGGCAAGTGCACCCATCGTGAGCGTAGTATAGTGTTGGTAAGATACCGAGGTCGTTCAAGGACACAAGAGCTTTTAGTACCGGTTTATCCTCAACGTCTAATCAAATCAAAAAGTTTAGAAAAATGGTTTTAAACTAAGAAAAATAAAAACTAATTAAAATGCTGAAAAATAAAAATAAAAGAAAAACAGATAGACAAGATGAATCACTTGGTTCCGACTCGTGTATAGTGTAACCTTTGATTATTTCCGCACTTTTGCACTTATTTAAGAGATTATCTTGGTTATTGTAGTAGGCCCCTCTTTTAAAGGTGACGTTACCCTCAACCCAGTAGTTTGAGTCAGCAAGGATACAATAAGGGTCTGATTATTGAAAGATAATGAATTAAGTTATTAATGCAAATTACGGTAGGCCCCTCTTTTGGAGGTGACGTTACCCTCGACCAAGTAGTCTGTGTCAGTAGGTATACAGTCCTAAATAGCCGGGTTATAGTATTAATAGTAGTTTAACTTATGAGGGGATCAAAGAGTTTGGACCCCCGCCATCCAATACCGTGAAGTATTGAAGGAGGTCCTACTAAATTTGACCCAGGTCCATTGCAGGACCTCTAAACGCTGAACAATGGCAAGACTCTTACCAAACCGTTCCCTTAACCCCCGACCAGGTAGCCAACATACCTCCATATAGACCGTGGAGATATGAATGGTGAAAATCTTTTATTTTATATAGACAGTAAAATAATGTCAAGACACCACGGACAAACGATAAGGAAGACTCACCTTCAACATAAGAAACTAGTTATTAAAGTCATTAATACAAAACCAAGTAAAAAGTGCGAAAAGATTAGAAATAAAAAGTATTACACTAGACACTTGTCTTCACCAAGTGATGTAAGAGACTTAGGCAAACATGGCCTTGATTGTCAAGAACTCTTACGATCAATCTTGGATCCCGAGACGACTCACACACTCTATGATGGACAATGGATGATGGTGGTGGATGATGGTGTTATGGTGGTGGTGGGTGGTGGGTGAAGTGTGAGAGAGGTGGTGTGCCAAGGGATGGTTTGAGCTTGAGCCAAGCACTCCTATTTATAGGCTGAACAGAAGCTCGGGCACAGGCCCGTGTCCACATCCTTCTCTTTCTTCATTTAATGCAACTTGTCTTATTAGTTGACCACGCCCCCGTGTTCGCTGAGCACGACCCCGTGTGCAGAAGAATCTTTGTACTATGAAGATTTGCCTGGATTGTGCGAATCTTATAGTTGACCACGGCCCCGTGTCCGCTGAGCACGGCCCCGTGGTGGGCAATAGAAGCTTCTACCACTTTGCCTTTTCTGCTGACACTTGGGCACGCCCACGTGCTGGCTGAGCACGGGGCGTTTTCAGTCTTCTGTCTTCTTGTTTTGCTTGGGAAGATGCTGTCGTGGGGTCGGGCATGTCACGTCTTGTTCCTTTTCTTGTATTTATGTTAGATTTTGATGTCTTTTTGCTTCTTTTGTTAATTTGAGCTCATTTAATCCTGAAAATACAAAAGGAAGACAAAAGCACACTTTTTCCAACATTAGTACTAAAAAGGGTTAGTTTTATGCCACAATTGATGTAATTTATATGTTGCATTTTGCACACATCAATATCAAGCTAAACTCTTCTTCCTAAGCTCTGATACCACTTGTAGGATCGTTGTTGGACCCAAACGAGTCGTTCAGAAGAGCTTTATATCCGATTCAAAGGCGGAATCAGTGAAACGGACGTGGAAATAGCTTGATACTCTTTAATTTGTCACTATGATTGATTTAGTAAGATTACAACCTGGACAAATTTTGGCAGCACCTCATTACAGATTCTGAAGCATACCAAATGAAAACACAAGTGCCCTATTTATACTATTCCTGATTCCACTCGAAATGGACAAGGTGCACTTTCAAGCGGAATCAGAACTTTCTGATTTAACTTTAAATGACCAGGGTCACTTTCAAGCGGAATCGCATCCATAAACCTGAAAATCTGTTTCTCGAACCTTGGCACTAAATATCCTATCCTATCTGATTACATGATATAAGACAAAGTCAATAGACGTAGTGCACTAACAGGTTTGGCAACCTCACACCGCACCGGGGAGGTCGGGAGTGAACTAATGATCCCAGTCTTGACCATTGCTTTGATAGAGGCAATGAGGTTAGGGCAAACAAACTGTAAGCCATCAGTGGTAAACGTGTTATTACAACATCAAATCATTGAATCGTCCTATACTCATATCTGGTAACTAAAACGTGTTAACAAAACTTTGAACTCACCAGCGTCGTCTGACACACTTGTCTGCATGCTTGCAGGTCTGTTGGGTTATATCATGGAACTTGCTGTCTGGAAGGCTGGAGTGGTCATGGGTCGAGATACATGGAATCGCAACACAAGTCTAGGGTTTACTTACGCGTGGTTTATGAAACACTTATCAATTGAGTTATGCTTCCGCTGTGTACAATGAATTATATGAAACGTTTTGTATCACTTTATGATAATAAATGAAATATTTATTTAAATATATTTATGAGTCTAATGTGATTGGTGGCGAAGATCCTGGTACGTCACACGCCCCGCGGTGTTTCCGCAAGTCGTATTTTGGGGGTGTGACAGTTTTGACCTTAGGTGATGCTCATTTCATTTTGGATGCCGATCAAGTGTGAAATCAAGAACCGAACACCATTTTTGAAGCTTTCGCACTAATCTAAACATGTCTAGACAATGTTGTTTATTAAACTCTATTAGATGTGAATGTTTTAAACTAGATGGCTTGTGAATATTCCTCTGAGAGAGGCGGGGTGCAAACTCCTGTTATTTCTGATTTTGGTCTATACCTGATTTATGACAGGTGGTACACAACACTCTTGGCTCACGTATGGGCATGAGCATTATTCGTCATCACAGGACCAACGGTTGGAATAAACGAACAATCCTGACACTCGAAGACATGCAGCGAGAATGTGTGTGATTGAATTAGTGAAAATTAGAAGGACACATACCTTTGGCTGAGTTCTACCGTAACAGTTATCGTTTTAGTATGCATACAGCTCTGTTTGAGGCATTGCATGGATGATAATGCCAACCTCCTTGTTGGACTGAGGTGGATGACAACCTAATCACGGGTCCAGGACTTGCACTCGGAATTGGAAATTATGTGGCGACAACGCATGATCGCCAGGAAACCTAATAACTTAGGAAACACTGGGAGTTCGCTGCAGGTGAACATGTCATATTGAAAGTCTCATCGTGGGAGGGTGCGGAGCGCTTAGGGAAGCGTGATAAGATGAACTTACGTAACGTTAGGCCATTCGAAACTTTGGAAAGAATCAGTAACATGGCCTACAAACTCGAGTTACTCGACGAATTGGGTAACGTACATGTTATCATTTATGTCTCGAATCTACGACAGTGGTTGTTCGATGAAACGCTTGTGATACCCTTATTAGAGTCTGAGGTTAATGACAAGTTGCAGTTGTTGAGGAATCTACTGAAATCATGGACTAGGACGTCAAGATTCGTTAGCATAGTCGAATTCCAATCGTGAGAGTTCGTTGGAACGAAAGGCGTGGACCGGAGTTCACGCGAGAACGCAATGATCAGAGTAAGCTCTAGTATCCTCGATTGTTCTAACGGTTGTTTCAACTTCTGATATCATTGGTGAATTTCGGGTCGAAATTCCCTTCAAGTTAGGGATGATGTGGCACCTGCGGAAAATCCACATTCACCCTAAGCTATCGCTCGAGCTATCAGTCTTTTTCGCTGAGACTGCTTATCAAATTTCGGGACGAAATTTCTTTCAAGTTGGGGATGATGTGACAACCCAAACTTTCAAGGTTAGTAACGTTTAATCTTGTGATCTTAACTTTTCGTTATCCCTCTCCAATGTGTTAAACGTTCTTGCTATGTCAATCCGTTAAACATTTTGTTATGTTAAACCTGTTAAACGTGGACGTAATTGGGTACGATTGAGTGAATACTTGAGTTGTTTTAGTGTCCAGTATACCCGGAGCCCAACACGAGCACACGCACACATATAGTTGTATCGTAATCATGTTTGGGCCATGCAAAGCCCAAACAAAGTTGAATGTGGGCTGGTTAGCATGGGATTAGTATATACACGCACACACTTAGGTAAATTATACGTGGTTTTCTTAGGTTACCATTCTCTTAATCACCAAACCCTAATCCCTCTCACACTTCTTGGAAGTCGACGGCAGGCCCCCATTCCCTCTCGAAGTTCTCATTGTTTTACGTTGAATCAGGTTAGTGTTTCCTCCATAGTTCAGTCGTTGAATCTGATTGATCATGTTATTATTTGATGTTGTTTATTGATTGATACTAGTATATGTGATCGATGTGTGATTTAGAGTCTTAGCATTAAACTGATGTGGGATGTGAGTCTCTACTAGATGGTTTGGGTCGCATGAATAATGATTAATAGTTAGGGCTGCATGATAACAAGTTTCTGTTGAATTGCATATGTAGCAAATTAATTATAATGATCAAATCAAGGATTAGGGGTGGTGCATGATAGAGTTAAACAAGATTCATTGGTATGATAACTATGAATTTCGTGACATCAATAGGTCGATAAACTCATAAAATTAATCTGAATAGGATGTTGTGGACTGACGATTGATGAGATTAATTGTTATTAAATCAGACTGCATATAGTTGTACCCAAAAGTATTAGATAGATCTGACGGAGACGAACCAAAAAGTCTGTAACTGTTGATTGGTACGACGAAACATATTGACTTTCGTCATGAAGGAACTCGACGAAAGATATAGACTTTCGCCATGAATGAACTCGACGAAACTTAGAGGTGTTTCGTCATGCATGGCTGCGGCGAAACTCAGTGGTTTTTCGCGGGAATCTTTCGCCATGGTAGTCGACGATGAAACATAATGTTTCGTCGGAATGCCAACTGAGAATAACTTAACGGACTGTAATGTGTAAGATGTGAATGTGTTGGTTGCATGATAGTGTTGGATCCTTCATTTGAATTGGCATGTTAACTCTAGTTGGGTCCTGCATGAATAGTGGGCCGCATAACACTTGCAACTGGCCCTGTTTGATCATTGGGCTGTACAGGTTAAAGGGGGATCACTTATTTGTATGTTGTACACTTTCGGGTATCAACGGATTAACTGTTACATGATTTGTACATAATAATTAATGAGGTGGATTGGCTTATGAATTAATTGTATGCTAGAGACTATTTGATGATGTTGTCATGACTTAAACTATGTGGGTGTTACTTGTACATTAAATCATGTGGTATGTGATTAAGGAATATGTGAATTAATTGTATGTGAAATATGGAATGATACGTGCTGTGCTTTTATGCAAACTGATTGTTATGTGTAACCATCATAGGACTTGGTTGACCACTTTTGTTAAACGGGTAACTAATTCTACCGAGCAAATCTAAGGTGAGTTCACTGCTCTTTTTCCAAGCATGCGTCCCGGGGAGGGACATCTGGTAAACGTTCCGGGGAGGA
The DNA here is from genome assembly GCA_030545235.1 of Helianthus tuberosus. Taxonomy (NCBI): domain Eukaryota; kingdom Viridiplantae; phylum Streptophyta; class Magnoliopsida; order Asterales; family Asteraceae; genus Helianthus; species Helianthus tuberosus. The sequence continues at coordinate 41,354,328 of CM060369.1, read as the reverse complement.
ACGTCGGGTTAATGGGATGTTTGTTAATACTCGTATATCTATCAATCAAGTCCCTTCTACCGATTGTTTCTGGGGAGGCAACGGGGTATTAGTTAATAGCGCTATTTAGGTTTGGCAACCTCACACCGCACCGTGGAGGTCGGGAGTGAACTAATGATCCCAGTCTTGACCATTGCTTTGATAGAGGCAATGGGGTTAGGGCAAACAAACTGTAAGCCATCAGGGGTAAACGAGTTATTACAACATCAAATCATTGAATCGTCTTATACTCATATCTGGTAACTAAAACGTGTTAACAAAACTTTGAACTCACCAGCGTCGTCTGACACACTTGTCTGCATGCTTGCAGGTCTGTAGGGTTATATCATGGAACTTGCTGTCTGGAAGGTTGGAGTGGTCATGGGTCGAGATACATGGAATCACAACACAAGTCTAAGGTTTACTTACGCATGGTTTATGAAACACTTATAAATTAATTATGCTTCCGCTGTGTACAATGAATTATATGAAACGTTTTGTATCACTTTATGATAATAAATGAAAGATTTATTTAAATATATTTATGAGCTCGATGTGATTGGTGGCTAAGATCCTGGTACGTCACACGCCCCGCGGTGTTTCCGCAAGTTGTATTTTGGGGGTGTGACAGTTTTGACCTTAGGTGATGCTCATTTCATTTCGGATGCCGATCAAGCGTGAAATCAAGAACCGAACACCATTTTTAAAGCTTCTGCACTAATCTAAACATGTCTAGACAATGTTGTTTTTTAAACACTATTAGATGTGAATGTTTTAAACTAGATGGTTGCTTATGTTAATTCGCTAAAACAATGTACATCTTAACTTATTAGCTAAGTTTTTGCTAATTATGCATTTTGATTTAAAAAGTCCGTATTTTATGATTAAACAATGGATTAAATAAGATGAGTGATACAAGTTGGTAATCAGAGCTCAAGGTTATTAACAAGGTGTGTTCGGTTCAAGCTTGATCAAACATCCTGTAAGAGTTAATTGTTTTAGTAGATTTATAAAGTGTAGAAGGGAAGTATGAATTGACGTGTACGGGAAGAGCGTGTTAACACACTCAAATCCGGAAAGTACACTAAATTAGAACGGTTAAAGCAAGTTATGAACTTGGCTAAACCGAAGTAAATAAAACATATGTTATAGATGAAATGTTTAACGGCTGGTATAAACATTTCAGTTTTAAATATGACGGACGAAGGTAACGATAATGCGGTGCCGATAGTCACCGAGCAAATTAGGGAAGTGATTGCCGAGGAAGTTGTCACACCCTGACTTTTGCGAAAGTGTGATTATGGTGTGACTTTCTTAATACCATTGCATTCAATCATAACAATAACTAAATGATTAAACCATAGATGGTCATCCATTAATTATGTTTAGAAAAACATAACAACATTGTCTTAAGACCTAGAAATTCAAATTTGAGTACAAACCATGCAACTTGTTTAAAAGTTCACAACGACTCGACAAAAGATATTAAATAAATCAGGAGTTGGGAGACGTGTCTCGTCTAGGAATAAGACACAATGACCAACACCTAAGATCATGGATGACATCTTTTATTCTTAACGCAGCTTGAAACATCCAACGCCCGCCAGATCCACTACTAATTCCATGAAATACATGTATTTTTGAAAATATCAACAAAAGTTGAGCGAGATCGTGTGTTTGTTGTGTTTATGAATAAACCTTTAAAAACATTATAAGTATGTATAAAAGTTTGTAAATCCCGGTATGAAAGCAACAAGGAAAAACATATCGTTAATGGTTTGCAAGGCCATTAATATGTGTGACGTGATGCAGGAAGGCTCAAACCTAGCAGAATTTGCACCGGGCTTCCGGCTGTAAGACATAGTCAACCCATGGGCCAAACCCTGGTCCAACATGGGCGGGGCTCGCTACACCCAAATAGATCTATCACTCATGTCCCTCGATCCTACAACGAGGATTAATGGTCTTAAGCGTCATACCCACCACTCACATGATCTAGCAGTACCCTTCCTTAGCTAACCATACCAAATAGTAACGTTTGTAAACAGTTGTAACATGTACTTCACCCCCGAAGTTATAAAACTGAAAACAGTTAAAAGAAAAGGGGGTCACGAAACTCACAGTCTTGCATCTTCAGTCACCGTAACTCAAGCTTCTTCGGATAAAACACGACTACCTACAACGTACTAATGTCTATTAGACGAGCGGGTCGTGCCTTGACTTAGTATTAATGTCTTTGAGTTACGTTTCTTCATATCTTCGATATTATTCCAAGTTATATAATTTTTTGTTAAAATAATCAGTATTATAACTTAAATTATATTTATTAAATTTTGGAATAATTGTTAAACCATATTGTTGTAACTTAATACTTCCCCAAGTATTTATACTTGTATTTCTTTCTCAAGGATGGGGGTATCTTATACATGTGTATTTTTGCCATGTTTTGGGGTCGTATTCCGGTGTGTATTTATACATACGAGAATACATATTTTTACTTTATTCCTTAAGTATTCTTATACTTAATTTCATATTAATTATTTCAAAATATTATCTTTAATAAAGATCCAATATATATTTCCAAAATATATATTTTTAGGGAATATTACTTAGAAAAATTATTTATAATTTTTCGTTGACAAAAATACTTGTATTTTCTCATAAGTTCAAAAATAATATATTTTCAAGTCCAACTTGGAAAATATATTTAAACTCATTTTCTTCCAAAGATGATATGTTTCATATTTATTTGAGAAAAATATATTTCTCCCAAAAATATTGTATTTCATGTTTGTGTAAGAAAATAAATATTTCTTAAAAATAATATATCTTACAAAAATTTCAAGAAAAATATAAATTTCGTACTTGCCAAAAATAATATATTTTTCTCTTGTCAAAATATGATATATTCTTGTAGTAATTGTAAAAATCCCTGGTTACGATTCCCAGTCTGATTCCCATTGTCGTTTCCACCACGGTTACTGTTGCCACTGCCATTTCCATTACCTCTCTTGCCACCATTTCCATGACCATTGCCAGCCCAGCACGTCTCCTTTGAATGACCATTCTTTCCACAATTTTCACACTTCCTAAACCTACACTGGCCAGCATGGTGGAACTGGCACACATCACACTTAGGCAGAGTGCCCATGTAACCTCTTCCCTTATTCTCCGAACTCGCAGTACCGGTCTTAACTTCGGCTGGTGGGTTCGCATCTCTTTTCTTGTTGCTACCGTTGTTGTTTCCTTGGGTACCCTTCTTGAAATTCGAGAACTTCCTCTTGTTCTCTCCTGATGACTCGACATGAGTCTCCTTCTTCTTTCCATCAGAGATCAAAAACTTGTTCAGCCTAATCGCTTCTTCAGTTAATGCCACACTCAAATCGATGGCCTCAGTGATCGTTGGAGGCTTAGATGTCGTCACCATGCTCATGATTTGGGGTGTCAATCCCCAAATGAAACGCTCGATTCGCTTGAACTCTGGTTCTACCATGTAGGGGACAACGCGAGACAGGTCATGGAATCTCTGTACATACTCAGCAATCTTCGGGCCATCCATCTTTAGATTCCAGAACTCGGTTTCCAGGTTCTGAATCTCAGCTCTCGAGCAGTACTTCTTGCGCATCAGCTCTTTCATCTCATCCCAAGTCATAGCATATGCAGCCTCTTCTCCCAGAGTCTGAACCTGAAGGTTCCACCAGGATAGAGCTCCGTCTAGGAATAGTCCAGAAATGTAGTGACTTGGTGCTCTGGCGCACACTTGCTCATCCGCAGCACAGAATCAGTTTTCTCAGCCCATCTAATGAAGGCTACAGCACCTCCAGTGTCGTTAAGTTCAGAGGCTTACAGTCAAGGAACTGCTTGTAAGTACAACCTGTACCAGCGACATCATTCACAGAAAGCATTAGCAAGCGCACATGGAATGTCCAAACGTATCGTAATGTGTCTTAAGTGACTTAAACATTACCGTGAGGTGGGTTATTTCCTGAGGTACCTCCGCTGTGTTCAGAGTGTAAGGCCTCATGTTGTGCGATTGCTTCTGAAATCCGTTCTTGCAGTTCAGCCTCTGTTGTGGGCAACTGATTGTTCCTTCGAGGAGGCATCTTCTATAAAGAAGATTGTATGGGTCAGGTCTTATGTATATAATAAGTAGTACGTATATAATAGTGTTTATCATAACAAGTAAGCATGCAATCATAGCATAAACAAGTAATCTCAACCATGTATTTAATGAGAACATTACGATTGAGCTTTCATTAATCATCGACCACAAATACAGTTATATGTTTTACAAAAGTATCATATCAAAAGGAACACAGGGTCACACTACCCTTGTCCAAAATGTCTACCAATCTACCATAAGACATACAGTCAAAAGGTGGTCTCCAAAAGTCTGTACTAGCTCAGTTCAATAGCGGTGCTCTCATCAAAAGCAGTGAAGCCTACCTACATAAAACCAAAAACCGTCTATGCTGATGGAGGTGGATGAACAAAAAGCAAGCTGCGCACATGCGCTAGCCCCTCCTCAAGGTCATAAACGTGACGCAACAGATAGCTGATCTGCTGCTCAACAGTAAGAAAGCGAGTATCAAACTCGGGAAACGGAGTAAGCGGTGCAGGAGGATGTGAAAATGGGGACGGTGATGAACGAGGAGCAAAAGTAGGCTGACATGGACATGGCAAAGGTCGCGGTGTCATCTCAAGCTCTAGAATCCTGCGACTCATGATCTCATACTGGAGCTGCAATGATAGAAGTAACTCATCCAGCATATAACCAGTAAAATGTGAAGGGTGGTAGGGATCAGAAATTGGCATGGTATAGGGTGGGAACCATCTCAGTGGCTCATCTAGTGGTGAAGAAGTAAAATGAGCATGAGGTGCAGACGGAGGCATGTGAGGAAATGCGGCTGAAACATGAGGATCATGGTCAGGCTCCTGGCTAGAAGGGCCTTCCCCTGGACGGGGTGGAGGGATGTCCTGCAAGAAAGTGATAGGTAGGTCAGTGCGGCGAACATTGGACTCTACTGGACGAGCAGGGGTAATATCAATAGGTGCAGGTGCATGTGAGGGAGTAACTGACTCAATAATAGGAGGGTCAGTGGGTGCAGGAACGGGATCTGGTATGAGTGGTGCAATGTCAGGTATGCCAAAGGGGATAGGATCAAGATCAGGCAAAGACTCAGGTGCTGGCATTGGCTCAGGATCAGCGGGTGCATCAACAGGCTGATCATCGGGAACAAAATCAGGCTCAAGTCCAGGCTCAATGTCACGTGGAAGTAACATTGCAGCTGACATAGCTGTATCGTCATCAGAATCAGTAGCGTATCGTCGCAAACCAACGGCCTGTAAGGCGGATGATGAAACAGACTCAAAAGAATCGGGGACAGAATGTAAACTAGAATCAGAAGAAATCTCAATGACAGGAATCCCCAGAAGTGGAATAGCAACAATGTCCTCATCAAGCTCTCCATCACCATGAGCGTTATCGGGAGGACCATCAACAAACAAGTCAACATCATCATCAAAAAGATCGTCAAAAGGCTAATCCTTATGGGGAATGACCATGAGAGGAACAGGAGCGAGGATCGGTGCCAAGACATGCTAACCATCGGGGTGACCGATGATAAGATGATCGTGAACTGGAATAGGAATAGCAAAAGGATCCTCGTCTGGGATACCATCAGCAATCGGTAAATCATCTCCGAAATCGGGCAGCGCAAAGGGCTGAAAGTCGTCGTCATCGTCGGACATCATCTCCCGGTCACTCTCGGTGTCGGAAGTAAGGATCTCTGGCTCATGGGCAATCTCATCATTTGAGACTACAGCCATGGGGTCATCGGTATTAGACAAACCACTTTCGGAAAATGACATAGTATCTGTAACAAAACAATCACAACATATGCACATATATCAACAACTAACATTAATCATGCAACCAATAACAATGTAATCACGTATCCTTCTTAGTCTCCCAGACTAAGTCACCTAGTCTCCTCGACTAAACTACCTAGTCTCTCATACTAAACCACACAGTCTCCCAGACTGAACTACCTAGCCTCCCAGACTAGACCTCCCAGTCTCTCAAACTGAACCACCCAGTCTCCCAGACTGAACCATAAACATAAACTTTGAAACGTGTTTCGTGTCTTTTCTCTTTTTTTTAAATGTTTGTTTTCCTGGATCTGGGCGTTTCGTGTATGCAATGAAAATGGGTTGTGAAAATATTTTTGCGAGAGCCCTAATGATTGTAGTCTAGACTCGAGAAGGAATCCTAGTTCGCTACAATCGAAGCTCTGATACCAAGCTGTCACACCCTGACTTTTGCGGAAGCGTCATTATGGTGTGACTTTCTTAATATCATTGCATTCAATCATAACAATAACTAAATGATTAAACCATAGATGGTCATCCATTAATTAAGTTTAGAAAAACATAACAGCATTGTCTTAAGACCTAGAAATTCAAATTTGAGTACAAACCATGCAACTTGTTAAAAGTTCACAACGACTCGACAAAAGATATTAAATAAACCAGGAGTTGGGAGACGTGACTCGTCCGGGAATAAGACACACTGACCAACACCTAAGATCATGGATGACATCTTTTATTCTTAACGCAGCTTGAAACATCCAACGCCCGCCAGATCCACTACTAGTTCCATGAAATACATGTATTTTTTAAAACATCAACAAAAGTTGAGCGAGTTTGTATGTTTGTTGTGTGTATGAATAAACCTTTGAAAACATTGTAAGTATGTATAAAAGTTTGTAAATCCCGCTATGAAAGCAACAAGGAAAAACATATCATTAATGGTTTGCAAGGCCATTAATATGTGTGACGTGATGCAGGAAGGCTCAAACCTAGCAGACTTTGCATCGGGCTTCCGGTTGTAAGACATAGTCAACCCATGGGCCAAACCCTGGTCCAACATGGGCGGGGCTCGCTACACCCAAATAGATCTATCACTCATGTCCCTCGGTCCTACAACGAGGATTAATGGTCTTAAGCGTCATACCCACCACTCACATGATCTAGCAGTACCCTTCCTTAGCTAACCATACCAAATAGTAACGTTTGTAAACAGTTGTAACATGTACTTCACCCCCGGAGTTATAAAACTGAAAACAGTTAAAAGAAAAGGGGGTCACGAAACTCACAGTCTTGCATCTTTAGTCACCGTAACTCAAGCTTCTTCGGATAAAACACGACTACCTACAACGTACTAATGTCTATTAGATGAGCGGGTCGTGCCTTGACTTGGTATTAATGTCTTTGAGTTACGTTTCTTCATATCTTCGATATTATTCCAAGTTATATAATTATTTGTTAAAATAATCAGTATTTTAACTTAAATTATATTTATTAAATTTTGGAATAATTGTTAAACCATATTGTTGTAACTTAAAACTTCCCCAAGTATTTATGCTTGTATTTCCTTCTCAAGGATGGGGGTATCTTATACATGTGTATTTTTGCTATGTTTTGGGGTCGTATTCCGGTGTGTATTTATACGTACGAGAATACGTATTTTTACTGTATCCCTTAAGTATTCTTATACTTAATTTCATAGTAATTATTCCGGAATATTATCTTTAACAAAAATCCAATATATATTTCCAAAATATATATTTTGAGGGATTTTACTTAGAAAAATTATTTATAATTTTTCGTTGACAAAAATACTTGTATTTTCTCATAAGTTCAAAAATAATATATTTTCAAGTCCAACTTGGAAAATATATTTAAACTCATTTTCTTCCAAAGATGATATGTTTCATATTTATTTGAGAAAAAATATATTTCTCCCAAAAATATTGTATTTCATGTTTGTGTAAGAAAATATATATTTCTTAAAAATAATATATCTTCCAAAAATTTCAAGAAAAATATATATTTCATACTTGCCAAAAATAATATATTTTTCTCTTGTCAAAATATGATATATTCTTGTAGTAATTGTAAAAATCATATTTTTACTTCCTTGGTGTCCAAAATATTATTTACCAAAATATTCTTTGTGAATAAATTCTTTCGGAATATTTCCTAAGTCCTATATTTCATAGTTCGGTTTCACCAATATTTTGTGTAAGTGTGTATATTTATTCCTTGGAATTTTGGTAATATCTTGGATGGTAATTCTTGGTATTGTGTGAGTTATATTATTTCAAGTCCTAAAATAATATAACTAATACACAAAATATACAAATAATCACACACATGGTGTCTTCTAAATATATATTTCCTAAATACATATTTAGTCACTTTTATTTATGAAAATCAACCTCCAATAATTATATTTTTGTAACAAAATCTATGGCAAAGTTTTTGTAACAATTTATGGTTAAAAATACACTTGTAAGTGTAGGTTAATAAATATTTTTCTAAGTGTTTGGATTTTTAGAAAATTTTGCCATAGTTTCCCCTAAAAATGGAGGTTTCCATGCTTTCAAGCATATCATTTTCTTTTGTAAAAATCAACACAGACGATTCACAATCATCAACAAACAACCTTACTTACCAATTTTGCCAAAATCATGAATATTCTACTACTTCATGAACTTAAATATTTGTAAAATTTTGTAGTAACTTACTAGTATTCTTAGTAAGTCTTGTTACCCTTTAAATTGTGGTTGGTTCTTTAAAAACTTCATTTTTAAAGAAGTTATATGTTTACAACTTCTTGTTACATTTTCTAAAAATATTTCTTTATACATTCTTCTTTTCACACAAGTGTTTTTACACTTGTTTAACCACTAAAAATAAGATTTGTTTATGTAAGAACCAAGATTAAATGAAACTTATATTTTTAACTTGATTTCTTTAGAAATCCTTCATGAAATTCTTAGATCCATATGATTAACAACTTACTTTGATCATTATTTTTCAAGAAATCAAAGTATTCTTTCAAGTTCAAGATCTTCATGTGGATGATCTATCATCCTACAACATTTCTACTTTCACATCTTCCTAGATTATGTTTTTAATCATGATCTAGCAAGATGTTATGATGATCAACATCATTTCTACAAACAATCAATGACCAACAAGTATAACAACTCATATTCATCAAGATTACTACATTAAACATGCTTATGTTCAAGTTTACTTCTTGTGATCTTTAGTGTTCTTGATGATTATCATTATGTTTCTTCTTTTAACCACTAAAAATAAGAGTAAACTAGTAAGATCAAGACTCTTACCACTAGCACAAGGCTAGGGATGATCAAGTGAAGAAATGAGATGGATAAAAGCAAACAAGAGAGGTTTTTGAACTTCCACAAGCTCCTAGCTTCTTTGTATGATCTCTAGCACCCTTGTGAGTATGTAGAATATATGAGAATAGATGAATGAAGGTGTGTATGGGTGTGGGTGATCTCGGCCGAGAGCTCAAGAGAAGGGAGAGAGAGTTGTGTGTTTTTTGTGAGAATGAAGATTATGAGTTGGTGTCTTACATACTCTTTTATAAACCAATCTCATGTATCCATCCATTGTGTAATATGTTCTAATTAGAGAAACAAGATCCAATTAAATATTGAGATAAAATCTTGGAGTATGGAGGGGGTATGGGCTGATTACTAGGTGGGGGGGGGGGGGTAGTAGGATAGGTTTAACTAGTTTAGTTAGTTTAAGGTAAAAATTCAAGTATTAGTTAGTTATGTTAGTTACTAGATATTTATAGGGTGTTATGATGTTCGGAGACCATAACTAGCTTGGAAATGTTAAAACAGTGCTTCTAGTGTAAATTTGGTGTTTCGAGTGGTGTCCGGTTGTTCGGTTGGTTACTGGTTCGTTAAGGTGCTAAACTTGCAGTTTAGTGTGCTTTATGTACCCTTTTGTGACACTTTTAATTCCTGACACTTAGGAAAGCATTCAGGACCATTTAACCATATTTCTGCATGATATTAGATTGTTAAAATGTTGATTTTTGCTGAATTTTGCTGAATTCAGCACTTTGGGTGAGTTTTAGGCACTTTCCGGCACTTAAACTATCACTAATAAGGCAGTTTTGTGATCCTTACTTTCCTACACGCTACACTAGTGTGGTGCTTAGTTTCTGGCTCATTCTGTGTCTCAATGCACTGTCTGTCTACGTGCTGAGTTCTGTCAGCATTTTCCTGGTTTACCAGATAACCGTGCTAACTGTACTTAATGCATAATTTGAGGCAATAAAGCTTTCATGCAATATTGGTATGATATTAAACAATGTATGATGCACATGTATGTATATGACAATAATCAGAAAGCCGTTAATTGCAAATTCAGCTCAGTCATTAAGCATTAATCATGGTTAATTGATTGTACGGATACCGGGATTTTTGACAGTTGTCACAGAAGTAGGAAAGGAAATCGAAAATAGCTTATCTGGTTTTATTGATAAGATCCAAAACACGTACTATCGGTAGTCGATGAAAGAATCAAGAAGTTGGAAGATAGCACCAACATAGCTAAAGAGAAATCGGGAGGGCGCAAGGGCTGCTCATACAAGGAATTTATGGCATGTAAACCACCGCTTTATAATGGAGAGGTGGATCCGATAATATGCCAACGATGGTTAAGCGATATTGAGGGGGTGTTTGAGAGAACCCACTACGACACGAACGACTTCGTAGCTTATGGTACGGGTCAGCGGCATCAGATTCCTAATTGATGGAGAAAGGTCTGGTGGCAAGAAAATCTGCTTCTAGGAGGTTGTCAAGTGTTTTCGCTCGACGATTCCATTCTTGGGTGATTGGTTTGGCCCTTGTTCCTGTAACTCGAATCTTAGCCCGGTATATCCCATTATAGTTTTACACCATTATGAACCTTATGCCTTTTTTACTCTCTGATCGAGGTTCTCGGCATTGAAAAATCTTCGTAAACTAAATCACACGTGTATATGTTGACATTTAAGAGATATATAGTCAAGAAAATCATGAGCAATGGTGATATATATGTGGATTAGACACCAAAAAATAAACACTCAAAAAATGGCTACAATTTAAGGAATGTGTTTAGTGACGGCATCAGATTCCTAATTGATGGAGAAAGGTCTGGTGGTAAGAAAAGCTGCTTCCAGGAGGTTGTCAAGTGTTTTCGCTCGACGATTCCATTCTTGGGTGGTTGGTTTGGCCCTTGTTTCTGTAACTCGAATCCTAGCCCGGTATATCCCATTTTAGTTTTACACCATTGTTAACCTTACGCCTTTTTTACTCTCTGATCGAGGTTCTCGGCATTGAAAAATCTTCGTAAACTAAATCAAATGTGTACATGTTGACATTTAAGAGATATACAATCAAGAAATTCAAGAGCAATGGTGATATATATGTGTTTAGTGACGACATCAGATTCCTAATTGATGGAGAAAGGTCTGGTGGTAAGAAAAGCTGCTTCCAGGAGGTTGTCAAGTGTTTTCGCTCGACGATTCCATTCTTGGGTGGTTGGTTTGGCCCTTGTTCATGTAACTCAAATCCTAGCCCGGTATATCCGATTTTAGTTTTACACCATTGTGAACCTTACGCCTTTTCTACTCTCTGATCGTGGTTCTCGGCAATGAAAGATCTTCGTAAACTAAATCAAACATGTATATGTTGACATTTAAGAGATTTATAGTCAACAAAATCAAGAGCACTGGTGATATATATGCGGATTAGACACCAAAAATAAACACTCAAAAAATGGCTACAATTTAAGGAATGTGTTTAGTGACTGCATCAGATTCCTAATTGATGGAGAAATGTCTAATGGCAAGAAAAGCTGCTTGCAGGAGGTTGTCACATGTTTTCGCTCGACGATTCTATTCTTGGGTGGTTGGTTTGGACCTTGTTACTATAACTCGAATTCTAGCCCGGTATATCCCATTTTAGTTTTACACAATTGTGAACCTTACGCCTTTTTTACTCTCTGATCGAGGTTCTCGGCATTGAAAAATCTTCGTAAACTAAATCACACGTGTATATGTTGACATTTAAGAGATATACAGTCAAGAAAATCAAGAGCAATGACGATATATATGCGGGTTAGACACCAAAAAATAAACACTCAAAAAATGGTTACAATTTAAGGAATGTGTTTAGTGACGGCATCAGTTTCCTAGTTGATGGAGAAAGATCTGGTGGCAAGAAAAGCTGCTTGCAGGAGGTTGTCATGTGTTTTCGCTTGACGATTCCATTGTTGGGTGGTTGGTTTGGCCCGTGTTCCTGTAACTCAAATCCTAGCCCGGTGTATCCCATTTTAGTTTTACACCATTGTGAACCTTACGCCTTTTTACTCTCTGATCGAGGTTCTCCGCAATGAAAAATCTTCGTAAACTAAATCACACGTGTATATGTTGACATTTTAGAGATATAAAGTCAAGAAAATCAAGAGCAATGGTGATATATATGCGGATTAGACACAAAAAATAAACATTCAAAAAATGGCTACAATTTAAGGAATGTGTTTAGTGACGGCATGAGATTCCTAATTGATGGAGAAATGTCTGGTGGCAAGAAAAGCTGCTTCCAGGAGGTTGTCAAGTGTTTTCGCTTTACGATTCCATTCTTGGGTGGTTGGTTTGGCCCTTGTTCCTGTAACTCGAATCCTAGCCCGGTATATCACATTTTAGTTTCACACCATTGTGAACCTTACGCCTTTTTACTCTCTGATCGAGGTTCTCGGCATTGAAAAATCTTCGTAAACTAAATCACCCGTGTATATGTTGACATTTAAGAGATATACAGTCAAGAAAATAAAGAGTAATGGTGATATATATGCGGATTAGACACCAAAAAATAAACACTAAAAAATGGCTACAATTTAAGGAATGTGTTTAGTGACGGCATCAGATTCCTAATTGATGGAGAAAGGTCTGGTGGCAAGAAAAGCTGCTTCCAGGAGGTCGTCTAGTATTTTCGCTCGGCGATTCCATTATTGGGTGGTTGGTTTGGCCCTTGTTCATGTAACTCAAATACTAGCCCGGTATATCCCATTTTAGTTTTATACCATTGTGAACCTTACGCCTTTTTTACTCTCTAATCGAGGTTCTCGGCAATGAAAAATGTTCGTAAACTAAATCAAACGTGTATATGTTGACATTTAATAGATTTACAGTTAAGAAAATCAAGAGCAATGGTGATATATATGCGGATTAGACAAAAAAATAAACACACAAAAAATGGCTACAATTTATGGAATGTGTTTAGTGACGGCATCAGATTCCTAATTGATGGAGAAATGTCTTATAGCAAGAAAAGCTGCTTGCAGGAGTTTGTCATGTGTTTTCACTCGACGATTCCATTCTTGGGTGGTTGGTTTGGCCCTTGTTACTATAACTCGAATCCTAGCCCGGTATATCCCATTTTAGTTTTACACCATTGTGAACCTTACGCCTTTTTTACTCTCTGATCGAGGTTCTCGGCATTGAAAAATCTTCGTTAACTAAATCACACGTGTATATGTTGACATTTAAGAGATATACAGTCAAGAAAATCAAGAGAAATGGTGATATATATGCGGATTAGACACCAAAAAATAAACACTAAAAAAATGGCTACAATTTAAGGAATGTGTTTAGTGACGGCATCAGATTCCTAATTGATGGAGAAAGGTCTGGTGGCAAGAAAAGCTGCTTCCAGGAGGTGTCAAGTGTTTTCACTCGACGATTCCATTCTTGAGTTGTTGGTTTGGCCCTTGTTCCTGTAACTCAAATCCTAGCCCGGTGTATCCCATTTTAGTTTTACACCATTGTGAACCTTACGCCTTTTTTACTCTCTGATCGAGGTTCTCGGCATTGAAAAATCTTCGTAAACTAAATCACACGTGTATATGTTAACATTTTAGAGATATATAGTCAAGAAAATTAAGAGCAATGGTGATATATATGCGGATTAGACACCAAAAAATAAACATTCAAAAAATGGCTACAATTTAAGGAATGTGTTTACTGACGGCATGAGATTCCTAATTGTGACTCGTTCCTTAGTCAAAACCCGGCTTGAAAACTGATTTTTACCGGAAAACGGGCCGATTGACGGATCCAAACATGAAACCTCACCATAACAACTCGTCGGTTCGAGAAGGGGTGGTTCCCAGCCGATCGAACGAGCTGGGTTGGTATGTTTCCGTTGTTTGACACGTCATTTGTACCGTCCCCGTAACTCTAAACTTAGAAAATCTCACAAAACTTCACTCACTGATCGTCTGTCCGGATGGCCATCCGATCGGATGACCATCCGTCCAGAAGATCTGACTATGTTGACGCTTGTTTATTTTACAGGACACTATGATCACGACGTTAGAAACTTTAACAGTTCACAAACTTTACCCACTGTTCGATTGGCCATCCGTTAGAATGGTCATCCTTCCGGATGACCATCCGTCCGGATGACCATCTGCTTAGGTATACTATCAGACACTTTTGCTCGATTTTCGCACCGCTCGACACTCTGTTCCCAACCGGGTCAGTTCTTAGAGGACTTATGCTCTGTTCCCCGCACGCAGGCTGATCCAGCACTCCCTTCGATCCAATTTAGCAGTGTTTGGTTATAAGCACCCACTGTGAGTATACTCGATCCCTTTTTGTTTTAAACACTTTTGGGATGCAACATGTATTCTATTATCAAGACACTTGACACTTGAAACTTGAAACTTGAAATTATTTGAAACATACTCTATCCTCGTTAAACATGAAACTTGAAACTTGATACTTGATACTTGAGACTTTTTTATGCTATGTGAACGTTTAATCCTTGTGTGTAGTTCCGCCTTAACAATAGCAGCGCTATAGGGGTAATGCACCTCTCCGTTAGTCTTTGGGGTATTGTTAGGAGGAGACATTTAACCTCCCGTTAGTCTTTGGGAAAGGCATTTTAATGCATTGGAAACTTGGGCTATCACTTGGACTGCGTAAACTAGCATGGTGAAACTTATTCTATGTTTACATCATGGATATGAGTTCTTTTAAACTATTATGCTACGTATCCTAACGTGTATGCTCGCCAACATTTTTGTTGATAGTATTTTAATACATGTTGCAGGTTGATAGTAGCTGAGGAAATCAAGAAACAAGCTAGGATGATGCCTAGAAGCTCATCTTAGTTAATCAATAAATTTTGAACATTATTTGAAACATGATGTAATATGACTCTTTATGTGGTTATGGATCGTGTTGACCTTTAGACAATATTATGAATTTAAATAATTTATATTGAAACTAATAGTGTTGTGGAAATCTCTTGAGCAATCTGAATCGCTTAGTGCCGCGCCCCGATGTTTCCTCCATCGGTTGGGGTGTGACACCTGACCACTTGTGGACTCGTTAATTTGTGCTCACACTGTGCAAGAGCCTGCTTAAGGGTGGACGGTATGGTTCGGTGAGTGGCTTCGGGGATTGCTTTCACCGATCGGTGATCCATTTCCGACAATTATTCGGTGAGCGGGGAATGGGTATTTCTGTGTATACTCACCGCTGCGGGAAGAGGAGGGAAGGAGGAGAGAGAGAGGGTGGGTTAATAGTGGGCCCCATCCTTTTTTAACCAATCACATTTTTTTTTATTTTAAATTCTTTACCACTCTCCATGTGTTTGAACCATTGCTAGTGATTGAGTGCAAAATAGGGAGTTGAATGGGGACTTGACATGACATGATATTATTGGCTAAAGAATAACTCAAACACCCTAAAGTGATTGAACCAAACCCTCCACCCTAAAATTGTTATGATCTTTGTCAACATTCAAAACATCATTTCTTTCCCTAAACTAACACTTGGCTGCATATTCATATTAATTAATGGTATAGTGTGCTAAAAGAATATATTAACACATAGCACTAAAAAAGATACCAATATTTGAATTGAATTTGAATTGAATTGAATCAGAATGATCAGTGATAGTGAATAAAAAATGGGTCTCACCTGAAATGCAATATCAAACTGCTCACAAGGGACAGTATAATAATTCATTAAACTGATAACTTTCATAATTTTCCTATCAAGCACTTGAATATATTTCTAGATTCTAATTGATTTTACCATGTATATTGAATTTTCTACGCCTCGCTTGTAGTATGCGCATATAATGTATATATGTGTGGGCGTTCAGGTGGTAAAAGTGAAAGTGCACTATTTTTAACATTATTTTACTAATTTCGTGAAAATAACGTTAAAAGAGAAGGATGGTTAATCATGCATCATGTGGTGGCGTTGATAGCCGAAAGACAGTGTGTCTTAATTGCTAAGTGTTATGTGCCTTATATCCAATGCTTGATGCAAAAACTACTATCGAGTCGGGTGTCTCACTGGAAGCAACCTCTCTATTCATACAGGGTAAAGGTTAGACTATCTACATATTACCCTCCTCAGACCCTACCTAAAGTTTGCTATTGACGGGATTTACCGAGTATGATGAAATCTTCCTTTAATAAATTTGTGAATATGTATTTTAGCTACATTATTCATTTTTCCTTTTATAGAATATGTTTTTACAACAAAAAAAATAAAAAAAATAAAAAAATGTAACTATATTCATTTTTCCTTTTTATCAAATATGGTTTCACTCCCCAAAGCATGTTTTGGGGATAATACGAGGATGCCCCTTAATGGTGTATTTTTTTTTTTTTTTTTTGGTTTTTTTTTAACGGCTAACTGTTTTCCATGTGTAAACCCACTCTTTTGGAGCTATGTCCAAAGGTCGACTACTCGACCACCGCTAGAAAGCATAGCACACCCCAAATGTTGGACGATGCCCTTTATCAAAAAAATATATATATATATGGTTTTACAACAAAAAAAAAATAGTGTATCACTAGAATTCCAAACAACAAAAGGGTTCTAGAAAAATATTCTGCACCAACATTAAGAAGGTAAACTTCCATAAATTTAGGCAATTAATTAATGATAAATAACATATACTTTAAGACATAGGTTCATTATCGTAAAAAAAAAATAAACAATTTCTAAATATTTTGGATTGTTTAAACAATTCCATCCACAAATTAAGAATGGCATATCATTTAAGTAACTTAATATTAAATCTTAATAATTGTTAATTATTCAGTTTCCTAAAAACGTCAAAAGAAATATTATAATTTTCGGGTGTAGTATTTGTGTGTATCCCTATCATTCTTGGAATATTTTTAATTTACAATGAATTTACCATTTACAATGAATTTACCATATTGTTTGTTCTCTCTATATATATAACAGAGTTGTTTTCTTATATGCTCATGTACTAATATACCCACATCAATAACAATGAAGAATTTATTTTTCTTGTTTTTCTACCTTGTTATCACAGCCAATGTCTCTCTAATTGGAAGCACTAAAATCACACCTCTGATATCTAACACAACAAAAAAGACTTGCTTGTTTCACTATTGGACTGTTTATATTTATAATGAGATTATGGATCCTATCACAGTTCATGTACAATCAGGCGACGATGATCTCGGAAATCACACGCTTGCATCAAACGATAACCAAAATTGGAGCTTTTGCGAGGGTGCCACGTTCAAGACCCTATTTTATGCCCATTTTTATTGGAATTCAAGGATTGCTTTTTTTGATGTTTATACCGATCATATAAGTGATACATATTGCACAAAAAGGGAATTTCGTAAACCAGGAAGATGTTTTTGGTTAGTTAAAGAAGATGGGTTTTATGTGGGGGATAATCTTCGTCCATATACCAAATTACATGATTGGTAATGTATTTTGTGTTTTTATTAATATACTAAATAATAAGGTATTGTGTCTAGTTTTTCAAATTTTGAATGAAGATTCTATTATATAAAATCAAATGAGTTCTACCATTCTTTATACCGGAATATGTATGTATGTTTGTTTTCTTTAAAATATACTAGGCTATTGCGTGCGTTCAACGCGGTTTGAAAAATGAAAATAAATTTATTTGTTGAAATTTAAGATGGTGTAAAAAACAAATACATGGAAGAAAGAAATAACAAATCATTTAAATTTCAGTAAAAACTTCCTTGTAAACCACATTGGTTGTTTTATTTGTAACATTTCCATCTTTATCTAGTATAGGTAACTTGACACTGGCTTTGCTTTTTTACTCTTGGCAATGCGACATATAATTGACCATGTGAGAAAACTGGATATTTGAAATACAATCCAACCCTTGATAGAGATTGTCCTTGACTTTTGTTTATCGTCATTGCGAAAGATACAGATATCGGGAATTGGCGCCGTTGAAACTTGATAGGAATCCTTCTATCAGATGGCGTCAAACTGATTTGTGTAATGTATGTTTGTGTCCCTGTGTTTCCTCCAGATATAATCTCATCTTCTATAACACGTCTGTTAAGTTTAGTAATACGTAATCTCGTACAATTGCATAAACCATTCTGTTGATCGACGTTACGAAGCAACATTACAGGGACACCGACTATAAGTATTAGAATTGATACAATTAATAAATAAGGATTACTATAACTGTAATACTTATTTATAAACATATGCAATAGATGGAACATAGAGGTAAATGTGTAATTTTATTAAAACTAGGTTTTTTTTACGTCGCGCGTTGTCGCGAAACGGAGCAAATCATAATGTAAAACAAACGTTATTTGAAAATGTAGCATGTTGTTTAGAAAGCCTAACCGTTATAATCGGTTCAGATGATATCATCGTACCATATTACGATACCAAATAAATATATTTTTTGAAATATAAATTCGTTTTTAATAAAACTTATACTGATCGAGGCTAAAAATTAAACAAAACTACGTACTTAAGCTTAAAAAAATAACGAACATAAGTTATTAAAGAAATATCAAAGTAATTGAGAAAGCAAAGATGAATTAAAAAAAAAGAGAAAAGAATTATTAAAACAAAAAAATGATAAAGGGAATATGGTGTTAGAAAAAAAAATGAAAATACGTTAAAAGCTAAAAGTAAATATAATAATAAAAAAATTGAAAATATGTTAAAAGTTAACGGTAATTATATAAAATAATATATTGATATAATAAAATATCAAAAAGCTACATATTATGGGTAAACTGCCATTTTGGTCCATGAGGTTTGGCCAATTTTGCCACTTTAGTCCAAATTTCAAACTTTTTTTTGGTCCCTATGGTTTCGTTTTTGTTGTCATTTTGGTCCAAATTTCAAATTTGACCAGATTCCCCAATTTAAACCCCCTTGTTTTTTACTCAGGGGTATTTTCGTCATTTTAGGCTTTATTTTAACTGATTATCAATTAAATTTAATAAAAATAAATTATTTCATCTTCCCCAATCTGAAACTCAGTCTCTCTCTCCTCTCTCTCTCTCTAAACTCACCAGCCTTAACACCCAAAAATCAACTCCACCATTTTCTCCGGTGATCTTTCTCTCCACAAAACCCTAACAATCGCATAAAATATCCACCAAATCCCTACAATTACCCCTACAAATCCACTATAATCATGTTCAATTCACTCAAATGGATCGGAACCGGACAGAGAGTCCGGTGTACACCCGACAATGGAGCAACACTGATTCATCTTCTCCGGCGATGTCACCGGTGAACAGTTAGAGAGAGAAACAAAGGGTTTCGTTTCACCGGTGAACAGCTAGAGAGAGAAACAAAGGGTTTCGCTTGTACCGGAATCACCCACCACCACTGTCTCCCCTCCACCACGGTACACCCACCACCATCGTCTCCCCTCCACCACCGTACACCCTCCACCACCGTACACCTCTTTCCACTTTTCCCACCATGGATTCCGGCAACTTCACCTCTGGTAAAAGCATAAAACCACAACCGGCGGCGATGTAAATTTAAACACATCCCGATTCTCCAACCGCTGCCGTCAGAGCATCGTCGCCATCAGAGCATTGTCGTCATCATCGGAGTACTAAAATTCAAACACCTCCCCGACCAAATATGGAGGTTTGATGGAAGGATTGGAGTTTGTCGATCAGATCTAAGGTGGTGGTGGTGTAGTTGTGGTGCGGTGGTGTTAATGGAGGTGGTAGGGGGTTCTATATATATATATATATATATAGAGAGAGAGAGAGAGAGAGATTGCAGGTGTGTGTGATAGAGAGAGAAGAGAGAGAGACAAAGGGTGTTTAGAGAGAGAGACAGTGTGCGCAGAGTGGAGAGAGAGAGAAAGAAAGAGAGAGGGGTTTTATTAAATTTAATTGATAATCAGTTAAAATAAAGCCTAAAACGATGAAAATACCCCTGAGCAAAAGGACAAAACAGGGGGGTTTAAATTGGGGAATCTGGCCAAATTTGAAATTTGGACCAAAATGGCAACAAAAACAAAACCACAGGGACCAAAATGGCAAAAGGTTTGAAATTTGGACTAAAGTGGCAAAACTGGCCAAACCTCAGGGACCAAAATGGTTTACTCACATATTATTTTAAAATATAAATTACTATTCATGTTATATATATATAGTATATATATATATATATAATACATGGTTATGGTTATCAAGCTTGAAAAAAAAACCCTTGAATTAACTGTGAACCTTAAGTAAGCACCCACTAATGTAATGTTTTCACATGTCAAATATTAAAGTCAAACATGTTAATGTTTTGGTTCTTGGAGTATTAAAATTTTGAATTCATATTGCTACATTTGAAGAATATATTATAGTGTATGATGCCAAATCAAGTTTTCTCCAAATATTAATTCACCACAATGAATATGAAGTTACATTCATGCATATTTTGACCACAAAAGTCAACCTACATATAACACGTGTGCATATTGGATTGAGGTTCTCCGCAGGCACTACGACTACCAGACTTCATTGATGCCTTGAAAAGGGGTGTAAAATTTATTGGATTGGATTGGGAATATATTTAAGCGGACATATAAAAAAGAATTAGGGCTAAAATCCTTACCGGTGTATATTTGTTGAAAAGGGGTGTAATTAATACTTGGTATGTTTTATGGAGAATACTAGGTTAATGCCCGCATAATACGCGGCTTCAACCAAAACCATATTATTTACTTTGAAATGAAATGTTGTGTACAAATACATGCATTGGAAGAAAAAAACATAAAACTATTCAAATGCCGGAAAAAACTTTCGTGTAGACTACATTTGTTGTTTTACTCGTTACATTCCCATCTTTGTCTAGTATAAGCAACTTCACACCGGCTCTGCTTTTAACTCTTGATAACGCAACATAAAGCTGACCATATGAGAAAACTGGATATTTCAAATACAATCCAACCCTTGATAGAGATTGTCCTTGACTTTTATTTATAGTCATTGCAAAACATACATTTAAGGGGAATTGTCGTCGTTGAAACTTGATAGGAATTCTTTTATCCGACGATGTCAAACTGATTCGTGGAATAAACGTTCTGGTCCCTATGTTTCCATCGGATATAATCTCAGCCTCTGTAACACGTTTATAAAGTTTAGTAATCCGTAGCTCGTACCGTTGCATAAACCATTTTGTTGATCAATATTACGAAGCAACATTACAGGTACACCAACTTTAAGGACTAATCGATGATTAGGCAGACCAGAAATTTTAAGACCATTCAGAACATCGGGAGAATATAGTCTCGCATGTGCTTCGTTCTTTCCTTTATCATTTTGACAAATACTATCAGAACTTATATACTCCACTTCATCGCCAGGAAACGAAGCAAGCAATCTTTCATTAATTTCTTAAACAACCTCGTTTGTTGGTGCCAATATAGCTCTTTCAGCAAACAAATCTTTCTCTTTGTACAGTTGAAGAAGTGAAGGATATACAAAGTAGATCAGATCTGACATAGGATCCTCAGAGCACTTGATTAACAAATCTTCAGGAATATCTATAACCACCTGACAATCATCACTGTCACCAATCTTTCCCTCGCCCAACTCGAGTAACCAATTCGCAAAAGCTTTAATCTCTTCTGTATCAGATGCGTTCGCTCCTACGGTTAACCTCATGTTTTTGGTTAACGTAAGGACCTTGCAACTACTCCAAATATATGACGAAGTGATTGAAGCATTAACGATTTCTCGCCTGCTGCCATTTGGTACAACCGGAAGTATCTGTTTAAAGTCACCACCGAACACCATAACTTTACCACCAAAGGTCATGTCACATTTGAAGATATCTTTCATTGTCCGGTCAAGTGCTTCAAACGCATGTTTATGATTCATCGGTGCTTCATCCCAAATTATCAATTTCGTTTTCCTTAATAAATCAGCAATGTCATCGTCCGGTTTAATAAAACACATCGAGCTTTCTGTTAAATTCAAAGGTATATGAAACCTTGAATGTGCAGTACGGCCACCAGGTAACAAAAGAGATGCAATACCACTTGATGCAACATTTAGTACAATATCTCCTTTACATCTAATGGATGCAGATAATGTCTTCCATAGAAACGTCTTACCAGTTCCTCCGTAGCCATAGACGAAGAACACACCACCAGCATTACTATTAACTGCTTCGATTATCTCATCAAACACTAAACGCTGCTCATCGGTTAGGCTACTTAAATTATTATGAAATTCAATGGTAGTAGCGCTTACATCGTACCGAAGCTCGTCAGCAATTAAACGGTTATCTGCTGAATATATTGACTCATTGTCGGGTTGAGGCATAGACGAAAACCGACTTAAACTTGATTTGTTACTTAATAAGTAACGCTCAATTTCCAGCAACGTTAGGTTCCTTATTTGTTCTTCTGGAAAAGACAAACCTATTACAATTATATAAAAAACAATTTAAATTATTAAAATTCTTATAAACAAAAAATGAACTTCATAAACACTTATATATAAGACATAACTGTGAAAATATTAAATAACATTTTGCGTACCTTCGATCCTCAAAAGCTTTTGGCGATTGTATAAAATACCATCCGAAAGGTACTCCCATGTGTTTTCCCAAACATGTTCCGGCCTTGATAATGTATTAGACGCCAACATTGTAGCAAACAGATTACGAAGATGGTATCCTGAACCTGTGTAGTAAGCCTCTTTGATAGCTTCTATATACTCATTGTCGTCGTCTAAAAGTCCTCTAGCGTAGCACACATCTCTAAATGTTGGGAAGACTTCTCCATTCACAGTACGAATCTCTTCAAAACACTTAGGACCTACTACCTTATTAAGAAGGATTCTTAAAAAAGTATGCATCGCCCATAGAAGGATTAACACCGTGAATTCGACCAATGGTTTTACCTATTATCCGTTTATCCCATATCCTTTCGTCCTTCTTCCAAACAAATTTAGTTGGGAACTCAACGTAAGTAAGGGTGCGCGCCAATGGATCTTTTTCGTTCTTTTCCATCCACCCCAAAAACATCGTAGAAGCAACAGATGGTTTTTGAAGAACACTATCAAAATCGTCATCAAGGCCGTATATAACGTTTTGTTTATCTGGTAGATGAAACGGAAGCCTGATTATGGATGGATAGCGGTAATGAACATCAAATGCAAATATGCGCCATGAAGCTTCGAACCCCGAGAGATATCTACAATCGTAATACTCTTTGATTTCATCTTTTCCATCTTCACGCTGACCTTCATCGGCATTTTGTACAAAACCAAATTCTGCCCTATCTGGTCCTTTGTTAATGTATTTAAACAAATACTTTATGGACGTAGCCTGGTTACACCATTCGACGTTAATGTGTGCTTGATAACGTCTCAATAGGGTTTTGCTATACGGAACCACGCTTCTGTTATCAAGCTGAATACCAGATTTCTCAACAAAAAAACCAGAATCGGCACGTCTATAGACAGGATAACCATTCGAATCTAGAGTAGTCTGATCACAGAACTTCTTAGGAAAATTCTTGGAACAGTTACCGTCGACCATACACGGAAAATTTGGTTTTGCAACACCATAAGGTCCGTGAATCATATAGTCGCTGACAAGAGTATATAGATCTGGATCTAAGTTTTTGTCAGGTATCTCAGCAAAAATAAAGTTGTCAACATGCTCAACCGAAGGAAGCTTGCTTTCGTCATTTAAGAACAGACAAATATGGGCATGCGGTAGACCTCGTTTCTGAAACTCTATGGTATAGACAACTGCAATAGGATAGTTAATATTAAAATACTAATTTTTTAAGTTATGGTTATCAACGTAGCAGACCACAAAAACTGTAATAAAGTAATTCAATTAAATGGATGCTTACCTGCCGATGCGTTGCCGAATAAAGATTTCTCTCGCAAGTCTTTCATGATTGCGTCAAGCTTAATTTTGAACAATCGGCATAAAATGTCCGGTCTATCCTCGGGATTAATGTTCGTGTTCTTCAGAAATCTTTTAATCTCCGGCCATTTCGGATTACAAGTGATCGTAATGAAAAAATCAGGGTAGCCAAACCATTTACAAATGGCCATCGCATCATAATAATTCTCCATCATATAACGCGATCCACCGGTAAACGAAGACGGTAGTAGTACGCGTGTGCCAACGTTTGACATATATGGATTACCATTTTTTCCAAGCTTTCTAAGGTTCTCATATGTCTCAGATCTCAGATTATTTTGCTGCAGACGTATGAATAGTAATCGTTCACTTTCAATCATCGTATACACGTCAACCAAGAACTGTTGCAAAAGTCTTCGAGCATTGAGAATCAAAGAGAAATGACTGACTCTATCTTGAACATGGTAAGCAAAAATACTCTCTCATTGTATATTTTGACTCTTTCTTCTTCGTTGATACCCTTCCTTCTCTATGAAGAATATCAACCCGGTAACCATCTTCACCAAAAGGGAAAAACAATGAATACTGAAGTGCGAGATACGGTGGATGAAGCTCGCTAATACGTTGTAGACCATCTTTCTTTGACTCAACAACTACGTCACGATTATCAAGAGCATCCTCAATGTCTCCAACAATAAGCGCAGCAACTTCGAACGATGTCGGTAGGTTGTATGTACGACCATCTTTAGACCTATTTGCCTTAAGCCGTAATTTTAAGTCAACGTGAGGATTATCAACAAACCGATCTCGTACACGCCTATAGGTTTTCACAAGCTGATTATTTGAATCTAAAATCAGCTTAAGGTACTCTATTAGTTTAGTGTCAAGCAAATCAGAAGTTGCAGAAGCTGGTTTCTTTGAGTTACTGTAATACAGTTGTAAACAAAAAGCGAAAGTATCAGTAAGTGTTTATGATGCGTGTGAAGTGTCGTATATTTTTAATGTATATTTTAAGCCCTTTAACACTTTTTAGCCAAGTTTTAAATTTTTAAAACACGCTATTTACTAAAACTAAACACACATATGGGCAAGTGCACCCATCGTGAGCGTAGTATAGTGTTGGCAAGATACCGAGGTCGTCCAAGGACACAAGAGCTTTTAGTACCGGTTTATCCTCAACGTCTAATCAAATCAAAAGTTTAGAAAAAGGTTTTAAACTAGAAAAATAAAACTAACTAAAATGCTGAAAAATAAAATAAAATAAAAACAGATAGACAAGATGAATCACTTGGATCCGACTCGTGTTTAGTGTAACCTTTGATTATTTCCGCACTTTTGCACTTTTTAAGAGATTATCTTAGTTATTGTAGTAGGCCCCTCTTCTGAAGGTGACGTTGCCCTCAACCCAGTAGTTTGAGTCAGCAAGGATACAATCCTAAAGGGTTGGATTATTGAAAGATAATTAATTAAGTTATTAATGCATATTGTGGTAGGCCCCTCTTCTGGAGGTGACGTTACCCTCGGCTAAGTAGTCTGAGTCAGCAGGGATATAGTCCTAAGTAGTTGGGTTAAAGTATTAATAGTAGTTTACATATGAGGGGATCAAGGAGTTCGGACCCCCGCCATCCAATACCAGTGCGTATTGAAGGAGGCCCTACTAAAGTTGACCCAGGTCCTTGCAGGATCTATACACTGAACAAGGCAAGACTCTTATCAAACCATTCCCTTAACCCCCGACCAGGTAGCCAACATACCTCCATATAGACCGTGGATATATGAATGGTGAAAATCTTTTATTTTATATAGATAGTAAAATAATGCCAAGACACCACGAACAAACGATAAGGAAGACTCACCTTCAACATAAGAAACTAGTTATTAAAGTCATTAATACAGAACCAAATAAAAAGTGCGAAAAGATTAAAAATAAAAAGTTTTACACTAGACACTTGTCTTCACCAAGCGATGTAAGAGACTTAGGCAAACATGCCTTTGATTGTCTAGAACTCTTACGATCAATTTTGGATCCCGAGACTACTCACACACTCTATGATGGATGATTGATGATGGTGGTGGATGATGGTGTTGTGGTAGTGGTGGAGTGTGGGTGAAGTGTGAGAGAGGTGGTTTGCCAAGGGATGGTTTGCAAATGAGCCAAGCACCCCTATTTATAGCCTGCACAGAAACTCGGACACGGCCCCGTGTCCATTGGGCACGGCCCCGTGTCCACCCGTCTTCTCTCCCTTCATTAAATGCAGTTTGTCTGCATTAGTTGACCACGCCCCCGTGTCTGCTGGGCACGACCCCGTGTGCAGAAGCGTATCTGTACTATCAAGATTTCCTCAGATTCTGCGAATCTTAGAGTTGACCACGGCCCCCTGCCCGCTAGGCATGCCCCCGTGGTGGGTGATAGAAGCTTCTACAGCTTTGTCTTTTCTGCAGACACTTGGGCACGCCCCCGTGCTCATTGAGCACGGGGCGTGTTCAGCCTTCTGTTCTCTTGTTTTGCTTAGGAAGATGATGTCGAGGGGTCGGGCATGACACGTTTTATTCCTTTTCTTGTATTTATGTTAGATTTAGCTGTCTTTTTGCTTCTTTTGTTTATTTGAGCTCTTTTAATCCTGAAAATACAAAAGGAAGACAAAAACACACTTTTTCCAACATTAGTACTAAAAAAGGGTTAGTTTAATGCCACATTTGATGTAATTTATATGTTGCATTTTGCACACATCAAATACCCCCACACTTGAATCTTTGCTTGTCCTCAAGCAAAACTCTTTATAATGTGTCTTTACACTCCCAAATGGAATGGGTAGAAGAGAAGGTTTTGGGCTTGTCATAGAGTGTTGGGATTTCCAAGATTCTTTATTAAGTTTTATTTTTATTTATTTACAATCCTATTCGTCATGATTTATTTAAAACATTACATAAGATAAATTACTTATTAGGGCATAACATGCTTCTTTAAAATTCCATTTATATACAAGTTCACATACCTCACGGGGGATCACTCAACACTCGGCCGAAGGTGTATTTTTGTGAAAACTCTCGAGAGCGGCATGGAACTTACTTCTACCATAAGCTTGCCAAGCAATCAATCCTCCTCCTTTTTAATTATATACCTTTGTAAATATCAAGAGGACTTTGGGGGAAGGGTTAGGCTTGGGTTAAAGGTTGGTGGCTGGGTTAGGTGTTAGTAGAAAAGGGCGAAAGGCGTAAAAAGCGTCGGTTCTCGTAAGACTTTTTATTTTTGTAACTTTTTATTTTGATGAAGCAATTCTTCAAACGAAGTTCTTTTTGATAAACTTGTTTGTTTATTTCTTTTGGCTTCATCATCATTTTTATTTTTCATCATAAGAATGTCATAAGAAAAACCGAGCTTTGTTACTAAAATAAAGGGTTTAAAATGAAAAAGGGTTTTGGTGGGTAAAAAGGGTGTTTGTTTTGTGGGTTAAGAAATGAAAAGGTTTAGGCTCAAAGGGGTTAACTAGGGGGATTTTGGGTAGGTGGTAAAAAAAAATAATGGTGTAGAAATAAAAAGGGTTAGTCCTAATGCCTCCATCATTTACTTACTCGGGTTTAAGTTGGTAAGGACCGGGAATGTATCGTCGTGGCAAGTTCTAGAGTTGTAAGAAACCAAGTGGCTATTCACACAAGAAACGAAAAATGAGCATTTAGTTTAAAGATGTGTATTTGTATGCTCAATAAAGGCTCAAAACTCACTTTTTGTGGGAATGAGTTTTTATGTGATCAAGTATATATAATCAAATTATAACTTGATTTGTCATGTCGTTTCATAATTTTCTTATGTTGGTTCTTTTTATCACGATGCTATCAGTTGTAAATTTGTAAAAATATAACCTTTTTAGAACTTGTAATTCCCAATTTAAACCTAGACAAGTAAAAAAATGAAAAATTTTTGAAAAAAAATTGGGGTGTTTAGCGGTTCCAATAGAGTTTTGTGTAAGGCTTGTAATTAGGACTTGCAAAATTCAAGGTTTTAGCATCCCCCCCCCCCACACACACACACTTAAATTACACATTGTCCTTAATGTGTCCCAAAAATAAGTTTTTAGGTTGATTGAATGTGTAAAAAGTTGTGAAAAAGCAAAAATTTATGTTACTGGCCGTCTGGACACAGCCCCGTGTCGGATGAACACGACCCCGTGGTCAGAGTGCCAGTAATAAGAACTTACAGAAGGTGGACACGGGGACGTGTCGGCTGAGCACGACCCCGTGTCTGGTAAAAATCTGCATAATTTTGACAAACAGCAGGTCTGGGGCAATGGGCACGGGGGCGTGTCGGCTGGACACGACCCCGTGTAGACAATCTGCAAAGGTGCAAAACAGGTTTCTGGCTTCGGTTTTGCTGTCCCGGCTTTAGTAGCACTAAGGTTTAGTACTCTAAGCCTCATATGTACCTGTTTTATCAATAAACACTACACCAAACCATAGCAAGCATCCTAAATTACCATTTTTCAAACATCCATACCACAAAGTTAAAATAAAGAAAATGCAGAACAGTAAAAAGTGTTAGAGGAAAGTAAATTGTTCAACACACGGCATGCAGGTCAAAAATTGTTTATGAGAATAAGGGGTTAACCTGTGGACCTCCAACCATGAACCGCTACCTCCACTCCTCCCGCCTAATCCATGTCCTCGTCTTCATCATCATCGTCTCCTCCGTGCCCCGCCATGTACTCCCGGATGTTCCCAATGTCATCCTGTATGTCGGATATGTTTCGCTCTATCGCTCCGACCCGGGTGTACGTGTTGCTGGCCATATTGTAGGTGTTCCTAGTGCACATGAGGTTTTCCTGCAATAAATCATGTAAACTTTGGAAGTTAGGAAAACCGCCTCCTTGAGAGGAGGACTGGCCCAGATCACCCTGGGGCTGGTAATGGTACTGAGGAGGAGGTTGGAAATGTGGTGCGTGGAGGACGAGTGCTTCTTGCGGGTTCCATGCATGCCCCTGGACTCTTTGGAAGCTGACCGTCCCGTCTTCTGCTTCGTAAATCAGGTTCATGGAGCGACAGATGGTCATGTCCACTGTTCCCGACCATGGGCTCTTTTCGAAAGACCTGGGCATGTTCACGAAATGCTTGAAGAGATGGTAGATCCATCCCCCAAAGAAGATGGGAGTCGGGGGAGTAGCAAGCTGGTTCCAATGCATGTTTCGGAGCAGGAGGTACGGAACATCAAGGTTGGTGCGGGTATGAATGCAGTGAAGGACTAGTAGATCCCTTAAACCTACAACACCGCTGCTATCGTGCCTCTGACTAAGAGAGTAAGTGAGGACCCATGGATGTAACGGTAAAGAGGGTCCCTCAAATTAGTGCTCTTAGTGCTGCTCGGATTGTAGTGGCCTTCTCCTATTTGTGCCCATACAGCTTGGCGGTCACTTTCCTTTATCTCGCGTAGACCGCCGGTGTTTTGTTCATCACCCGCATCTTCCTCCGCATACAACCCAACTATCGACCCAAACTGTGCTATCGAAATTGAGTACCTAGTCCCTCCACACCGGAATTCTACCCCATCATTATCGAATGGATCAGCTCTCGTTTTGAAAGCTAGTGTGCTATAGAATTCAAGGTTATATTCATGGACTGAACGAAGTCGAGTGCATAGTGCGGCTCTCAGCGGGCCGGTGACTAGGTTGTTGAATCGGTCTAGCTGGTTCACTGCTCCTAGAAGATCCATGCATATTGTTCGTGGGTATTCCTCTGGCCTGGTTCGAAGCACATCGTATCTTGCTTTAGCATCCAACTCATTTGCATTGAACCGTGTGAATTTCTTGGACATCTGAAAGGAAACACCAAACAATTAGCATGAAACAGTGAAATTTTTTGGAGAAAACTGAAAACAGTCGGCTGAACACGGCCCCGTGTTCAGCGGACACGCCCCATGTTGGTCTGAGTTTGGCTAGACACGCCCCCGTTCTCAGCGGGCACGGCCCCGTGTCCAGACGTCTGTTTCCTAAAAATCCCATTTTTCGACCCGGTCCCAAAAACTTGAAAATTTTTGGTCCAGTAGGGGCGGTTTTCCCCGAAAATGAAACCCCAAATGCCGTTTTTCCCAAAACAAACCGTTTACCCCTTCAATTTTATCTTTTTCGGTTTAAAAACAAGGGTTTGGGGTTTTTGTGAGAAATCGGGCAAATCTACGAACAATACAAGTTGATTTACTTCCTATAACACTTATCTATACTAATGCTAACAGATCTAAGCAAAAATTTGAGGTTCGATCCGGATGAAGTTCAAGAACCCTAGATTTTTCCCAAATTTTTGATGTTAAACTACATGCAAATGCTTAATCTAACTACTAATAATGATAGAATTATACCTTGATGTTGTTAGAAGTAGAGGAGATGTCGGAATCTTGAAGAAAAATCACCTGAACCAGAGAGTTTTCGGGGAAACGGGGCGTGTGGAATGAAGAAACTATTATGAAAAAGGGGTTTTATCCCGACAGTTGCACGGACATGGCCCCGTGTTCGGTCGAGTTTTGAATTTTTTTAGTGCTCGTGTGAGTGCCCTGTTTCCTAAAAACTTGGTTAGAAGACTTACCGATTTAGATGTCACCCTGCTTGCTTGAAACTTACCAGGTATGATGTTGATGCTTTCATTTTTCGATCGTTTAAAACGAGATTTCTTCATCCTCATCCTCAATGAATCCTTGATAGAGCTTTAGCCGTTGGCCATTAACCTTAAATGGATTCCCATTTCGAGATTTAATTTCTACTGCACTGTGTGGGAAAATATGGGTGATGGAAAAAGGTCCTGACCACCTAGACTTTAATTTACCAGGAAATAGCCGCAGTCGTGAATTAAACAACAGAACTTGATCTCCTACTCGAAATTCATTAGGTTTAATATGTTTATCATGCAAATTTTTCATTCTTTCCTTATAAATTTCGGAGTTAGAGTATGCATAATTTCTAAGTTCGTCTAATTCATTTAATTGACAAAATCAGTTTTTACTGGCAAATTCTAAATCTAAGTTTACATTTTTAATTGCCCAGTAGGCCTTGTGTGCAATTTCTACTGGCAAATGATAGTTTTTTCCATAGACGAGCTTATATGGGGTTGTACCTATTGTTGTTTTATAAGCAGTTCGAAAAGCTTATCGACCCATTCTTTTTTATTTAACCCTACGGTCTTTTCAAGTATTCGTTTTAAACCTCTATTAGTCACTTCGGCTTGTCCGTTTGTTTGAGGGTGATATGCCGTTGAGACCCGGTGATAGACCCCATATCTTGTTAAGATTTTTTCAAGTTGATGATTACAAAATGGGTACCTCTATCACTTATTAAAGCTTTTGGTGTTCCAAAACGCGAGAATAATCTTTTCACAAAATCTTACCACGACTCTTCCATCGTTGGTTGGAAGTGCCTCGGCCTCGGCCCATTTAGACAAGTAATCTACCGCCACAAGTATATATTTGTTTCCTTTTGACGGTAGGAAAGGTCCCATAAAGTCGAGTCCCCATACATCAAAAATTTCACAATCAAGAATGCCATTTTGTGGCATTTCATTTTTGGAAGAAATATTACCTGTTCTTTGGCAAGCATCACTTGTCTTGACAAGATTTTGGGCGTCTTTGTAAATGGTTGGCCAATAAAACCCTGAATCAAATACCTTTCGTGCTGTACTAGCGGCACCATGATGTCCTTCGTATGGACCTTCATGACAATGGCGGAGAATTATTCGTGCTTCACTACCATGTACGCATCGTCGGATGAGCTGATTGGCACACATTTTGAAAAGATAAGGATCTTCCCAAAACATAATGCTTCACATCGGCAAAGAATTTTTTTCTTTGATGATGTGGCCATCCTTTGGTAACTATACCGCTAGCTAAGTAGTTAGCATAGTCGGCGTACCATGGTTCTTCTCTGTATTCCACCATTTCCAAGGACTCCGTTGGAAATTTTTCATTGATTTGTTCATCCCTGGTTGCCTCCAAAGCTGGGTCTTCTAGGCGCGAAAGATGATCTGCTGCGGTGTTTTCTGCTCCTCTTTTGTCTTTGATTTCAATATCAAATTCTTGGAGGAGTTGAATCCACCGAATCAAACGCGGTTTAGCATCCTGTTTCTTGAAGAGATATC
This sequence comes from Helianthus tuberosus, assembly GCA_030545235.1. Classification (NCBI taxonomy): domain Eukaryota; kingdom Viridiplantae; phylum Streptophyta; class Magnoliopsida; order Asterales; family Asteraceae; genus Helianthus; species Helianthus tuberosus. Next base: position 41,322,107 of record CM060369.1, on the reverse strand, counting down.
GAATGGCTGCATGATCTGTATAGACTATTCTTTTAGAAAGAACAAGATAAGAACGAAATTTATCAAAAGAAAATACCACAGCTATTAACTCTTTTTCTGTTGTTGTGTAATTTTCTTGTGCATCGTTAAGTGTTTTACTAGCATAATAAATTGGGTGAAAATGCTTTTCTTTTCTTTGCCCAAGACTGCTCCAACTGCAAAGTCACTTGCATCACACATGATTTCGAAAGGTAATTTCCAATCAGGCGCTATCATGATAGGTGCATTGACTAGCATTTCCTTGAGTGCTACAAATGCTTGATTGCAATCCTTGTCAAAGATGAAAGGTGCATCTTTTTCAAGTAATTTTGTTAGAGGTCTTGAAATTTTATAAAAGTCTTTGATAAACCGCCTATAGAATCCGGCATGTCCTAAGAAACTTCTGATTGCTCTAACGGAGGATGGGGGCGGTAATCGAGAAATAGTGTCTATCTTTGCTCGATCAACCTTCATTCCTTCGCTTGAGAATTTATGACCGAGTACTATTCCCTCCGTTACCATGAAATGGCATTTTTCCCAATTAAGGGCGAGGTTGGTTTCCTCACATCGGGATAGCATTCGTTCAAGGTTATCGAGGCATTGGTCGTATGAATCTCCAAAGATAGAAAAGTCGTCCATGAAGACTTCCATTGTCTTTTCTATCATGTCATGGAAGATGGCCACCATGCAACGTTGAAAGGTTGCGGGGGCATTACATAGACCAAAGGGCATGCGTCGATAAGTAAAAGTTCCATAGGGACAAGTGAAAGTTGTCTTTTCTTGGTCTTCGAGTGCTATCGGGATTTGAAAGTAACCTGAAAAACCATCCAAGAAACAATAAAATTTATGACCGGATAATCTTTCTAACATTTGATCAATGAAGGGTAAAGGAAAGTGATCTTTCCTTGTTGCTTCATTTAATCGACGATAATCTATACATACCCTCCATCCTGTGACGGTTCTCGTTGGTATTAATTCATTCTTTTCTTTAGTTATTACCGTCATACCTCCTTTCTTTGGAACTACTTGGACGGGACTTACCCAAGGACTATCGGAGATAGGATAAATAAGTCCGGCGTCAAGTAATTTGATGACTTCATTTTTAACCACTTCTTGGACATTTGGATTTACTCTACGTTGTGGTTGTATTACTAATTTCTAGTCATCGTTCATTAAAATTTTGTGCGTGCACATGGAAGTACTTATGCCTTTAATATCTACAAGCTTCCAAGCGATCGCATTTTTGTGTTTTTTCAAAAGGGTAATTAATTTTTCTTTTTCTACCCTAGTTAATTTATGTCACACCCAGCTCGTAGCGGAAGCGCGAGGTGTGATCTGTTGGTTCTCATTGCATAACGATATAAGTAAACATACTAAATGAATAAAACATACTCCATTGCCGTTACCATATTTGTTCAAAACATGCGCAACATACATTAAGTTTATAATTTACAAACCATTCGAAAGAAAATAAGTTGTTACTATTTCATACATCCAAAACGAAAGTTTTAAACATTAAGGCTTTGTCCACTATAACACCGCAAAGCGGCAGTATAATAGATAAACCCTTCAAAAGATGGCACGGAGTCTTGATACTTGTTTCTTGAATTAGAATCCCTGACAAGGTCCACTAATTCCCTGAAATACATGTTTAAGTAGAAAAATCAACAAAGGTTGAGCGAGTTCATGTTGTTTAGTTGTGTATGATACACCCGAAAAATGTAGAATGTATTTGTATTTGAATCAAATATAGTATGAAAAGCGTCAATGAAATCGTGATCATTAATGTTTTGCAAGGACATTAATATGTGTGACGAAATAGGAAGCAATCCAACCCTAGACAATTTTAATTGTATCGACACCATGTCGTAGGGCAACAAACGCACTCCTAGGCAAATGAATGGCCATAAGTGGGGCTCGCCAAAACCCATTAGATCTAACCCTTTGTTCCTTGGTCCAAACTGGATTAATCGTGCTTCAGTTATGGCCCTAATTTCGCACATGATCTAAGGTGTTTCATTCCTTGACTTATCATACTTATTATACATGTATTTTCCCCGATAGTTGTAAAGCTTGAAAAGTATTTAAGATGAAAAGGGGACATGAACTCACAGTATCGCGTCAGTGAGTAGAAGTAAATATGATTTCACGTGCGGTAGTCCTGAACAGTGTTGCGACCTACAATCGTTGTTATATTTGTTAGACACTTCGGTCTTTGTAAATAACTTGAGTACAAGTCTTGTGTCTTAAATATGTTTAAGACTTGTATGTCTTTATTGTTCGTTGAACTTTGTATTTCTTTATAATTTATGTCATTGGACTTAGCCCAAGAAATTATGATATTGGGCCCAAATAGTGTTGGGCTTAAATAGTGTTGGGCTTAAATAGTGTTGGGCTTTTGGGCCCATAAGTTTGGTATTGGGCTTAGCCCATAAGTTATTGATATTGGGCTTAGCCCATGTATTTAGTTTAAGCCCATTTTAATAAAAATAGCCCATTTGAAAAATATAAGTCTTTCCTAAAAAAACATTTTTATAAAATTAACTAAATATACTTTTTAGTTAATAAAAACATAATAGTTTTTATAAGTTTCAAAATGTCCGAATTTCGTTAATGATAACGTAATTTTTGTGTCCGTGTCGAAAGATCGTCTAGATGTCGTATTAAGTCCTCGGATTGGTAATATGTCCATAAGTTCGTCCGTCGTCCGTTTTGACCATAATTTATGTCCGATTGTTCGTATTGTCCGTAACATGTCTTTAAGGCATATTTATATGTAGTTTTGTAAGACTTTAATTCTAAAGTCTCTTGAGTTTATTATCACCATTTTAATCAAGTTCCTATCTTTGATATATATATAACTAATACACCAATTATTACATGTCATATAACTTGTTAAAATGAACAAATATATATTTTCTAAAAAAATATATATATATTTATCTAATCTTTTCTTTTTATAAAAACATTTCTTTAAATCTTTGTAAATCTTGTAAAGATTTAACCAAAATGATAGTTTTTATAACATAAAGTTTTTAAGAAAAATTTGCCATATAACCTTTGTTTTAATCACTTTGCCATGTTTAATAAACATATCTTTTTCTTTTCAAATCAACATCAACAATTTACTCATAATTTTTATAAACAATACATATAAGATTTATAACATAACCTTGTCAAGATGATCTCAAAATCATGTAGGGTTTTGAACTTGCTCATAATATATGTTAACTAGTTCAAAAACCAAGTTTACTTCTAGTTTAACAACTTTTATAAAAATCTCATGTTGTATGTTACTTTTTATAATCTTGTAAAAAGTCTTGTTTTTAATTAAAAACCTTAGATACTTTAATTACACCATAAATTTTGATCATCCATTCTCTTAAAAAAACTTTAACATATTCATGTATACTTGTTAGATCATGTTGTTATAACATCATCTAACAAGTTATACATATCTTAATCATCTCAACAAGATTAAATATGCAAATAACAAATCTTAATCACCACATAAACAAACATATATATATCATGATTTGTATTTTTGCTTCTTTGTATTTTCATATTATTATATATGATTATTTTGTTATTTTACTAGTTATAATAATAATAATCATAACAATTGTGACACTTCGAGTCTTCCTGTATGTTCTTGGATGTTATAAATAAATTATGAAATTCTATACTATGTGAAATACGTACAAACTCTGTGGAACTTGTGCTGCGTGATTTTGCGTGCTATGCGATCTTATGTGCTACGTGGCCTACATGATCATTTTGTGAACTTTCGTGAACTACGTGTATTTAGGTATAACAATGAGGTTATTAACGAATCGCATATCTTAGCTTAAATTTCGAGGACGAAATTCCAGTAACATGGGGAGAATGTGACAACCCGTACTCTCGTTGTCGAGAGAAGGGCATTTTAGTAATACGCACACTTATCTTTATTATTAACATTATCCTTATTATTATTATTATTATTAATATTATTATTATTATGTATTTACAAAATAATAATCCACGATGAGAGGGTTGTTCCGGGTATTTATTTTATTTACCGTTATCTTACAAATAAACGGGCTAGTCGGTTGAGACACGTAGTCGTTAGATGAACTCGCACACTCGGGCTAGGCCCAAGCCCACTCCTTAAACCTAAACCCTACTCTATTTAAACATCCTAAACCCCCCCTTCCCCTTCTTTCCCTAAAAACCAAAAACCCTAATTAACACACACCAGCCGCACGGTTCTCTCTCCCTCGATCAGGTCTTCCGGCGACCGGCCGTGATTCCGACACCCCTTATCAGCCGACAAGTAAACCCTAAATCTCCTTATCCCTCATTTGTCACCTCACCCGCGTAACCCTGAAACACTCTTCCCCTCTTGCACTATCTTACACGCACTTTTCCTGTACACTCTCCATCTCCGACGCCGGAGATGTTTTTCGGCCGTACGACGAGTTCCAGACGGCGACGGTGGTGGAAACCACCGCAGCTGGTGGCAACAGAGCAGTACGGTGGCAGCAGCTCGCTGGTGGCAGTGATGGTGGTTCTGCTCGATCATCGCCGGTTGCAGCGAAGGGGGTGGCGGCGGAGCCGTGACAGCGACGGTGGTACTGCGTCTCCGACAAATCTCACCGACTAGTCAGCAGGCTCAAGTTGAGGTTCGAAACTCTGTTTTGGTTCGACTCAAAGTCATAGCAGCAATAATCAAAAGAACCCTTCGGTTAGTGTTACGCTATGTTTGGATAATGTTTATTATAAAGCTTGGTTGCATACTTGTCATTGTTTGATTGTTTAAAGATATGAGAGTTCTATGTTAGATTGAATTGAGTTTTAGACAGTGATAGAAGTTGTGTGTTTATGCTTGAACATTTGTGATTACTGTGTATCATGGTTTTATATAGATTGTGTGGTGATTATATGAATGCTAGACTAGGATGATGTTTCTTTTTAAAAAAAAACAAGGCTGACCATAAGTGGTTGTAAATGTTGTGGTGATATGTGTCTCGTTGACTATTTTGGGGTGTTCTTGTGATTCTTGACAAATATGGTTCACTGTCTTGATGTTGAAGAGTCTTGCTTTTTAAACTAAGTGTTACATCTTGTTGATTATGACATAAGTAGGGTAAAAGTATGGTTGAAACATTAGACTGTATAAGTAACAAGCTGTTCGGCTAGGTCCTACATGTTGGGATAATTTACTTACTTGGTTAAGATTTTGTATAAATGTCATGACTGGAAATATATGTATTGGAATTATGAACATGATGAACTATTTGATTATGTGATGAATATTTGAAAAGTTGCTGATTTGATCTGAATTTAGGAGTGTGCGGTATAGGGAACATGTTAATAAAAATCTGATTGGACAGTACATGATAATGAAATTTGATTGGGTAGTACTGACATGAAAATTCTAGAAACATTTGCATAGTTGCGAGTCGAGACCTTATGGTTACGACTCGAGACCGCCACATGATGAGTCGAAATCCCTCGGTTGCGACATCGGTTGCGAGTCGCAAACACCTGGTTGCGACTCGAAACCACACGTGATCGGCACACGAACCTTATGACTCGAAACCACAGTTACGAGTCCGGTTACGACTCGAGACCAAAACAGCATGAGCCGAGACCGTGTTTGCGAGTCCGGTTGCGACTCGAGACCAAAACCTGCATCAGTTGCGACTCGAGACCTCTACGGTTGTGACTCAAATGTTCACAATTCCAGACCTGCTGATTTCGACTTAGAGTCCAGCGGTTGCGACTCGAGACCTCATAGTCTCGAGTCGAGACTATCCAGTTTCGACTGGACTACTCTGCTTAGTTGTTGGGCCGCACAAACTAATGTTATGGACTATATACGAATGTTGTTGTTTGACTGTTGATGTCTAATTAATGTTGATTTAATTGTTCATGCGTAGAATAGGCCCAATAACATACTTGCTGGTATGATGTGTGTTACTGTACATTATGCAAAGTATGTGTATTATATGAAATGAGAATTTACGTGCTACGTGTTAGATACGTGTAGTTTATACGTGACGTTACTTGCACACGAACCTAATAAATATGTATAACCATAATAGGGTATGGTTGACCAACCTAACACGAGTAAATTAACTACCGAGCAAAGCAAAGGTGAGTTCACTACTTATTACTCAAAGCATGCGTCCCCGGTGGTTGGGAAACGGAACGAAACACTTTTCCTGGTTTGGGACTTCTTACTATCTCCTTATGTGGGATACGGGTAACAACACTATCCCCTTGTGAGGGATACAAACTTACTTACTTCCCTTGTTACTGGGAACTTTTAGTTAATTACTGTTTATACTGGATGCAACAAGCAACACTAAACAAAACTCTATCACTCAAGTCCTCACTTCTTAATACCGATTAGTCGCCGGGGCCAGGCGAACGGGTTATTAGTTGATAGCGCTATTTAGGTCTCACCAACCTCACACCGTGCCAAGGTATGGGATCGGTCGTGAACTAATGTACTCTGGCAACCGTCAATGATGATAGAACATTGACAAACGGGGCACTCTACGGAAACGTACGGATGAATAGTATTCGGTATTGTAAAAAAAAAAAAAACAGTTTAGTCGCTTACTTATGGGGTAGCTCCCCATCGCATGTATAAACGGATAAATTAACTGGTTGAAACAAGTTTTTGGAAATTAAAACTGGAAAACTGTAAACACGTGAACTCGCCAACGTTATGTTGACACTCTACTGCATGCTTTGCAGGTTGCTCGGTACAACTTTGGACGGACATTGCAATCGGATGGAGTACGTGGTTCGTAAGTAACACGATAACAAACTTGTGGTTTCAATTATGATGTGTCTTCTTTCCCTTTCCGCTGTGAACTTAAACTATGTTTTGAAAAATTTAAATTAGGTCACTAATTATGCTAATGTTTATAACAATAACTAATCCGTTCAAAATAATTAGTGGCTAAGATCCTGGTCGTCACATGCCTCGCAGTAATACTCCGCGTGTGGATTTTGAGGGTGTGACAACAATAATAAGTAAGAAAGGAAAAAATTAAATTAGAAGCTCACTTCTAGCACTAGGCTAGGGATGATCTAGATGATGTTAAGATCCAAAGAAGATGAAGATCTTTTTGTTAGAAGACTCTTGGATGAATGAAAAAGGTTGCTTTAGCTTGTAGGTGCTTTAGATCTTCTTATGTGCCATGAAAATCCATGTTGATTATAAGAAAAATGAAGATGATGAAGGGGTTTTCTATGGTGTTCTTGGTGAAGATATGAAGATGAAGATATGAAGATTGAAATAGTTTGTTAAGTGTGTGTAAATTAAGGTGTAAGTGAGAAGTAATTGTGTTTGTGATTTATGAGAAGATGTTATAACCATGCCACTACATCTTCCACCTCATGACTAAACCATCCACCTCATAATCCACTTAAGTATTGGATAAGTATTCATTATATAAAATAAAAAAACAAAGAGTGGGGGGCCCACTTGTTTACGGTTCACATGAGGGGGGGGGGGGGGTCTTTTGTGGTAAAAATGAAATGGTAATTATTTGTTATGGTTAAAAGGTAAAAAGCTTTAAATGTTTAGGTTTTTATATATTACCAAGTTTCAAGTTGTTTCAAGACTTAGAATGATCCTAAATAGGATGAAAATGACCAAAAATAATGTTCACTAGTTTACTACATATGTCAAATTGTAGTTCGGATAGTCTTTTGTCGCTCGTTCAACAAGAAGATAGTCGAAATGTTCACTTATGAAAGTTGTAGGGAAACATTTGGTTATATATTTATATAATGTTCCCTATGTATTTTCATATGGAATTTGAGTTTAAACAACCCATTTTGCACTTTGTAGTAAAAATACTAATGCTGGATTTTGCGGAAAAACATTGAAATGGTCACTTTTGGTGCTTTTTGGCATTTTTCAGGCAGTTTTTGTGCTATCGGACATTGGTAATATATTAGACCAAACCCTTGCATTTCCAAGTAGGGTTTATTGTATAATTGATGTTGTACTTTCGTCTGAATCCTAAAAATATCGTTACACTAATTTCTGCGGATCCTGAGTTTTTGTCAGCACGCTAGTTTACTAGGCAATACTCTAGTTGTTTCGATGCACTGTTTACACTGTTTCAAATGTAACCACTAAAAATGAATCATGTGCATCATAAATGAATATTCCATAAGTATTATAATCACGTATTTGTATAATGTAATTCATTGCTTTAAATGTAAGTAATTTACCAGAAAGTGGCAGTTGTCACAATTTAGACGAAATAATTACAGGTGATTTACCATCTTTGTCTAGAAAAGCATATTCCAAACCTTTTGGGAGTTCTTTGAGCTCAAGAGGTGGGTCTTTAGAAGACTCCTTATTTGGTTGCTCATTTCGATCAAGAACTACAAAAGTTTGTTCTATGGCGACCTCTTCTTCAACAAAGTGATCAGTTTCTTCTCTTGTATCGGGTGGTTCATCTTTATCTTCAATTAGGGGGTCATTATTGCCGAATGGATATTTCATTGAACGCTCAAGATCGACACTCTTTTTAAATGCCCCTAATTGAATAGATAGATTGTTGCGCTTCTGGTTTTCAAAGCTTCGTGGGTTTTTACAAAAGGTCGTCCCAACACTAGAGGAGCGTCATCAAGGATGACAAAGTCGGTTGGGATTACCATTTGATTTGTTTGAACCAAGACATCCTCAACTACACCGATTGATTTTATTACTTTCCGATTGGATAGAAAAATGGGTATTTGAAGTGGAGAAAAATCACCAATACTTAATTTTTTGAAAATGTAGTTTGGCATTATGTTAACACAAAGATCTTTATCAATTGTGATATTACTAATAAATGAATTTTGAAAAATACATGGAACCGGTGTAATGTTAATTAGCGAAGTTTGATCATTAGTTAAGTTAACGCTTACCGTTTCGTCAGGTAAGGATAGTGTAAAAAGGGCCTAAAGTGTGAGAAGTGTATTATAACACTATATATAATACTATATAACACCATATAAACACCGTATAATAATATGTAACACCATATAATACCATATAACACTATATATCATTATATAACAAATATAACACTATACATCTATCATAGACATGCTATCAGACAACCTATAGTGTTATATTTGTTATATAATGATATATAGTGTTACATAGTGTTACATGGTATTATATGGTGTTACATATTGTTATACGGTGTTTATATGGTGTTATATAGTATTATATATAGTGTTATAATACACTTCTCACACTTTGAGCACTTTTTACAGGATCCTCTACCCCGTTTCGTCAATTTTAGTGTTAGTGTTTAACTCTTTTAAAAACTTAACATGAGTGGGAACTAATCAATGATTTTCGAAAGAAGGTGACAAGAGATTAATTTCTTCAAAATTAGACTCTTCTTGAATTTTAACGTTATCGGACTCACCCTTTTCGTTGTTTAACTCATGTGTCGGTTTTTCACTCATTTGTTCTTCCATTTTTACGTTTTCAACTATCTCTTTTTTATTTAATTCTTCTCTTGCGCGGGACTCCTCTTCCCTTGCGCGAGATTCTAATATGCAACGTTCGATAGTTTTAATTTTTTCTATTATCCTATCGGCTATGTCGGTGATAGAGTTAGGATCGGGATCCTCAAAGCTTGAATCCGGTTGTTCGATCCTTTGTTCCTCATAATACTCATAGGAAGTAGATGGTTCACACCATTATCCTTCATTGTAAGTATATGATGGATAAGGGTCGTAATTTTGTTCTTCATAATACTCATACGAGGTGGGTTGTTCACGCCATGGTTCCTCATAATAAACATATGAAGGTGGTTGCTCATATTGTGGTTCCTCAAAGTATGAGTATGAAGGCTCATACCTTGGTTCATCAAAATATGAGTATGAGGGAGAAGGTTCATACCTTTGGTCTTCATAGGATGTGTATGAAGTTGATGGCTCGTACCTGGGCTCCTCAGAGTAGGTGTATGAAGTGGATGGTTGAAATAAGTCACAATATTGAACCGAGTGTGGGTTACCACAATTAGTGCAATAGTCTTCCCTATAATCATCCTCCTCATAGGTGTAGTTGTAGCCTCCTGAGTATTGATCCATGAGAATCACTCAGCAGACCACAACGAAGTCTTGAGATCAGAAAACAAAAATAAAAACGGAAACAGAGGCTGGACACGGCCCCGTGTTCAGTGGGCATGACCTCGTGTTCAGATTCTGTATCTGGGCGTTTTAATTAAAGTTACTGATTTCGTTGAGCACGGGGCGTGTTCAGTGAGCACGGCCCCGTGTTCAGGCAACTGTAAATGCAAAATCTAACTAAAATGCAGAAAAATGTGCACGCGTTTTAAAAAGGTTTTGAAAAACTTATTAGGCCATCGATTTTAAGCTTTCTTAAAATCCTTGTGTCCCCGGCAACGACGCCAAAAACTTGATGCGTGTGAAGTGTCGTATATTTTTAATGTATATTTTAAGCCCTTTAACACTTTTTAGCCAAGTTTTAAATTTATAAAACACGCTATTTACTAACACTAAACACACATATGGGCAAGTGCACCCATCGTGAGCGTAGTATAGTGTTGGTAAGATACCGAGGCCGTCCAAGGACACAAGAGCTTTTAGTACCGGTTTATCCTCAACGTCTAATCAAATCGAAAGTTTAGAAAAAGGTTTTAAACTAGAAAAATAAAACTAAATAAAATGCTGAAAAATAAAATAAAAACAGATAGACAAGATGAATCACTTGAATCCGACTCGTGTTTAGTGTAACCTTTGATTATTTCCGCACTTTTGCACTTTTTAAGAGATTATCTTAGTTATTGTAGTAGGCCCCTCTTCTGAAGGTGACGTTACCCTCAACCCAGTAGTTTGAGTCAGCAATGATACAATCCTAAAGGGTTGGATTATTGAAAGATAATTAATTAAGTTATTAATGCATATTGTGGTAGGCCCCTCTTCTGGAGGTGACGTTACTGATGTGTGTAAAATGCAACATATAAATTACATCAAATAAGGCATAAAACTAACCCTTTTTAAGTACTAATGTTGGAAAAAGAGTGTTTTTGTCTTCCTTTTGTGTTTTCAGGATTAAATGAGCTCAAATTCACAAAAGAAGCAAAAAGACAGCTAAATCTAACATAAATACAAGAAAAGGAACATAAGTGGACTTCCCGACCCCTCAACGGCATCTTCCCAAGCAAAATAGAGAAGGCAGAAGACTGGACACGCCCCGTGCTCAGCCAGCACGGGGCCGTGCCCAAGAAGCAGCAGAAAAGACAAACCTATAGAAGATTCTATTGCCCACCACGGGGCCGTGTCCAGTGAACACGGGGGCGTGGCGAAAGTACAGCAGGCGCATTAATTGTAATTGTGAATTACAATTAATGAAGAGAGAGAATGTCAGACAGGCACGGGGGCGTGTCCAGCAGACACGGGGCCGTGCCCAGCCTTCTGTTCAGCCTATAAATAGGAGTGCTTGGTTTCATTTCAACTCATCCCTTGGCACACCACCTCTCTCACACTTCATCCACCACCCACCACCATCACAACACCATCATCCATTGTCCATCGTAGAGTGTGTGAGTCGTCTCGGGATCCAAGATTGATCGTAAGAGTTCTTGACAATCAAGGCCATGTTTGCCTAAGTCTCTTACATCACTTGGTGAAGACAAAGTGTCTAGTATAATACTTTTTATTTCTAATCTTTTGCACTTTTTATTTGGTTTTGTATTAATGACTTTAATAACTAGTTGCTTATGTTGAAGGTGATCTTTCCTTATCATTTGTCCGTGGTGTCTTGGCATTATTTTACTGTCTATATAAAATAAAAGATTTTCACCATTCATATCTCCACGGTCTATATGGAGGTATGTTGGCTACCTGGTCGGGGGTTAAGGGAATGGTTTGGTAAAGGTCTTGCCATTGTTCAGCGTTTAGAGGTCCTGCAATGGACCTGGGTCAAATTTAGTAGGACCTCCTTCAATGCTTCACGGTATTGGATGGCGGGGGTCCAAACTCTTTGATCCCCTCATAAGTTAACTACTATTAATACTATAACCCGGCTATTTAGGACTGTATCCCTGCTGACTCAGACTACTTAGTCGAGGGTAATGTCACCGCCAAAAGCGGGGCCTACCATAATTTGCATTAATAACTTAATTAATTATCTTCCAATAATCCACCCTTTTAGGATTGTATCCTTGCTGACTCAAACTACTGGGGTGAGGGTAACGTCACCTTCAAAAGAGGGGCCTACCACAATAACTAAGATAATCTCTTAATTATGTGCAAAAGTGCGGAAATAATCAAAGGTTATACTAGATACGAGTCGGAACCAAGTGATTCATCTTGTCTATCTGCTTTTCTTTTATTTTTATTTTCAGCATTTTAGTTAGTTTTTATTTTTCTTAGTTCAAAACATTTTTCTAAACTTTTTATTTTTTATTAGACGTTGAGGATCAACCGGTACTAAAAGCTCTTGTGTCCTTAGACGACCTCGGTATCTTACCAACGCTATACTACGCCCACGATGGGTGCACTTGCCCATATGTGTGTTTAGTGTTAGTAAAATATCGTGTTTTATAAATTTAAAACTTGGCTAAAAAGTGTTAAAGGGGCTTAAAATATACACCTAATATATATAACACTTCACACGCATCAAGTTTTTGGCGCCGTTGCCGGGGACACAAGGATTTTAAGAAAGTTAGGAATCAACGGCCCCGTGCTAAATCATTGGAACTGGCAATCCTGTTTTAAGTCAGACAGTAAGCTGAACACGGGGCCGTGCTCACTCAACACGCCCCCGTGCCCAAGATTCACTTACTGAAAACAGAACCGTTAGATCCCGGGGGTTGGTAATTTCTGACATAAACATGAGTGATAGTAATTGTTTTTACTTTCGGCACTCTTATGGTACGTGGTGTCAATTATGTGGAGGCGAACATAAAGAATTAGAATGTTACTTTCTAAATTATAGGCCCCACTACATAGACCCACCGATTCCTTATAACCTTAAGAGGGGCGAAAGTAAAAATAAGCACTATCTCTCCCTCGAATGCGCCCAGCCAGATATTCTAGGGGAAATGCTCCTTGACGAGTTATTCCAACTAGAAAAGCTAATTCTGAATTGGTTAAAAGAGCTTAGGAAGGACTTTATTGATCCGCCCCAAGACGATGACCATGAAGAAATGTTGGAACCGCATTCCGACAACCTCGTTGCTCCCAAAAATACCTTCATACCTAGCAAAGACTTGGACGATAGTCGTCCCTGTGCCGATTGTGCCGTGAAGGACTCTCCATCGACTTCGTTCGGTGCATACATAGACCTGAGCGATTCGGCATACACCTTCTTTAACGAGAGCCCGGGAAAGGGTTGGACTTGTCCACCTAGAATGAAAATAGGAATTACCCTCACCGACAACCTCTTGCGTTCTCGCCTTAGTTTAGGACAATTGAGGTATCTTAGGCACTTTGGGGTTGTTCCAACCAATCAGGAGCCACCCGATACTAGTGAGTTCCTTAAAAAAACTAGACAACTTCATAAAACAGTCCCTCGACACGGGGCCGTGTCCAGCCAACACGCCCCCGTGTTCACCAAAAGATTCCCTTCTGATCGGTACGTCAGAATACGGACAAACTGTGTCAGAACTCCACCTGCACACGAGGCCGGGTCCAATGGACACGGGGCCGTGTCCAGGAAGCTGTCGTTTTCTATAAATGCAGCCAAGAATTCTGCACATTTGGACCAACTTGGGACAGAGATTTGGAGGAATCTTCTCTCAACTATCCTAGGTAAGTCTAAAAAAAGGTTCCAACAACCCATCTTGTCCTTTCCTCTTTTAGCCATTTCCTTCTTCTCCATCTTTCTCCAAGAACTACCATTAAAAAGTTTGAATTCTTCCAACTTTGTGGTAGGGATTAATGAGTTTTGTTCAAGGAATCTTGGTAAAAATATGTTGTGAAACATTGTTTTAAGTTATTAATAAAAAGACCCCACAAGTTCGGAAAATAACTTAAAAATTTCAAGTTTCCTTGCTCCAAAATTCTGCAGAAAGATGAACACGGTGCCGTGCTCAATGAGCACGGGGCCGTGCCCGGTCACTGTTTCATCAAATAAACTATTTTTCAGTTTATTTTTCGTAGAATGTCGAGTGAAAACAGCGAAACATCTTCCATGCATTCATCAAACAGCCGAAGAGGAAGGAGGCCCTCCGTTGAAGCTACACTTGTGCACTATGTGATAGCATTAAGGGAGGCTCTCGACGAAATGACATCAGTAGAGGAGGTCCTAATCGACCGTATTAACGATCTTACGGTGGGACTCGAAAGCAGCTTCCAAGAAATTAACCTCTTGCACCAGAGGTTAAATATTCTTGTAGCACCCCCGATGGAACCAGTCCTCCCTCAACAGGATTGGAACCTGGCACTCGGAATTAACAACCCTACCGGGTGGGAAGACTTTCCGGCGGAACCTCCCGTGGAACACCAACAAGAGATCCCGGTGGAAATCGAAACTCCTCAAACTAATGCCAATGAGCCTTCTTTTCTCCTTCCAAGGGAGGTGGAGGAGTGGCTCGCCGACGTGTGAGGAAAGCCGCACCCGGAAGAAGGAGTTCTAAAAGGCCTTGTCTAACCAAGATTAGTAGCTTCTTGGAAATTTTGCTAATTAAAATAAAGTAGGGGCTAGAACTCCATGGTTTAATATTTCTTTGTTTTCATATCTAGTTTAATATAAATTTAGGACTATGTAAGGTCTCTCTATGAATGGAATGAAATGATGGTTTTTAAAGTTTGGATGGTTCATAAGGAATAAAACACACTCATGGTGGTAAGGGATGAAAAGGGGAACGAGAAAAATGACCCCATGCACAAGAACAAGGCAACCCGGCATCAATCTTTCCACTACAGAAGGTTCAACACGGGCCGTGTCCAACCAACACGGCCCCGTGCTGAACCCCCTGCAGAAAAATGCCCAGTTCAGGTAACTGGACACGGGCCGTGTTCACCAGACACGCCCCCGTGTCCAGGTTTCTGTTTCTTTTCTTTAATTTTTGTTACTGGCACCTGAACACGGGGCCGTGTCCGGTCCCCACGGGGCCGTGTCCAGACTGCCAGTAACAGAAATCTTTGCTTTTAACACCATTTTACACATCTAATCAACCTAAAAATTTATTTTTGGGACACATTGAAAACAATGTGTAATTTAAGTGTGGGGGGGATGCTAAAACCTTGAAATTTTGCAAGTCCTAAATACAAGCCTTACACAAAACTCTATTGGAACCGCTAATCACCCCAAATTTTTTTCAAAAATTTCATTTTTTTTTTACTTGTCTCGGTTTAACTCGGGAAATTCAAGTTCTCAAAAAGGTTATATTTTTACGAATTTACAACCGATAGCGTCGTGATAAAAAGAACCAACATAAGAAAATTATGAAAAGGCATAGCAAACTTAGTTAAAATTTGATTTTATATACTTGATCACATAAAAACACATTCCCACAAAAGTGAGTTTTGAGCCTTTATTGAGCATACAATTACATATCATTAAACTAAATGCTCATTTTTCGTTTCTTGTGTGAATAGTCGTTTGGTTCTTACGACTCTAGAACTTGCCACGACGATTCATTCCCGGTCCTTACCAACTTAAACCCAAGTAAGTAAATGATGGAGGCATTAGGACTAACCTTTTTATTTCTGCACCATTATTTTTTTTTTTTTTACCACCTACCCAAAATCCCCCTAGTTAGCCCCTTTGAGCCTAAACCTTTTCATTTCATAACCCAAACCAAACACCCTTTTACCCACCAAACCCTTTTTCATTTTTAACCCTTTGTTTTAGTAACAAGTTCGGTTTTCGTATGATCGTTCAAAAAAAATGTGTTGATGATGAAGCAAAAGAAAATAAACAAACAAGTTCATCAAAAATAACTTTGTTTGAATAATAGCTTCATCAAAAATAAAAGTTACAAAAAAATAGAAAGTCCTACGAAAACCGACACTTGTTACGCTTTTCACCCTTTTTCTACTAACCACTAACCCAACCACCTACCTTTAACCCAAGCCTAACCCTTCACCCACAAAGTCCTCTTGATATTTACAAAGGTATAAAAGTTAAAAAGGAGGATTGATTGCTTGGCAAGCCTATGGTAGGAGTAAGTTCCATACCGCTCTCGAGTGATCCACAAAAATACATTTTCGGCCGAGTGTTGAGTGATCCCCGTGAGGTATGTGAACTTGTATATAAATAGAATTTAAAAAAAAAAGGCATGTTATGCACTAATAAATAATTTCTCTTATGAAAAGTTTTAAATAAATCATGACGAATAGGATTGTAAATAAATAAAAATAAAACTACATAAAGAATCTTGGAAATCCCGACACTCTACGACAAGCCCAAAACCTTCTCTTCTACCCATTCCATTTGGGAGTGTAAGCCACATATTAAAGAGTTTTGCTTGAGGACAAGCAAAAGTTCAAGTGTGGGGGTATTTGATGTGTGTAAAATGCAACATATAAATTACATCAAATAAGGCATAAAACTAACCCTTTTTAAGTACTAATGTTGGAAAAAGAGTGTTTTTGTCTTCCTTTTGTGTTTTCAGGATTAAATGAGCTCAAATTCACAAAAGAAGCAAAAAGACAGCAAAATCTAACATAAATACAAGAAAAGGAACATAAGTGGACTGCCCGACCCCTCAACGGCATCTTCCCAAGCAAAATAGAGAAGGCAGAAGACTGAACACGCCCCGTGCTCAGCCAGCACGGGGCCGTGCCCAAGAAGCAGCAGAAAAGACAAACCTATAGAAGCTTCTATTGCCCACCACGGGGCCGTGTCCAGCGAACACGGGGGCATGGCGAAAGTACAGCAGGCGCATTAATTGTAATTGCGAATTACAATTAATGAAGAGAGAGAATGTCAGACAGGCACGGGGGCGTGTCCAGCGGACACGGGGCCGTGCCCAGCCTTCTGTTCAGCCTATAAATAGGAGTTCTTGGTTTCATTTCAACTCATCCCTTGGCACACCACCTCTCTCACACTTCATCCACCACCCACCACCATCACAACACCACTATCCACCACCATCATCCATTGTCCATCGTAGAGTGTGTGAGTCGTCTCGGGATCCAAGATTGATCGTAAGAGTTCTTGACAATCAAGGCCATGTTTGCCTAAGTCTCTTACATCACTTGGTGAAGACAAAGTGTCTAGTATAATACTTTTTATTTCTAATCTTTTGCACTTTTTATTTGGTTTTGTATTAATGACTTTAATAACTAGTTGCTTATGTTGAAGGTGATCTTTCCTTATCATTTGTCCGTGGTGTCTTGGCATTATTTTACTGTCTATATAAAATAAAAGATTTTCACCATTCATATCTCCACGGTCTATATGGATGTATGTTGGCTACCTGGTCGGGGGTTAAGGGAATGGTTTGGTAAAGGTCTTGCCATTGTTCAGCATTTAGAGGTCCTGCAATGGACCTGGGTCAAATTTAGTAGGACCTCCTTCAATGCTTCACGGTATTGGATGGCGGGGGTCCAAACTCTTTGATCCCCTCATAAGTTAACTACTATTAATACTATAACCCGGCTATTTAGTACTGTATCCCTGCAGACTCAGACTACTTAGTCGAGGGTAACGTCACCGCCAAAAGCGGGGCCTACCATAATTTGCATTAATAACTTAACTAATTATCTTCCAATAATCCACCCTTTTAGGATTGTATCCTTGCTGACTCAAACTACTGGGGTGAGGGTAACGTCACCTTCAAAAGAGGGGCCTACCACAATAACTAAGATAATCTCTTAATTATGTGCAAAAGTGCGGAAATAATCAAAGGTTATACTAGATACGAGTCGGAACCAAGTGATTCATCTTGTCTATCTGCTTTTCTTTTATTTTTATTTTCAGCATTTTAGTTAGTTTTTATTTTTCTTAGTTCAAAACATTTTTCTAAACTTTTTATTTTTGATTAGACGTTGAGGATAAACCGGTACTAAAAGCTCTTGTGTCCTTGGACGACCTCGGTATCTTACCAACGCTATACTACGCCCACGATGGGTGCACTTGCCCATATGTGTGTTTAGTGTTAGTAAAATATCGTGTTTTATAAATTTAAAACTTGGCTAAAAAGTGTTAAAGGGGCTTAAAATATACACCTAATATATATAACACTTCACACGCATCATTACCCTCGGCTAAGTAGTCTGAGTCAGCAGGGATACAGTCCTAAGTAGCCGAGTTAAAGTATTAATAGTAGTTTACATATGAGGGGATCAAGGAGTTCGGACCCCCGCCATCCAATACAAGTGGGTATTGAAGGATGCCCTACTAAAGTTGACCCAGGTCCTTGCAGGATCTATACACTGAACAAGGCAAGACTCTTACCAAACCGTTCCCTTAACCCCCGACCAGGTAGCCAACATACCTCCATATAGACCGTGGAGATATGAATGGTGAAAATCTTTTATTTTATATAGACAGTAAAATAATGCCAAGACACCACGGACAAACGATAAGGAAGACTCACCTTCAACATAAGAAACTAGTTATTAAAGTCATTAATACAGAACCAAATAAAAAGTGCGAAAAGATTAAAAATAAAAAGTATTACACTAGACACTTGTCTTCACCAAGTGATGTAAGAGACTTAGGCAAACATGGCCTTTGATTGTCAAGAACTCTTACGATCAATCTTGGATCCCGAGACTACTCACACACTCTATGATGGATGATGGATGATGGTGGTGGATGATGGTGTTGTGGTGGTGATGGAGTGTGGGTGAAGTGTGAGAGAGGTGGTTTGCCAAGGGATGGTTTGCAAATGAGCCAAGCACCCCTATTTATAGCCTGCACAAAAGCTCGGACATGGCCCCGTGTCCACTCGTCTTCTCTCCCTTCATTAAATGCAGTTTGTCTACATTAGTTGACCACGCCCCCGTGTGCAGAAGCGTATCTGTACTATCAAGATTTCCTCAGATTCCGCGAATCTTAGAGTTGACCATGGCCCCGTTCCCGCTGGGCACGCCCCCGTGGTCGGTGATAGAAGCTTCTACATCTTTGTCTTTTCTGCAGACACTTGGGCACACCCCCGTGCTCATTGAGCACGGGGCGTGTTCAGCCTTCTGTTATCTTGTTTTGCTTGGGAAGATGCTGTCGAGGGGTCGGGCATGCCACGTTTTATTCCTTTTCTTGTATTTATGTTAGATTTAGCTCCCTTTTTGCTTCTTTTGTTCATTTGAGCTCTTTTAATCCTGAAAATACAAAAGGAAGACAAAAACACACTTTTTCCAACATTAGTACTAAAAAAGGGTTAGTTTAATGCCACATTTGATGTAATTTATATGTTGCATTTTGCACACATCAGTTTATATAACATAAAACCAAAAATAAATCAAAAAAATTAATAACGAAATGGTTTCCAAGGATACCTAAATACGGTTTTGCGATTACAAACTTCATTATCTGTGTCGTATATGTAAAGCTGCGCAAACTTTGGTTCACCACCTTCTTTAGGAAGAAGACTTCCCAGTGTATGATAATTCTCGCCACTAATTCGGTATACATATGGAGCATTTCCTCTATTGATTTTCGAATCAACTTTACCACCCATTGAAGTGAACGAAAACATAGAATTAAAAGGACGAATATTTAGTAAGAAATTATTGCTCTTGTCGTCTAAACTCTTGAAAAGATTTTGATATTCCTGATACGTCTCTTTAAAATTAGGAAGATGTACTTTTCCATAACCACAACAAAGCTTGTAAGATTCTCTTCCTAAGTAAACCCTTCCTTTTCCGGCTTCAACTTTCCACAACTTAGTGTTACATACGTCACATACAACTACTTGATCACCATGATCCAAATAATCTATTATACAAAATTAAAAATATATCATTTTGTGCTATTTGTTATGAAATTAATATAATGAAGTTCTTGAAATGGAATTTAAAGTAGTGAGTGTGTAAGGTACTTACTGTTAGAAACGCCTTTATATGGATCTTCAGCAATTTTTTGAGGAATAATATGATCGACGGAAGATAAATCAACCATTGGAACAGGATATACGCAGCGACCTTTAGTAGACAACCTTTGTTTACCTCTTTGTATCCTCTTGACACCTATATGTTCATAGCAACGAAAAATAATAAAAATGTCAAATTAAAAATAAACAAATGTGAAATACATAAATAAATACCACCAACCTGAAGTAGATGCTTCAGACGGACTTGTTATAGGTGTAGTTGGTAAACAACGTGGATCGATGGTATGGATATAAGACGATGAACTCATTGGTGTTACGATCCGGCATTCATTTGTATTGGATGCTGAAACATTGAATGACCGAGTAACGATTTTTGAAGTGGAAGATTTGTTACTCACATTATGTCTCTTATTTTCCAAATGTAATTTCCTATATTTTCTTCGTTCAGCTGATTGTTGATGCTCAAGATCATTAGAAGCAACTGAAAAAAAATATGGCAAACCATAAAATATCAAATTATACATTAAAAATTGTATTCTCGTCTGAAAAACCAAACAATTTACCATTTGTAATGTTACACAAATCATAAATGAAAAACTGTCTTCATGTGTAAAAAATTATAGAATTTACCGTTTGTAATATTAGCCAATGGACTTCTTCCAGTTTCAACTGCAACAAAAAAAACGTCCAAGTTAACGTATGAAACATGTTTATGTATTACATAATTTTTTATTTAAAAAAACAAACTCATAATCATAATAAATAAAATTTAAATATGTAAGTAAATAACACCAACCTGATGTATACGCCTCGTACGAATTTGTTAAATGTGTGGTTGGCAAGATACGTCGATCAATGGTATTGATATAAGAGGATGAACGAATTGGTGTTACCACACGGCAATCATTTGTATCGGGTACTGAAACATTGGATGACCGAATTACGTTTTGTGAAGTGGAAAATTTGTTAGTCACATTATGTCTCTTATTATCCAAATGTACTTTCTTTAATTTTCTTCGTTTAGCTGATTTTTGATGCTCGACATCATTATAAGCAACTGAAAAAAAATGGATATACATAAAATATCAAATTATACATTAAAAATTGAATTCATGTATAAAAAACCAAATAATTTACCATTTGTAATGTTAAACAAATTTTAAATGAAAATTTGTATTCATCTGTACAAAAATAAAAAAATTTACCATTTGTAATATTAGCCAATGGACTTCTTCCAGCTTCAACTGCAACAAATAAACTCCAATTTACCTAATCAAATATGTTTATGTATTACATAATTTTTTATTTAAAAAAATACAAACTCATAATCATAGTAAACAAAATTTAAATATGTAAATAAATAACACCAAACTGACTTACACGCCTCGTAGGGATTTGTTAAAGGCGTGGTTGGCAAAATACGTCCATCCATCGTATTGATATAAGAGGATGAACGAATTGGTGTTACGACAAGGCAATCATTTGTATCGGATACTGAAACGTTGGATGAACGAATGACGTTTTGTGAAGTGGAAGATTTATTATTTGCATTTCTTCTTTTATTATCCAAATACAGTTTCCTTAACTTTCTGCGTTCAACATAGTCTTGATGCTCAACTTGATTAGGATCAACTGAAGAATAAAATGCATAAATTTTTTTTAACTATTTATAAAAACAAAATTCAATTCATGTCTCAAAAATTGCAAACATTACCATTCGTAATGTTAGACAAAGGACTTCTACCAACACCACCTGCAAAAATTTAAGTAAAATTAACATTACGTAACATACTTACATATTATATCATTTTTTATTTTAGTTGTAAACAGAAATAAAAATAAAGTACATACTATTGGAAGGTTGAACACCAGTAGGAAGTGGAAATGAAGGTAAAGTTTGAGGCTTTGCACGTTTAGGCATATCCTAATATTGTATCATATATAACATACCAATACATTAAAATAAGTATTAGAATAACTTAAATGTATAAGTATAATACAAAAAGATAACACTTACGTGTATGAGAAATGACCAAAAGTCAAAACTTCAAAAATGATGAATGTGGTGAGAGAGTTTTCTGATTTAGACTTGTAGAACTTTTAGTCTAAAACATTGAGTGTGTATTATGAATAAGAAGAGAGGTTCTTATAGTATTTGAAGTTATTGTAAAAAAGGAAACTATAAATTTAAAAAAAATTCGGTTATATGTGTAAAAAAGGAAACAATTTAAATTAAAATTAATTGGATGTAAATCTATAAAATCTGGCCGATTTTTTTTTAAATTTATATATTGTCGGTTAAACAATTTAAAAAAGGAAACAAAATCATACCAATTTTTATTTTTAGATAAATTTTAAAAAAGTGGCGGTTTATTATGAAATTTAATATTATAAGTTTTAAAATATTAGGGATTGTTAAAAATACAGTTATAGTAATTACATAATGATTACATAAATTTAATTTACTTAAATTCGATTACTAAAATCTTTATTTGCAATTTAAATATTAAAAAAAATTAATGGTTTTAAAAATTATAGTTTGTAAAAAAGACTAAATGTATACATGCAAAACCTTTATGCCCTTTTAATAAAAGTTTAAAAATGTCTAATTTCAAAAACATAAACAAATATTTTTGGAAACATTTTATACATGCAACAGAATAAAACAAAGATAAAATAACAAAAGATAAAGGTTAAAGGAGTATAGGTAATACGAAATATTCCAAACCAACCATTAAAACTAACAAACCATATGTTTCAAATAAAAACACCAACCAACCATATGTTTCAAAAAAAAAACCAAACCAACCAACCATGACGAATCAATCCAAACCAACGAATCAATCCAAACCAATGAAACACGCAAACCAAACCAAAGCAGCATTCTTCGGAAAAAAATAAATTGTTTTTGGTAAAAATACTTCAACCATGAACTACTTCTCGATCTTTGGAACCAGCAGAATCATTTCCTCGTCAATTTGGACATCCGAGACACCAGCCTTTTTAACCTTTATTGATGATAGAGAGGTGTTTTCTTCAACTTCATACACGTCAGCAAGGTTACGCTTCAATTCCGCAGACGAAGTCTTAGAACAATCTTTAGATGTGCAATCAGGTGTGAAGCTATCACCAATAGAATCCACAGCATCCTGTATGATATATTCAAAATTAGAAACTATATAACATGTTTAGAGCATTTGGTATTTTGTAACATTAAGTTAAAATACATACCTTTAGAGCAAAAGGGTTTTGAGTTGATAAATCACTAAGTGAAACATCAGCAGCCGCATCGTCCACACCCTGCAATTCATAAAATAATAAGGCTAGGCACAACAAAAATAATAAATTTCTAACATATATTTAATTAAAAGGTTTGTATGACTTAACCTGTTCAGCTGGAATTCGGCTCTCCAACGATTCAATTATTGCTGGATCATTCACCGGCTTATGAACAGCATAACCATCAATATGGTTGTCAATATTAAATTGACCAACTTGAATCTTGAAAGCATACTTTTTTATCATTCAATGCTCTAAACTGATAGGGAATGGTTTTCTCTTCCAAAGATGCCTAATATAAGTGAATTAAAATATATTGAAAAGAACATAATAATCAGATTTAGACATTACTAATATGTACCTTGTATAACAATTTAAAAAAAGACTGATGTGAAATACGTTACCTGATCCACTCTTGACTTCTCAAGCAATTGAATTGCAGTTATTCCCAACATTTTTCTAGCTTCACGGTCAAACAAAGTCAAAGAGGCAATAGTGTAACAACTCTCAATAAAAAAACACTATTTCTTATTTAATTTGCCAAATAGGAAACCCTAATTGAGACCCCCAAGTGATACTGCATGACCCCTAAAATTTTCAGAACAACCGGAACTAGGATCGGGGCCCCTAAAACTCAGGGGGGTATTCCCTAATTGATATTATCTAAACAGTTCGTTGTCGAATTCGAAATTTAACAAACCGTCGACTCACCCAAGCTACTGAGACGCGAGGCAACCCTATGCTGGAGGGGGTGCCCTCACGCCACGCGACAGGCCCTCGCGCCACACGAGGGAGCCGTTTTCTAGTATAAATGCAGGGGTTTGGCACTTGAAGTTTGGCGTTGGTTCGACTTAAAAACTCGTTTCGTACACTGAGATATCCTCTGTTTACTCCAAAAACACACACAAGCACAAAATTCTGCCGCGATAACAGGGTAATCACTCGATCACTGCTACGATTTAATGTCCGATCGATTGAGACCGGTCCGATGGATGTTTAAGTGATGCCCGTAATTGGGCTATACTTTGTCATTCTTGGTGAGGGTTTTGATCTCGTGAGTTGTCGTAAAAGTTGTATTAAGTTACTGACCTAGTTTTCGTGTGCATTGATTATTTAATTAGGTTAACAGGCTTATCAGTAGGCTAAACTCCGCCCGACTAAACTTGCAATGTGAGTCATTCTCTTTTTATCAACAATGTTTTACAATACTCCAATCATTTTCAAAAGTTATAATTACAGGGATTAAGTCATGGTTATCTTGAATCACTGGCTAGTGGGGTATTGTGCACATTACTAATTTCTCACGGTTAGGTTTATCAACCTAACAGTGATAATCATCACTACTTGGGTGAAAGGACCCAATAGTGGTATGACCATCGTCACAAGGCTGTGAGACGGCGCCAGATAAAAATAAGATAGAAGTCATTGTAGTCGCTCTTATGCTGTAATTTATAACTATTTGTCGTTTTGTATAACTTGAGTGACTCGCCAGTATTTCCCCGCTGATAAAATATTTTTAAAACATGTTTTAGGTGACCTACTTTGAATCAAGGAAAAGTGCTACGGAGCACTAATAAAGCTTGAAGTGGTGGCTCGGTTAAATAAATAAACATGTTTTGTAAAACAGGGAATTTCCAAGTGAAATTCCTCTATTGTAAATTACGGGGTTTGTCCCAGTTTATGAAATGAAATAGTTGGGATTTTTAAATTTTAAAAGATCATGTTAAACTTTCGCTGTCAACTCAATTAATAAATACCACGGGATTTCTGTCCCGCGGCTCCTGAACCGGGTAAAACCGGGACGGGGGTCGTGATAGAAAAAGGTGGTATCAGAGCCACTGATTTAAGCCAATTAAGTATTTAGAAATACTTAATTTTTCTGATTGCCGTTCTGTGATTATGTGAAAATTTATTTATAATATTTTAACTTAGAGTTTTTGTGTGTTTCTTCATATATGCTAACAGCATGAATGAGTTGTCTGAAGCTCTTCAGAATATCACTATCCATTCTGCTGAAATGGAAATTTCTGGGGACTTTTCCGGTTATTTGACCGATGTTGATGAACCTATGAAATTTCATGCCCAACCTCCAGAGAAACCAAAGCTGAAGAAGAGAAGAAGATTCGTGGGCTGGAGGCGTGTGGAAGAAACCAGCGACACGGAAAGTTATAAAGACTGAGGATCCAAATGATAAAGGCAAAGGAAAGGAGATCGGGGAAAGTTCAGGGCAAGCCCAGGAAATGCCATCCTGGGAGGAGCTGGATCGTAAACTGGCACTTAGTGATCTCATCGGACCTGCCAATGCAAACCTCTTCAATCACCCTGTGGAAGCACAACTTCCAGTTAATCTAGAACCTGATATCCCAGATCCTATTATCCACCCCCGACCTCTACCAGAAGAGCTGGAAGAATGGTGGACCACTGACTGGCAGTTTTAGAATCTCCTGAATAACCCTAATACATTTTTCCCCAATTTGACCCCGAACCTCCACTACACCCACCTATGAGCTCATAAAACTTGGCTAAACTCCGCCACTATGGCGAGGAGCTGATTGATGCAGGAAACCAAATTAGGGATGTGGGAGAAAGAATCTCATGGAAATACGAGGAGAGGGAACGTCATTTCTGAGATGCCAGCTGACTGTGGTTGTGTGGTATTGGGAGTATGTGTTTAATAATAATATAATAATAAAAATATAATCATGTGAAATAACTAAAAATAAAATTTTTATAAGATAACCGGTGTGTACGGACGCATACTAATATATATATAAAATATCAACGTCGCAAGGTCGACAATTTTGGCTAAATGTGCTGATGTGATTATGTGCGATTGTTTTATTATGCTTGGTTATTAATTAAGTTGGTGCTAATAACTTATATATATACTACCAGATGGAACACGCTAGTAATGAACCAATTAACGAGGTTAACCAATCCGAGCAAAACAATGGAGACCAATTTCTGAATAGGGAAGATATAGAGAATATCGTTGCTCAGGGAATAGCCAATGCTATTCCAGCAATCCTTGCTGCTGCTCGGAATCCAGTTGAACCTCAACCGATTATTCCTAGCAAACGTACTCATGGAAACAACTTCAGTAATAGCGTAAATGGAGGCGGCAACATTAATAATAATGATAATAATGGGATGCAAGCCCCATTCCTTAAAAGAATGAAAGCTGCAACGCCTGGTTGCACTTACAAGGAATTTCTTGCCTGTAAACCTGTCGAATTTGCAGGCAACGAAGGGGCGACTGCTGCACTGCGTTGGTTGGAGAAAACCGAGGCGGTGATTAAAATAAGTAAATGTGCCGAGGAAGATAAGGTCATATACGCTTCGCATCTTTTTAAAGAAAGGGCGCTAGAATGGTGGAATACGGTACTACAAGCCAAGGGAAGCGATGTGGCCTATGCCATGAATTGGGAAGAATTTAAAAGTCTGGTGGAAAGAAAATTATGTCCTGAATATGAAAAGGAACAAATGGCAAATAAATTCCTGAACCACCAGATGGTGGATGTAGACTGTCGAGGGTATACTTCGACATTCTTCGAATATTCTAGAGTGGTACCAACCCTGGCTTCGCCAGAACCGGTACTTATTTCCCGCTATATTTGGGGTTTGATTGGCGAAATCCGTGATATTGTCAAAGTTGCAAGACCTCGCACCATTGACGATGCAGTGGAGTTAGCCAACACTTTGACAGACGGACTAGTACGTACGCGAGAAGAAGCTCGAAAGAAGGAAGTGGCCCAAAAGATTACCCAAGGATTCCGTGTGGGTAATAATAGTAATTTCAAGAAGAGGGGCACCAGGAAATCTTCCACTGTTCCATTTTGCAGTACCTGTAAAAGAAAGCATTTTGGAAAATGCAAAGGGTATTGCAATTTCTGCAAAATTCCAAGGCATCAAGAAGAAGACTGCAGAAGAAAGAAATCCACAATTTGCTTCAATTGTGGAGAAGCTGGACATTTTAGACCAGACTGCCCCAAATTGGTTAAACCAGCTGATAACAAAACTAAACATGCAGAAGGAACTACCAAAAAGAACGCAAGAGCCTTCCAACTGACTACTCAGGAAGCAGAGCTAATCCCTGATGTGATAGCTGGTACGTTCCTAGTTCACGACGTTTATGCGAAAGTATTATTTGACTCTGGTGCAAACCAAAGTTTTATAAATGCTTCATTCTGCCAAGCTCTTAAGCTACCCTTAACCAACCTTAGACAATTTTTTACGGTAGAAACGGCAGATGGGAATTCTGTTAACATAGATAAGGTTTTGCAAAAAGGAAAGATAGAACTTTTAGGCCATAAATTTTCTTCAAACCTATTACCTATGAATTTAGCTGGATTCGATGTCGTACTAGGAATGGATTGGTTAGTAGCCAACCATGCTCGAATCCTATGCAATAAGAATTCCATAGAAATTCGTGCACCCACGGAAGAAGTAATTATGATTACATGGGATAAGCCGCGTAAACCCATGAAGTTCATTTCAGTAATGAAAGTTGCTGGTTATGAACGAAAGCAAGGAATCGTGTATATGATTTCAGTAATCATTAGCACTAAGGGTAAAGAACTTAAGGAAATTCCTGTAGTATCAGAATACTCGGATGTATTCCCAGAAGAATTACCAGGATTACCACCAGATAGGGAGGTAGAATTTAGAATTCATTTGATTCCTGGAACTACACCCGTAGCAAAGGCACCCTATCGATTAGCACCCACCGAAATGTTAGAACTGAAAAAGCAATTAGATGAATTGCTCAGTAAAGGATTCATACAACCTAGTTCATCCCCGTGGGGAGCTCCAGTGTTGTTCGTAAAGAAGAAGGATGGTTCGATGCGAATGTGTATCGATTATAGGGAATTAAATAAGGTTACAATCAAGAATCGATACCCTTTGCCTAGGATTGATGATCTTTTCGATCAACTTCAAGGAGCTAGATATTTTTCTAAGATAGATTTACGCTCCGGATACCATCAGTTGAAAATATAAGAAGAAGACAAACCTAAAACTGCTTTCAGAACTAGGTATGGTCACTACGAGTTTACAGCTATGCCTTTTGGACTAACAAATGCTCCGACAGTATTCATGGACATGATGAATAGAATTTGTAAACCGTATTTGGATAAATTTGTAATTGTCTTCATTGACGATATACTTATTTATTCCAAGAGTCAGGAAGAGCATTGTCAGCACCTGCATGCACTCTTAACTTTGTTAAGAAAGGAAAAGCTTTACGCCAAATTCTCAAAGTGTGAATTTTGGCTACAGGAGGTGCAATTTTTAGGACACATGGTGAACCACGAAGGTATTCACGTAGATCCCTCCAAGATAGAAGCAATCACCAAATGGAAGGTCCCGTAATCAGTTACGGAAGTTAGAAGTTTTCTAGGATTAGCTGGATACTATAGGCGCTTTATTAAGGATTTCTCTAAGATAGCTGTGCCATTAACTAAGCTAACCTGTAAAACAGTTAAGTTTGAATGGGGACCTAAGCAAGAAGAGGCTTTTAGGATTTTAAAGTAAAAGTTAACAAACACCCCAATTCTTGCCTTACCAGAAGGGACAGAAGATTTTGAAGTTTACTGTGATGCTTCTAAGCTAGGATTAGGATGTGTGCTAATGCAACGCAAAAAGGTAATTGCGTATGCCTCAAGGCAAATGAAGAAGCACGAGGAAAACTATATGACTCATGACTTAGAATTAGGGTCGATAATTTTTGCCCTTAAGATTTGGAGACACTATTTGTATAGAAGTAAATTTACAGTCTGTACAGATCATAAGAGCTTAAGATATATATTTGGGCAAAAAAATTTGAATATGAGGCAAAGAAGATGGATGGAAATTCTAAGTGACTACGACTGTGATATTCAATATCACGAAGGAAAGGCAAATGTAGTTGTAGATGCCTTAAGTCGTAAGTATCACGAAAAGCAAAAGCGAGTTTGTGCTTTTAGATTAAGTTTACAATTAGACTTAATGGAACAACTGAAAAATATTCAAGCCACAACAATGAAGGATGATGCTGATGGAATGAAAGGAAGAATAAAGGAATTAGAGCAAGGAGCTGATGGAATTTGGAGATTCCACAAGAAAAGAATTTGGGTACCTAAGCAAGGAGAGTTAAGGAATAAGATTTTAGAGGAAGCCCATAAATCTAGGTATACTATGCATCCTGGTAATAATAAGATGTACCAAGATTTAAGGAATAATTTCTGGTGGATAGGAATGAAAAAGGACATAGCTAGATATGTATCTAAGTGTCTAACTTGTTCACAAGTTAAGGCAGAACACAAGAAACCTTCAGGGTTACTCCAACAATTAGAAATGCCTGTTTGGAAATGGGAACTCATAACCATGGATTTTGTTACTAAGTTACCCAAAACCAGAAAAGGTAATGATGCGATTTGGGTAGTTGTGGATCGATTAACCAAATCAGCTCATTTTCTACCCATGAAGGAAACCTTTAGCATGGAAAGGTTAGCAAAATTGTACGTAGATGAGGTAGTATCCTTACATGGAGTCCCACTGGAAACCTTTAGCATGGAAAGGTTAGCAAAATTGTACGTAGATGAGGTAGTATCCTTACATGGAGTCCCACTCTCTATTGTATCGGACAGGGATAGTCGTTTCACTTCACATTTCTAGACAAGTTTCCAAGAAGCCATGGGGACGCGATTAAATTTAAGTACAGCTTACCATCCCCAAACAGACGGACAAAGTGAAAGGACGATCCAAGCCCTGGAAGACATGCTTAGAGCATGTGTTATAGATTTTGATGGGAACTGGGATGACCACCTACCCTTAATTGAATTCTCCTATAATAATAGTTATCATGCAAGTATTGAAGCTGCCCCATTCGAAGCACTGTACGGCCAAAAGTGCAGAACTCCAGTTTGTTGGGCAGAAATAGGAGAAAGCCAATTATCAGGTCCTGAAATTGTACAAGAAACTACCGACAAGATCACTCAAATCAAGGAAAGACTAAAGACGGCTCGAGATCGCCAGAAGAGTTATGCAGACAATCGACGCAAGCCACTGGAATTCCAGGTTGGAGACAAGGTACTCTTGAAAGTTTCTCCTTGGAAAGGAGTAGTTCGGTTCGGAAAGAAGGGAAAGCTAAGTCCAAGGTACGTAGGACCATTCCCAGTAATCCAGCGAATAGGACCAGTTGCCTATCGTTTACAACTACCAGAAGAGCTAGCTGGGGTACATGATGTATTTCATGTATCCAACCTCAAGAAATATCTATCTGACGAATCCCTGGTAGTACCTCTTCAAGATGTAGAGGTAAATGAAAAATTAAAATTTGTTGAGAAGCCACTGCAGATAGAAGATAGAAAGGTCAAATTTCTCAAGCACAAAAGACTAGTACTTGTCAAAATCAAGTGAGATTCGAAGAGAGGACCTGAGTACACTTGGGAGCTGGAATCAGAGATGAAACGAAAGTATCCCTACTTGTTCCAGTAAATCTCGAGGACGAGATTTTAAAAAGGTGGGGAGGATGTAACAACTCTCATTAAAAAACACTATTTCTTATTTAATTTGTCAAATAGGAAACCCTAATTGAGACCCACAAGTGATACTGCATGACCCCTAAAATTTTCAGAACAATCGGAACTAGGATCAGGGCCCCTAAAACTCAGGGGGGTATTCCCTAATTGATATTATCTAAACAGTTCGTTGTCGAATTCGAAATTTAACAAACCGTTTACCCAAGCTACTGAGACACAAGGCAACCCTATGCTAGAGGGGGTGCCCTCGTACCACGCGCCCCCTCGCGCCACGCGCCAGGCCCTCACACCACGCGAGGGAGCCGTTTTTCCAGTATAAATGCAGGGGTTTGGCACTTGAAGTTTGGCGTTGGTTCGACGTAAAAACTCGTTTCGTACACTGAGATATCCTCTGTTTACTCCAAAAACACATACAAGCACGAAATTCTGCCGCGATAACAGGGTAATAACTCGATCACTGCTACGATTTAATGTTCGATCAATTGAGACCGGTCTGATGGATGTTTAAGTGCTGCCCGTAATTGGGCTATACTTTGTCATTCGTGGTGTGGGTTTTGATCTCGTGAGTTGTCGTAAAAGTTGTATTAAGTTACTGACCTAGTTTTCGTGTGCATTGATTATTTAATTAGGTTAACAGGCTTATCAAGAGGCTAAACTCCGCCCGACTAAACTTGCAATGTGAGTCATTCTCTTTTTATCAACAATGTTTTACAATACTCCAATCATTTTCAAAAGTTATAATTACAGGGATTAAGTCATGGTTATCTTGAATCACTGGCTAGTGGGGTATTGTGCACATTACTAATTTCTCATGGTTAGGTTTATCAACCTAACAGTGATAATCATCACTACTTGGGTGAAAGGACCCAATAGTGGTATGACCATCGTCACAAGGTTGTGACACTGCGCCAGATAAAAATAAGATAGAAGCCATTGTAATCGCTCTTATGCTGTAATTTATAACTATATGTCGTTTTGTATAACTTGAGTGACTCGCCTGTATTTCCCCGCTGATAAAATATTTTTAACGCATGTTTCAGGTGACCTACTGTGAATCAAGGAAAAGTGCTACGGAGCACTAATACAGCTTGAAGTGGTGGCTCAGTTAAATAAATAAACATGTTTTGTAAAACAGGGAATTTCCTAGTGAAATTCCTCTATTGTAAATTACGGGGTTTGTCCCAATTTATGAAATGAAATAGTTGGGCATTTTCAAATTTTAAAAGATCCTGTTAAACTTCCGTTGTCAACTCAATTAATAAATACCACGGGATTTCTGTCCCGCGGCTCCTGAACCAGGTAAAACCGGGACGGGGGTCGTGACAAATAGCTGCATAATCTTGTACTCTAATCGGAATCCTAAAACTAAATGCACAAAAAGTATTTCAGAAAATAAATACAATTTACATTTGTAAAGTAGAATAACATAAGCATAAATATTATAAAACTACAAAAAAAAAATATAAGTAACTTACATCGGTGTCGCATTCACAACCTCTTTAGGACATTCAGGATTTGACGGTTCCTCAGCACCGTCTTCAGCCTCCTCAATGACCAAAGTTGTCTCCACCTTCCGATTGCACTCTTCACAACCAAGGTAGTACCAATCATCTTTATCATCCACACCCATGATCGTACCAAGAACTATGACCTCACAAGGCTGAAATTAAATGTGAGAAAATAGAGTTATAAATATAAATTTGTGAAACAATTTTGTTTAATGTATTTATTTAAAATATTAAGAAGTAGACACAAACCTTATCCAAGAGCGTAATATCACGAAAATTGGAAAAAGGATGCTTCACTAAAAAGTCATCCGCAACACTTGTGCTTCTAGATGAACCAATTGATTTATGACAATTAGAGGATGTTTTACATATCTTCTCAACAAACCTGTTTACAATAATATAAGCAAAAAAAAAAAGTTAACAACATCAATAAGTAGTTCATATCATTTTATAAATTGTTTACATGGTTCTGAATGAACGAATCTCCTCTATGTCAGCATTGATAAACAGCCTTGTTATATGGAAAGCATTAGATAGCGTTGTCTTCCCTGTGTAAAAAAAATTAATATCATACATTAGGATATTCAATTTCGTAAATCATATAAAAATTTAAATAAAATTAACAAAGTTTATAAACAGTGAATACCTTTATACTTTTTGAAACTACCAAACTGCACAAGCAGAACAACATGAACTTCTTCTTTATGGCTCTGAATGTAACCAAACATCTCATCGCAGTATTCATCCCATAAAGTGCAGTTTAACTTGATACCCCTACATAAATAGAAATTAAAAAACATCAGAGCATATCATGTAAAAAATATATAATACTAAAGTTGCAATGAAATTAAATTAGCATTTAATAAATAGACTCTTCATCCAGCAATTGCAAGTTCATGAATTTGCTATCTTTTCCCATCTTTGTTTTGGTCATTTCTGGTTCAGACCACTTATCTACATATCCAATAAAATTTGGGAAAAAAATAGATTAATAAGAAATGTAATCAGCACAAAAAACAAAAATTAAAAAAAATAATCTATATTTATATATTTTTTAATTTCGGATGTTGTTGTTATATATGATGAAGTACAAACCAACTCGATACTTGACATCGACTCCACCGGCTTTAATGGACTCAAACGTGCTAACCGAATACCATATACACTTCCATCAAAGTTCTCACACTTTTTAACAGATGTATCAAAGTTTAAGCTAATAGCATGTTCTTTGTCAAAGTGTTTGAAAGCTGACTTAATGACAAAAAGTTGAGATTTATAAATGTAATAAGACTCATTTTCATTAAGCAAAATTTCATGTTTTTTCATAAACTTGCTCCAAACAGTTGCCTGCATCCTGGTACCCTAATAAAAAACACAAATTAAAAGTGGTTAGTATAAACAACAATAAAAAAATTAAGCTACATTTTAAAAAGCAAATGACATTCAAACCAACCTGCTCATCCATGACCACCATTTCAATACCAAGGGTTTCTCCTTCTCTCTTTGGATTCACACGAATCCAAAGTCTTAACACCTTGACCTTGATGGTAAACAGCTTGGATCTCCAATCAAGATTGTTTAAGAAAGTAACAGTGTTTTCATCCATTGGTTAAGAGATATGAGCCGAATATAGATGATTGATGTTAGAAAATGATTTGTAATTGAATCAAATGAATGAATTAAGTAAATATATATATACAAATTTCGTTTAGTTATTTTTGTAAAGTTGAAAAATCAGTTTATTTATATTAAAAATTGTTACCGAAATTAAACAAATTAGTATTTTTAGAAATGGATTCACATTTCTAAAAAAACTACAAATCTCAAAAAGATTAGGCACCAAATTCTTCCATTACCTAAAAAATGAAACAAAAAATCATTTATTTAAAACAACTTATAGATACAAAAAATAAACAAACAACATATGCAACATTTATTCAAAAAATACAGTATAAACTACACTCTACAGCAATGCACGCAAACAACACAAAATGCAATACCACCCAAAAAAATAACCACATAAGATACATCAAATTTAATATTAAAAAGGTAAACTCAAAGTGTAAAAAGATCCAAAAAGTTAGGTTTGTGACCAAAAGAATAAGAAAATATAACCAATAACTTGAAATTATAATAAATCTGTAGTTTATTTCATAATTTTTAAAAAAATTCATTAATCGGTGTAGTTAACATTGGATCTTTTAACAAAGAAAATTAAAGATTTACTTAAAATTTAGGATACGGTTTTTTGGGTTTTTTTTGTAATAGGTTGTAGTTAATTTCGGAATTTTTTTTATTAAAGTTAATTGATTAATTAAATATGGCATGATTGTAATGGTTTTAAAAAATCATTGTTTAAAGTCAAAATATTATATGTCAGCAGCGGTTTTTAAAAAACTTCCATATAAAAGTTTGAAAATCTGTTTTTACTTTCCAAATTTAAATAAAACAACCTTAAGAATGTTTTATTAAAATCTAAAAAAAACGGCCATAAATATTTAAGAATTTAAAAACTAAAACATTAAAATTAAAAAAACAATTTGATATACATATTTATTTATACTGTATATCAGAAAACATTTTAATTATTTCATTGTTTAAGCTACGAATAATGTATACTTTCTAATTTATGCAATCAAAAATTCAATTTATGTAGCTTACATAGTACATTCCTAGATAACTGATTTAACTTACTTATAAATAGTAATAAAAAAATTTGGTGCAAATTTCAAACACAAGTTTAATAAAATCAAAATTTTTATTTCAAAAATTTTTATTTCAATAACCAAACCTTTTTATTTATACAAAAGTAGCATATCGAACCTAAAATTTTCAATTGTAGATATTTAACCATTCAATTCAATGAAGGTTACAAAAAGTTTAAATTGATTTAAATGGAAAGTATTTTTAAGTTTATGTACTTAAATAAAATGATAAATCTATAAGTGTAAAAAAGGAAACAACTTAAATTAAATTTAATTAGAGGCAAATCTATAAAATCTAGCCGAATTTTAAAAAAATATATATATATATATTGTCGGTTATACAATTTAAAAAAGGAAACAATATCATACAAATTTTTATTTTTAGAAAAAAATTTAAAAAAGTGGCGGTTTATTATAAAATTTTATATTATAAGTTTTAAAATATTGGTAATGGTAACCATTTATTGAAATAATCAAACAAATTACATAAATGGTGTTTAATATGATCAGTACTTTACTTCATTCTTAAACTAAGAAACATACAATTTCAAGCACTAATTATTTCACTAAAACAAGGAATATTAAGCACAAACAGGTAGCAAAAAGCAGAAACAACGTCTAGTCATAAGCATTATAAAACTACGTGCTTCGGCCACACATATAAACGGCCCAAAATAAGTATCATCAACATCTATCATGACATAAGTTCAGCGTAATGACCACACCAAAAACATACCACTAAATGTATTCTAACCACCAACAGTTTGGGCAAAAAAAATACTACCAAAACATACCATGTACCTTCACCAACTCAGTTATAAAGCAACATACCTTTACTTTTAACAAATATTATCTGAAACGAAGAACCACATACCAACTGTTTGTCTCTAACAAACTCTCTCATACCGGTGACATTGAACCGCGGACAGCCTTGCGAGAACTCCACACCAATAGCCACGTCCCAAGTTCGACCAACGCTGTCCTTGATGGTCAAATCCATCTTTCGATCCAAGCCATGAGTTTGTGCCCACTTCTTCTTCAGACGCTACAAATCAGAATATAAATTTTAATAATTAAATTTGTTAACACTGGTTTTCCTACAACTGATGAGTTCAACTGGAAACCCCAAACATACATTAACAGTATGAAGAAGTAAATAATAGAAACTTACATAATGATTGTTAACAACAAAAGTAACCGGTACTTCGTCATCAACACTCTGTTCACATACAGGTGCAGCAACCGGATTAGGAACCTCATCATCAGACACTTCAATTAGCTCATCAGTTGGTTCTTTTTTGATAACACAAAGTTCAGGTGGGAAAGTGAGAAGAGCAGGCTCACAGCTAAAAACACTCAAATCAAACGTCTTAAAATCAACCATTTCAAAAACCAACAATTGATCATCCGTTATCAACATCTCCTTCTTAATTCTACTCCAACCTGTGGTAATATAAAGCTCATGGTCTAAGACATCCATCCGAACAACCCATTTACGATTTCCAGCAGAACAAACCAAAACAGGATCTGAATGACAGGTATTCAACATCGAGTGATGAACAAACAACCTGTTCACATACTACACATAGTACAAAACAATATCAGGATCGATGGTATACATTAAACAAACAATGTATGAATGCAAGCATAAAATAATTTAAAACTGTATATGTTCAATTACCATGCAGTCGTCTAGGTCTTTTAAATCATTTCCAGGTTTGTAGTAGAAGTAGTTAGAAGGCGCTCGAGAAATGTCTTGATAAAAGTGGAACAGCCGGAACGAAGATAAAGCTTCTTCATACTGAAAAACAACCCACAAATTGTCTGGTAATTTCAATGACGTGACGACATCCAACCAGCCGTTGAAAAGAAAGTAGTCGCATGCAAGGTTCATCACTTTGACTTGAAAGATCCTCCCATCGAGGGTCCGGATGACTACATTCTTATCTGGATAAGCAAACGTCTTAATCCAGTCACCATAACCAGCAGGAAGTTTCTGTAACGGAAAACGTACGTATCTTTAAATGCAATTATAATATCAGTAATCACAAAGTCTTATATTAAAAACATTTAAAAAAATTTAAATGATTATAATATCAATACTCACCAACGATTTTTTGTCGTTCTTCCACACACGGGCAACGAATCCGTACACCATCTCACCTTTAAAGTTGTCGTCTTTTACAACCCCAAATTGTATATCAAAATTCAATAAAAAAGCTAAACATTTCGCTTAACAATTATCAAATACACATAAAAAAGCACAAACCAACGTAGTTAAAAACAAAACAACCTCAAATCCGCTATTAAAATTGATGAGTAGCAGACGACAGTCAATTATTACAACCAAATATAGGTAAGAATCTAAACCATTTAACAAAACAACATACAATCGGATATCAAACCATATCAAAAAAGTATTCACTTATTACATATTGAAATTAAGTAAAAAAACAAACATAGATCATCAATAAAATCAAATCGGCTGATGATAATCAAAAAATATCAGAAGATGAACACAGTAACCAACCTAGCTTGAAACAAAACAACCTAAAATCCGCTATTAAAACCAAGCATATATAATCACTAATGTAATAAACTGTTACAGTGATTATGTGTGAATCCAATTGAGCAGAACATAACATTCCCCAAATATAAACAATCAAAAAGCTTCACCGCACTTTCGGATACTGAATCACACTTACAACTCAACAAACTAAACAAAACAGTACCCTTACAAATAACCGCCTCAGAATCTAGTAGTCCTAATATAGCACTAACAGAACTCAACAATACGTACACTCCATCAGCAACTCATTGCTATGAACAACAGTAACATCTGCCTAATGTACTTGGTAACATTTGCTCATTCCTGTTTCAAAGACTCAAATAACTGTAGGTGAAAATCAAAACCATCTAACAAAACAACACCAAATCAGATTTCAAACCCTAACAAAAAAAATGGTTAACTTATTACATATTGAAATCATGTAAAAAAAAACCGTATACATACACAAGAAAAACAAAAGTGCTAATAACAATCAACAAATCACAATACATGAACAAAGTAATTAAAACCCTAACACACCAAACATATATCCGTCCAACATCAAAATCGGCTATTACAGACCCTAAAAAAGAAATTGTACACCACAATAACATCAATCGCCTACGATAATCTAACAAACAAAGAATCTAACAAAACCATTGAATCTGAAACATTGGATAAAAGAAAACGAAATCGTATGTAAAAGATGGGGATATCAGAATCACGAATCAATACCATCGATGAAGACTATTATCTAATGAAGATTGATTATACCTCTTCACTAAATCACCGATTTGATCTCGGGGATTTGATTTCCTGGAAAAAAACCTCAAATCAAATTTATAATCGATCATCAAATAGGCAAATTAGAGAGTACCGTAGAGTTAGATCTTCAAATACGTTGATTCTTGATCAAAATTATTTGATGTTTCGTCGCCGTGTTCGCCAGATGAAGAAACACAGAACTAATTGTGAGACTAATCAGTTTGGTTTATGTCTCTACCATGATGGTTAATCTTCTTTATGGTTTCCTGAGCTCCTTAATGACTGGGGTTATCTGCAAAACAGAACACCGTTACTCGTTAAGAGGGGAATGTGGGGGTTTCCCTCTTAACCGGGCTCCGGCGTGAGAATAAGCGACTGCTTTGGGGAGATAATTAAGTATTAAGTGAGAGAGTAGAGGGAATGGAATGTTTAACCTGTGAAGTGAGGTCTCTATTTATAGCCGGAGAGGTGTAAGAGGATGTGGGCTGATGGGCCTTGGGCCGGAAGGCGACAACATGGAGGATATGCTCCTTGTCTCGCTGGTGTCGACCGTTAGTGGCTTCTAGGAGCTTTCCCGAGCTGGCGCAATGTGATTGGAGCCACGTGTCACTGTTGTCGGCCTGGCCGGCCTTCTGCCATCAGCAGGTGAGTGGAGATCGTGGGGCAGTTATCTCTGCCCTATGATTGGTGCCATGTAGGCGTCCTTAAGTACTTTTTGTCTCCTGCATGTCAGATGATCTTGGAGCACGATTGAGCAGAGCCAGAAGGGCGTTGATTGGCTCTTTTCTTCTGCCACTTGTACCTTGTGTACTATTTGGATAAGCCTTGCGCCGTAGTCACGCATGATTCTTGCTGGGCACGCTACTACTCCGCGCGGGGTAGGGGCTTCCAAATGTTCTTTCAGAATGCTAAGTGTTAGAAATGAAGTCTCCACTTGCTCAGACCTCGCGCCGAATCGTTACGTATGTTTGTAGCCCGCGCGAGGTTGGCAATAAGAAATATGTTGATTAAGGAGTATGGTCCTACGCGCGTCCTGACTGGAGGTTTGCGCGGCGTTTTTGGGACCATACCCCTTCAAGTCCCCCCAGTCCAGTGCTGCACCACGCGCGAGGCAAGTGGTTGGAGCTCTGGACTTAGAAAAAATTGTAGTAAAATGCTTGTTTTTCGTTGCGTCGGCGCGCGCGTACGAGTGTTTTATTACTTGTTACGGCGCGGCTAGGCGCTTGGCAGTTGGTCATGCTTTGGGTAGCCATGCGTATTGCGCGTCATGGATAACCTCTGAATTAAGCTTTTGAAGTTTTGGGCGGGAAGATCCTCGAAATTTGAATCTCTGACAGGTTGGTAAAAAAGTCGTGGTTGGTGACGTTTGAGTTGACCTCTGACGGTTGTCATCAACTTGTCCCTGATGAATCGTATTTCCGTCAGAGAGTGAGGCCCACGCGCGCGTGGTAACCGTCACTCCGGGAAACACGCCTTACGTGGCGTTTTCTGATTGGCCTCGCTCGCGGCGATTTCGGCACGGTTACCCATCGCATTAAATGCGATGGGTATATATATCTGAAGAGACATGAGGGATTATCACTTTCTCTTCTACTCTTTTCTTTATTTCCTCTCGAATTCCTCTGAATCTTCAAAGTTTGAAGAACACGGTTGCAGATCTTCACATCCTTGAAGAACATCGTAGCAGATCTTCAAGTCTGTTTGCAGAATATTCAAGACTTCTTTGTTAATTTATCAATGGCTGAAGAACACCATGAAGACAATCCCAGAGAGGAAGGCCATGTTCCGGTTCTCCGTTGGGATTTAGGGTTGTTTGAACAAATAGTACGGGGTTTCCGGTTTCCACCGGAATGGGATGCTAGGTACCCCGGTCAAAACCAAACAGCCGCCGATGCACCGCCGGGTTATATAACGTTGTTTGAAGATTTCTTCCATCAAGGCAACTTCCGGTTGCCGGCGACGAACTTTTTGGCCCATATTCTTCAGTTCTATGGGTTTCATATATCTCAGATGAGTCCACCAGGGATGGTGAGAGTTCGACACTTCGAGTTTTTATGTCGATCTCATGATATCGAGCCGACTGTTGAGAAATTCCAGGCTTTTTACCAGCTACAAAGAAATATGGGCTTCTATTCTTTCGCCAGTCGTGGCGCCGCAAAGAAGATACTGTTGAACCCCCCCAAGAGTTTCCATGACTGGAAACCAAAGTTTTTTATATCCGGGAGGAGGTAATCCCGATCGCCATGACCTTCCGCGCCTGGTCGGAACCGATTGTGAAAGAGGATCTGGCGATTCCAAAAAACGAGGCTTGGTATAAGCAGCTTACTTCAACTCCAAACCGAGTGTTTGGTGAAAATGACCTTGTCGCGGCGCAGATGAGTGATCAATGGCCGCCTGAGAGCGAAGACGTCCCTGTCTTAAAGTTCCAGGATAAAGGTTAGTTACTTCGTTTGTTTTGCTGATTTCTGTTTCGCAACTGTGTTTATTTATACAATTTGTCTTGTAGAGGCGCGCCTGTACCAAGCTGCTTTCCCCACCTTCGGTGGTTCTATGGGTGTGCGCCTGCTCCGGGCTGGGGAGGAGTATTGGTATGAACAAATTAAGGGTAATTTCATGTACCCGGTTGCTGATGCATTTGCCGCGCCGCCTACCACAACCGAAGGTGCGCATATACCTAACCCTCGTCCCTTGCGCTCTGTCACTTCTGCTGGGAAAGAGATTGTCTATCTTTCCAGCGAAGAGTCTGTGGGATCCTCAACCGGGGAGTTAAGTTCCTGGTCTACCATCTTTGCAGGTGTGCTGCGCGATTTAGGCATCGACCCTGAAGAGAAGAAAAAATCAACCAGGAAGAAGAAGGTGATCAACCTTGAGCCTGAAGTGGCGAGTAAGAAAGGTGGGAGTAGTCGCGCAGCTGCTGGTGCTGCTGATAAAGGTACTCTTCGGCTTCGTCAGAGTGACTTGAAAGATTATGTGATAATTAGTGACTCACTTGAAGGCTTGTCGCGCGCAGGCGAGAAGAAAGGTGGAGTGGGTGGCTCGAAAAGTGGAGGTAGCGCGGGTTCTCGTAACCCGGATGCTGGCGCTACTCCGTCCTCTGTTGCACATGAAGAGGAGGGGATAGGAGAGGAGGAGGAGGAGCCTGCTGCGCAGTTGATCAGAAACAGAAGTAGGATCGAGACCACAGCTGGTGTGTCTGTTGCGCCCAAAGCTGGTGAGGTTCCCTTGATTGGGAAACGGAGCAACTTGCGCTCGCTTTACAAAGTTTCTCCGGGTTAGTTCTTTAGTTACATTATTCTGTTACCTCCGCTTTTTTTAACACTTGGTTTTTGCAGAGGTTAAAAAGAAGACCCCTGAGAAGGGTGTGATGTTTACAGACCCCCTAGAGCCGGCACATAAGAGGCCTAAGGTTACTGTAGAGTCTGAGAAAGCAAAACATGTTGAGGTTGAGAAGGAGAAAACTGTTGCTGTAGAGAAGAGTAAGTCTGAGGAAGACAAGAAGAAAGCTGAAGAAGCGCGCAGGAAAGCCGAAGCTGATGAAGACCGACGGAAGAAGGCTGAGGATGAGAGGAAAAGATTAGCTGAGCAGGAGAAGAAGAGGCTAGCTGAGCAGGAGAAGAAGAGGCTAGCTGAGCAGGAGAAGGGAAAGAAGGTTGATGAAAGAGAGAAGGAGAAATCCGCTGCTGACAAGTCTGTTGGGATTTCTACTGGAAAAGGTGCGGCATCTGGTTCGGTGGCTGGTCAGGGTGGTGTAAAACATGGCGCGTCACCGCGCTCTCCGATAGGCCCCCGGGATACTGTGGGTGATATTTATTACAAGTCTTACACGGAAGAGAGCCGTGGTGACGCTCCGCATCATCCGCCATGGGGCTTAAAGCAAAAGGATACCTTCCAAGAATTCACGCCTTGCCGCGATTGGTTGCTGAATTCCATTCCTCCAGGTGAGGTTGATCGCCAAAGAGCGCGCACCCACAGCGGGTTATATCATGCTTATGTTGTTGGCGAGGCCAACACCCGCGCTGCTAACCAGGAAATTGTTCGCGAGTGGCGAACACTGGTTAGGGAGAGGGATGATTGGGAGAAATATCGTGATCGGATACTAAGGCGTGCCGCTGAGTTGGAAAAGTCTAGGACTGCTTTTGATGAAGAGAGAGCGAAATTTGAGGCTGACCGGAAATCAGAAGAGTGAGGGCGCGAGGGCCTGAGAAGCAAGCTTCAAGCTGCTGAATAGCAGTTGGCTAAGGAGAAAGCTGAGTTCAAACGCATATGTGAGAAAGACAATGAGCGCGCATTCGCGGCTCGTAACAAGATTGTCGACCTTGAAGCCAAGGTTGTTGAGTTGACAGCGAAGGTGGAGGATGCGCATACTGCGCAAGCTGCTAAAGAGCAGGCTGAGGTTCGAGAAACTTCTTATTCCGTTTAATACTTTTGTTTAGTATGTTAACTGAGTCTTTTATCCCTTGCAAGCCGAATTGGCTGAGGTTAAGGCACAATTGTCTGGCAAAGACAAGGACTTGACTGCTAAGGACGTCGAGATCGCTGATCTGAAGCGTCGTTTGCAAGAACAAATTGAAAAAAAGCGAGTCCTTGGAGATCGATCTCGAAGCTGAGAAGGTTAAGGCTGCCACTGCTGAAGAGGCCAAGCAAAAAGCTGAGGAGGCCCGAGACATTAGCACCACTGCTCTTAACGTAGCGCAAAACAACTATTTCGAAGCTCAAGGGATCGTTGATACCTTGGTTTCTGAGGCCGAATGGTTGCGTGGACGAGGAATAGTTCTGGTATGCCCTTTCTTGACTTCTGTTTACTTCCTTAAGACCTGTTGTCTTATGTATTTCGTTTGTTGTAGATGGCCAATTCCATCTTAAATGCTGGGGAGCTAGACAAAGCTGTTGCTGCTGTTATAGATGCTTCTCTCGCAGTTGGTCATCGTAAAGGCTACCTTGAATGTGCGCAGCATGCTACAGCTATGCTTGGGCAGGAATTCGACACTAGTCACTGCTCAGTGACTGATCAAGCTGAGGCTGAGCTAGCTCGTGCTGAACACGGTTATGATCATCTATCACTACCGGTGATGGATTTGGTTACTAAGGCTCTAGAGCATGATGACTGGTGTCAGCGCCTTAAGGCCATTCTCGACCCACCGATAACTGTTGAACTATCAGATGGAGAGGAGCCAGCTGGTGATGACGGTGGACACGATGGTGATGACGGTAAGCCTGGTGATGACGATGGTGATGAAGGCGATCAGCATGAAGGCAGTGGGAATGATGAATTTGAATAGGTTGTCTTCAGGCTTTGTGCCTTGTAATTTTTTGTTTGTTTTGAATGTAAGCTCTTGCGCGGTCGCGCTTGTTTTAGACTGAATGAATGCTATCTGT
The DNA here is from genome assembly GCA_030545235.1 of Helianthus tuberosus. NCBI lineage: Eukaryota > Viridiplantae > Streptophyta > Magnoliopsida > Asterales > Asteraceae > Helianthus > Helianthus tuberosus. The sequence goes on along the minus strand of CM060369.1, from coordinate 41,278,397 downwards.
TTTCTATATAACTGTTGCGCGGTCGCGCTTGTTTAAATATGATGTTTGTTTATCCTTTCCCGTTACAATTATTGCACTGTTGTTAGAAACTTTGGTTAAGTTAACTCGAATAATTGTAAGTGTCTCTCGTGTGAGTGTAATTGCCCGGTCTCGCGCTATGTTGCGGAGGACCTTGGAGGCGTAACTCAAGAGCTCGTAAGTTACTGGAGTGTTTTCGTGCTAATCAGAAGTTTAACATGCATTTGTAACGAAAGAAGTAATGGAAAACATGTCGTATGCTTTCATTGACTTGGAAACAGGCGCTTAGGCCAACATACATTGCTTGTAAAGGGCGTGTAGCCAACATAGGAAAGTAAAAGACGCGTGGCCGACATTAGTGGGTAAAGGCGCAAGGCCGAGATTAATTACATATAGCATTTGCGCAGTTGTTGCGCATTCCACGTTCGCGGGATGATGTGACCATCCAGGGTGCGCAACTTGTAAGCCCCTTTTCCTAGCACTTCGTGAACCAAGTAGGGGCCTTCCCATTTGGGTGCTAGTTTTCCTAGGCATTCAGCATTTGACGCTTCGTTGTCTCGGAAGACGTATTCTCCTGGAGTGAAGGTACAGATGCGGACTCTTGCATTGTAGTACCTTTCCAGTTGTGTTTTGTACTTGGCTTCTCTAATTCGCGCGATTTCGCGCCTTTCTTCTAGCAAATCCAAGTCAAGACGTCGCTCTGCCTCGTTGTCGATTTCGTTGACTGCTGTCAAGCGCGGGGAGGGCAGGCCAACTTCAGCCGGGATAACCGCTTCTGAGCCATAGACTAGGCTAAAAGGGGTTTCACTGGTACTTGTCTTTGGTATGGTTCGGTGAGCCCACAAGATACTCGGGAGCTCATCCACCCAGCCTCTTCGCTTTGTGCCCAGTCGGGACTTTATCCCATCGACGATACACTTGTTCACACTTTCAACCTGCCCGTTGCCTTGAGGATGCGCAACGGAGGAGAAAGTGTGTTCGATTTTCATCTCTTTCATCCACTTCTGGAGGTCCTCAGACGCAAAGTTGGTGTCGTTGTCAGTTACAATCTTGAGTGGTAGACCAAATCTGCAGATGATGTGTTCCCAAATGAACTTGCGCACCATCATAGCTGTAGTTGAAGCGAGAGCTTTGGCCTCCACCAATTTCATGAAGTAATCGACGGCCACTATTATAAATTTGACGGCGCCAGGAGCCTCTGGGAAGGGTCCCACCAAGTCGATTCCCCACTGCTGAAAAGGCCAAGCAGTGGATACAGGGATAAGATCGTTTTTAGGGCGCAGGGTTTTTGGAGAGTGTCGCTAACAGGAGTCGCACTTGCGCAGCTCCTTCAGGGCATCGACATGCATCCCTGGCCAGTAATATCCGGCGTTCATAATCTTCGCGACAACCATGCGTGGCCCTGCATGGATGCCGCAGATCCCTTCGTGGATCTCCCTGATCAAGTAATTCGCATCTTGGGGGTCCACACAGCGCAGCAGTGGTCCCAAGAAGGATTTTCGGTACAGAATACCACCATTCATCTCGTAATGCTGGGCCTTGTTTTGAATCTTCCTCGCCTCTGCTTTGTTCTCAGGGAGTATCCCCTCTTGCAGATATTGAATTATAGGGGTCATCCAGGATGGTTGCCCTATCTTGATCACGTTGACTTGTCGTAGCAGGACTGATGGATTCTTGAGTACTTCAATCCTTATATCTTTGGCAAGATGTTGAAAGGAAGTTGAAGCAAGCTTGCTCAAAGCGTCAGCTGGTTTGTTTTTAGAGCGATTGATGTGGATTACCTTGTGAGACTTGAACTGTTGAAGCAACTCTTTTGCCTGCTCTAGATATAGGGCCATAACCTCGCCCTTTGCATCGTATATACCGTTAACTTGGCGGGCTATCAGGAGTGAATCAACGTGTGCTTGTAAATTTTTGGCTCCCATTTTGATGGTGAGGCGCAAGCCTGCCAGAAATGCCTCGTATTCCGCCTCGTTGTTGGTGTTTTTAAAATCCAACTTGATGGCGTAAGTGAATTCATGGTTTTCGGGGCTCACTAGGCGCAATCCGGCTCTCGCGCCGTCCTCATTTGATGCCCCATCAGTATAAAGCATCCAAGTCTCATTTGTCGTGTCTTTTTCGAGAGTCTCCACCAGCTCACAATCTTTGATTTTATCAATTGGGACTTCTGTGATGAAGTCAGCTAGGACTTGGCCCTTGATGGCTGGGCGCGGCCTGTACAAAATGTTGTGGCCCCCCAGCTCGATGGCCCATTTTGCTAACCGCCCGGATGTTTCTGGTTTTTGCAATATCGTGCCGATGTGGAAATTTGTAAGTACGGTGATCACATGCCCTGTAAAATATCTGCGCAGCCTTCGGGAGGCGTGTAGCAGCGCAAGCACCAATTTTTCCATCGTGGAATATCTCGTTTCCGGGTCAGTGAGTACCCTGCTGACGTAATAAATTGGAGTTTGGACTCCATTTATCTCCACCAGTAATACCGACCCTACTGCCTTATCCGAAGAAGATAAGTACAGTATGAGTGGCTCTTTTTCAAACGGTGCAGTCAGGGTAGGGAGCTCAATCAAACACTCTTTCATCTGATGAAAAGCTCTCTGCTTCGGGGGTCCATCTGAACTCTTGTTTCTTCACACAGTTGCGCAGAGTGCTGATAAAAGGGTACGACTTCGCGGCGTGATTTGATAGAAAGCGGTTAAGCGCGGCCAGGAGGCCGGCCAACCGTTGCATCTCTTTGATTGTTCGCGGCGATGGCATTCGCTCTATTGCCTGGACTTTTTCCGGATTCACTTTAAAGCCGCCGTTTGTGACTATGAAGCCTAAAAACTTCCCTTCTTCCATGCCAAAAGAACACTTGGCTGGATTCAACTTCATATTTACGTTGCGCAATGAATTGAACGTTTTTTCGATGTCCTTCAACATTTGGTCCTCTTCGGGACTCTTGACCACTAGATCATCGATGTAAACTTCAATATGCTTTCCGATGTCTCCCGCGAAGGTCTTATCCATCAAGCGCTGGTATGTGGCGCCAACGTTTTTGAGGCCGAATGGCATCTTTGTATAGCAAAAGATCCCGAGATCAGTACGAAAAGCTGTCTTATCTTCATCTTCGAGCTTCATTTGAACTTGATGGTATCCCTTGTAACAGTCCAAGAAGCATTTCCATCTGTAAGGCGCGAGAGAGTCTATCTTTTTGTCGATCTCAGGCAAAGAGTAGCAATCTTTAGGGCATGCCTTGTTGAGATCGGTATAGTCAACACACATTCGCCATCCTCCACTAGACTTCTCTACCATCACGGGGTTCGCAACCCAACTTTGATAACGTACTTCTCGCAGGATGCCGGCTTTAAGTAACTCGCATACTTGCTCATTCATTGCTTTCGTTTTTCTGCCCCTAAGCTGCGCCTTCTTTGGACTTTCGGTTCAACAGAGGGGTAGGTGTTTAAACAGTGCTCGGTAATGTCGCGCGGGACTCCGGTCATGTCAGCCGGGGTCCAGGCGAAGATATCCATGTTCTTGAACAGGAGTTGCTTGAGACGAGTTCTGATGTTTGGTGAGATTGCGTGGCCTATCGTCACCGTTTGCTCCGGGTACTTGCGATTTAAAACCCATTTTTCGGGCTCGGTTGTTGAAACCTTCGCCGCTTTTGTTGGGCGCATCTCTTCTGTTGACATCACTTCTTTCCTTGCATAAACGATTGCCACCCCCGTCTTGGTTGGGAAACCAATCGCTGAGTGGGGGGTGGAAGTTATCATGTTCAGCTCACCTTGCGTCTCTCTTCCGATCAGCACATCATGTCTTGACTTAACAAGCATCACCATGAAGTTAACGTTCGTTGTTCTTGAATGCTTCCCGTCAGAAAGTGTGACGGGGAAGCTGATCTGGCCTAGCGGGAAGACCATTTCATTGCAGAATCCAGACAGTGGATAATCAACTGGTTCAAGTCTCGCTTTGTCTTCATCGTCGAACTGGTTAAAGCACTGCTCATAGATGATGTCTGCTGTACTCCCCGGGTCGATGAAGACGTATTCAGTTTCATAATGGCCGATGATACCGGTGATGACGATGGGTCGTGTGGCTCGAGGACCCCCGCGCACCACCGGGAAAATGACCTGCTGTTCTTGCCATGAAGGCTCATAAGGTCTCTTGCCTTTTTCTCTCGCGCTATACCTTGGTCCGTTGACCATGTGGGTCTCTAAGCGTCGGACTTTCTTGTGATTTCCCTCATCGTGGCGATGGAGCTGTCGAGTTTCTTTGCGCACGTTTTTCAGTGGCTCAGCTTTCCACTCTTCAGCACTCTCTCGATCTCTTGACGTAAGCTGTAACAATCATCTGTTAAGTGGCCTATATCCTTGTGGAAATCACAATACAGGTTGGGGTCTTGCCCCTTTTTGTTCGTCATAGGCCTTGGAGCCTTAAAATCATGGTTCTCCGTCATTAGCACCTCTTTTGGTGTTTTTATGAGCGGAGTCCAATGCTTTTCTCGATTATCATCTCTGACTGCTTTTCGATAGCCGATGCGGTCAATAGTATCTCGCGCGTCTTCTTTGTAGTGGGACCGTTCTTCATAACGAGGTCATTCACTATAACCGCTGGAGTGATTGGCCTTCCACCCAGGGTTTTTGCCTTTGTTTCGTCTGTTGTCGTCGAGCGAGTGACCCCCTTTAGAAAATCGATCTTCAGAACGATAACTGTTGTTTCTGGCGAGTGACTCTTCAGTTTGCGCGACTATCTTCGCGGCTTCCATGAGCTTATCCCATTCCTTGGGCATTCCATCTTTCCCAGTGATGGTTCTAATTAGGCTATCACAGCGGATGGCTTTCTTGAAAAGGCAGCGTATGAGTTGCTCACTTACGCCACCGATTTCCAAACACTCTTTGTTAAAGCGAGTGATAAAATCTTCCAAACCCTCGTTATCTCTGCGCCAGATGTCTTCAACCTCGGCTGTGTCGCGCTGGTATCGTCTTTGTTGACTGAAGTGACTCAAAAACTGAGTCCTGAAATCCACCCATGATTTTATCTTTCCCGGAGGAAGGCTGTCGAACCAGGTGCGAGCAGCCCCCGTAAGCGTTTGGATGAACAGATGGCACCACATGGGCATATTCCATCCTCCCATGCAGCCCACGCTTGTGAAAACTCTGACGTGATCATCGGGATCAGTCAATCCGTTAAACTTTCCGACTGTCGGAGGTAACTTTTCTCTCTTGAGTGGTGCAAGAGCGATTTTTGGAACGAACTTTGAATGTTCTACGGCTTCAGCTGGTCGGTAGGCGAGGCGAAAGTCTTGCTCTGCCTCTTCGGTATACCCAACGTGTTGTCTTGGTTTGTAGTATTCGTGATTTCTTTGCAAACGATTGAAGACTGAAGATTCTTCATCGCCCTCCCAAGTTGGATCATTCGGGTCAGTTTCTTCCCACTCATTGTTCATGTTGCGCGGCGTGAGCCGGCTATGAACTGGGCCTCTTTGGACGTGTGACGGATAGTCATAGTAGCTTTCCGTTTCTTCTCGTGTATCGCGCGTGTCGTGCACGCTTAGTCTCCTGGTAGGGGGAGGTCTATTCATTCTGCCTTGGATGTTTTACTGCGGGGGTATCTGGCGCGCCCCCTGACTCTGTCCCTGAGGAGTAACCAAGGACGGTTCTGCCGTTAAGACTGCTTGTTGTGTGCTCAAGGATTGATATGCCTCGTTAATGGTGGCAAGTTGCTTGGCGTACCATGAGGCTGGAGTTTCGCCCTCTGGTAGCCCTAGTAGCGCCGAGATGTTCTGAGGTGGAGCTGGGTTTGAAGGTCCAGCACCGTTGTTTCCTGGGGTAGTTGTTTGAGTGATGCGGGTGAAGCTCCCGCGCGGACCCCCAGTGTTGGCTACTTCGATTTCGCCGATTTCTTCAACGTGTTGGGGTTGGATGTTTTGATTATCCACCCCCAACGCTGCATTAGGGTTTGCTCCAAGACCAACAAACTCAGGAATGATTCCTTGACCAGGCATGATCGAAGGAAGAAAAAACAACGAAAACTCAGAAAAAAAGAAGATGAAAGTGTTTTGTAGAAAAACCGGTGGGCGCCAATGAAGAAACACAGAACTAATTGTGAGACTAATCAGTTTGGTTTATGTCTCTACCATGATGGTTAATCTTCTTTATGGTTTCCTGAGCTCCTTAATGACTGGGGTTATCTGCAAAACAGAACACCGTTACTCGTTAAGAGGGGAATGTGGGGGTTTCCCTCTTAACCGGGCTCCGGCGTGAGAATAAGCGACTGCTTTGGGGAGATAATGAAGTATTAAGTGAGAGAGTAGAGGGAATGGAATGTTTAACCTGTGAAGTGAGGTCTCTATTTATAGCCGGAGAGGTGTAAGAGGATGTGGGCTGATGGGCCTTGGGCCGGAAGGCGACAACATGGAGGATATGCTCCTTGTCTCGCTGGTGTCGACCGTTAGTGGCTTATAGGAGCTTTCCCGAGCTGGCGCAATGTGATTGGAGCCACGTGTCACTGTTGTCGGCCTGGCCGGCCTTCTGCCATCAGCAGGTGAGTGGAGATCGTGGGGCAGTTGTCTCTGCCCTATGATTGGTGCCATGTAGGCGTCCTTAAGTACTTTTTGTCTCCTGCATGTCAGATGATCGTGGAGCACGATTGAGCAGAGCCAGAAGGGCGTTGATTGGCTCTTTTCTTCTGCCACTTGTACCTTGTGTACTATTTGGATAAGCCTTGCGCCGTAGTCACGCATGATTCTTACTGGGCATGCTACTACTCCGCGCGGGGTAGGGGCTTCCAAATGTTCTTTCAGAATGCTAAGTGTTAGAAATGAAGTCTCCACTTGCTCAGACCTCGCGCCGAATCGTTACGTATGTTTGTAGCCCGCGCGAGGTTGGCAATAGGAAATATGTTGATTAAGGAGTATGGTCCTGCGCGCGTCCTGACTGGAGGTTTGCGCGGCGTTTTTGGGACCATACCCCTTCAAATACGTTGATTCTTGATCAAAATTATTTGATGTTTCGTCGCCGTGTTGGCATAAGAAATATGTTTCGTTGCCGTGTTCGCCCGTAGAGTTAGATCTTCAAATACGTTGATTCTTGATCAAAATTATTTGATGTTTCGTCGCCGTGTTCGCCAGAGAAGAGAAGAGAGAGAGATTGTTTAGGGTTATGAGAGAATGAGAGAGTATAGCGTATGTGAGAAGCCAGATTCAATCATTCCCTATGAGCTATGCCAAGTGTATGATGATGTGACTGCTTATTTGGCATCAACCATTAGGTGACATGTGTCCCCCAATGGTTTGCTTTATTAGAGATATAGATATTTTCAAGGTTTATAAGAGCTGATCCTAGCTCGGCTCAGCTAGTGAAGCCTCTTGAAAGAGAAAAAAAGCTAGTTTGACAAGAAGGGAGGTGTGCGCGAATGTGGTGACAGGCTGGCGATTGTTGGCAGATGTGTTGAAGATGTTGATGGGCAACGAGCGTGGTAGACAGAGTTAAGGTTGAAACTGTTCGACGGGAGTGTTACTGCACAATGTATATTTACTTTTTATTCTAACGAGTAGGTTATGCTCATGCATTGCGACAGTTTGGTTTTGAACAAAATTTATTTCGAAGCGTAGTTAAAAGTAATGTCATCGCAATGTATATTCGGAATTTTATTAAACATTATAATAAAAAATATGTTAGATCGGTCTAGTTTACGCCATAAAAAATATATTATTTAGAACACACCTCACTTCGTTATGGTAGCGGTACCCTAAAAATTTATTTACAATGGTTTTATTAAAACACACCTCACTTCGTTGTCTAATGTAACCTAAAAATTAAAGTGGTTTTTTTTATATTGATCTAGAACCATAGAAACGAACACCAATACCAGTACCGATGTTGTTCGATAGGGTATCGGTTCCATTTTATTCGTCATGGTACCAGTATGGTACTAGCAAACGATATAGCATACAATACAAAAAAAAATCCTCACTTTTCAACACAACTCTATGTTCAATGAAATTAGTTCTTGAACGTCAGAGGAAAAAAACATTAAACACTGCCATGTATTCAATTTTTTTAAAAGCTAACAAACGCAAATTATTAGAAAACCAAATTAGTTAAAAGTTAAATGGTTAAAGGTGTATATTATATATAGTATTAGGGGTGAAAATATAAATGACAAAAGTACTATTGATCGGTTAATAAATGTAACGTATTATAATATAATATAGTAAACGTAAACCCATGTGTTGTGGCAAAAGATTTGTAACGCTCGGTTTAGCATAAAATTTATGTTGAAACTTAGAAAAAGAGAAAAAAAAGCATCGCAATGAATAAAATAAGAAGGATAAACAGCGACACTTTATATAACATACTAAACCGTAAAGTAGTTTTGATAACCTGTATGTTTCTGCTTCAAGCTTTCTTTAAAACCTTATGTTACACGTCACAATGCAAATCATAAAGCCAAATTAAAAATAATCGAAATTCCTTGTTAACTATAATAAATTGTTCTGGTGGTGTCGGCAATCAGCTACTCAGGTTGATATAGAGATGAACACCAGACCGGTTCATAAAACCCGACTTGAACCGAAACCGGTTTGAAACCAATATTATACAAACTGTTGGTTTGGGACTGGTTCCTATTATCCACGCCAAAAATAACCGGTTTTTAGCCAAACCGGTTTGGAAAAAAAACCGGTCTATAGTTTTAATAAAATGTTATTTTCATTGATTTTTAAAATCTTTTACAAAAACCAGGTTATTTTTATCCTAAAATAGTTTTACAACTACTAAAAAAATAAAAATAAAAGTTTGTCTTTTATGTTTATTTAAACTTTTTTGTCGTAAAAATAGTTTAAAAAGTGCGTGCAGGAACCGGTTAGGAACCAAAACCGAAACAAAACTGATGTTTAAAACCGGCCAAACCAGGACAAATCCGAAATGAAACCGATTTTACCAAGAACTGGAAAAAGAAAACTGGTTTGAAACCGATTTGGGTTACTAAAAAACTGAAATGTTCATCGAGGTAAATGACTGAGGCCTCTGATTTCCCTATTCTCTGGGCCCAAGCCCTTACCTCTTATGGGCCCATCGTAAGTGGGCTTAGTAAAGATGGTACATTGTAACTAAGATGGGCTTCCAACACTCTTATGGGCCAAGTATTTTGGAGACGAGACGATGAAGTCTACAGCCCAAAACGAATTTTTATTTTTTTGTTATTGTCGCATAGCACAAGTTTGGGTCCATTTATTGTCACGTTTTTTTTTGTTTGGGCTCGAGTATTTTGAACATAACGAAAACGAGAAGCATATACCATCCTAGACAAACATTAATGCACCTTGAACCATATAAAAACAAAACAAAATTCGAAATATCCTAAGAACCAATATGAAAGTGATTAGCAAGAGAAAATCATACGTGGCATCATTAAATTCAACAAAACATCAAATCATAGTTTGCTCTTAGGAATCACCAACATCCATTGCTAGCATTTTATATAACCACCAACAATCTTCTCTTTCTCTCCTTCTCCCTCACCCCCCCCCCCCCCCCCTCGCGTTTATTATTTTTTCTTCGGGTTGGATTGGTTACAAAAACTACTACATCTATGACTTGCACATTCTTCTTCGGAACTTGCGCTCTAGATATTGTTTTGTACTAAGAGTTCATTTGTGCATGTTGGAAACTTGGAATATACATAGGTTGGAGTAAGTTCATCAATGGAAGGTCAAAGTCAAAGTCAAAGTCAAAGGGTGTTGTTGGCTCATGATGCCTCAAGAGGAGTGAGAATGAAACCTTTGAGATTGCTTCTTGATAAGCACTTGTTGAAGGCTGGAGACAAGCTTACTTTTCTGTCTATTGTTCATCAAATCCAACATCCTTGTATGTTATACTTGCTTTGATACAACCATAAGATCTTGATCGTTGTTGAAAAGACCAAAATACCCATGTCGACGTATTAACTACCTTTATATAGTGTGTGGAAAGACGAAACTACCTTTATATAGTGTGTGGGTTAGTGACAATTTTTTTTTTAATTGTAGTGGGATACATGATGCGAGTTGATGGTTCCATGTTTGGTGTAAACCAAAAGGCTATCGACGATGAGGTTGCTAATAGGAAGAAAGAGTACAGCGACAATAAGGATCTTGAACAAATATCAAAACTATACGAAATGCAAGAGGTAATCAAGATATTTCCGTCTCTTTACTAGTCATGCGACGTTAAGTTCATTACAAATGACGCAAAATAATGAAACCTTTTAAGGTATTGTATAAACCATAAAGATGTATATACTATCTTATACAAAAGTATGATAAGGTAGGATTCTTTTGGTAATTGATAGCATGTATAAAGATGGACATGATCCATATCTAATATATTTCACCAAACATACACATTTATATTGCTCTTTTATACATAATTAAGCAATTATGTGATATATATTTTCACAGGTTGATTTCAAACTCGAAGTTGTGGCTGGACCTGTACTGAAGAATGCCGTGGTAGAAGCATCCAAGAAATTTAAAGCGACATGGGTGATTGTTGATAAGTAAAGCTATAACTTTTACATAGTTAACTTCTTTTTATTATATGTTACAAACCACAAAAAATGTGTTAGGTAATTTTAGCGTCATTAATATCTTTTATGTATAATTGCATTTACTTAAACATGCTCCACGAAATATTTTAATTTGAAAGTGAGTTACAAGCGATTCAGAAAGCTATCCGTAACATACTAAAAATACCAAATCAAAGTGATCGAAATGATGTTTTTGAATTTACATGTACTGAAACTTTCAGGAGAATGAAGGGAGACAAGAAATATTTTCTAGAGAAGCTTTCTTGTGGGATATCGACGTTGGATGGAAACGATAACATAATAAAAATAAGAGGACCGAAGCTATCAACGACAAGGAATCCAACTCGTCCAACAGATGACAGGATGTTAACTATTAGGGAAGTACAAAATGATGAAGATTTGTTTAGCATTGAACTTGGATCATCATCATCATGTAAGTAATTCAAGAATTAGTTGAATGTTTAGTGGATTTTATGTCTTTTATATAGAAAATAGTAAAACAAATCATCGTTAAATATAAGGTACAAGTTCTAGCACGAGAACTAGCTTTAGCGAATTGAACCAAACGTCAACGCTACAAGAAATAAACGAAGAAACTACATGTGATCATGTCGAAACCCTAACACCAAAGCCAAAGGAGAAAGTACAGCTTGATCAGAAGAAATGTACAACTTGTACTAGAACAAGTTCGACGGATGATGTTTGGCAACAAAGTAGGAACTTTTCCTATTCGGAGCTTGTGGATGCAACAAATCGGTTTTCATCTGAAAACATGATCCATCGAGGCGAAAATGAGGTGGTTTTTCACGGGATCCTTAAAGGTAGCAAATTAAATGTCGTCGTTAAGGTACAAAGCGACACAAAGAAGTACCAGTCGGAGGTGCAAGCGCTTGAACAAACACAAAACGAGCATGTGATCAAGTTGTTAGGAACTTGCTTGGAGGAAACCGCGAGATTGTTGGTTTTTGAGTATGCGTGCAATGGTTCGCTAGATCAACATTTGTCACGTAAGATTGTTGTTTTTAGCATAGATTTATTTTCGACTGTCGGTTTTGATCTAAAATGTTAGTTACATGATATAACAGATCAAAACTCCAGACCTTTGACATGGCAAGAAAGGATTAAAATTGCAATTGGTGTATGTAGAGGATTGAACCATTTGCATGGGAATAACATAATCCATGGAGATATGCGCCCTAAAAATATATGGTTGACACATGACTTTCAACCGTTGGTAAGCCACCAATCCTTATTGTGTGTGGTATATTAATAGGTAAGGTTGGTAAAACTCGCGGGCTGGGTTGGGATAGGTAATGGGTCAAAACAGTTTCAGGCTAATGTTAGTCATTGATATGACAAAACGGGCTCAGGTTAAAACGGGGTTAAATCCCAAAAATGTCCCTTTTTGACCTTGTTTTTCATGATCTATTCCTTTGACTTCTCGTAGCCAAAATTGTCCCTCGAAGGCTTGAACACGGGCGGCGACTTCAACGTCCATATAAGCCCATTTTGTAAAAAGTGGGCCATGAGTCATGATTGACATGTGTATTCACACCACATGATCATACAAACAAACTCGATCTCACATTCTCTCTCTATAGATCGCAGGTTTTGGGCTAGCGAGCATGACAAACGAGTCACAAAACTCATCAAATCATTATATAATCGGTACATTGGGATATCTGGCACCCGAATACAAAGAAAGAGGGAACGCAACTCCCAAAACAGATGTTTACGCCTTCGGAATGATCCTATTGCAGCTCGTTACGGGCCGGAGTCCAACCGATACAAGACTACATGGACATAGTCTAATAAATTGGGTATATTAATCCTTAACGTTCACAATCATGCAAATTACACCATATATTTATAATAAAAAAAATTTATTAATAACCTATTTTCGCAGGCTAATTCGCTCGTAAAAGAAAGAAAGTTTTCGGAGTTGATCGATTCTAGAATCGCATATGACATGAATCAGGTGGCGAACATGGCGCAATTGGCGTTAAAATGTGTACGCAAGAATCCACATTTACGATTAACCATGGAGGAGGTAATGTTAGTACTAGATTACATCAATGATATGAAAACCAACTATGAAGTTCAACGGGCTGATGAAAGTCAAGAGGTCAACGGAAATGTGGAAACAATCGATCAAAGTCAACGTGAATATGATGAGAAAGTCATCTATAGTTACGGTGGAATGACCCCTTTGCCCAAACAGGCGAAACATTTTTACCAAAGCGAATATATATAATACATAAATACAACTCTTATTAATATTTTATACATTTTCATGTACTTCAAATAAAAAGACTTGCTTATTTTTCACATTTTATATGGCTGAATTGCCCTTCTAGTTCACAGAATTACATATAAAATGACCGAATTGCGCTTTTCGTTAACAAAAAAAATGGATGAAGTTAACCCAGTGGACTAAAATGGCAACGATGAAACCTTTTTGGACCCACATGCGAAAAATGAAACATTTGAACTAAACTGACAAAATGGCCCAAACCACAAGGACTAAAATGACATTTAACTCTAATCATTGAAATCTAGTTTATTTATTCTACATGACCATCTGAAGTATCAAGGCAACCAGGATTATCCTTTTAGACCATGTGTAGTGGTAGTGGGTTATAATGCCCCCACCATGGGGCATTATCCGACACATGGCGTCCTAGTCAGCGATGGGGCATTATAGCAAAAGTAGCGTAGTGGGGATAATGCCCGAATAATGCCCTTCCAATCATTATAAAGGATTTAAAAAAAAAAAAAAAAACAAACTTTATCTAAAAAGCTGTTGGTCAGTGATGTGTCAGCCCACTTGTATAATTCCCATTGGTCAGCCCACTTGCTCCTTCCCATGTGTCAGCCCATTTGGGCGTTTTTAATAAAACGCTGGAAGCATTTTTTTTCAAAAATTTTAAAAAGTAACGCCCTATGTAATGGTAGTGGGGGTGTTTTGGGGCGTTATTTTTCAATTTTTTTTTAAAATCACGCCCCACTACGGATGGTCTTAGACCAATTTACAAGAATCAAACAAGTGGATGCAAGTTTAAACACAAAACCGATTTTGACTTTCTTTGACCGAAACTGAACCGGTTTCAATCCAGACTGGTTTCTTTGACTTTCTTGTCATGTGGCTGACAAGAAGAATCAACAAAAACATTGTATACTTGTTAGTTGCTCACAACAAAACATGGAGTCAGATCTAGGTATCTTTTGTTGGCTATTGATGACGAAGGATACATTAAGGGCGCGTCTAGCTTACGAAAATCATTGGGATCCGAATTCCATGTTTTTTTTGAACGACAAAGCACTATATAGATATCTATATATACAGAGCCCATCAAGAAGTTGGGGAAAAATACAACGTCCGAGACAAGAAACAAACCGAATTAAAGAAGAATAGCAACATCAAAATTAAGCCAGCTTTCCCACGCAGGGGAAGGGATATTCGATCTATGACTTAACCAAACGAACATGTCTTCTTTAATAAGCTCCACCGCCTTTGTCACTAGTAAAAAATGGCCGTCAAAAGTTTTTAGACTCCGCACATACCAAATTCCATATGTTAATGTGTGTAGCTCGCAGAATTCGTTGAATTAAAGGATGGTTAGGATACACTAGGATTATTTCGTGTACTGGTTATTCAGGAGGTGTGGCTTCAAGTAGTTGTACGCAAGTAGTCACATACTTTTTAAGGCTTGCAACTTCCTCCTCTGCGGATTCCTCCACCATAACGGAGTCGAATATCAATTCTTTGGCAATCAACGGAATTGGTGTTATGTCTTCAATCGGGTTTAGATATCCAAATTCGTGCTCTGAAATATCCATAACCTTTTCTGCTACTTCATCATCACCCATGACCAGTTCAATTACTAAGGGGCTGTTTGGCAACTTCTGAATGGTTAAGTGCTGAACCAGTAAGAGATCTGAATCACTAAATGCTGAATCAGTAAAAGGTCTGAACCATTAAGAGTCCGTATAATACTATAATGCTTAATTATTCAGAGGCAAATGTCTGACCAATTCAGATTAGAGATCTTAACCATTCAGACTATATAATTCTTAACCATTCAGAGGCAAATGTCTGAACCATTCAGACATTTGCTCGCGAAACAAACAGTCTGAACCATTAAGTGTTGAACTAGTAAGAGGTCTTAACCATTAAGAGGTAAACAAACAGCCCCTAAGTCTTCAGTAATTGAAGGATTCTGTGTGGTCTTGTTTTCCATAGCCTTTAACTCTGCAATTTCCTCTGCAAAGTGATTAAACACTATGTGTTGGTCGAAAAAAAGCAGCCTGGTGATTGATTAGAATGTAGGAACAAGTATTGTATGGATAAATTAGAATGGAAAAGTAGTATTGTATCGATCGAATCAGCTTGTAATATTTGAGTGAGTATGTGTGGTGATGGCTGCATGTTTGTTAATATCTCACTGGTATCATTCAGCTTGTAATGTTTTTTGGTGATGATTAATAACGTTTTTCCTTGCCGTTCCAAAAAAAAAAAAGTAAAAGCCCGGTCCGGTTTTGAACCGATAATTACCCCACACAAACAAAACTTCCTTAAATAATCATGTTTGGATTCAAAACTTCCCAAACCGCCATACCTTTTAGGTTTATTCGTTATACCCACTTTTTTTTTTTTTTTTTTTTTTTTTAACGACAAACAAACTCAATCCCGAGCACTCTCGGGGCACCCACTGGGCAAACGGAGTACTCCGAGAGGAACCCGAATCCACCACCAATTCGTTATACCCACTTTCTTTTTCCCTTTAAAAAAAGTTTCAAGACGCTTTCTTTAAAAATGTAAAAATAGAATGTTTTTTTTAAGTTAAAAATGCTTTTAAATAAGAAAAAGAACATTTAAAAAAATAAAAAGAAAAAACTTTATAAAAAAAAATCGAAAATCGTTTTCACAAACATCTTCTCTCTTACTAGCATTTTTTAATAAAACTAGCATTTAAGATCCGTGCTTTGTGGTGGAATTGTTAAACATAACAAAAAGTAAACGTTGAACCACACACGCGCGTTGTAGCGTGTTAACTTGCAAGAATTAGACCGAAACGTAAAACATAGAAATAATAACTAAGTCGACTTGTGACCCGCGCATTGAGACAGAGCCGTTAAACCGCAAACAAAAAACTTTGAACCACACACAGACATTGCAAGGTATTAGCTCGCAAAATTTAGACCGATACGTAAAAAAAATGTAAAAGATGAAAAGTATACGTAACCAAAGTTGAAATTGGAAAAGTATTGAGGTAAAAATATAAAATGTTTTCTGAGAAAGTTGTAAAAGACAAAAACCATAAGGGTGAAAGTGCAAAAAAATGAGTTGTAAATTCTTACTCACAAAACAAAAGTTGGTAAAAATATATGGACCAATGGCTGTATGGAGTAATAAACCAAAGAAAAAAAAATGAATTATGCATTAATTAATTAATTGTACGCAAAGCTAAAATGACTTGTACAAAATTGAATAGTGTTTTTTCAGAGTAGATATGCCTTAGACTGAGAGGTAGCACTCGCTGCTCCTTAACGTTCCAACGGTAGTGTAAATTTTAGAAAAAAAATGACTTTTTTTTATTCTGCTACCTCTATAGAAAAAATTTTGAAACGTTGCTCCTATAATTATTTTTTAAATCCGCCACCGGTGTTTTCTACTAACAAAACCTTTTTGTGAATTAATAGACGGGAAATGCTTTTAAAAAAAATAACTGTATAATATTTTTATAAAAAATTGATTTGTGGGCTAGTAAAAATAAAAGCCCATAATCTTTCTGGTAAGAAGTACAAGTGAAGCCCATACAACATCCTTTCAATCTCTCCAAACAAATTAACCGGTGTTCTCCGGCACGGTGGCCGGCGGCGGCGACAAGAGGTATCGATCTGAATCCCGAACATCGAATATTTGTTTTCATTGCTCACAGCGAACATCAGGTCAGATCTATGTAACTTTTTTGTTGAGTTGTAAGTTGCAATTGATGAGATTTAATGTATACTTGACGAATTCATTAAGGATGTATTCTGGGTTTCTTTCTTTTTGGTTAAAATTTTGTTCTTTTTCAAGTAATTGTTACAATTTATGTTGAATTTATGCTGAAAAGTGTTTATCATTAGTAGTGCCCGTAAGGTGTTTGTTGAAATGCCCAAGTGAGTTTTGATCCTAAATTAGGTATTTTGTTATGAAATACAACAATCTTTAGCACAAATGCAAGATCAAGAGATATTATTATTTAGCACAGTACTACAACCTTATGTACAGATTGCTAATACAGATTAATATGTTAAGGGACCTTTAGGAACTATAAAGTAATTAACTGGTAGTGTTAAAGCTTTGGGGATGTTTGTTTTGCAACAAAGTCACAAATACAGTAGGTTGAATACGCAAGATATTGCAAATTTTGATCACTTAACGGGCTTGATGCCTCTTTTCACCAGTAAAATGGTTGTTTATCTCGAAGAGTCGAAGTGACAGTTAAGGTGGTTGAAAATCTATTCCACTCGTCATGTTTTTAAAAAACGTTAGAGGCGTGTGCCTGAAGGCGCGCCTCGAGGCGAAACGGCCAAAAAACGAGTCTGAGGCGTGCCTCATGGTGTTTTTAATGTATATGCGCCTTAGAGGGGCTGAGACGCTAAGAAAGCTGCGCCTCAGGGGATTTTGACAGTTGTTTTTGATGTTTTTGACTTTTTGTGTCAATTTCAAGCATTTCTGTCTTTTTTAAGTGTGTTTTTGATGAATCTGATGATGAAATTAGTTGGTATTATTAATTTTAAAATATATATACTTTTTATATTTATTTATTAATACCGCCTTGGCCTTACGCCTCGTTTCGCCTCGAGGCTTACGCATCGTGAGGCGAAGGGAAAACGCCTCGAAACTCATTTCCGTTCTTTTAAACCTTGCCACTCGTTTAATATAAAAGCGAAAAAGATCTGTTTATATCCGAGCGAATGATATATTAATGGTTTACAAGACATCTAAACCATAAAGAAAAAAAGATATCCTGAAGTAACATAACAACTAGGACATGCATTTTGCTGATACGTACATATATTTTCGATTACTTACAGAAGTATGAGCATGGAGAAGGAAGAACCAGTAATTTTACCTAAACGAAAAGTATCGTGCACTGTCTGCTTTAATGCTCTCTGGTTCTGCTATTGTAAGTTTTAGCGCTCGAATTTTCCGATCTTCTATATGCATGTTTGTGTGTTTATAACTTTATATAGTATGTAAATGTAACTACATTATCATTGCAGCTCCAGTACATCAAATGCAACAATACTATAGGCTCGGATCCCTTGATAATTGCTCCGGAAAGTGGGGTGCTCTTGTTGATTGCTTAAAACTGAAAACAAAAAGTTCTCAAGAAGTCTCGGTAATATTTTTTGTGTACTTACAAAGATATATACATTGAATGGCCTACATACGTTTGTAAATTGGTCAGATTTGGTCAAATTTAGGGTTTGTAGGAAGGGATGAAGAAATTATTAAAGGTTTACTTGATAAAAATGTTGATATGCAAAACTAATGAGTAGGCCTGTAAACTAACCGAACATTCATGAACTGTTCGTAAACTTGTTGGGCGGGAAGTTCGTTTAACATGAACACAACTTTTTGTTCATTTGATTAAACGAACGAACACGAACACACGTTTTGTTCGTTCATTTATGTTCATTCATTTGTGTTCGTTGATTTACCTTTTTTATGTTTGTTCGTTAATGTTCGTTTCAATTCAAATACATAAGCAGTTATATTTATATAAATATTAAACATAAAAGGAACTTCCTAACTACTTATATAAATATAACTAATTGGTAATTGGGCTTTGTAGTAATAAAAACGGGGTTTCTAATGGAATTTATCGTAATTAATCACTAATTTATATAAAAAAATTACTTTATGTTCGTTTATGTTTGGTAAATTGTGTTCATTTATGTTTCTTCAATTATGTTCATTTGTGTTGTTTATTGCTTGTTAAATTATGTTCGTTTAAGTTTGTTTGTTTCTGTTCGTTTACGTTCGTGAACTGTTCGTTACATAAACGAACATGAACATGCCTGTTTTCTTAATAAACGAACATGAACAAAAAAATGTGTTCGATTATATGTTCGTGTTCGAATATATGTCCGTGTTCGGCATGTTCGTTCGGTTCAATTTACAGGACTACTAACGAGAGATACTCATCTTTTGATTGTAAATAAGGCTTATTGGTTGTACCTAACGTGATGTGTGCGTCTCACGCCTCGGCTTTTGGGGACCCATACGCCATGGAGAGCCTAGGGCTTTTATAAACCAAGGTGTTAGGAATTAACAATTCAGCACATGAAGTTAAGTTGTATCGATGTTAATTAAATCGTGGAACATATGATAGATGATTGTTATTTTCATATTCATAGCTTTTTTTTTTGTTTTTTTTTTTTGCTTACTCTCTGCAAACTATGGTATTTCGTTTATCATTTGTTGGATCAAATTAGAACTTTTGTGACTAACGATATGTAACTAATAACCGCAGGAAATTCTTGAAACCCGAGAGAAAGAGAAGACACACATTTGGTCTTTTAGAACACCGGAGGAAGCTGCGTCTCATTGGAACAAACTGTTTGGACATTTAGATAATGATAAATGAGATGTCATAACACTTGTACCTCATCACTAGCGTTTAATTTCGTATCAGAACTCGTTATAGGAATGAATTAAGGAAGAGAGATGACTTGCCAGTTATCTGGAATAAGAAATTTGTAGCAATATTTTTGCTAACAGAGTTCGGGTTCTTCTATTCTCTATTTCAGGGTTCGGGTTCTGGTTCTGGTCTGGTTCAGACTCGTTTTGGACCAATAATCACCCTTATACGATTCTCTACTTAAAATGTCTGACTTGTTAACAATAAAAGCGACGAGTCTGGACCATAAGTATGATTGGCCATGGGGTTTGAGTATGATGTTACACCGACAAGTTTAGTTGCATGATCTTTGCAGACATCAAGTATTTCAATCAATGTCATAATCATGTAAGTAGTAGGCTTAAAAAGGTTTTTAATATTATAAAGTTGACATGTAAACCAAAATTTAAAGATAATAAAGCAGAAACATAAGGTAACAAAAAGCAATGGTGGCTCAGTTTACATGCTGGAAAATGGAACATAATTAATATATATGGACCACTAAGTAAGAAAAGACATGCCTTTTTGGTTTTGTGAAAAGGATGTATATATTGTGATTATTGTCTTTAAATCAGACTTTTGCTAAACAAGTATATATTGTGATTATTTTATTTTATTTTATTTTTTAAAGTATTGCAAGACCTTGTGTTATACCTGTGGGGGGTCATGATGAGGTAGAGCGTAGCCTTGAGCGAGAACATTGGTTGGGTGTAGCGGTACCACAAACTTCAACCTCGTGCGGGTTGGCAGCTCTGCAAGAGAAGAATGAACAAAGAAGGGGCGAAGGTCTGTAGGGATGGGGCGGTACTACGAGCTGTGTGGAAAGAGCAAGATTTCATAGAGGTGTGCCGTGGAAGCGGGATGAGAGCAGAGAGCTAGAGGTGTAACATATGGCCTAAGCGATGCTAGTCATACATTTGTATTACTTCAGAATCATAAACTTGTGATCCTTGATCTCACATACAGCTTTATCATGTATCGTTTGTTGATTCGTCGCATGTCGGATAAAGGAAAACTCAGGCAACGTAATATTATGAGTAGGACCATCCCTAAGAATCTTGGAAGTTCAGGGGCACTGTACGAGTATGAAAATGGGCCCCTAAAAAAATACAAACCCGATTGACGCTCTTTTTATGTTGCCCGCCACTCGTCAGCTTTATTTAATTGGGTATGAAATTTAACTTAAAACATTATTATTGGCCAAATGGGTTTAGTTGGGCAAATATGTTTAATTGAAAAATAAGTTTAATTGTTTAATGTACCTACACTATATCAAAGTTTATGGGTTTAACAAACAAATTGAGCTTATTATAGTCTTTATATTAAAAAGAAGGGTTAATGGATTTAAACACCCCCCAACTATGGCCATTTGGCCGATGGCACTCTCAACTTTCACTTTGGCTCAGAACACTCCCAACTTAACACATCGATTGTCATGGCACCCCTTCGTTAAATATTCACTAACCAGGTTACTAAAACTTGCCTATGTGGCAATTTAATCTGATGTGGCATTCTTATGTGTCATACATTAACTGATGTGGATAATCCCTCATTCGTGAAGTTTATAATCCCCAAAACACACCATCACTTCACTCAAACCAAGATAAGAACATATCAGAAGCTCTCAAGTTCATCAATGGCGATCAAACCCTAATCGATCAGAGGTACGTTTTCTCTCAATATATTGGTATTGTTCACTGATTGCACTGATGGAGATTATCGATGTGATGCTATGGTATGGTGGAACGTTGGATTTTAGTTTTGATCAACCTCAATATATTGGAGGTGAATCAAAGTTGATACGTATGGATGTTGATCACATTGCATACTTTGAGTTGTTAGAGTATGCAATGGATTCTGGGTGTTATGAAAGTAGGGATTTTTACATGTATGGATTAAATGCTGATACTGGTGAATTCAAGTGGTTTGGGGATGATAATGATGTTTTGGAGATTGCATTAAAGGCTCTAACATGGTCTGAACCATTCATGGAGGTCTTTATTCAAGTCGCTCCAATTAGCCATGAACAAGAAGTCCAATTCATGTCCCAGCCCAGTAAACCCAAAGCCCAATCTTATTCACCACCCAGTAAACCACAAGCCCAATCCAATTCCCAACCCATTAAACGAAGAGGCCGGCCCAAAAAACTTGTAACCCAGTCAAAAAAGAAAGTAGTCCATGTCAGTAGAGTGAGTAGGGCATCTGACAAAAGTGGTAACCCTCCTGTACTTGAAGTCCCTAGATCTGAATCCACTGCCTCAGGAAAGGAGGCTGTTGCTGATAAACCAGTTGGTTTGAATAATCAGCCTAGTGTACAAGAGGCTACATGGGCATTTGATTTGGATGAGGAGTCTATTGTTCAAGAGGGTGTATCGAAAGAAACAGATGGTTTGCAGAAGAAGCCTATTGGAGAAGAGGTTTTAGTGGAAGAAAGGAGTGGTTTTGATAAGCAGTGTGCAGATGAAGATGACAGTGAAGACAGTGACTATAAAATTGAATTAAATGGGACAGAAGAGTCAAGTTCAGATGAAGATGAAGGTTTTCTTGATGATAGTAATGAAGATGAGGTTCATGATGAAATAGTTTTCTCAGATTCAGACAGAGAAGATGCTGAATGGAGACAGTCACAAGATGCCATTAAACGAGCTAATAAGGATGAACTTGAAGCTAAAAAGAAGTTAGTTGAACAGTGTACTAAACCTTATGAAAAAGAAGGTAAGTTGAGTGAGTCTAATGATGCAGGGTGTGCACATGTAGAGGGTTACAGTAGTTACGAGGAATCTGATGGTGATGTTGCTACTCCTGGTGAGAGTGAGGATGATGATATAAGAGGTAAGAAGTACAAAGAAACTGCTCCAAGTGTAAATGAACACACCAACTGGAAAAAGTTTACATGGAAAGTTGGAATAAGGTTTGCATCAAGGGATCGTTTTAAAGAGGCAGTGAGAAGGTATGCTGTGACTAACGGAAGGAATCTGATCATTGCAAAGAGTGATAATAAGGAAGAAGGTCGTTAAGCTGTGAAGTGTGTACCAGGGTGCCCCTTCTATCTATATTGTTCACTAAACAAAGCCAAAGAGTGTTACATGATTAAAAGTGTGAAGAACAAACACAACTGCCAGAGAAACATGATCAAGAATAGACAGCTAACTGCCAAGTTCTTAGGGGATGAGTTCCTTCCTTTGTTTAAGGCCAAGCCAAATTGGTCTGCTAAGGAGATTCAAGCAGCAATTAAACAGAAGTTTAAGGTAATTATAACTAAGTGGTTAGCTTACAAGGCTAAATCAAGTGCACACAAGAAGCTTCATGGTTCAATGAGAGATCATTACAGTAAAATTGGTTCTTACCTGGAAGTTCTAAAGAAAGCAAATCCATCATCAACCTTTAGGTTAGAAACTGCTCCACCAGGTTTCATTAACCTAGATCCAGAGGCCACATGTGAAACATTCTTTAGACTGTTTGTTTGTTTTGATGGAGTCAAAAAAGGTTTTTTAGCAGGATGCAGGAAGGTATTGTGCTTAGATGGGTGTTTTCTTAAAACATTCCTTGGAGGGATGTTGTTAACAGCTGTGGGAAGGGATGGTAATGGCCAAATGTTTCCTTTGGCATGGGCAGTAGTTGAAGGGGAAAATAATGAGAGTTGGGAATGGTTTATGGATGAGCTTAGGCAGTGTTTGGGAGTAACTGATGATGGTGAATCATGGACTTTTATATCTGACCAGCAAAAGGTAGAACTCCCTAACCAATAATTAGCTTATTCATCACTTATCTGTGACACTGTTGTATTGGTTTTGTAGGGTCTGTTGAATGTTGTTGCAATGGTATGGCCAAAGGCAGAGCATAGAAACTGTGCAAGACACATCTATGCTAACTGGCACAAGACATACAAAGATGAAGAGTTAAAGGAGCTATATTGGAAATCAACTAGGGCCTATTGTGAAGCTGATTACTTGCAAGCCATTGAAGAGATGAGGAGCATAAACCCTGATGCAGTAGAGGCCTTA
Source organism: Helianthus tuberosus (assembly GCA_030545235.1). Lineage (NCBI taxonomy): Eukaryota > Viridiplantae > Streptophyta > Magnoliopsida > Asterales > Asteraceae > Helianthus > Helianthus tuberosus. The sequence goes on along the minus strand of CM060369.1, from coordinate 41,255,149 downwards.
CTCAAGCAAAATCCCAATTGGTTCAACAGGTGCTATTTGAACACTCACACAAAATGTGATGTTATAGTAAACAACATGGCTGAAACTTTTAATGGCTTTATCATCAATGCAAGGTCAAAACACATTATACACATGTTAGAGGACATTAGGATTCAGGTCATGAGTAGGCTGGTTACTAAAAGAACAAAAATGAGTGACAGGGATGTTGTTATATGCCCTAAAATCCAAGAAAAGCTTGATTTTTCAAAACAGGCTGCATATAGATGTGAGGTGTATCCCTCATCATACCATGTGTTTCAAGTCAGGGATTTTGATGATGTTTCAGTTGATCTAGATAATAGAACATGCACATGTAGGAAATGGGATTTGAGGGGGTATCCATGTAAACATGTTTGTGCAGTAGCTGGGTTTTTGCATAAAAATGCAGAAGAGTATGTTGATGTGTGTTACCACAAAGACACATACATGAAGGCTTATGAATTCTCAATCCCTCCAATACCTAGTGAAAGGTATTGGCCCAAGATTCACCACCCTATGGATCCACCACCAATAAGATCTCAACCTGGGAGGCCTAAGAAGAATAGAAAGAGGGATCCTCATGAGGATCCAAAGAGACTAGGGAAACTTACCAAGCATGGGGTGATAATGACTTGTGGTAATTGTGGGGGTAGAGGTCACAACAAGAGAAAATGTACTGAACAGGGAAATCAGCAATCTACTGCAGGTGAATTACTTGTTTTAGTGACAGTTGTCTGTAGGGATGGGCTTTTTTTCCCAAATACCCGTACTCGTACCCGTACCCGTACCTGTACCCGTACTGATTTTAGGTATTTGGTACATGTATCGGTACCCAGTTTTATTAATTTTGGTATTCGGTACTTTCGGTATTGGTACGGGTACGGGTACGGGTAAAAACGGGTACTGGTACCGAATTCTATGTATACCTTTAAAAGTTTTTTTTGTATTATGTTTTATTTCATATTATGGTATTTATAGTGTACTCGTATTGATTTTACCTATATGGTACCCGTATCGTATTGGTACTCGTACCAATTTTACCTCTTTGGTACTCATACTATATTGGTACTCATGTCAATTTTACCTATTTAGTACTCGTACAAGTGCTCAAAAAGTAAATAAAAACAAAATGGTACCAAGTGGGTACTGTACCGAAAATACCCGTACTCGTACCCGTACCGTACCTATATATTTGGTACGGTATTTGGTACCTAGTTTTGTTCAAATTCGGTACCGGTATTTTCGGTACTGGTACGGGTATAGGTACGGGTACTGTACCAATCCCATCCCTAGTTGTCTGTGTATATTGTAGGCTTTAACTACTTTTGTTTTGTATGTTGTAGGGTCTGCTAAAAAGAGATAGAAGGGAACAAAAAAGTCAAACCAGAAGTCAACTCAGCAATCTGCTCCACTACCTTCACAAGGAACAACTCAGCAATCTACTCCAGTACCTTCACAAGGAACAACTCAGCAATCTACCCAGGAGGGAAGCAAAATTTCCAGCCAGAAGTCAGCTAAAAAGTCAACTGTCAAGTCAAATGTCAAATGGAAAGGGAACATACAAGGCAGCAGTTAAAAAGTCATAGTTTGACTTTTTTGTGATAAATGGACATGTTTGACTTTTTTGTGGTCTTTATGACCTTTTTGTGTTGTTGGTTGTTTGGACAACTTTAAGTTATGTAATAACTCTCTAGGATAACTTGTGGTGATGTTATAACTCTTTAGGGTAACTTTTGGTAATGTTATAACTGTTGGTTATGTAATGGTATAAGTCTTGTTTATGGTCTTTATGCATTTTGGTTGATTGGTCATTATACTATGCAGTTTTGGTCATTATATAGTGCAGGTTTGGTCATTACAGCTTGGACAACATACACAGATTTGGACACTTGCAGTTTGGACACTTGCAGTTTGACCCATATGCATTGTGCAGTTTGGACACTTGCAGTTTTGACCCATATGCATTGTGCAGTTTGGACACTTGCAGTTTTGACCCATTAGAGGTATGTTTCTTATTATATCATAACCTTTGACATTTGTTGGTCAAAATAAAGTTTGGATATGTTGACTAATATGGTAATATCAATACATGTGCAGATATATACAATCAAGGAGTAGGATTTTGCATTAAATTCCATCAAAAGTCAAAAGTGTACAATTACAACAAGAACACAGTACATACTACCTAAACATATACAACACTATGCTAATGCCAATAAACAAGGTTAACACATATTTCTTGTTCCATTTCGACTCTGTTCCAGATATCTTTGCTTTCAACCACCTATTCTCTTCTACTAAGACCATGTTTTCATATTTCAGGTCTTCTGAACTGAACCTGCACTGGGATGCATGTTGGTTGAACATTTTGTCGACATCTTCTTTCCATAAGAAGAACTTGCAGTCTGATCTCTGCAAAAGCCAACAACACCTCTGTTAATCAATCAATTCAATTCAAGAAAAATACTTGGAGTTAAGGTGGAACATACCGGCCAATGAGAGCATCCATAGAATTGTTGACCTTGCCGCACACTTTTCCGTCCAACAACTCGAACAACTGCTACAACATCATGATGGCAGTACACATTACCCTCCAAATCAACCTTAAACAATTTAGGGTTTCTGGATACTGTGGATGAAGACGTAGAAGAGGAGCTCATTTTGATTCAAGATTAGGGCTTGTTCTTCACGAAAATCGACCGGATCGTATGTTGATGATGGATTTGCTCCAAGGTGCGTCTGATTTGCTCTATGAGTTAGGATTAGGGTTTACAGAATGAGTTTGTTAGTGACTGGGGGTTTTAAAGAAGGTGAATGAGTATACTTGACACATAGGAATGCCACATCAGATTAAATTGCCACATAGGCAAGTTTTAGTAACCTGGTTAGTGAATATTTAACGAAGGGGTGCCATGACAATCGATGTGTTAAGTTGGGAGTGTTCTGAGACAAAGTGAAAGTTGAGAGTGTCATCGGCCAAATGACCATAGTTGGGGGTGTTTAAATCCATTAACCCTAAAAAGAATACATTTATTTTTTTTTAAATTAAAAGTTTTGGGTCATGGGGACAGTGGGTCGTTGGCCGTCGCCCACTTTCCTTTATTATAAGATATGTTATGTGAACGTGTGTACATGTATTCGCTGTTTATGTATGTGTATACAGTTGTAAAGAATTTTGTGTTTTTCCACATGAGTATATGTTTATTTGTATATGTGCATGTATGTATATAAATAATAATCCTACCTACGAATTTTGCTAGTCCATTCAAGTGACACGAATATCAAAACTGCATAAAAACAATGATAACTCAACTCAATAAATCAAATTCCCAAAACTTAAAGGAGAGATTCAAGCAAACTGAAATCACAAGGGGGTAAAATGACATTAGTGACGACTGTGGGGGTGGATATGGAGTTTGTTAAGCCATCAAATCAAAGACTAAGTACAAATCATAAGCGACAATTATCACGGCAAAAAAATATGTATATACTTTTTTTTACTAAAATACAACAACCGACACAAAATGCACCAACCCCCTCTTCTTACTTAGACCGCCCGTAGTGGGGCGCTTTTTTAAAAAATTTTGCCCGAAAACGCCCAATAACGCCCACCCCAAAACGTTATTTTCGAAAAAAAATCATCCCGGCGTTTAAATTAAAACGCTCGCTCAAAGAAAACCAACCAATCAAACGGCTATATTCTAACGGCTAGTTCTTTTAATTTTTTTTTCTTTTAAACCTATTATATATATATATATATATATATATATATAAACAACCAAAACTCATCCATTTTCAACAAAAACAATCTCAAAACCTCTCTAAATTAAAACGCTCGCTCAAAGAAAACCAACCAATCAAACGGCTATATTCTAACGGCTAGTTCTTTTAACTAGTGTTTTTTTTTCTGTTTTTTTTATTTTCGGTTTTTTTTTTCTGTTTTTTTTTATTTTCGGTTTTTTTTTCTGTTTTTTTTTTATTTTCAGTTTTTTTTTATTTTCAGTTTTTTTTTATTTTCGGTTTTTTTTTTATTCAAGTAATGTAATTTTTTTTAATTAATGAAGTTTTTTATGTTTTAAATTAAAATAAATAATTGTGAAATGATTGTGAAATGATTGAATGGGGCATTATACCCACTACACCACTTTTGCTATAATGCCCCCTTGCTGACTAGGACGCCACGTGTCGTATAATGCCCCATGGTGAGGGCATTATAACCTTCTACCACTACACATAGGGATGAGCTCGGTCCGGTTCGGTACCGAAAGAACCGGTACCGAAAATCCTCAAAAGTGGGTACCGGTACCGAATATACCCGGTTCGGTACGGTTCGGTACCGGTACCGGTATTTGAGGGTAAAAACGAGCAAAATACCGGTACCGAACCGGTACCGTACCGGACCGGTACCGAACCGGTACCGAAAATGTCAAAAGTGGGTACCGAATCGGTACCGAAAAGGTACCCGGTTCGGTAAATTCGGTACCGGTACCAGTTCGGTACCGGTACCGGGTCCATTTTGCTCATCCCTAACTACACATGGTCTTATGACTATATCAACGGCTATAAAAATACACATTTGACTTTGTTATTGTGTGATTAATTTATATCATGTGAATAATATGTTTTTCAACTATACAAGTTACAATCTACAAATTCAAAGAATCAAGTGACGGATCAACTAATTTATTTATTTTATTGATGAAAAGTGACTTGTCAACTATTTGTACTCTTAGGCTATGGGTATGGCCGTATGGGGTGGGGGTTTGGGCGTGGGTTGGGGGAAAACGTCCAATGCACCACCCCGGGTGGGCTTGGGTTGGGACGTGGCCCTTGGGGCTTGGCTTTCAAGCCGGGCGGGGGGACATGCTAGCTGGCTTGCTCTTTTTGTATTATTATTTTTTTTTAACAATCTGCCACGCGGTGCACCCAACCCACGCCCCGCCATACCCCGGGGACACGTCACTAAGCGGTGGGAGGGCTCCCGCTTAGTGACGAAGATGTAAGTTTGGAGTCTATTATATAGTATAGTATATTAATTAGGATGTATAAGACACCCAATTGTTGAAATTATCGGCCTATGCGATCCCCACTCTAAAACTCCACCATTGGTGATTGATGAAACCAAATATTATCTGTATATGTGTTTATTTGTCTTAAAAGATTAACGTTAACTCATATAGGACTCGTGTAACATGAACAAGACACGAGTAACATGTTTATCTAAAATGGGCAAACGGATTGTTTGGTTGATGACGCACACATATATATACATAAAGCAAGTTGACAAGTCAAACTGTTTAATTAGACTAGTTAAATAGATCTTCCCAAATACGACATGTTTATGAAACATGTCATACATGACAATCCATATTAGAATGTCATACGCGATAAAATTAGCCTGAATTACATAGGTAAGTCTAAGTTAGCTTGTGGAAATTAATCATCATCATCATCATACTCAGTAAAGCCCACTAATCGCAAATCTAAGGTAGGGTCTGAGGAGGGTAAGATGTAGACAACCTTATCTTTACCCCGTAGGAATAGAGAGATTGATTCCAGTCAGTGAGACCCCTGACTCGATAGTAGTTTTGCATCAAGCCTTGGACATAAGGCACATAACACTCAACAATTGAGACAACTGCCGATTAGTGCATGTACCCTTTGTCTTTCGGCTATCAACGCCACCACATGATTCATGATTAACCATCCCACTCTTTTAACGTTATTTTCACGAAATTAGTAAAATAACGTTAAAATTAGTGCACTTTCACTTTTGCCCCCCGAGCGCCCACACATATATACATTATATGCGCATACCGCAAGCGGTGCGAGCTTGTGGAAATTAAGAAGAATGTAAAAAATTCTTTATATTTGTATAGCTTAGATGTTTGCTCCACATCTCATGAGAATGACTGTAAGTCCTGAACAAACTAATATTAAGTAAATCAAAATAGTTTAGCGGAATCAAACTAATGCAACGATCAATAACACGAAGAAGATTGCCTTAAACTTGCATACGATTATGATTAGAACCGAATTTGTCTGATATAAGTCCCTAAACCGCTAACCTAACTAATGAAACAAAAACATGCTTATATAATAGCTAGGCTAGCCGCGCTACCTATGGGCTTCCCAAAGCCGGCGGCTCACATGACCTACAAACGGCCCAAAACCAGTTACAAGATAACCCCGTTAATCCACCAATCAATTAATCAAAGCGTAAACCTATGTTATTGAATTTACAATGAACCATACATTCCTTGTATGGTGATCATGAAACTTGATAAAGCCATTATATTTTTAAGACCTTCATTAATTCAAATGCCATGGTTACTTTCACCCTCTTAAAATAATATCAAACACGTCATTTTGAACATCAATACCTCGACCCCTTTGTTGCAATTTGGGCACGCATTAACTCATCATGAAACTAACATAAAAAAAGGTAAACCCATAATGTGTGGTGTTGGGAATATGATTGAAAGGAGCGGTCCTCGGTGCATTCATTAAGGAACATTATTTCTTCATATATCGGTGGAATTTTAATATAAATGTAAACAATAATGTGTTTGGTTGAAGAATGAAACGGAATTTAGATGAAATCCTTTGGAAATTCTTATTAGTTACAAGACTCAGCATTCCTTTCAAACAATGAAGGAATTCAACCAATTGAATTAGGTGTTGTTTGTTTTTTCAGAGGTAAAGTGTGCAGTCAATCTGTAGTAGAAGAGGTGGAACAAACCTCTACAGTTTGCAATAAGAAAATTGTTTATTTTTTAATTAGCTGCTGAAATAAACTGAATATTAATAAATATCAATGAACATCTAGAAATAAAAGAAATCAAAGTCACAAATCGGTGAAGGGGTCAACCGGGGAGGGAAGTCGGATGTGAAGAAGGAAGACAGTGGGGAAGGTGGTGGCGGTGAAGGAGGAAGACGGTGGGGAGGGTGGCGGCTGTGAAGGAGGTCGACGGGGGAGGGAAGTTGGCGGTGAAGAAGGTCGACATGGGGAGGGAAGGCATCGGTGAAGGAGGAAGACGGTGGGGGAGGGTGGCGGTGGTGAAGGGGTCGACGGTGGGGAGGGGTGGCGGCGACAGGAGGAGATGGGTGGAGGGGAGGAGGCTAGGGTTTCATGTTATGTTTGGGTTTTAGGGCAAGAAGAGGTTAGAAGAAGCCATCCTACATCTGCAGCAAGAAGAAGACGCACGAAGTTTTTTTAATGAAATATCTTCCAAAAAAACAAACACTATGCAGACCAAAACGTTTACGTGTTGTCTACGCGACGCAGACAAAAGAGGACAAGAAGAGCTTTTGTGAAAAAAACAAACACCTCCTTAGAATCTATCACCCCTCACTATCACCACTGTGACGGGTAGTCCATAGGACGAACCTTAAATGGTATAAACGGTAGCGAAATCCCGCATTTAGTCAAGTAATTGTCTATGATTAGATGACTACGGTTGCTTGTGTTTCAGGTATGTTCTGGGCGTGAACGGAGTGGACTTGCAGCTTGTTTTATGAGTTTGATGGATTGGAGCTTCAAGTACTAAAGATGATAAAAAAAAAAGAGGCTGGCCCAGACTCTACCGTAGCATACAATGGTTACCGTAAGCTACGGTAGCCCCCAGACCAAAATTGTTCCACCGTAAGGAAGTAGATTCTGGGCGTACAAGTTTGAAAGTTGCCGTAAGCTACGGTAGCCACCGTAGCTTACGGTGGCACCTGAGAAAAAAATGTAACTCCCTCTTTTATTGGACAATTAGTGTGTCTTTTGGGTATTCCAATCATTGTTACATTTTGGGGAGCAGCTTTGGGCGAAAATTGGCTTGTACTTAGTGATTTTGAAGATTCCAAACATTCGGTTTATGTTTTTGATTTCTATGAACAATACTGTTGATGTTATGATGATTCACCGTACTATGAGAGGCTAATTTCGTTGGTGATTATCCTAGGTGTAAGGTTTGTTTGAGACACTATGTTTATGATTGAATTTCTAGAGTAATGAACTTTGCAATGTTTGTTCAGTTTGTTATGGTGTTTAGATATTTGTTTGTAAAGTGTTAATTTGTGTTTGATCATAGTCTAAACCATACGTTCTTGGTGCCATTGGCAATCGAGATATCATGGGAGGGATTAGGGTTGGATATTAGTTAATCGGTCATTGGGTAACAACCTCGCATTCTAGTAATCCGAGTACTTAGTTCCCTTTTATCACAAACATTTAACCAAACATGTGCCATGTCTATGTGGTTCTTTCTAGTGAGCATGAACATTAGTGTCAATTAAAACCTGAAACCTAGGATGGTCACTAATTTAATCTGTTTACAAAACTTAATCTTTGATTTGCAATCTAATTTAGTTCATTTTAGATAATTAAAACCAATCAATCCGATTTCTGAAATTATTTTTTGCAACTTAGTTTAAATTTAGTCACTTGGATAAGCTACTTAGAGAACACATTTTCCACAAACTCCCTGTGTTCGATATCCACTTACCGCTAGCTAATTAGTTGTATTTGGATTAAATTTGAGTGAGACTTCGACCTCACGTCACACTGCACCACTGACGTTATTTCCACCCTCATCATCGTCACCACAGTCTTTGATGCCACCAATGTCATCACAACTGCCACAACGTTATTCGACACCAACACCATCACTGCCTCCCCTACCACTTCAGTCACCATCGTCACCACACACCCCTACAACCATCTTTGTCATAGTGGTATGAAGAACGTTCGTAAAGAGTGCTTAAGCTATTGAAAGAATATTCTCAAAAATGAAATCTTCAACATGCTTTGTAGTCTTAAATACATTACTTGCACAATAGTGGAAGGTTTAACCCTTTTTAGATAATGAAACATAAGACTTAAAAAAGTTTTAAATGCTTTAGATGGTGCTTTAAGTATAGGAGAAACACATGAAAACAAACGTTTTTAATTAAAAAAAAAAAGACAAAGAGAAAAAACATAATAAGAAATCTAGGGATTTGATGGACCGATCGTCGACAATTTGCCTATTTTTGTTCCTTGAATCTTTCCTTTATCTAAATTCAAGACTTTAATAACTCACACTGACATCCAACCTTTTAAAAAACCTAGAAACTTTTAAAATCTCTCGAAGTGGTTTTATACTTGTACATCTCGCCAACTAGTAAAATTCAAAGGAGATCATGATCAAAACCTCTCACGTTTACGTTCTAATATAATGGATATAAGGAATAGATAATCATATGCCTAAAGTCAAGCCTCTCTCTCATCAGTCTCCATGATCTTTGCTTGTGCCTTTACATTTGTATATTTGCTGTATTTAGTTTATTCATCTCCTCCTTGTATTCCTCTTTTTCCATTATTGTATTGCCTCTATTTGTAGGCCTATTGTTCTGTGAATAAAATGCACACAAAAATCCTTCTCTAGCATCTTACAACTCCAACGAGTTTTGATCCTAAACCCTAGCCGCCCACTTCTTTTTTTTCCCAGATCACCCAATTCACTACCACCACACATTTTCCAATCAAACTTTCCTCCTCCAAACCTTACTGTCGCCCCACATGGCCACCTCCACCACTGTCATTAAACTCTCCACCACCACTAATTTTCCCATCCGGCTAACCGCAAACAACTTCGCATCATGGCGAAAGCAAGTCATCTCCACTCTCACCGGACTTGAACTTGAATAGTTCATCGACGACAAAACCGAACCACCACCGAAGGTTCTGGAAGGTAAACCCAATCCGGCATACCGTACCTGGTATCGTCAGGATCAAGTGTTCCTTGGTGCGCTGCTTGGAAGCTGCTCCGACACTATCCAGCCACTCGTTTCCTCTGCCGAAACGTCCCGTGAACTCTTTACTCGCCTAACAGAAAGCTATGCGAGTGTCTCTAGGTCCCGGATCATATCCCTGCGGACCAAACTCGCCACAACCAACAAAGGAAGCCGGACCGTTGCTGATTATCTCAACAAAATGAAGGCGATTGCGGATGAATTAGCCTTGGCACAGAAACCAATCGATGATGATGACCTCACCGTTCACATTCTCGCCCACCTTGGTGACGACTATAGAGGAGATTGCTGCTGCCCTAAAGACTCGAGACACCACCATTGCCTTCTCTGATCTCTATGAAAAGTTAGTTGATCATGAGAGGTCCTTTTTGGAAGCCAAACCTATTGAGCAACTCACTACTGTTAATTTCACCCAAAAGGAGCAACCACACACAACCTCCAGCAGGCCGAAACTCACAGAGGCCATATACAACCACCAGAAACCAACCCAGGCCCAACACCTTTGGCCCACGAAACACATATAATGGGAACAATGGTCAATCTTCATATTTTAGAACTAACCGTAACAATTTTTTCTGTCAATTTTGCAATATTCCAGGTCATGAAACCAAGGATTATCGAAAGTTTACACGGTTCTTACAACAAAATAATCTTGCTTTGGCTCAAGCATCCACGAACCCGACTGTCAACGTGTCCATGGCAAACTCTCCACAACATGCATCATTGAAAATGTTTGACAATGGCGCCTCTGACCATGCCACACCTGACCAAGCATTTTTGCACAACCTATCCGAATATGGAGGACCCGATGAGATCGTCCTCGGCAATGGTAACACCCTTTCCATTTCTCATATCGGTCATGGATCGATTCCCACTACATCCCGCCCTTTAAAATTATCTAATGCCTTACTTTTTCCGCGTTTGCGTAATCATCTTATTTCGGTTGCTAAACTTTGCAAGACTAACCAAGTTTCCGTTGAATTTTTTTCCTTTTCATTTTTTTTTGTTAAGGATCTTTACACGGGGGCACCTCTCATGCGCGGGGTGAACATTAACGATGTCTACTATGCATCTCCCACTCATCCTCGCTTGCAACTCAATTCTAGCACCAAGAACTCCGGCTCTCTTCTCTCATGGCATCATAAACTTGGACACCCATCTATCAAAGTTCTAAGGCGTTTACTAAATAGTCTAGGACTTGATTACAATAATGTGTCGACTTATCTTTTTCATTGTGATGCTTGTTCCTTGAATAAAAGTCATAAACTCCCGTTTGGTGAAAATTCATTTAAAGTATCTAAACCACTTGAACTTGTCTACTCCGATGTATGGGGACCGGTAAAAATTTCTAACGATGGATATCAATACTATGTCATATTTGTTGATTTTTACCCCAAATACACATGGTTTTACCCCATTAAAAGAAAATCGGACGTCTCCACATTATTTCCAATTTTCAAAACACTAGTTGATTTTTTTTTTTTTGTCAAACTCCTCTCATCTCTTTTTTTTGGACAATGGGGGGGGGGGGGGAATACATCGGTCTCCTCCCTTACCTTTAACAAAATGGTATTTCTCACTTCACCACTCCTCCACACACTCCGAAGCAAAATGGAGCGGCGGAACGACGACATCGACACATTGTTGAAACCGGGTTATCACTATTGCATCATGCCAACTTACCACTCCCGTTTTGGTCTCATGATTTCCAAACGGCGGTTCACCTTATCAACCGATTACCAACAAAAAATCTAGACTTCAAATCACCATTCGGAAAACTATACAACACTCCGCCTACATACACCAAACTAAAATCCTTTGGGTGTCTATGCTTTCTTTGGCTTCGTCCGTATGCTAAATCCAAGATTCATCCTCACTCAACAAAGTGCATCTTTCTTGAATACTCCTCGTCTAAATCCGCCTACAAATGCTACGATCCTTTAACCCACCGTATCTATCACTCCCGTTATGTGGAATTTATCTACCATATTTTTTCCTTCTCCTCTCACAGTTCCTCCCTCGACCCACTACCCACACCCAACACTTTTTTTGGACCATCTACATCTTCCACAACCCTCTCCTCAGCCCAATCCATCTCCCATGGCCCAACACCCTAATTAAATAAATCCACTTCCCATGACCCCCTCCTCTCACCCTATGACCCATACACCTCACCCGCCATCTTCTCCCATCCAAACGGACTCCTCTTCCACGTCCACTCACTCTACTCCACCCACCCCCACCTCGTCTCCCGCACCCAACTCAACTAATCCTTACCCCTCTCAACCTCCTTCATCCGATAATTCTCTCTCTTCATCTCCCACCTCGTCACCATCTAATACCACATCTGAACCCACACCCAACTCAACTGATCCTTCCCCCTCTCAACCTCCTTCACCCGATAACTCTCTACCTTCCGCCCGCCCACACAAGCCTCGCAAACCCAACCCAAAATATTACAACCAAAATCTTGTGAATCACACTAACCTTCATCCATTACCACCCTTCATCCATTACCACCCACACTTGAACCCACCACTCATACTCAAGCCTCTAAAGATCCACAGTGGCGTCATGCTATGGATTTGGAATTTAATGCCCTTCTCAAAACCAAACATGGGAACTTGTCCCCTCTAACTCCCATACTCCGATTGGGTGTAAATGGGTTTTTTGTATCAAACGAAAAGCCGATGGCTTTATTGACAAATACAAAGCCTGACTCGTCGCCAAAGGCTTTCACCAACAACATGGGAAGGACTACTTTGACACCTTCAGCCCCGTTACCAAACCTATTACCATTCGTACCATTCTTTCCGTTGCTCTCTCAAAAAATTGGCCCCTAAGACAACTTGATGTTAACAACGCATTCTTGCATGGTACTCTCCAAGAGGATGTCTACATGACCCAATCACCGGGATACATTAATACTCAATTTCCCAGTCACATATGCAAGCTCAAAAAGTCTCTCTATGGCTTAAAGCAAGCCCCTCGGGCTTGGTATAATGAGCTCACCAAGTTCCTCCTTGAATTTGGTTTTCGAAAATCTTTAGCCGATGCCTCGCTCTTCATCTATCAAAACCAATGTGTCACTTGCTATTTCATGGTTTACGTTGATGACATTGTTCTCACCGGCAACAACACATCCTTTCTTGATCGCTTCGTTCATGCCTTAAGCCAAAAATTCTCCATCAAAGACCTTGGTATGCTTCATCACTTTCTTGGAGTTGAAGTTATTCCCTCACCAACCGGTCTATTTCTATCTCAGCACCGATACATCCAGGATATTCTCCAACAGTTCAACATGGATGGTGCAAAAGATACTTCTACTCCTCTCGGTACCACCGAGGTCCTTTCCATTTCCGACACCTCACTCGAAGTTGATGCTACCCCATATCGCAAACTTGTCGGGTCACTTAATATCTCGCCTTCACTAGGCCGGATATCTCCTTTGCCATCAACAAACTATCTCAATTCATGCAAAACCCACGCCAAACACACTGGAAATCTCTAAAGAGAGTTCTTCGCTACCTAAAGGGCACCATTCACCATGGTCTTTTCCTCATCTGAAACTCCTCCCTTGATCTCTCAGCCTTCTCCGATTCGGATTGGGGTGGTGTGCATGATGCTGGTCGCTCTACCACTGCATACATAATTTATCTCGGCAACAATATTATCTCGTGGAAGTCTGCTCGCCAAAAGTCGGTCTCTCGCTCATCTACAAAAGCATAATACAAAGCTTTAGCAAATGCCTCAGCAGAACTTACATGGACGAAAAATTTACTTCGTGAGCTTGGCATTTCCATCACCAAACCGCCATTACTATTTTGTGACAACTCCGGTGCAACATACCTCTGTGCTAACCCCGTTTATCACTCTCGAATGAAACATGTAGCACTTGATTATCATTTTGTTCGAGAACAAGTTTCAGCTGGCAGCCTACGGGTTCTTCACATCAGCTCACAAGACCAACTGGCATATATGCTTATAAAACCATTATCACGGGCACCTTTCCTTCGAAACTGCTCCAATATTGGAGTCTCTGACGAATCCTCCATCTTGCGGGGGCGTATAAGGAATAACTAATCATATGCCTAAAGTCAAGCCTCTCTCTCATCAGTTTCCATGATCTTTGCTTGTGCCTTTACATTTGTATATTTGCTGTATTTAGTTTATTCATCTCCTCCTTGTATTCCTCTCTTTCCATTGTTGTATGGCCTCTATTTATAGGCCTATTGTTCTGTGAATAAAATGCACACAAACAATCCTTATCTATAATGGACAAGTATGGTTCGTCAATTTTATCAAGCGGTTCCATACAGTTTTGATGTTGTGCTCTTCTTGTTTTTCTATCGTTATTTCAATCGTTGTTTGTTCTCTTTTTATTTTTGCTTCCGTCATCTTTTGTCGAATATAGTCTTTTTATCTTCCATCTCTTCATCGTCTTGTACTTGGCGGTGATATCCACCAAATTTCATATGTTAGATGAACCTTTGGCCACTTTATTCCCCGTTCGTTGTGGCCTTGTTGGTGTCGTGTCATCGTTAAGGTCTTCATTCATGTTGAAGTCTATAATGACGCTTGTAAAACCATTTCATGAGTGAAGACTTCAATAGTTACAGAAATGAAAGTTAAACGCTTGATTACTATAATTAAAATCCAATAAAACTTTAGTCGCTGGAGATATCATCGATACACAAGTCCTATCAAGTCTAACATGTGTGCGGATGAAAACTACCTAGAACCGAGACAAATAAAATGTTACCTCAAACCGGTGCTTGATCGATACTGGTGATCTTCGCCGGAGTGACAAGCGACGCTTAACTTGATAACTAAGAACACTACTCGAGTGAGGGAACGGGTCAGTTTTTGGAAGACACGAGAGGCGGCGCCAAAGGTTACTGTTAAATACGAGTTGAGAACAAGAATACGAACAGAGGAGGAACACGTCAAATGAGTTCGTTAGTTACCTGAGTTCGCATAGTAGCCAACGAGTTAAAGCTTTCGGTGAGGGCCGACTTCACGAAACTGAGGCAGCTTGACTGGTATGGCGTACATAGAACGGAACCGAGGAGAGAATGGTGTGTATAGGCACCTTGCGGCAGCACAGATGCGGTGATCCAAGGATAAGCGATAACCTGGTGGTATTGTAATGGATCAAGCTTGTGGCTGGACAAAGCGGCGGTGAAGTAGTTACGGTGGCGTACGAAAATATAGTCCTTCGTCTACGAGTTACAGGTTCCATAGTGTGGGGGGGGGGGGGGGGTTGAGGAAATCCTTTAGGTATAAAAGTCTAGAGGTTGATGTGGGTTACAGATTTATATTGTATTTGAACAATAACATGCTTTGTGACCAGTTTTGATTTGGTTTGAATGAAGACCAAACCACATGATCTTGTTTCTAAAATTTGAATGAGAAGCGAAGATTATAGGACCTTATATCGTATGGATTGATGTCCATATTCAAGATTATCACAAAAATGGAAACACGAAAAGGGGATGTAATCCCGATCAATCAGCCTATCATCAGAAAAGAAATGATACAAAAATTGATTGATGTCATGAGTTGGATGGCAAACTTCAATTTCAAACAGCGGCTTTTTCAGCTTATTAAATTTCTAAGTGGGCTAAATCAGCAACTGAGGTGGCTGATGGAGTTGCTGAGTGTTTGCTCGATTACCACCGAGACCCGGGTTCGAGTCCCTCGGTCTCCAGTTTTATTTGTGTTTGATGATTTAATTAAACTTTTAACATTTACACAAATGATCCCTTGAATTAACTTCTAGTAATGGCAGTTTAACCCTCTCCAAGTTTCAATTTCCATAAAATTTCATTAATAACCTTCAACCTTGTTTTTAATCATCGATTTTGCAGTACTCTTACTTATATATATATATATATATATATATATATACATGATAGGTTTTTTTCAATGACGTTTATATATTCATTTAGATATACACATATGTATACGCATGTGGGGGCGTTATACGACAACGTCAACTGCAATTGTTATTATAGAAGAAAATTTAATATTCGAAAAACTTTCAAACGGGTCGGATTTTAGGAGCCCATTTTATCGGATGTTACACAAGAGAAGTTCTATGTAAGTTGTGTTTGTGTCGTCAATCATGATTCGAATAACGAAGCCGATAAAATTTGATAAGGACATGGTGGATACGCCGTTGTTACTTCCTATATATAAGTGTTCTTAGCAAGGTATCAAAAGCCTCGTTAGACCGATCATGAGAAGGTGTTTGTTGTCAATCATGATTCTAATAATGATGTGGATGAAAATTTGATGGAGACATGACGTATACGCCGCTGGTACTTCCTATATATAAGTATCTCTGTCAAATTTTCAAAAGCACCATTAGACTAATCATGAGAGTTTTAGTTAGTTTGTTTTGGTTCTGTGATTGGAGAATTCTATGATTTTGCCCATTTAACTCAAATTGTGGCATTTTATAAGATTTTTTTTCAAGATCCCAAACCTTGACACGGATTGTAGTTTGGGCATCACGGGTATACTTCACGACTCAGTTGCAAATTCTCCCATGTTACAAGTCATCTTTGGGACATGATTTTCTCTTTAGCTGCAATCAATCCTTGATACGCCAACCTTGGGTTTTGTGATTGTAATGATCATAGAGCCTATAACTGGCTATTTCCTACATAAGAATTAACATTTTTCATTTCTACATACTTGGCATTTGAAAGCGATTCCTTAATTGGGTATGCAACCCTTATCAGGAACGCTACCACCTCAATGAGTCTGCACCTTTTGATATGTCTTGGTTGTGCATATTCTCAGCAACATTAGGACTCGTGTTCGACAAATTTTACCTGACGATCCTGTTACTAAATCGAACCAATATCTTTTCGCATATGGAGGACCCTACACATAATCCTATGCAAGTAGTTTTCTCCTAATTTCATGACGAAATTTCCAAAAGTTAGGAAGACTGTAACATCTGTAAAAAACGGATCTCCGAAATCTGACTTGGATTTCAAACGAGAAAAAACGGACCCTTTTCAATTAAATAAAAAATAGGAATTTTTAATATTGTTTATAATCTTTAAGTTAATTAACATTGTGTGTCTTGTTCGGTTAAAACTGGATTAAAAATGATAAATTTATAAAGGTTTTCAGTTAGATCAGTTAGTTTTATATAAGGGAGAATGTTACCTTTGTCACACCCCAACCGATGGCGGAAACATCGGGGCGCGGCACTGAGCGAAACAGATTGTCTAAGAGAATCCATAACAACTATTAAATTACCAAATATTTAACGTTCACGTCCCATACCATAAACATATAAAGTAAAAACAATTATTACAGATATTGTTCTCAAAGATTAATAGCAGTTCCGACAACTCAGATTTATTTAATGCAGTTTCTAGACTCCCTAGCTTGATTCCACAAAAGCAGGGCATAGCATAGTATCCTAAACACCTGTCACATACGTTAAAATAAAGGTCAATACACATAGTGTAAAGGTGAGCATACAAGTTTGATAGCTTATAGTAGCGAAAAGCGATTTACGCATAACCAGCATGTAACACGTAGTAATGTGAAGCAAGTAAGCTATTGACAACGACATATGCACAAACGTGACTGCGAGTTGTAGAATACGCAACACATATCACCACTGTGACACGTGAAGTAAAACCCTTAACAACCCCTGTCCACGACAGGTGCTGAGTCCAAACTATAGTACTATCGTTGCTAAGGTGTCATGCAACAATCACTGTGTAAACATAACATACAAGCATTCATCGAATAACACATATAACATGTGAGTGCGGTTAGCGTATAGAAAGTGTTTGCGTTGTGTGTCGATGTGGTTTGATATAAGTAACATATGTAACACCCAAAAGTGCGTTAAGCAAAAAGGGGTCGAGTATACTCACAGATTGTGTTTAGTAAATAAACACAGTCTTGGATTGAAGGGAGCGCTTGGAGGTTAGCCTGATCAGAGAACGATAGTGTAAGCGTTGAACAATGCGTTAAACAATGCGTCGAAAAGAAGAGTGATCGGACAATGGTCTGATCGGATGACCGTCCGGATGGATGACCATTCGGTCGGTGGGTCGTTCGACTGAGTGGGTGTGTTTGTGAAATGTTTGAACTTTGAAGTTTTCGTTGTAGCATTTAGGAAAATGTGAAGTGTTTCTAAAGGTCAGGTCATCCGGACGGATGACCGTTCGGTCGAATGGCTATCCGTTTGAAACTGATATTCTTTGAAGTTTTGTAAAGTAGTTTAAGTAACCTCAACACTTTTGAAGTTCACACCTGGTCGAATAGTCGTTCGCTCGGATGGTCATCCGATCGGACAGCTATTCGTTTGAGCGACTATTTCGATTGAAAACCTTGGAAATTCAGTTAAGTTAGAAAGTTTTCGGTTTCACCGAGAAGGTGCGAAGACGTGTTAAGCAACGGAAGCCACATCAAGTCCAACTCATACGATCGGACAGGAATCACCCCGTTCGACCAGACTCAGCTGTTCTTGATGGAGTTTCATGTTCAACCCGTGATTCGGTCGTCTCTTCGAAAGAAATCTGTTCTCAACTAACGAATGAGTAGGAAGCCCGAATGAGTCCAGATTCTAACGGTTTTGAGTGAAAAATGAAGAATGTTTGAAGAAAAGTTTGAGACACTTTGAAAATGTTTAGATTTAAATGAAAGCAGTGTAAAATCATGTAGAAATCTGTTAGATCTGAACCGTTCTTACTGAGATGAAGCCATTCTCCAAGGTTCATGAGAACCCGTGATGACGTCACCCTAGAACAGCTCGAAACTAGGTGATTTCATGGTGAAATTGTGAGATTTGTTGGTGAAGATGATGTGAAAGTGTGTGATGAAGATGGAAGTACAAGATTTAGAGTGGTTACAAGAATCGCGAGAAATCGAGAGAAAAGTAGCTGAGAGTGTGTTGGTCAGCCGAAGCTGTCACATCAATGAATAGTTGATGTGACAGGAGGGGTATTTATAGAGGAAGGAGAGAAAGGCGGTGCAGAGCGATTGGGTTGGACGGCTGTTCGATCGGACGGTTGTTCGATCGGATGGCCATCCAATCGGATGGTAATCCGGTCGGAAGTCCATTCAATCGAATGGTCGTTCGGTCGGACGAGGGGTGAGGGTTAGTTTTCCGACTTTCGTTTCGTGTGTTGCTTTTAAGCGAGTTGCGAGTAAGCGATGCGATAGTATTACACATTAGTTACACAAATAACATAATCAACCTAACAATCATAAAATAAACTTGCGTTTCGGGTTGCGATTCGATGCGATAGAGTTGCGATTGCATTTGCGAATATCATCCCACAACATGTCACACCCTGACTTTTGCGGAAGCGTGTACGTGTGACTTGATCAATATCATTGCATTCAATTATAATAAACAACTATATGACTAAAATACGATGTTCATCCATTCATAAGTTTTTAAAAATATTACAAACACCAGTCATTTTAGTTTCAACCAACACAGCCTTTGATTAAGTTACAAACCAACAAAAGTGGATGACATGTAAACTTGAAGTTTACTTACATCCTGAAAACAACACCAGCACCCAAGATCCATCTTGTTTCCTAAAATACATGTAATTTTGAAAACAACAACAAAAGTTGGGCGAGTTTATGCGTTTTGTATGAGTTCTAATAAACTTGTAAACGTATGAGAGATTCCTTTGAAAACGGGTATGTAAAGCGTCTATGAACAGATCAATTAATATTTTGCAAGGACATTAATATATGTGATGACATAGGAAGTACTCAACCCGAGTAGACGATTATTAGTGTCGAATCACCTCTACTGTGTCAAATCACCTCGACTGTGTCGAATCACCTTGACTGTGTCAAAACCCCTTGACTGTATCAAATCACCTTGACTGTGTCTAATCACCTTGACCATTGCCGAATTACCTCGACTGGGACACAACAACACTCTAAGTGGTCACACAAGGACCATGAGTGGGGCTTGGCCGTACCCGTTAGATCTAACCCTTGTCTGTGGTTCTTAAAAGAGTTAATGGCACTTCAGTTTCAGCCTATGCTCACATGATCTAATAGTTCATTTCATAGCCAAATCATACCCTTGTTGACATGTATTTCACCCCCGAAAGTTACACATCCGAAAACAGTTAAGAGAAAAGGGGGACATGAATTCACTAGTTTGCATCCTGCTGTCACGTAAACTCAAAGATCTTTTTCTGGTGTCGTACCACTACCTACACACGTACTATGTTTTATTAGACGGTTAGGTCGTTTAACGACTCTTAGTCTTATGTATTATGACTTGTTTTGGAATTGGTGTTCTTTGAGTTATACGATTGATGTGCATTATTTAATTTCCCCATTATATAATTATTAGTTAAAATTGGAATATTTAAACTTAAATTATTTGAGTTATTTTTAAAAATAATATATCTATTTTTAACTTGTTTTGTCATGTATTCTTCTCATAAATATTTTCCCATGTATGGGTATACTTGCACTTGTGTATTTTCATACTTGTGTATTTTGCCAAGTATTGGTGGTGTATTCCGGTGTGTATTTATACGTATAGGATACGTATTTTCTTGTATTTATTAAGTATTTTATACTTAATTTGTGTATAATTTTCCGGAATATTATTTTTATATAATCATAAATCACCAAATTTATATTCTTAAGATATACATATTTTAAGAGAATTTTTATAGAAAAACATCTATAAACTTTACATGGCAAAAAGAAGTATACTTCCATATATTTCTAAAAAAATAAAATATTTTTAAGATTAACTTAGAAAATATATATATTTCTAGTTTTCACCCAAAATAATATACTTTTAAATTGTTTAAGAATATATATATTTTCTCCACTCAAAAATAATATATTTTCTATTTGACAAAATATGATATTTTTTGTAATAGTTATAAAAAATCCATATTTTACCGTTTCTTTGATTTCAAAAATACCGCTTGCCATACTTGTCGAGTTACGAATTCATTTTCCGAATATATATATTTGTAGTCCATATATCCGTTTGTCCGATTGTCCAATATTCGGGTATAAATTATATATTTGTTTTCTTGGGATCTTGGTAATATTTTCTATTACAAGTTTTGGTATTTTGGTGTGTTATATTATTTTCAAGTCCTTAAAATAACATAACTAATACAATCAATATACAAGTAACACATAATTTGTGACATCTAAATATATACTTTCCTAAATATATACTTAGTGGTTTTTATTATAAAAAAATCAACCTCCAATATTTGTAATTTTTGTAATAAAAATTATGGAAATTTTTTATATGAAAACCATGATCAAAATTTACTTGTAAATACTTATTTAAATATATTTTTCTAAGTTTTTAATTTCTACTAAAATTTTGCCATAGTTTCCCCTTAAAAATTGAGGTTTCCATGCTTAATAGCATATCATTTTCTTTTAAAGAAAAACTCATCATCAATCATCAACAATTCACATTTAACTTACCAAGAGCCAAAAATATGCATTTTCACAGTATGTCATGAACCTGAAGTTAGTAAAAATTTGTAGTAATTTAACATGTTGTTTAACATGTTGTTAGAACACTAAATCAATGGTTATTATTTTATAAAACTCATTCTTGTGAAGTTTCATTCTTCACAACTTGTATGATGATTTTTCAAAAATTAATCTTCTTGTATTTTTCTTGTTACATTCACTTTACTAGCTTTGTTTTAACCCTTAAAACATGACTACTTTCTTTAAAAACCAACTTCATGTTAAATCTCGTAATAAACTTTAGTTTCTTGAAAATATTATTTTTGAAATCTTTTATTTTCAAGCTCATGATTCACATAAAGGATGATCAACATGATTTTCTCAAGATCCATCCTTATACTTGCTAGATCATGTGTTTAATCATCATCTAGCAAGATTCTTATGGTGATCTACACCATTAACACAAGTAATCAACAAACAAGTTTAACACATACACTTAAACATCATTGATTTTCATGTTTTTAAGCTTTTTGTTCATGATCATGCTTATGTTTTCTTGGGATTCTTTGAGTTACCATGTTACATTATACTTTAACCACTAAAATTAGAAGTAAAAACAAGATCAAAGGAGCTTACTACTAGCTCTAAGGCTAGGGAAGAAACAAGTATGAAGATGATGAGAAATGTGATGGATAAAAGCTCCTAGATGAGGTCCTTCCACTTCCTATGCTTCCCACCTTCTTAGATATGCTTATTACACCTTAGAGAACACTTAGAATGCTTGGAAATGGATTGAAGATGAAGATGTATGGAGATGGTAGTTGGGGCGTGAGTTTATGAGGGAGGAGAGGAGAAGATGGTGTGTTGAAGATGGTAAATGATTGTTATGTTAAAGTCTTGTGGTTTATAAAAAAATTCTTCCAATAACATACAATCCAAGAGTTAAAATGTTAATTATACATCCAACAACATCTAATAAAATATTGGAATAAAATCAAGTGGTGGGGCCCTTGTTTGGATTGTCCACAACATGGGGGGGGGGGGGTAGTAGTTTGGTTTTAATTCTTAGTTAGGGATTCTAGTTAGATTTCAAGTGTAAAGTTTAGTGTTTAATGTGTTGTAGTGTTTTAGGGTGTAATATGGTGTTCGGTGTTCATAACTAGCTTGGTAACATTAAAACAATGCTTCTAGTGAAATTTTGGTGTTTCGGGTAGTGTCCGGTTGTTCGTTTGGTTACCGGTTCGTTAAAGTGCTAAATTTCGCAGTTTAGTGTGCTTTATGATGTCTTTTATGACAGTTTTGATTCCCGACACTTGTCAAGGTATTCTGGACCATTAAACCACAATTTTGCATTATATTTTGATGTTTAAAAGCTGAATTTTGCTGTTTTCTGCAGAATTCTGCAGTTTTAGTGTGTTTCAGGCACTTTCCAGCACTTAAATCATCACTCGGAAGGCAGTTTCATGGTCCCTACTTTCCTACATACTATTCTGTAACTGTTGTTTCCGGGGCTCATTCTGCGTCTTAACATCATGTATGTCCGAGTACTGGACTCTGCCAGTACTTCTAGTTTGTCTGATAACAGTGCTAACTTTGTTCTGTGCACTAATTGAATCACAATGTGTTGTATGTAGTAATGATAAACAATCTTACAACATGAAATGCATTTGTATGTATATGACAGTAATCAGAAAACTATTCATCTCATTAATTCAATCCTGCACAGTCATCAAAGTACAATCTACTGTTATTATTGTACAGAATACATGGAAAAGTGCCAGTTGTCACATTCTCCCACTGTTACAAGAATTTTGTCCCCGAAATTCAAGCTGCATTATCGGTTGCAGGGGAGTTGTGAAACAAATGCGGATACTTTGATTTAATTTGGTCTTCATGCTCCCAAGTAAACTCGGGGCCATGATGTGAATTCCGACGAACTTTGACAAGTTTAATACGACTTCTTCGTGTCTTGTGGACTTTCCAGAATCTCGAAGGGTCCAATGTATCATGGGTTTAACTTCCCACGCTTACCAAACCGTACCACGCCTTTCCAAGGCGAGACCTTCAATAAAACCATATCACCAACCTCGAATTCCATTGGTTTCCTTCGCTTGTCAGCATTGCTCTTTTGTTTGCCACGGGCTGACTTGATACGTTCATGTATTTGCGCAATCTTATTTGTAGTCTCTTAAACTAACTCAGGACCAATAACCTGCGTATCTCCGGTCTCCGCCCAACACAGCGGGGATTGACATTTCCGTCCATAGAGAGCTTCAAACTGGGCGGCCTGAATGCTGGTGTGATAACTATTGTTGTAGGAAAACTCCAGCAAGGGCAGGTAAGTATCCCAACTTCCACCAAAATCCATCACACAAGCACGTAACGTGTCTTCCAAAGTCTGCATCGTCCGCTCACTCTGGCCGTCCGACACAGAGTTTATCCTTTAACGTATGGTTGTCGTGTTGATGCTAACGTCCCTAACGTGACGCGTACGCGATGACTTTTTCTCGTTGCATCAACACGCAACCAAGGCCTTGTCGTGAAGCATCACAGTAAACTACAAATCCATCAGTACCGACAAGCAAAGAAAGAATTGGTGCGTCACAGAGTTTATCCTTTAATGTATGAAAAGCTGTTTCTTGTTTCTCGCCCCAATGAAACTTCCTATCCTTCTGGGTTAGGGACGTTAGCGGCTGAGCAATACTTGAAAAATTCTCGATGAAGCGTCTGTAATAGCCCGCTAACCCTAGAAACTATCGTATTTCAGTTGGTGTCTTTGGGGCTTCCCAGTTCTTGATTGCCTCGATCTTGGCAGGGTCGTCATGAATTCCATTCTTATCCACCACATGACCTAAGAATTTCGCCTCGCGAATCCAAAATTCTCTTTTCGACAGCTTTGCTTACAACTGTTTCTTCTTTAAAAGTCCCAAGGTAGCTCGCAGATGTTGCTCACGTTCTTCCTTGGTCTTCGAGTATATAAGGATGTCATCAATAAATACAATCACAAATTTATCCTGATACGGCTTACACATGTAACAATCTAACCCATTTTAGTAATATTTTAATCAAATGCGGATAATTAGGTCCCAATTTTTTTATAATTAACGTACGAGCGTGGGTTAACGAATAAACCAGACGAACCAACTTAATGGGTAATTACACAAATAAGTAACCATAAAAAAAACAAGGTTTTAATGCATAAAACTTTGTCATGCGTGATCACACTTAAACTTTCCCGAAGAATGCTCTGCAGAAATGGCGGTTTAAGAGTGTTCGGTTCTTGGCGTGCTTGGTCGTTTATCCGTACGCTTCCCGCCTTAGTGAAAGCCTATTATAAACACTAAAAACGATTAGTGTTTAAGATCTACGGTCAAACGATCTGTAATCGAAACATTTGAACGAAAATATTAAGCACAAAATATACTTTTTTTCAGCCCCCTTACCCGGCTGGGTCAGATTTCCACCCGTCCGTTTCAACTAAAACATATCTTTTTCTCAGCACCCTTACCCGGTTGGGTCACGTTTCCACCCGACCTTGTCCCTAACAATTTTAACTCGTTACAAAATTATCAAACATTTTGATGTCAACCACTATTTTATGACAGAACGTTGGCATAAACCACATCGAACTATTTCATAAAAACATGTATAAAAATTACCCAAGATCCTTTATATTGTCAAACAACTTCTGACCAAATATTGTGTCAAAACTCAATAGTTAAGACCTCGAAACAGTTTCTGCAATTAGCGGACTTGTTGCTGTCAACAACTATCTTGTTGACAAAACAGCCGCGAAAACCACGTCAAACAACTATAGAAAAAGCTATAAAACTTATCAAACATCCTTTATGTTTTCAAACAACTTCTGACCAAATATCATGTCAAAACTCAATGGTTACGACCTCGAAACATTTTCTGCAAGTTGCGGACCTGTTGCTGTCAACAACTATTTTATTGACATAATAGCCGCGAAAAACATGCCAAACAACTTTAAAAAAAATCTATAAAAATTACCAAACATTCTTTATGTTTTCAAACAACTTCTGACCAAATATCGTGTCAAAACTCAGGGGTTAAGAGCTCGAAATATTTTCTGCAAGTTGTGAACCTGTTGCTGTCAACAATTATTTTATTGACATAATAGCCGGGAAAAACATGTCAAACAACTTTGGAAAAATCTATAAAAATTACCAAACATCCTTTATGTTGTCAAACAACTTCTGACCAAATATCAAAACTCAATGGTTAAGACCTCGAAACAATTTCTGCAAGTTGCGGACCTGTTGCTGTCAACAACTATTTTATTGACATAATAGCCGCGAAAAACATGTCAAACAACTTTGGAAAAATCTATAAAAATTACCAAACATCCTTTATGTTGTCAAACAACTTCTGACCAAATATTGTGTCAAAACTCAATAGTTAAGACCGTGAAACAGTTTATGCAATTAGCGGACCTGTTGCTGTCAACAACTATTTTGTTGACAAATTAGCCGCGAAAACCACGTTAAACAACTTTGGAAAAATCTCTAAAAATTACCAAACATCCTTTATGTTGTCAAACAACTTCTGACCAAATATCGTGTCAAAACTCAATGGTTAAAACCTCGAAACAATTTCTGCATTTAGCGGATCTGTTGCTGTCAACAACTATTTTATTGACAAAACACGATAAGTGGTTACCAACCATTTTACTCTTTGACCCGTTATGGTTGACACCATAGGGTCACATTACATTCGTCATTAATCACCAAAATACTTTCCATCATGTACGTTGTAATTCTATTCTAGGAATTGTAAGGTTTACTTACCGTTCATGCTTTATCGCGCCTTTGACCCGTTTGACCCATTCTTCTACAAGCTTCCACCTAGCTCGTCAAGAGTCAAACTATAATACAATATCCATAAGATAGTTAGATTAGTCATCAATACCATGACCATCACCCTTATGGACTTTTCTACCATATTTCGTATTCGATTTAATTATAGACCGGATTGACTTTTAAAAGTCAAACTGCCGTTTTACATATATATGCACTAACAAGTTCAATAAAACTCATTAGGCATTTTATCTAACACTTGGTGGGCATCATTTTTTGGCCACCAATTTGGCTAACTTCCTTAACCAAATTTACCTTTTTTCTTTCAATTCGTCAAGGTTACACAATTATTAACATCAAGTTAGCAAGACTTTCAATCATTATAGCTAATCCCTCAAATTATCATATTAGAATTTGAGGATTTTATTACTATCTTAAAAACCCATTTCACCACATACATGGACTTTAATCCAAACATCAGTTTAGCCAAGTATCTCATATTTTCTTGTAAATATGAAGACTATATGCATGTTTGACATCACTATAACATCAATTTCATTCTACCATCAAAACCACTTTATGTCATGTATGAACACTTGACATAGTCTCTAGATTGTGCAAGTTCTTCTTCATACAAAATTGATGAAATTAAGTTTTACAACATACCTTATGATCCCCTAGTCTAGGTGATCAATAATTTACATTCATGCAGGAATTTGAGGCTCGATTCCTCCTTCAATTTGATGATTTCAGCTCATTGAGGGTTTGCACCCTTTTTCTCCTATTCTGGATCGACTAAACACACACACAAGTGTGTGTTTTTGGTGTTTATTTTATTTTAAAGATATTTGTTTCATATTTGGCAATTTTAGTCCCTCCCTAATGTTAGTTCTTGCATATTATAGTTTACAACCAGGTTATAACTAGGTTATATTTCTAGTTGCCTATCTCTCGTAAATTATCGACGGACATGATAATTCTATTTACTAAGTTCGGGAGTGCCACTACCCGACTTAAATTACGTCCCTGTAGCCCGTGCCTTTTTATAAACTTTATTTACTAAAAAGCATTTGTTTGCCTTTTATTTAACATTAGGTTTATTTATTTAAATCCTAATGTTTACTGGGTTAACTTTTACCACTAACGGTATTTTATCCGCTCATTCCTTGTTAATTTAGTTTAATTAACAAACTCGTTTTCGGGTTGTTACAACACACCTGACTCATGAGATCCATGAATATTTCCAGTGCATTGGTTAAGCCGAACGGCATGGCAAGGAACTCGTAATGTCCATAACGAGTCCTAAAGGTTGTTTTAGGGATATTTTTTTTCTTTTATTCTCGGTTGATGATATCCTGATCTCAAATCGATCTTGGAATAATAGCTAGGACCTTGTAATTGGTCGAACAAGTCATCAATCCTCGGCAGGGGATACCGATTCTTGATGGTTAGCTTATCCAACCCTCTGTAGTCGATACACATACGGAAACTGACATCTTTCTTCTTAGCGTACAGCGCTGGAGCTCCCCAGTGTGAGAAGCTCGACCTGATAATTTCCCTTGTCTAGCAGGTCTTACAGTCATGTTGACAGCTTCTGTATTTCGGACTAGGATAATCGGTAAGGTACCCTTGCCACTGGTGCCGCTCCTGGCACTAAGTCTATTCGAAACTCTACTCGTCGCTGTGGAGGTAGCCTAGGCAAGTCTTAGGGAAAGACTTCTGGAAATTCCTTCACAGCGGGAATGTCTTCCAATCTTGGCTCCTTGGTCTCCTTGTTGACAACGTGAGCAAGGAAGGCTATGCACCCCTTTTCGGAGGCAGTTCTGCGCCTTTATGACCAATGTGGGATATCATAATCCACCGCCTTATGGGGGCCAGCGTCCTCGTATCAACTGCATGAATGTCGTGTACTATAAGTGTTTCATCATTCGCAAGAGGGATGCGAATGATTTTCTCATGACAAACAACTTCAGCTCTATTCTTGGATAGCCAATCCATGCCGACTACAACATCATAACTTCCCAAATCAACAGGTAGGAGTTCAATAGAAAATTCCCGCTCTACAAGTTCCAAAGTACAACCCTTAATAACTTCATCCTTTTTGACTAATTTCCCATTTGCTAACTCTATTGAATAGGGGGGGGGGGTATCTAGCTTACTTGCTTCTAGACCAAGTAGGTTCTTAAGTTCTATAGGTATAAGCTAAAGTCGGCGCCAGTATCAATCAAAATGGATTCACAGTGTTGGTTAATAGGGAATGTACCCATGACCACATTTGGATCCTGTCGTGCTTCACGAGCTCCGATTGTGAAGACTCTTCCTCGCTTGCTTCTTCTTAGGGCAATCTTTCCTAAAGTGCCCCACGTCACCACAGTTGAAACAACCTGTAACTCTATCATTATCGTTTCCGCCTTGGTTGTATTCCCTCCTTGGTTGGGATATCTGTCACACCCCGATATTTCCACATATTACCGGTAGTCCCGGTGGGGAATATCGTGACGTAAGATTGATATCGTCATAGTCAAACATACACAGATTAGCACAGCGGAAGTCTTGGAATATAAAATATTATTACAAACTCAATTGTCAGAAATACTAAAAAGATAATTACATTCGAGATTGCAATAATAAATCCACGAAGCAGATCATATTAAAATGTACAAAATGAAGTTTAGCAGACTTTAGGGGATCCTAAGGATTTGCAAGATCCTTCATTGACACCAAGGATCTTCCAGCCAATTACGTATAGTACCTGTCACTTAGTCTTTTAAAAATACGTCAGTTTACACTGGTAAATATAATTAACCGACTCATTTGTAAAACATTTATAAAATTGATTTAAATGCACAAGGCACAAATATTCTTTTATAACTTGAGACAATTATATAAAATAATCTTGTATACAGATTTACATGTTTGCCGTACGTTCAGGGCCCGGAATAGAAGAGCCGAGTCATGATTAATAGACACACCACTAATATAGTCCCACAAGGAGTTATCCTCACGTGTGGTTATACCTTATATCATAATTCCCTTTTTTTGGGAAAAGAATCCGTATCGCAACTGTCAGGTGTATGCCTACACCTCGTGCTTAGGTCGTGATCATTCGCATTTAAACGATGCCAAGGATATCCAGGACACGATCATTAACCCCAAATGCTTTGTATCAAACAAGACAGATTAAAACGTGTTATCTCAATTATTTAACCACTAATTGATTAAATATTCAATACCCGACCAAGCGGTAATAGTTTACCGTATCCCAGTATAAGGGAAAATAAGTTAAAAGTATTTACCTGAGCTAAAAATGTAAATTATACTCAGCCGTATATTCTAATCAGCAAGTGCAGATAGCTTTTACTGGGCTCCTAATCTGCAACGAAGGTTTTAATAACCTATTAGATTCCTAACGGGTCTTATTTATGTTGTAACTTAGACCGGTTAGTTTTAAAGAAAGGTTTACGGTACAAAACACAAGATTAAGCGATGACCGGATCGGAATGTGATTTAGACCTAACAAGTATGAAGACTTGTATAAAATGGGTAAACTAGATACATTCTGGATTTTGAAGTAAAAATGATAAGGTTTGACCCGTTTCGGTTAATTTATGCAAACTAGTTACATAAATCGTACCGAACGCGTATATGCATAACGGGGAACCGGATGAGTCACATACAAGTTTCACAAGTTAATATGCTTTAAATATGATATGATATCAGTAGGATATCAATTGTTATGTCCAAGACGAATTTAAAACCAATTTAAGCCCCGTAAGGGTATTTTAGTCATTTTAAAGTTTATAAAAGAGGTTTAATAGCAAACTGAGGTTCTGGTCTAAAATATTCAGTAAAAATATTTATTTTATCAGGTTACCTCAGTAAGATATCATACATATGTGAGGTTTCTCATTTATGGCCAAACTATGCACCGTAGGGGCATTTTGGTCATTTCACATATGCTTTTAAGGTCAAATTTGGAAGTCTGAGTTCAAGACTTATACTTAGTGTTAAAGTATAAAAATTTATTTATAAAATCAGTAGGTAACAAGTCTTAGGCGTTAAATATGGTTTTAAACCATACTATGCGCCTAATTAGCGTAAAAGTCGGTATTTGACGATATTTGAGATGTTTATAAAATTTTGAAGTTTTGATCAGTCTCTAAAGCTTAAATATTTTATTTAACATATGATATCAGTAGGAAAAGGTTTGGTATTCAAATCATATGTTAAACTCATTTTATTAACGGAAAGGGCATTATCGCCAATTACCGAATTCAAGCTAGAACTCTACGTTATGGTCAGTATAAAATTTGAAAAAAAATTCCAAAAATCCCTAAATATTATACCATAACAGTGGGTAGCAAGTTTGGTGCCAAAAATTGGGTTTAAATATAATTTATGCTGAAAACGCCATTTAATTAACAAAAAGTTTTGTTTTACGATATCTTGCCTAACTTTTGTTTGAGACCAGAAAATGATGTCAAATTTTTGTGGCATGCTTAAATATCAGTGATAAAACTTTTTGTCCTCTCAAATTTTCAAAACTCTCGTTTTTATAACATGAGGGCATAACAGTGAATTTTTAAGCATTTAACGGAAACATGCAAATGAACTATGATTTCTAAGGGACCATGTAGTATGACCTCAGAGGGTTATACTAACATATAATATGGTCACAAAGGAACCATAAGACATAACTAAACTAAGCTAAATCGGGTCAAAACTGAAAGTCAAAGCAAAAGTCTACTTTTACGACTTTCGGTTGCAAACTGAGACTAAACTCAGAATTGTCGGGTTGAACATGCCTAGACACGTTCAATTAATATTTACCAAGTTATTTAAGTGACAAAACTGATTTTATAGCTTCTATATTATTAGTTATGAATTTTATTTAAAAACTAGCCCGTTTGACTTTTATTTTAATTACTTTGACCCGACAATTAACTAAGTAAACGTGATAATTAGGAGGTGCCCTTTTGAGGGTTTAACACCTACCTAATTACGATCACGTAGCCATGTTCGTTGCGA
The DNA here is from genome assembly GCA_030545235.1 of Helianthus tuberosus. Taxonomy (NCBI): domain Eukaryota; kingdom Viridiplantae; phylum Streptophyta; class Magnoliopsida; order Asterales; family Asteraceae; genus Helianthus; species Helianthus tuberosus. Next base: position 41,224,025 of record CM060369.1, on the reverse strand, counting down.
ACAATGGCTTGATCATTTACGGTCTAGCTAAAAGTCAATGCGTTTATCGTAAACGCTTGACTTTTCGCTTTAAAAGCCAAATAAAATAAACTAGTCGCGAAAGGACACTTACATATGGTCCTTAGGACTGAATTAAACTGAAAAGAGGTTCCAAAATAATCAGTATCCCCTAGGATTGAGAGATAGAGCAGACTGAAATGAATTGATGCAAGTTGAAATGGGAGTTCTTGGCCTATTTATAGATTTTAAGGATCCCCATGATCTTGCCATGTGTATGAGGGAGTTATGAGATCTTTCCACGTGTAAAACCAGCTTTATAAATCAGTTAACTCCCATGGAATTGATCAAATGGTTTTTAAAACCAAGTGTGGGAAACAAGTGTGAAGAACCTGCAGCTGGTGGTAACATTCTGTCACAATTAGGCCGTCACCACCACCCCACATCTCAGCAAACAAGTTTTGAACTTATCACTTATAGTCCCTGCACCTTTATAAGCTTAGTAACTTTCATTTTAGGCACAATGGGCCCTTGTAGTTAGTTTGTAAATGATCTAGGGAGTATAACCAAACACCGTTAGTTCTGGTTTCATGAAACGATTACCGAAAACACTAGTTTCTGCTCGCTGACGCTTTTAACCCTTTACTTTGCGAACTTGTGCGTTTTAACGCGAAATAGCATAAGAGCCTTTCAAGATCAAAAATAAGCATTCCCAAGAGTAAAAACTGATGGGATATTACGACACATCAGTTTACTCTAGTTCGCTTACCTGGTCACTCCAAGGTGTAGTTTTATAGTTTGACGCTTTTGGCCCCTTTAATGCACAACTTGCGTGCATTATCATTTTATCGCGTCAAAGCCCTATGTTATCCATATTAGGCATCCTCAAGAGTATGATTGCACTTTATAATACTTCAGGGTCGTTAAAAGTTCATTCGGAGGTATAAGTAAACATATTGACGCTTTTAACCCCTTTAACTTGCAAAGTTGAGTATAACGTCACTTATAGGCATAAAAGCCTTAAATGGCCAATATTAGGCATTCCCGAGAGTATAATCCATATCATGAAGCTCTCGGTTTATTAAAAGGTCATTCAGAGGTAAGAATTAACATGTTGATGCTTTTAACCCTTCGACGCGCAAACTTTCAAATAATTACGCCACGGTTTCTCTCGACCAACAAGTGGCTCATTTGTGAATATAACTACCGTGTATTGTTATTCAGACGCTTAGTTTAAGCATGTTGAACTTTTAGTCCTTTCACATTCAAAGTTTTTTATTTTTCGCAAAATTAGTCCCTCATAGTCAACGTTTGACTTTATTAGGGTTTAGTACACGTGTCAACATATCATTGGACGCGATTTTACGAGGTGTTACATCCTCACCCCCTTAAAAGAAATCTCGACCTCAAGATTTGCTTAAAAAATGGAAGTACTTTCTGTCGTATAATGGATTTAGCCTCCACAGTATATATTAGGGGCCTCTTACGGCATCCCGGTTGACCTATACAATAGGTACATACTTTCTTTCCGGAGCTTCTTAATCTGTCGATTCTCAATCGATGCTGGTTTCTCCACAACTATAAGTTTTCATTAATCTGCACATCATTATGTGACAATGCTATTGACTTATTGTCTAGCCATATCTTTAATTCACAAGTGTGGAACACATTGTGAATTCCATCAAGCTCCTTAGATAAGTTTTAGCTTATAAGCTACTGATCTTGATGTATTTGATTTTTCTCGAATGGTCCTATTTATCTAGAGCTTTAACTTGCCCATTACATCAAAACGCAACATACCTTTCCAATGTAGTGCCTTCTGTTGAATCTTGTTCCTTATTGAGAACTTAAGGGGTTTGTGACTCTTATTAATATTGATCTTCTACCGATTACTGGCAGTTTTTAGACGATAATAAATTCGTATGATCCTATCCGTTGTCTTCAAGGTAAATTTCAGATTCTGATAATAGGACTTACCGAATTTCTGTCCATCAAACGGACGTTTGACATTCCATCTATACAAAATCTCTAAAGGAGCATCCTTGATGTTTATATACTGTCTATTAGTTATAGAAGAGCTTATTTAAGGTGAGATGGTTATTCCAACTACTGCTTAAACCAATCTTAAAGAATAGCTAACCTCCCGGTTAGTCGAACAAATCGACGATCCTGGGCGGCTGATGGCGATTCTTAATTGTTACCTGAATAGGGTTGCGGTAATCAATGCATAAGCATAATGAACCGTCTTTCTTAATTAATAATACTGGAGCTCTTAGAATTATGAATTTGGCTTTATGAAACCTTCTCTAAAAGCTTATCTAATTGGCTTTTAGTTCTTCCATTTCCGTCGGTACTAACCGATATGGAGATGTTTCAATAGATTCAGCCCTAAGTGGGATATTAATCTTAACTCTACTTGCTTCTCAAGAGGTAAACAGGGTAGTTCTATGAAGAGAACAGTCGAGACTCACAAATATGACAAAGATATTCTGAATCTCAGGCTTTAGCTCATCTATCTTTATCCGTGCCATATAAATGACACATTTCTATACGAATGCAGGATGCCTTAATTAGTGACACTTACATGGACACTTCTATACTGGATATCTTCTTTGAATACCATTAGCTGGCTTTAGTACAATATGACCATTGGAATATCTCAGTGGTTTCGTGCATTAAACCTCCATACTGATCAGGCATGGAAGCAATCTACGGGACACACTAGGATACGCCAATTCTCATATGGGCTTTTATCAAGCATAGTCTGGCATTCGCAGTTGATAGAATCAATGAGATAACAAAATAAAATAACATATACTATCGTACTCTATCTGATGAAAGAGTACTTTAGATTTATGAATGAAGATTTTCTGACAAGAATAGAAGAAATGGTTCCTATGATTCTCTTCGATAGGTTTACCTTGTACTTAATATCTAGAAAAAGTTTGCTAAGCTTATGATTTATGAAAGACTTAGTAGTACCTGAATCAAATAGAATTCTTAGCAATAATATCCTTGATTCACAATAAAAGATGTACCTGGTGTCATTATTGATATGAATTGGCTCTGACATATATCAGGAGGGTTTAGCCGCTTCCATTCTTAGTCTTTTTATACTTAGCTATACTATCTTTGATGGTTTTAGGGCAATCTCAGCTTTGACTGGTTTATTTCTTAACCCATATAACATGAGTGGCTAAGATAGATCCATAATGGATTTATAAGAAGCAGGCCTTGAAACCTTAATACGCCCTCTAATTTCTGATGCTATACCACCAATATATAGTGCATTATGCTTAGATTCTAGGTTAACCGAATAGGGCACTAACCCAGATAATAAATTAGTCACAACATCAATAACTGTATAGGCTATTAAGTTCTGAACATTCCTAATGAATTTTATTTGATGAAGTATTAATTTCATTTAGTCTGGGTTACAAGAGAGCCATCAATGGCATTCAAGGGTTGGACCGAGTCTGTTATCTGCTTGATAGGGGATCTCAACATCACATCTGTCTTTGTCATATTGACGATTTTAGATAGCTCAAAGGCTTGCCATAGGACTTTTTAAATATGGAACATAAGTCCGTCACGAAGGACATAAAAATGTAGTACATAGGCTTGTCACAAAGGACATATAATGCGGTGCATAGACTTGTCACGAAAGACATTAATAGTCATATGGCACTAAGGCCTTGTCGCAAAGGACATATACAAAATGGCACAAACGGCCTGTCGCAGAGGACATTAATATATAAGCCGCAATCTTATTTGATCAGGGGTTTTAAGGTTTGAACCTAGTTCTTCACCTTCGGGCAGAGAGTCATAGACTACGTCTGACATTGCTTTGAAAGACAATTTATTTTACCACATAGGCCAATCAATGGACGTCACTAATGGATGTTCATACATATATATATATATATATATATATAATTATCGTAATTTAGGATATTAGTCATGATCTTATCGATCTTGTAGACTATAAGGCTTGGGCATTGCCAGTCATCTTGGACAATGGACCATAACGGTCACATTTATCAATGTCACTAATGGACAATATAATATATAGCCCGTAGGCGAAACATCACTAAAGGATGTTAAATAATATGATCATCGTATTAGATGATATTAGTCATGATCGCATTGATCATATAGACTATCATGCTTGGACATAATCCAATATTTTTAGACAGGGGGTCATAGACCACATCTGTCGTTGTCTTAAGGGACAACAAGTATAGCCCGTAGGCACTTCATCACTAATGGAAGTTCATAATATGATCGTCACACTGACGATGTTTGCCATGATTTACTTGATCCTATGAGCTTTAAGGATTGGACAAAGTCCAAATACCTTGACGGCTAGTGTGGTTTCTCAAGTCACACTGCCAGGAGCGTTAACATGTTCTTAGATGTTAACAAGGATTAATTGTCTTAAGAGGGTTATACCATCATAGCATGTCTGTAATGACATATTGGCTAGGTTATACCATTAAAAAGATCTTTTGAAAATATTTAGCAGATCGATAAAGTTCTAATAAAATTGATGTTTTGGTTTGATAAAGGACGAAATGAATACCTATATACAATTTTCAAAACTTTCCATAAATCATTAGGAATCTACAATAGTACCTTTATCAGGACTTTTAGTATCCTATTTGTCCACAGAGGACTAAACAAATATAAGTTCGTATAAGGACTATAAAATATTATAAGTCCACATAAGGATTATATTGAAACAATTTGCCCATGAAGGGACTATAATGAAATGTCATATCTACAAAGAGGTTACAATGAAATATCATGTCCACTAAGGGACTTTGATGAAATCTCGTGTCCACGGAAGGACTATTTAGAAATAACATACCCCCCAAAGGGATTTTAATGAAATAACGTGTCCATAAAAAGGACTATATTGGTACAGCATGCGTACAAAGTACTTTGCTGAACAGACGTCCTCACAGGGACTTAAATTGAAAGATATGTTCATATATGGATTTTAATAAACAAATGTCCATACAGGGACTATATAGAAGAGTTAGGTCCCTATAGGGACTTTGAAGCAATACTAGCCAACGTGGGAACTGAAAGAAAAATATAAGTCCATATAGGGACTACAAGATATGTCAACACTGGGACTGTAGTGAACAGATATGTCCTCGAGAGGACTATGATGAATTATTATATTTGTCAGGGGACTTAATGAAATAACATGTCTACAAAATATTTTTAATGAAATAACATGTTTACAAAAAGATTTTATTGAAATAGCACGTCCACGTAAGGAATATAATGGAGTATAATGTCTGTCACACCCCGAATTTCAACGTGTCACCGGTGGGCCCGGTAGGGGAGTATCGTGACGTGGTTGGCAACATAATAGTCAAAGAACACAATATTTAAATGCACAGCGGAAGCAAAGTATAGATTTAATTCAACCAAACGATATTGTAATATTAAGTATCACAAATAGTCGAATATAATCCACAGGTAGATCCAAATAAAAGGAAAACAAATGTTCAACAGTTTATGACATCCAAGCTGGCGAGACTTAATGTGGATGCTAGGAGACAAGCCAGCCTATTTCGCGTAGTACCTGCACTTAACCTAATTAAGAAAATACGTCAGTTTACACTGGTAAATACAATCAACCGACTCATTTTGAAAAGAGTTTAAGAAAATGCATTTAAGGCACAAGGCACAAATAATATTTTATAACTTGGGATACTTATTTAAATATATAAACTTGTACAGGATTTACATGTTTCTTATGCGTTCAGTAGCCCGGATCGAGCCGGGTTAAAGATCAATAAACACACCACTTTATTTATGAGACACTGACAGGTGTACGCCTACACCTGAGCGCTAAGGTCGTGGCCATTTCGAAAAAATGATGCCAGGGATATCCGGGACACGGTCATTAACCCCCCAAAGGCTTTAAGCAACAAAACAAATTAAACGGAGACATCTCAATCATTTAACCATAATAAGATTAAATATTCAACGCCCGACCAAGCGGTATTTTATATACCGTACCCAAGCCCGTATAGGGAAATAAGTTAAAAGTATTTACCTGAGTAAGTATAGTTCAAAATCAGCGAGTGCAAGTATCTTTTACTGGTTCTCCTAATCTGGAACGAAGGTTTATAATAACCTATTAGAATCCTAACGGGTCTTTAGTTAAGCTTACGCTTAGACCGGTTAGTTTTAAAGATACGGTTCGTACGCACGATTAAGCGAAGACCGGATAGAATGTGATTTAGACCCGACAAGTTTGAAGACTTGCTTAATATGGGTATATGATACACATTCTGGATTTTGAGATAAAACCGATAAGGTTTGACCCGTTTCGGCTAATTTATGTAAACTAGTTACATAAACCGAACCGAACGCGCATAAAGCGTAACGGGTATCCGTAAGAGTCCTAAACAGGTTTCCTAAGTTAACACGCCCTAAATAAGTTGTGACATCAGTAGGATATCACCCGTGACGCCCCAAACGAGTTTAATCTCTTAATAAGCCCCGTAGGGGTATTTTGGTCATTTTAAAGATTATAAAAGGATTTAATTTGGTTTCTGTGAACCGGGTCTGGTTACATCAGTAAAATAGCTTATTTATACAGGTTATAACATTTGGTTTTAAGTCTTATATGTCAAAATAGTTTTAAACCCAAACTATGCGTATAATACGCGTATAAAGCCGTTTTAAGCGACGTACGGTTTAAAATATGATTCTGAGTTTCCTGATCAATTAAACAGGTTCAAAACACTCTATTTAATATTTAAAATCAGTAGCAATTGGATTGGCGTCAAAAGGATTTGTAAAACTCATTTTATGGCCGAAAAGGGTATATTCGGTATTAACCGAATTAAGGCGCTAATCCAAGCTTATGATCAGTTTAAAAATAATTAAAAATCTTCAAAAATCCCAAAATATTATATTACATCAGTGGGTAAGAGGTTTGGTGTCAAAAATTGGGTTTAGTTAGGTTTTATGCTAATGACGCCGTTTAATTAATAAAAGCGTTCTTAATTACGTCATTAAGCATAACTCCTAATCTAGACCTCCGATTAACGTGAAATTTTCGGGACATGCAAAATAATTAGTAACTAAGATTATGGCACTTTCATATTTCCAAAAATCTCGTTTTATGGTCATAAGGGCATTACGGTCACTATTTAGGCGATTAACGGAAACATCGGACGATTAAGGATTCGAGTGGTATAAACGCAGAGGCTTATACACACATGTAACTAGGTCCTAATGGAACCCTAAGGCATGTCTAAATCTATTTAAACCGGGTCAGAACTGAGGTCAAAGCAAAAGTCAAACTTTTGCGTATCTCGGTTCCGAATCGGTTCTAAACATAAAGTTGTCGAATCAAGCAAGCGTATACAAGTTTTTATACTTATTTTCAGTTGGTAAGAATGATAAAATAGGCTATACGCCATTTACATCGCTAATCATGCATTAAACCAAACATAACAATTCTGTTGACTTTTTCGGAAGTAGTTTGACTCGATAAACGACCTAGTTAGGATTCGAATTAGTGAGTGCCCTTTTAGGGGTTTATTAACCATATAAATACCAACTTATAACAACCTTTGATTCGACTAAACTCTGGACCGAATATTTATTATCGAAAAGTCAAACCGTAGTTACGACGGTTTGATTTCTAGGCTATAAACTAAGTATAACTCAAACAAGAAGGATCAAAGGCACTTACACACGACTAATGGATGATATGGAATGCTTGTATTAGTTCTTGAGCTCTTGTAAATGTCCAGAAGATGAAATGAATGATGAATGATGAATGTGATAAAATGTGGGTCTTGATATAAGGCTTTAAACATGCATGGATCATCGACAACTAAGTCTAGGAGGAAGCAATAACATCCACAAGCATCCTACACACTATAAACCACCTTAGGGCAGCCCAAGGTATCAAGAAAATGGCCCTTAAGTCGGTTAAGAAACATGCAGGACACCTGCACAACCTTTCTGTCCAGACAAGGCAGTAGCGTAGCGCTACTGCCAAGGGGTATAGGGCTCGCGCTACGCTAGCCCATGGTGACCTGACAAACAAGTTTTCCTTAATTGCAATTTCAGTCCCTGGTCCCCCGAAAGGTCGTTTTCACTTGGTTTTCTTGCATTTTGAGACTTTATATTTGACATGTGGGGCTTTAAGACTTATACCATCTTTGTTAAGTCCTTGGGTAACTTTGTGATCACCCGAAAAGCCCTAAATTTCAACGTTGACACTTATAACCCTCGTACACGAATTTTATCACAACTTGCTCATACGATATCGAAACTTCATGAAATTTTTGTGGTACATTCTAGTGAGCATAATTAATCGTTACAAAGCTTCGGGTTTGTCAAAAGGTCACTCAGAGGTATAACTTAAACATGTTGGCACATTTAACCCCTGTAGTTTGTAATCTCTCACTTTCTTTCACAATTGGCTTCGTATGATCCATGATCTATTCATTTAAAGTTATAAACATCATGTAGAGTTATTGCAAAGTCTATTTATTCATTGTTGACACTTTGAACCCTTATAATTACACAGTTTCACTGTTTGTCAACTTTAGTCCTTCAAGAACATTCCTTCACACGTTCAAACCTATGACACGTGTCAACACCTTATAGGACGTAAATTTTCGGGGTGTTACATCCTCACCCCCTTAAAATAAATCTCGACCCGAGATTTACTGGAACAAGTAAGGGTACTTTTCTTTCATCGTGGATTCAACCTCCCACGTGAATTCGGGACCTCTTCGGGCATCCCATTTGACCTTTACAAAAGGTATATGCTTCCTTCGAAGCTTCCTCACCTGTCGATCTTCGATCGACAAAGGTTTTTCCACAAGTTTCAAGCTCTCATCGATCTGCACATCTGTATAGGGTATAACCATTGATTCGTGAGCGAAACATTTCTTCAGATTGCAGATGTGGAACACATTGTGTATACTACTGAGCTCTTCAGGTAAGTTTAACTTGTAGGCAACTGACCCGACACGTTCGATAACCTCGAAAGGTCCTATGTATCTCGGGCTTAGCTTACCTTTCTTACCAAATCGCATCACTCCTTTCCAGGGTGACACTTTAAGTAGGACTTTGTCACCTACATCGAAGTGAAAATCCTTGCGATTTGGATCGGCGTAAATCTTCTGCCTATTCCGGGCAGCTTGGAGATTGTTACGAATCTGGACAATCTTGTCCGTCGTTTCGAACACGATCTCTGGTCCTGATAACTGGACTTCTCCAACTTCCGCCCAACAAACAGGCGATCTACACTTTCTACCGTACAATGCCTCAAAAGGTGCAGCCTTGATGCTGGTATGGTAGCTATTGTTGTAGGAGAATTCGATTAATGGTAGGTTCTTATCCCAACTACCTCCCAAATCGATCGCACATGCACGCAGCATGTCTTCTAACGTTTGAATAGTACGCTCACTCTGACCGTCAGTCTGTGGATGGTAAGCCGTGCTAAAGTTCAAACGTGTGCCCAAAGATTGTTGGAAACTTTTCCAAAAATGTGATGTGTATCTAGTATCTCGGTCAGAGATAATAGCTACAGGTATGCCATGTAAGGCTACAATCTTATCAACGTACAGTTGGGCTAACATATCGGAGCTGTAGGTCTCCTTAATGGGTAGGAAATGTGCTGACTTAGTCAGTCGGTCAACTATCACCCAGATGGTGTCATTTCCTTTCCTTGTCTTGGGTAACTTGGTGATAAAATCCATAGTTACCATTTCCCATTTCCAAGTAGGAAGTTCAGGCTGTTGTAGCAAACCTGACGGTTTTTGATGTTCTGCCTTTACTTGCGCACACGTCAAGCATTTAGCTACATAGGTAGCTACAGACTTCTTCAAACCTATCCACCAATAATTTGCTCTAAGATCATGGTACATTTTATCAGCTCCAGGATGAACAGAATATTTAGAGCTGTGGGCTTCCTGGAGGATAACATCTCGGAGTCCTCCATAAATTGGAACCCATATCCGTCCATTCAATCTAAGAATTCCATCCTTACTAAGAGATAACTGCTCCTCAGTTACTCCTAGCTTTTCGTTAGGATAGTTAGCTTCCAACACAGCTTCCTTCTGTGCAGCTAACAACCTTTCTATCAAGCTGTTCTTTAATTCCATGCTCTTGGCATTGATTCGGATGGGTTTCACCTTCTCCTTCCGACTCAAGGCATCGGCGACTACATTCGCCTTGCCGGGATGGTATCTTATTTCACAATCGTAATCATTCAGAGTTTCCATCCAACGACGTTGCCTCATGTTCAAGTCCTTCTGGTTGAACAGATGTTGAAGGCTTTTGTGATCAGAATAGATCACACACTTTATTCCATATAAGTAGTGCCTCCACAGTTTTAGTGCGAATACAACTGCACCCAACTCCAAGTCGTGGGTGGTGTAATTCTTTTCATGCACCTTTAACTGCCGTGAAGCATAGGCAATGACTTTGCCTTTCTGCATAAGCACACATCCCATCTCTGTGTGTGATGCATCACAATAAACTACAAACTCCTCTATTCCATCAGGCAATGTCAGTACTGGAGCATTGCTCAATTTTTGTTTCAGAATATCGAAGGATTCCTGCTGCTTAGGACCCCAGTCAAACTTAATCTTCTTACGTGTCAGCGAAGTCAGGGGTGCAGCAATCCTTGAGAAGTTTTCTATGAATCGCCTATAGTATCCTGCCAAACCTAGGAAGCTACGAATTTTAGTAGGCGTCTTTGGCTCATGCCAATTCATGACAGCTTCAACTTTAGCAGGATCTACTTGGATACCATGCTCACTAACAACATGCCCAAGAAATTGGACTGCTCGAAGCCAGAATTCACACTTCGAGAACTTGGCATAGAGCTTTTCTTTATGAAGTAGTTCCAAAATGCAGTGAAGATGCTTTTCATGGTCAGCTTGGTTCTTTGAGTAGATGAGAATGTCGTCGATGAAGACGATGACGAATTTATCTAGGTGCGGCTTGCAAACGCGATTCATGAGATCCATGAATGCGGCCGGCGCATTAGTGAGCCCAAAAGGCATCACTAGGAACTCGTAATGACCATAACGAGTCCTAAATGCTGTTTTGTGCACGTCTTCTTCTCTAACCTTTAATTGATGGTAGCCTGACCTTAAGTCAATCTTTGAGAAGAAACTCGCCCCTTGAAGTTGATCGAACAGATCGTCGATTCTGGGCAAAGGATACCTATTCTTGATAGTAACCTTATTAAGCTCGCGGTAGTCGATGCACAGATGCATCGATCCATCCTTCTTCTTAACAAATAAAACCGGTGCTCCCCAAGGAGACGAACTAGGTTTGATGAAACCTTTGTCTAGCAAATCATCTAGCTGCGCTCTCAATTCCTTCATCTCTGTTGGTGCCAACCTATAAGGCGCCCTTGCAACTGGTGCTGATCCAGGAATAATGTCAATTCTGAATTCCACTTGCCTATCTGGTGGCAAACCAGGTAGTTCTTCAGGAAATACTTCGGGGTATTCAGAAATGACTGGGATATCTCCAATCTTGGGTTTCGGCTCATCAATAATCACCTGTGCCATGTAGATGACACAGCCCTTCTTCAAACACTTTGAGTCTTTGAGTATAGACATTTTCTCGGGCAGCCCATACTGGGTATCTCCCTGGATAGTAAGTGATTCACCAGACGACGTCTTGATCATCACTTGCTTCTTATTGCAAATAATCTGGGCCTGGTTATGTGATAACCAGTCCATACCCAAAACTATGTCGAAACCGGCTAGTTTCAAAGGAAGTAGAGACAAAGGAAAAGAGTGGTTCTTAATGGATATGAAACATCCATCTAATAAGGTTGAAGCGGTTTCTAAAGTGCCATCTACTAGTTCCACCTCATACTTCACACTTAAAGTCTTAACAGGTAATTTCAACAGTTCACAAAACTTATTATCTACAAACGACTTATCCGCGCCTGAATCGAATAACACTCTCGCATAAGCATCATTTACGAGAAAGGTACCTGTTATCACATTGTCGTCCTTGACGGCTTCCTTAGCATCCATCCTGAAGACCCTAGCATTGGTCTTCCTAGCCTCTTCGGGCTTCTTGGCGTATTTTGGGCAATTGCTTTTGATGTGCCCCTTTTCATTGCAACCGTAGCAGGTTGCATCCTTTATCTTCTTGCAATCCAAGGTTTTGTGTTCCTTGGACTTGCACAGCCCACATGCAAAAGCTTTTGATTGTGAGTTCGAATTCGTTTCAAACCGGCACTTCCCGAAGTGCTGCCTCTTGCAGATTTTACATCTGGGTTTTTCACCCGACTGCTGACCATCCTTCTTGAATCCTGACCCCTTCTTTTGGTCATTATTTCCCTTCTGCTTCTTGTCAGAACGTCGTGAGTTGTCATCCTCACGCTTCCTCTTTTCGGTATCATTTTTCCTTTGAGACCTCAGTCTGACAGCATCTGAGGTCAGAGACAACGATATGTCCGTTACTAACCGAAAAGTGGTTGGTCTGGAGGCCTTTACACTTGCTTTGATCTCCGGTTCCAAACCTCCGATAAAACGAGCTATTCGTTTAGGCTCCGGAGTTACCAAGTAAGGGACCAACCTTGACAAAGTGTTGAAAGTGGTAAGGTAGGCCTGACAGTCCAGGTTTTTCATGACCAGCGCCAGGAAATCAGATTCAATTCTCTCAACCTCATGTTGAGGGCAGAAATTTTCTTTGATTAGTGCCATGAACTGTTCCCAGGTCATGTTGTATAACGGGACTTTCCCTGTGGCTTGGAGCAAAGATCTCCACCAGGCTAAGGCTTCTCCTTTGAAAGACTGTGAGACAAACTTCACAATATCCCTATTATGACAACCACTAATATCCACCACAGTATCCATTTCATCCATCCACGTCATGCAATCAACAGCTCCTTTTTCCCCATTGAAGTCTCTGGGTTTGCACGAGACAAAGTATTTATATGTGCAACCCCTATTACGAGGCTCTTGGTTCTGTACGTCTCTTTGGGATGGATTACTCCTTTGATTCGAGGAGTGGTGAGAATTACTGTTGTGGGCAGTGTGGGTCCTGGAGGGTGTTCTAGTGTGTGATGCAGAATGGGTCCTCGTACGGGTACCACTTGATCCATGGTGCTGTCTATCCATAGCTCTATTAACCGCATTATCTATCATAGCTTGTAACTCTGCACCTGCTACGTTTACATGGGCATTATCATTCCTTATCCCTTGGTGACTGTTGACCTCGTTTGAGTCTGCCATGTTTCTTGAACTGTAACACATTGGCAATAATTTATTGGTGAGTTTATCATATAATTGTCTTTTATGGCAATTTTTATTAACCGTGGTAACATAGACCATATATGGTTAATTTATTACTCCCATTTATTTAGGATTCCTAATATAATTTATCCTAATTATAAAACAATAACAGTATTTATTAGCACATAAGGCCTAGTCACTGGGACAATATAGATTATAAGCTAGGATTTCAGAGAATCAAAGCATGAAGGTTTGAACAAAGTTCATTACCTTTATCAGACAGGGTCATAGACTAATACTGTCTTTTGTCTCATATGAAAATGAGGAGGGCCCGTAGGCATTCCATTACCAATGGATGGTAAAAGAACTTATCATATTTACTAATGATTTAACCCATGATTCAGAGATCATTAATTTGGGTCAGGAATCTTTTACAGAATCCTTATATAGAATGACGTGTGATTTTAACGAATCACATCTGCCAGGATTGTTAACATGTTTTCAGATGTTAACTGGGATTGGAATCTTTTATACAGGCCTTACCATTTTGGCCAAGTCTTATAATGACATGTAGGCTAGGTTTTACCTTTAAGATCCATAATTGATATTTAATAGGCAGATCATTTACAAAAGGAATGATGTCATTTTGTTTATTTCTTGCATAATATATAAAGGCTTTAAATAATAGAAATAAAATTTCCAAACTTAACATTCCATTTTAATATACAAGTAGTACACTTCTGCCCTAAACGGGACTTTTACAAATACTTGCCCACGCAGGAGCTATACTGATAACACATGTCCTCACAGGGACTATTTACAAATATAAGTGTCCACGCAGGGACTAATAAGACAAGTCCTCGTAGGGACTAAGTACTAAGGTAGATGTCCACGCAGGGACTACATACTCATATAAATAAATGTCCACGTAGGGACTTGATTTAATCAAGGAAATACGACAATATATATTGGGATTTAACGATCCCTTTTCTTCTTTCCCTTTAGCAAATCTGCTAAACCACTCATGAATCCTTGGTTCTTCTTACGCTCTCTCTGGAGGTCTCGCTCAACCCTATCCAACCTATGACGGAGCTCCACCTGCTCAGGAGGAGGAACCCGTGGTGGCTGATGCTGAAATGGTGGCTGAGTAGGTACTTGATACCCACTAGCTGGATGTCCCATTCCCCAAGGGGTTCCATATGGTCCCTCAGGGTTTTGGGTATAGTAGTTTGCTGCCACTAGGTAGGGGTCGGCCTCGGCATAGTTATAATTATGGTATGCTGGCGGTCCATAAGGGTTGTAAGCTGCCGGAGCAGTAAAAGCAGGGATTGGGTGGCCAAAACCCGGTGATGGCGGTACAATAGGTGCCGAATTCACCTCCGAAACTGGAACTGAAGGTCCTCCCATCTGTGGGACTTCATAAGTAGGCGGGTAATGGCTGCTGCTAGAATGTTGAGGGGTGGTGATATGAATCCCCTGTGGTCGTACTGATATCCGCGCGCCAGTCCTCCTTCGTCTAGGTGGTTCTGGAGGCTCTACATAAACTGGCGGCGGTGGAGGCGGTGGCGTGACTGCCTCGAAATGGGGATCCCCAGAGGGATCTTGTTGCTGCTGTGGCGTCTGCTGGTGAGGCGATGAGTGTTCAGATGGCGTATAGTACCACTCACATCTTTCGAACCTCGCCATGTGACTATCCGGACCCTCGTAGGGTGGTCCGTGGTAAGATGAACCATCAGAGATCGAAAAAGGATGGTTCCGGGATCCGGTTGAAGCTTCGACGGGTTCTGTGTCCTCGTCCATATCTTGATCACCAGAAAAGTGATCCTCCGGCCCTAGTGGGTTAAAGCCCACGTGCTCTGGTAGGTACTCTGCTGGGTTAAACTGACCCTGAAATACCGGAGTAGGGTCGCCGAAAGAATTGTGCGCCGGAGATTGCTGTTGCTGGTCGTGGGGCTCATTCTCTGATTGAGGCCCAAAGGAGTGTTGATATGAAGGCGTTGAAACATGTGATGTGGATCGCCTGGCAAGCTCCTCATAAACCCTCCAAGGTTCGTCATGATTGTGACCTCTCGTAGAAGAATTAGATCGTCGATGCGAAGGACCTGCCTCATGGTCGTTAGGCGCGCTAACTCGCCCTCTTCCTAGCCCTCTGAATCTTGGCGGCATTGCTTAACCTGTTAATATAAATAAGGTAACACCAAGAAAATAATAAAGGAAAAATTTTAAATTTAAAAATAAAATATTTTGGATTATTCCTAAGTTCTTTGTCTAGACTCGAAGATTTAGGAATGTGCAATTGTGTCATTGAGATTAAACACAAAAGGCTAGTGTTTAATTCACTCAATGTTGGCTCTGATACCAACCTGTCACACCCCGAATTTCCACGTGTCACCGGTGGGCCCGGTAGGGGAGTATCGTGACGTGGTTGGCAACATAATAGTCAAAGAACACAATATTTAAATGCACAGCGGAAGCAAAGTATAGATTTAATTCAACCAAACGATATTGTAATATTAAGTATCACAAATAGTCGAATATAATCCACAGGTAGATCCAAATAAAAGGAAAACAAATGTTCAACAGTTTATGACATCCAAGCTGGCGAGACTTAATGTGGATGCTAGGAGACAAGCCAGCCTATTTCGCGTAGTACCTGCACTTAACCTAATTAAGAAAATACGTCAGTTTACACTGGTAAATACAATCAACCGACTCATTTTGAAAAGAGTTTAAGAAAATGCATTTAAGGCACAAGGCACAAATAATATTTTATAACTTGGGATACTTATTTAAATATATAAACTTGTACAGGATTTACATGTTTCTTATGCGTTCAGTAGCCCGGATCGAGCCGGGTTAAAGATCAATAAACACACCACTTTATTTATGAGACACTGACAGGTGTACGCCTACACCTGAGCGCTAAGGTCGTGGCCATTTCGAAAAAATGATGCCAGGGATATCCGGGACACGGTCATTAACCCCCCAAAGGCTTTAAGCAACAAAACAAATTAAACGGAGACATCTCAATCATTTAACCATAATAAGATTAAATATTCAACGCCCGACCAAGCGGTATTTTATATACCGTACCCAAGCCCGTATAGGGAAATAAGTTAAAAGTATTTACCTGAGTAAGTATAGTTCAAAATCAGCGAGTGCAAGTATCTTTTACTGGTTCTCCTAATCTGGAACGAAGGTTTATAATAACCTATTAGAATCCTAACGGGTCTTTAGTTAAGCTTACGCTTAGACCGGTTAGTTTTAAAGATACGGTTCGTACGCACGATTAAGCGAAGACCGGATAGAATGTGATTTAGACCCGACAAGTTTGAAGACTTGCTTAATATGGGTATATGATACACATTCTGGATTTTGAGATAAAACCGATAAGGTTTGACCCGTTTCGGCTAATTTATGTAAACTAGTTACATAAACCGAACCGAACGCGCATAAAGCGTAACGGGTATCCGTAAGAGTCCTAAACAGGTTTCCTAAGTTAACACACCCTAAATAAGTTGTGACATCAGTAGGATATCACCCGTGACGCCCCAAACGAGTTTAATCTCTTAATAAGCCCCGTAGGGGTATTTTGGTCATTTTAAAGATTATAAAAGGATTTAATTTGGTTTCTGTGAACCGGGTCTGGTTACATCAGTAAAATAGCTTATTTATACAGGTTATAACATTTGGTTTTAAGTCTTATATGTCAAAATAGTTTTAAACCCAAACTATGCGTATAATACGCGTATAAAGCCGTTTTAAGCGACGTACAGTTTAAAATATGATTCTGAGTTTCCTGATCAATTAAACAGGTTCAAAACACTCTATTTAATATTTAAAATCAGTAGCAATTGGATTGGCGTCAAAAGGATTTGTAAAACTCATTTTATGGCCGAAAAGGGTATATTCGGTATTAACCGAATTAAGGCGCTAATCCAAGCTTATGATCAGTTTAAAAATAATTAAAAATCTTCAAAAATCCCAAAATATTATATTACATCAGTGGGTAAGAGGTTTGGTGTCAAAAATTGGGTTTAGTTAGGTTTTATGCTAATGACGCCGTTTAATTAATAAAAGCGTTCTTAATTACGTCATTAAGCATAACTCCTAATCTAGACCTCCGATTAACGTGAAATTTTCAGGACATGCAAAATAATCAGTAACTAAGATTATGGCACTTTCATATTTCCAAAAATCTCATTTTATGGTCATAAGGGCATTACGGTCACTATTTAGGCAATTAACGGAAACATCGGACGATTAAGGATTCGAGTGGTATAAACGCAGAGGCTTATACACACATGTAACTAGGTCCTAATGGAACCCTAAGGCATGTCTAAATCTATTTAAACCGGGTCAGAACTGAGGTCAAAGCAAAAGTCAAACTTTTGCGTATCTCGGTTCCGAATCGGTTCTAAACATAAAGTTGTCGAATCAAGCAAGCGTATACAAGTTTTTATACTTATTTTCAGTTGGTAAGAATGATAAAATAGGCTATACGCCATTTACATCGCTAATCATGCATTAAACCAAACATAACAATTCTGTTGACTTTTTCGGAAGTAGTTTGACTCGATAAACGACCTAGTTAGGATTCGAATTAGTGAGTGCCCTTTTAGGGGTTTATTAACCATATAAATACCAACTTATAACAACCTTTGATTCGACTAAACTCTGGACCGAATATTTATTATCGAAAAGTCAAACCGTAGTTACGACGGTTTGATTTCTAGGCTATAAACTAAGTATAACTCAAACAAGAAGGATCAAAGGCACTTACACACGACTAATGGATGATATGGAATGCTTGTATTAGTTCTTGAGCTCTTGTAAATGTCCAGAAGATGAAATGAATGATGTATGATGAATGTGATAAAATGTGGGTCTTGATATAAGGCTTTAAACATGCATGGATCATCGACAACTAAGTCTAGGAGGAAGCAATAACATCCACAAGCATCCTACACACTATAAACCACCTTAGGGCAGCCCAAGGTATCAAGAAAATGGCCCTTAAGTCGGTTAAGAAACATGCAGGACACCTGCACAACCTTTCTGTCCAGACAAGGCAGTAGCGTAGCGCTACTGCCAAGGGGTATAGGGCTCGCGCTACGCTAGCCCATGGTGACCTGACAAACAAGTTTTCCTTAATTGCAATTTCAGTCCCTGGTCCCCCGAAAGGTCGTTTTCACTTGGTTTTCTTGCATTTTGAGACTTTATATTTGACATGTGGGGCTTTAAGACTTATACCATCTTTGTTAAGTCCTCGGGTAACTTTGTGATCACCCGAAAAGCCCTAAATTTCAACGTTGACACTTATAACCCTCGTACACGAATTTTATCACAACTTGCTCATACGATATCGAAACTTCATGAAATTTTTGTGGTACATTCTAGTGAGCATAATTAATCGTTACAAAGCTTCGGGTTTGTCAAAAGGTCACTCAGAGGTATAACTTAAACATGTTGGCACATTTAACCCCTGTAGTTTGTAATCTCTCACTTTCTTTCACAATTGGCTTCGTATGATCCATGATCTATTCATTTAAAG
Organism: Helianthus tuberosus; assembly: GCA_030545235.1. Lineage (NCBI taxonomy): Eukaryota > Viridiplantae > Streptophyta > Magnoliopsida > Asterales > Asteraceae > Helianthus > Helianthus tuberosus. The sequence continues at coordinate 41,205,209 of CM060369.1, read as the reverse complement.
TTATAAACATCATGTAGAGTTATTGCAAAGTCTATTTATTCATTGTTGACACTTTGAACCCTTATAATTACACAGTTTCACTGTTTGTCAACTTTAGTCCTTCAAGAACATTCCTTCACACGTTCAAACCTATGACACGTGTCAACACCTTATAGGACGTAAATTTTCGGGGTGTTACAATGTCCATGAAAGGACTATTTGAAGTATGATGCCCAAGAAGGGACTATTTTGGAATATAATGTCCTCAAAAGGACTATATTGAAATATAATGTCCTCAAGGGACTATAATAGGTAAACGTATATATGTATATATGGAGTCTTGTCAAAAGAGGTAAATCTACAAAGACTATGATGAAGTAATACGTTCTCAAAGGACTACAATAATCAAATGCCCATACAGGGACTTAAAGGAAAATGAAATATAATAGAAGAAGGGTTTTCTAATGTCTTCCTAGCTTTATTCTGATTGTTTCTTCTTCTTTATTTCTTGTGCGCAGTAGCGACTCTGAAGATCTTAGTGAATAAAGTAAAGTATTTCAAATCAGAATCCGTTGTAGAAATAGAATCCAAGGATTCAAAGGTCAAAGAAATGACGTGGATCACGGATTAGGTTTTGACTGGCATAGTCCAAGTCTGGAATTCCAAAACTCGGAGATAGGAAATAGGGATTAATAGCATCCACATGTATCATCTTCAATATGGGAGCCTCAGGGACCTTCTGATATGGACTCCGAAGTCTGGTTAAGAGTTTAAATAGGTTTGATTTTGGGAATAGGTCCATAAAGGTCTTTCTTTCAGCCGGTCGCACGCTTATCCTAGCCGTGGTATGAAGCTTGGCATTTCTTGGCTTCGGACGGGAAGAATCTCCATCAACGGCTTCTTTTCTTGGCGACGTATTTAAAACACATAAAATCGAAAACACTGTTTACTTAATAGGGATGAGAGCATTCCTACGTTAAGTCTAGACTCAGAAGGTCTAAGGAATATGCTATTGTGTCATTTGAGATTAAACACTAAAGGCTAGTGTTTAATTCACTCAAACGTTGGCTCTGATATCAACCTGTCACACCCCGATATTTCCACATATTACCGGTGGGCCCGGTGGGGAATATCGTGATGTAAGATTGATATCGTCATAGTCAAACATACACAGATTAGCACAGCGGAAGTCTAGGAATATAAAATATTATTACAAACTCAATTGTCAGAAATACTGAAAAGACAACTACATTCGAGCTTGCAATATTAAATCCACGGGCAGGTCATATTAAAATGTACAAAATGAAGTTTAGCAGACTTTAGGGTATCCTAAGGATTTTCAAGATCCTTCATTGACACCAAGGAGCTTCCAGCCAATTGCGTATAGTACCTGTCACTTAGTCTTTTGAAAATACGTCAGTTTACACTGGTAAATACAATTAACTGACTCATTTGTAAAACATTTATAAAATTGATTTAAATGCACAAGGCACAAATATTCTTTATAACTTGGGACAATTATATAAAATAATCTTGTATACAGATTTACATGTTAGTCGTACGTTCAGGGCCTGGAATAGAAGAGCCGAGTCATGATTAATAAACACACTACTAATATAGTCCCACAAGGAATTATCCTCACGTGTGGTTATACCTTATATCTTAATTCCATTTTTTTAGGAAAAGAATCCGTATAGCAACTGTCAGGTGTATGCCTACACCCCGTGCTTAGGTCGTGATCATTTGCATTTAAATGATGCCAAGGAAATCCAGGACACGGTCATTAACCCCCAAATGCTTTGTATCAAACAAGACAGATTAAAATGGGTTATCTCGATTATTTAACCACTAATCGATTAATTATTCAATACACGACCAAGCGGTAATAGTTTACCGTATCCCAAACCCGTATAAGGGAAAATAAGTTAAAAGTATTTACCTGAGCTAAAAATGTAAATTATACACAGCCGTATATTCTAATCAGCAAGTGCAGATAGCTTTTACTGGGCTCCTAATCTGGAACAAAGGTTTTAATAACCTATTAGATTCCTAACGGGTCTTATTTATGTTGTAACTTATACCGGTTAGTTTTAAAGAAAGGTTAACGGTACAAAACGCAAGATTGAGCGATGACCGGATCAGAATGTGATTTAGACCCAACAAGTATGAAGACTTGTATAAAATGGGTAAACTAGATACATTCTGGATTTTGAAGTAAAAATGATAAGTTTGACCCGTTTCGGTTAATTTATGCAAACTAGTTACATAAATCGTACCGAACGCGTATATGCATAACGGGTAACCGGATGAGTCACATACAAGTTTCATAAGTTAATATGCTTTAAATATGATATGATATCAGTAGGATATCAATAGTTATGCCCGATACGAACTTAAAACCAATTTGAGCCTCGTAAGGGTATTTTGGTCATTTTAAACTTTATAAAAGAGGTTTAATAGCAAACTGAGGTTCTGGTCTAAAATATTCAGTAAAAATATTTATTTTATCAAGTTACATCAGTAAGATATCATACATATGTGAGGTTTCTCATTTATGGCCAAACTATGCACCGTAGGGGCATTTTGGTCATTTCACATATGCTTTTAAGGTCAAATTTGACGATATTTGAGATGTTTATAAAATTTTGAAGTTTTTATCTGTCTCTAAAGCTTAAATATTTTATTTAACATATGATATCAGTAGGAAAAGGTATGGTATTCAAATCATATGTTAAACTCATTTTATTAACGGAAAGGGCATTATCGTCAATTACCGAATTCAAGCTAGAACTCTACGTTATGGTCAGTATAAAATTTGAAAAAAAATTCCAAAAATCCCTAAATATTATATCATAACAGTGGGTAGCAAGTTTGGTGCCAAAAAATGGGTTTAAATATGATTTATGCTGAAAATGCTATTTAATTAACAAAAAGTTTTGTTTTACGATATCTTGCATAACTTTTGTTTGAGACCAAAAAATGATGTCAAATTTTTGTGGCATGATTAAATATCAGTGATAAAACTTTTTTTCCTCTCACATTTTCAAAAATCCCGTTTTTATATCATGAGGGCATAACAGTCAATTTTTAAGAATTTAACGGAAACATGCAAATGAACTATGATTTCTAAGGGACCATGTAGTATGACCTCAGAGGGTGATACTAACATATAATATGGTCACAAGGGAACCCTAAGACATAACTAAACTAAGCTCAATTAGGTCAGAACTGAAAGTGAAAGCAAAAGTCTACTTTTGCGACTTTCGGTTGCGAACCGAGCCTAAACTCAGAATTGTCGGGTTGAACATGCCTAGACATGTTCAATTAATATTTACCAAGTTATTTAAGTGACAAAACTGATTTTATAGCTTCTATATTATTAGTTATGAATTTTATTTAAAAACTGGCCCGTTTGACTTTTATTTTAATTACTTTGACCCGACAATTAACTAAGTAAACGTGATAATTATGAGGTGCCCTTTTGAGGGTTTAATACCTACCTAATTACGATCACGTAGCCATGTTCGTTGTGAACAATGGCTTGACTGTTTCCGGTCTAGCTAAAAGTCAACGCGTTTATTGTAAATGCTTGACTTTTCGGCTTTAAAAGCCAAATAAAATAATCTAGTCGCGAAAGGACACTTACATATGGTCCTTAGGACTGAATTAAACTCAAAAGAGGTTCCAAAATAATCAGGATCCCCTAGGATTGAGACATAGAGCAGATTGAAATGAATTGATGCAAGTTGAAATGAGAATTCTTGGCCTATTTATAGATTTTAAGGATCCCCATGATCTTGTCATGTGTATGAGGGAGTTATGAGATCTTTCCAGGAGTAAAACCAGCTTTATAAATCAATTAACTCCCATGGAATTGATCAAATGGTTTTTAAAACCAAGTGTGGGAAACAAGTGTGAAGAACCTGCAGCTGGAGGTAACATTCTGTCAAAATTAGGCCGTCGCCGCACGCCACAACAAAAGGGGTAGGCTGTGGCGTCGCGCCACCACCCCACATCTCAGCAAACAAGTTTTGAACTTGCACTTTTAGTCCCTGCACCTTTGTAAGCTTAGTAACTTTCAGTTTAGGCATAATAGCCCCTTGTAGTTAGTTTGTAAATGATCTAGGTAGTATAACCAAACACCGTTAGGTCCGGTTTCATGAAACGATTACCGAAAACACTAGTTTCTGCTCACTGAAGCTTTTAACCCTTTACTTTGCGAACTTGTGCGTTTTAACGCGAAATGGCATAAGAGCCTTTCAAGATAAAAAATAAGCATTCCCAAGAGTATGATGGGATATTACAACACTTCAGTTTACTCTAGTTCTCTTACCTGTCACTCCAAGGTGTAGTTTTATAGTTTGACGCTTTTGGCCCCTTTAATGCACAACTTGTGTACATTATCATTTTATCGCGTCAAAGCCCTATGTTATCCATATTAAGCATCCTCAAGAGTATAATTGAACTTTATAATACTTCGGGGTCATTAAATGTTCATTCAGAGGTATAAGTAAACATATTGACGCTTTTATCCCCTTTAACTTGCAAAGTTGCGCGTAACGTCACTTATAGGCATAAAAGCCTTAAATGGCCAATATTAGGCATTCCCAAGAGTATAATCAATATCATGAAGCTCTCGGTTTATTAAAAGGTCATTCAGAGGTAAGAATTAACATGTTGACGCTTTTAACCCTTTGACGCGCGAACTTTCAAATAATTACGCGAACGGCTTCTCTCGACCAACAAGTGGCTCATTTGTGAATATAACTATTGTGTATTGTTATTCAGAGACTTAGTTTAAGCATGTGGACACGTTTAGTCCTTTCACATTCATAGTTTTTGATTTTTCGCAAAATTCGTCCCTCATAGTCAACGTTTGACTTTATTAGGGTTTAGTACACGTGTCAACATATCATTGGACGAAATTTTACGAGGTGTTACAATATCTTGCCCAACAGGCATCCTTGCTGTGTCCCTCTTATCCACATCTGTCACTAGGAGTGCAAACAAGCCGAGCCGAGCCCGAGCTCGACCAGGCTCGAGCTCGTTTAACATATGAAAGCTCGAGCTCGAGCTCGGCTCGATTCCAACTTTATTTCTTAAGCTCGAGCTCGGCTCGGGCTCGACTCGTTTAGTATTTATTAATTAATTTATATTATTATAATTATTATTATACATATAATGTAGTTATTTTTTATATTTATATAAATGGTAATTATTATTATATAAATATATGTTTAATATATTAATAAAAAAATATATAAACCGAAAGCACAATTACGCTCGCGAGCCGGCTCGATCTCGATAAGCGAAGCTCGGGCTCGGGCTCGTTTACTAAACGAGCTTTTTTTTAGGCTCGGGCTCGGGCTCGTTTAAGCTTGGCTCATTCGAGCTTTTTTTCGAGCCGAGCTCGAGTAGCTCGGCTCGTTTGCACCCCTATCTGTCACACTTAGGTCTCATGCATCGACCTTCATGGTGAAACTTGCATTCATCACATCTCGGCTTAGTTCCCAAATAAACCTTACCATTGGCCTTATTGGTGGCTCCATAAGCTTTCATGCCACGAGGCGGGTTTCCTTCCCTTCTTTTGTTTGCATTTGAGTTGTCATGGCTTACCTGAGTTCCTTTCTTCAGGTTTGAGAACTTTCTTTTGTTGTCGCCCGAAGACTCCACGTGAGTCTCTTTCTTATTTGTCTCAAATTTCGAAAACTTTCCCATACGAAGAGCTTCTTCAGTAAGTGTAACGCTCAAATCGATAGCCTCTGTGATGGTTGGAGGCTTTGCGGTAGTAACCATGCTCAGGATTTGAGGCGAAAGTCCCCAAGTAAACTGCTCGATTCTCTTTAATTACGACTCAACAAGATAGGGAACGACCTTTGATAAATCATGAAAACGCTGAATATACTCGGCAACCTTTGGTCCATCCATCTTCAGATTCCAGAATTCAGTTTCCAGTTTTTGGATTTCAGCTCTTGAACAGTATTTCTTGTGCATTAATTCCTTAAGCTCATCCCAGCTGAGTGCATATGCTGCAGATTCGCCAAGAGTTTGAACTTGGAGGTTCCACCAGGAGAGTACACAATCCAAAAACAACCCAGAAATATAAGTGACTCTCTGTTCAAGTGCATATTTGCTCATTCTTAGTACGGAGTCGGTCTTTTCAACCCAACGAACAAAAGCGACGGCACCTCCCGTGCCATCAAAGTTTAGGGGTTTGCAATCCAGAAATTGCTTATAAGTACAACCTGTAACACATGTAACACAATTCACGAGTGAGCATTGGCAAGGCACAATTGGAAATATCCAAAAGGTTTGTAATGTGTCTTAAGTGACTTAACATTACTAGTTGGAGGGTTATTTCCAGAGGTGCCACCGCTGTGTGCTGAGTAGTTGGCCTCGTGCTGTGCAATTGCCTGTGATATGCGTTGTTGAAGCTCGGCTTCTGTCCTTGGTAACGTATTAGTGTCTGTGTCACGTCTGGGCGGCATTTTCTTCTAGCAAAAGGTATCGGGTAGGTTAGAAAACATTCACTAAATAATTGCCTATGAGGTGTATATGTATACGTACATATATAACATGAATAATCATCACAGCAAGCAAACATGTAATCACATAAACATCACATGCTTATATAATCAACAAGGTATAAATAAGAAAACAACCACTGAACTTCCATATATGTTCGACAACCTGATATATTGTTTTTAACAGATGAAAAACAAAATGGACTCGAGGTTACATCACCTCGGTCATACAAGTTCCATAATACTAAAGTAGTAGTTATTTTCCTTCTACATTGGTCTTCTTAGTTTCACAAAGACGGGTATACTTCCCAAAAGATGGGGGGTTGTACATTTCTACCACGCATGGGGGGGGGGGTGATAGTGAAAATGCAGAGATAAGGTCGTGAAGGTACGTGACTTCTTCCTCGGGACCGAATTGTGCCTTGTAGCATCCGTAGAGCGGTTTTCCAAGGCGCGAATGCATGTGAGGTGAAGGATGAGAAAAATCTTTTCTGAGTGTTAGCCATCTCCACTTGCTTAGATATCGGTTCCCAAACGACTCGTATTACGGGCTGAAGTGTTAGGCACGAAGTAGGCAAAGACAGACTTCCTACTTTGTAGAGTGCTATAGCAACTCTCTCGATATTGTTCCATTAGATGGAGGTTTGAACACTTAGGAATTTTGAATGGGAAGTGACCATTAGCTTAACCCGCAGAGTCCACCAGGATTCCCCATGCACTACAAGTTGTTATTACGTAGGCCCCCGTAATAATAAATTGTCTTGTATGGTCACCCTAATTTTCTCTCGTTCGAAGCAGCTGATCAGCCAGAGAGGGGACACTACTGTCCTCATACCTTCGACATAGATGGGGCCTTTATGATGGCCCATGCGCCAACGTCTGTTGTCGTTACGCGTGAAAGGGAACCATGCTAGACAGAATTGGAATGAGGAAAGTTCCTAGTAATAATGGTTGGAGGGGCACCTTCAAGGTGAGTACCTCATCTTCCTCGTCTGGACAAGAGTGTCGTCAAGCAGGTTTCGCAAAAGCCACAGGGACCTCGTCCCACTGATAAGGTTGTTGTCCAAGGTGACCTCCTCCGTCTCGCCATCACTGCCGTAGTCAGGAACCTTCGCATTCGAGGGGGAAGGACAACCATCTTCTACGGAATCAAGTTCAGGGTCTCATTTAGTAATCACTCCAGCCATGAGCTCCGCAATAAACGCGAGGTCGATAGTCTCATTGTGCGAGTCAAGAACAATAATGGAATTCAAAGTCGAAGGTATCTCGTTCCCATCGATAATTTTCCGTACACATATATGCATATATATATTAATGAATAATAATGTTACTTAGTATATACAAGAAAATAAATGCAACATGTCACATATAACTCTCATTTTTTTCTTTCGGGGGTCGTTTCGTCTTTGGCAAGTCTATCTCACGTAGACTATGCCTCAATTGGCACTTTAGTTGTGGTATTATCCTCCCTACTAATGTCCTAGCTTTTTCCTTCCTTTGAAAATGTTTAATTCATGGATCTTGGCGCTTTCGTAAATGCAATGAAAAACCTTTTTGTAAAAATGTTTTCGTGAGAGAATCCTATTGATTGTAGTCTAGACTCGAGAAGGAATCCTAGTTCACCACAATCGAAGCTCTGATACCAACCTATCACACCCTGACTTTTGAGAAAGCGTGTACGTGTGACTTGATCAATATCATTACATTCAATTATAATAACCAACTATATGACTAAAATACGATGTTCATCCATTCATAAGTTTTTAAAAATATTACAAACACCAGTCATTTTAGTTTCAACCAACACAACCTCTGATTAAGTTACCAAACCAACAAAAGTGGATGTCATCTAAACTTGAAGTTTACATCCTGAAAACAACACCAGCGCCCAAGATCCATCTTGTTTCCTGAAATACATGTAATTTTGAAAACATCAACAAAAGTTGAGCGAGTTCATGCGTTTTGTATGAGTTCCAATAAACTTGTAAACGTATGAGAGATTCCTTTGAAAACGGGTATGTAAAGCGTCTATAAACAGATCAATTAATGTTTTGCAAGGACATTAATATATGTGAAGACATAGGAATTACTCAACCCGAGTAGACGATTATTAGTGTCGAATCACCTCGACTGTGTCGAATCACCTCGACTGTGTCAAATCCCCTGGACTGTATCAAATCACCTTGACTATGTCAAATCACCTTGACCGTTGTCGAATCACCTCGACTGGGATACAACAGCACTCTAAGTGGTCACACAAGGACCATGAGTGGGCTCGGCTGTACCCGTTAGATCTAACCCTTGTCCGTGGTTCTTAAAAGAGTTAATGGCACTTCAGTTTCAGCCTATTCTCACATGATCTAATAGTTCATTTCATAGCCAAATCATACCCATGTTGACATGTATTTCACCCCTCGAAAGTTACAAAACCGAAAATAGTTAAGAGAAAAGGGGGACATGAACTCACTAGTTTGCATCCTGCTGTCACGTAAACTCAAAGATCTTTTCCTGGTGTCGTACCACTACCTACACACGTACTATGTTTTATTAGACGGTTAGGTCGTGTAATGACTCATAGTCTTATGTGTTATGACTTGTTTTGGAATTGGTGTTCTTTGAGTTATACGATTGATGTGCATTATATAATTTCCCCATTATATAATTATTAGTTAAAATAAGAATATTTTAACTTAAATTATTTGAATTATTGTTAAAAATAATATATTTATTTTTAACTTGTTTTGTCATGTATTTTTCACATAAATATTTTCCCATGTATGGGTATACTTGCACTTGTGTATTTTGCCAACTATTGGTGGTGTATTCCGGTGTGTATTTATACGTATAGGATACGTATTTTCTTGTATTTATTAAGTATTTTATACTTAATTTGTGTATAATTTTTCAGAATATTATATTTATATAATCAAAAATCACCAAATTTATATGATTAAGATATACATATTTTAAGAGAATTTTTATAGAAAAACATCTATAAACTTTACTTGGCAAAAAGAAGTATACTTCCATATATTTCTCAAAAATAAAATGTTTTTAAGATTAACTTAGAAAATATATATATATATTTCAAGTTTTCACCCAAAATAATATAATTTTAAATTGTTTAAGAAAATATATATTTTTCTCCACTAAAAAATAATATATTTTCTATTTGACAAAATATGATATATTTTGTAATAGTTATAAAAAATCCATATTTTACCGTTTCTTTGATTTCAAAAATACCGTTTGCCCTACTTGTCGAGTTACGAATTCATTTCCGGAATATATATATTTGTAGTCCATATGTCCATTTGTCCGATTGTCAAATATTCGGGTATAAATTATATATTTGTTTTCTTGGGATCTTGGTAATATTTTTTATTACAAGTTTTGGTATTTTGGTGTGTTATATTATTTTCAAGTCCTTAAAATAATATAACTAATACAATCAATATACAAGTAACACATAATTTGTGACATCTAAATATATACTTTCCTAAATATATACTTAGTGGTTTTTATTATCAAAAATCAACTTCCAATATTTGTAATTTTTGTAATAAAAATTATAGCAAATTTTTATATGAAAACCATGATCAAAATTTACTTGTACACACTTGTTTAAAAATATTTTTCTAAGTGTTTAATTTCTACAAAAAAATTTGTCATAGTTTCCCCTTAAAAATGGAGGTTTTCATGCTTAATAGCATATCATTTTCTTTTAAAAAAAATCATCATCAATCATCAACAATTCACATTTAACTTACCAAGAGCCAAAAATATGCATTTTCACAATATGTCACGAACTTGAAGTTAGTAAAATTTTGAAGTAATTTAACATGTTGTTAGAACACTAAATCCATGGTTATTATTTTATAAAACTCATTCTTGTGAAGCTTCATTCTTCACAACTTGTATGATGATTTTTCAAAAATTAATCTTCTTGTATTTTTCTTGTTACATTCACTTTACTAGCTTTGTTTTAACCCTAAAATATGATTACTTTCTTTAAAAACCAACTTCATGTTAAATCTTGTAATAAACTTTAGTTTCTTGAAAATATTATTTTTGAAATCTTTTATTTTCAAGACATATAACTTGTAGGAATAATCATCCTAGACTAAAACAAGTTCATTTTCAAGTTCATGATTCACATAAAGGATGATCAACATGATTTTCTCAAGATCCATCCTTATACTTGCTAGATCATGTGTTTAATCATCATCTAGCAAGCATCTTATGGTGATCTACACCATAAACACAAGTTTAACACATACACTTAAACATCTTTGATTTTCATGTTTTTAAGCTTTATGTTCATGATCATGCTTATGTTTTCTTGAGATTCTTTGAAATACCATGTTACATTATACTTTAACCACTAAAATTAGAAGTAAAAACAAAATCAAAGGAGCTTACTACTAGCTCTAAGGCTAGGGAAGAAACAAGTATGAAGATGATGAGAAATGTGATGGATAAAAGCTCCTAGATGAGGTCCTTCCACTTCCAATGCTTCCCACCTTCTTAGATATGCTTGTTACACCTTAGAGAACACTTAAAATGCTTGGAAATGGATTAAAGATGAAGATAAATGGAGATGGTAGTTGGGCCGTGAGTTTATGAGGGAGGAGAGGAGAAGATGGTGTGTTGAAGATGGTAAATAATTATTATGTTATAGTCTTGTGGTTTATAAAAAAATTCTTCCAACAACATATAATCCAAGTGTTAAAATGTTCATTATCCATCCGACAACATCTAATAAAATATTGGAATAAAATCAAGTGGTAGGGCCCTTGTTTGGACCGTCCACAACATGGGGGGGGGGGGGTATTACTTTACTTTTAATTCTTAGTTAGGGATTCTAGTTAGATTTCAAGTGTAAAGTTTAGTTTTAATGCGTTGTAGTGTTTTAGGGTGTAATATGGTGTTCGGTGTTCATAACTAGCTTGGTAACATTAAAACAATGCTTCTAGTGAAATTTTGGTGTTTCGGGTAGTGTCCGGTTGTTCGTTTGGTTACCGGTTCGTTAAAGTGCTAAATTACGCAGTTTAGTGTGCTTTATGATGTCTTTTATGACAGTTTTGATTCCCGGCTCTTGTCAAGGTATTCTGGACCATTAAACCACAATTCTGCATTATATTTTGATGTTTAAAAGCTGAATTTTGCTGTTTTCTGCAGAATTCTGCAGTTTTTGTGTGTTTCGGGCACTTTACGGCATTTAAATCATCACTCAGAAGGCAGTTTCATGGTCCCTACTTTCCTACATACTATTTGTTATGGGTCATTTTCTGAGCATATATATCCTGACTAATATTCTGCTTTTGATTGTTTACTTGTGATCAGGATACCGGATCAGGATATTGGTAACATCCTGGTTCGATATCCTGGTATTAACTGAATTGATCACGTGCAGATTAAGAGTTACAAGTCTCCAACGTTCAAGAAGACTTCTTCCCCCAAGACTCGGGCAAATCAGTTGGAATAGAAACGTTGATCCTGAAAGACCAGGACTACAACGGTTACTTGGGAATATTCGGGGCATCTCGGTTTATTAGGAAAGTTAGTTATTTTCGGTTAGTTATAAATAGTATGATCGGATCAAGTTAAGGCACTCACTTCATTCGCACACTTTACTCTCTAGCTACTAGCAATCACTACACACCAACACTTGTACTCAAATTATATTGTAACACCTAGTTGATCCGCATCATATCCTGCACTGTATCCTGATATTTGAAGCAATAGAAGAACAAGGCAGCTACGATTGTCAGCTCCCGAGGTTTTATGCCGGCGATCTAGATTGATCAAGGGCTTTCCTCGTACATCTCGTGTCACCCCTTTACATTTTTGCTCATAGTTTGATCACAGATACAGCTCTATATCCTGAGCCGTATCCTGAAAACTGTTTTTACAAACAACTTAATCAGCATATTTTCAACACATATTTCTAGCACACTACCTCACTTAACTAATTTGATCACAAAATTGCTTCGGTAATTTTTGACCAAAACAATTTGGCGCCCACCATGGGGCAAGTGGTGCTATTTTTACTAAAAACTTTAGTAGAATCATTACTCGGTTTTCTATTGTCAAAACTTTTTGCTACATTGTTTTCAATGGCCTCAAGATCAAACATGAGCTCTTCCACTATGTCTGCTACAACCTCTGCAACAATTGGTTCGGTGCTTCCACCTCCTCCTTCCAAGAATGCAAGCCTCTTCACAAGGAGCTGAGAGTCATGTGGCTCGGGATGTTATCCCCGCTCCCAGTGCCCAGGGGTCTGGTCCTGTTTTGGCTTCTAATGACGAGATTCTGAATTTGTTTGGTAGTGTACAGGAACAGATGAGGCAGCAGCAGGAAACTAATGGGATGTTGATGAGAGAGATACAACTCTTGAAATCCGGCCCAAGTAGGCCTACTGAAGAAATTGTCACTCCTTTGCAACCCAGGGCTTTGAACTTCAGTTCTGCAGTTTACACAGAGGATAACCGGGGGAATATCGTGCCAAACCATTCCCAGAATCATACTCCTGAGATACCCTCTTCAATAAGAGTATCAACCGTGAGAAGCTCAGGATATGCTTCAGGATATGGCCAGAATCCCCAGACTGGTAATGTATCTAATAATAATAACACTCTTGCTACTAATGGTGTTGGATCTTTGCATGATGCAGGTATGACATCGGCATTTTCCAGAGAACTCCAAAAGCTGAAAGACATGATATCCAGCGTTCCTGGGGTGGTCCAGCCGATTCCAGAAGCGTCCCAAGACTGTCACAGGATATCCCAGTTTGCGCATCCTATCTGTGATGCTGAAATCCTGAAAAGATTTCAAACCCCCAACATGAAACTCTATGACGGAACCACAGATCCTGAAGAGCATATCGCCCAGTATAGGGAAAGGATGGAGATCAACCCTATCCCTCCAGATCTCAAGGAAGTATGTCTCTACAAGGGTTTTGGTTCTACCTTAACAGGATCAGCCTTAAAATGGCTGTTAAATGTTCCTCCTCACTCAATTACTTCGTTTGCTCATTTGGTTAATTTATTTAATAGTCAGTTTTCTTGCAGCCGGAGTTTTGAGAAACTAACCAGTGATCTTTACAGGATAACTCAAGGGCCTCAGGAATCCTTGAGGGATTATGTGGACAAGTTTAGCCAGGAATCCTTGGATATCCCACATCTTGATGTTGCAACAGCTGTGCAGTCTTTTAAGATGGGATTACAAAAAGATTCTCAGTTTTATCAGGATCTTGTAATGAATCCCTGCAGGAATCTCGATGAAGCTCGTAACTGGGCCTTGAGATATATTCGCTTGGAGGATGATAAGAAGTTGCAAGAGAGGATGAATTCCACCTCAACTTATGAATCAACCAACAGGAAATCAGAATCCTCGTATAAACCATATCGCTCTAAGCCATATGGCAGAAATGACAATAAGAAAGTGAATGTTGTTGAAGACGAGGATCCTGAAGAATATCCTGAATTATCTGAATATTGCTTTTCTGTTAACATACCTGAGTTAATGTATGCTATGCAGGGTTTAGGAGACAAAGCTAGGTGGCCTCGAAAGAATCAACAAAAAGCTGATTGGAAGGATAAATCCAAATGGTGTGCCTTCCATGAAGATTTCGGACATGTAACTGAGGATTGCATTGCTCTAAGAAAGGAAATAAGTTATCTTCTAAGCAAAGGATATCTGAAGGATCTCCTAGGAAGAAAGAAGAATAAGGGTCATGATACTGAGAAGGATCCTGAACAAGCAGCATCACCTCCTGCGGATGCCAAGATAATCAACTTTATTTCAGGAGGATCAGACATTTGTGGGACTTCGTATTCTGCGGCCAAGAGACATGCAAAGGAAGCTAAGGCCGAGAGGGGAGATAAACCAGCCAGGATGACTACCCTTACAACTGATAAAGTGATCACTTTCGACAGTGATGACAGGGATACTGTCCAGGATCCTCACCATGATGCTCTCGTAATAACATTATACGTGGCTAACCATTTTGTACGCAGGATATTGGTGGATAATGGCAGCTCCGTCAACATAATCCAACTAGAAACTTTGAAAAGAATGAATGTATCTCCAATGGATATTACTTCAAAATCCACCGTGCTTGTTGGGTTCAGTGGAGAGGCCAGGAACACATTGGGAGAGATAAAGTTACCAGTATATGTTGAAGGGGTCAACTCAATACAACGTTTCTGTGTGATGGACTCCCTATCCTGCTATAACATCATACTAGGCAGGCCATGGATCCATGATATGAAGGCTGTGCCATCGACTTATCATCAGTGCATCAAGATCCCTACCCCTTGGGGGGTTGTCAAGGTTGATAGTGATCAGCAGGAGGCGAAGGAATGTTACTCATCCTCAATGAAATCCTCAACCAAGTCTATTGCAGCATAGCAATTAAAGATGCGGGCCCAGGATATCATGGAGGCTTCGGGGCAGGATGTAAAGAAAGTTATCCTGGATCAGGGTAATCCGGATATCTCGGTGCTCGTAGGAACCAATATCCCTCAGGATACTGAAAATCAATTGACTAATTTTTTTAAAATGCTGGATGTCGACGTTCGCGTGGAAACACGAGGATATGACAGGTATTTACAAGGATATTATAACTCACAAGCTTGGAACTGACAGGTCTTTCAAGCCTATCCAACAAAAGAGAAGGAAGTTTGCTCCAGAACGAAACACAATTATTCAAGAAGAGGTTGAAAGATTCTTGAAGTCCAAGATGATCAGGGAAGTCAAATTTCCCAAGTGGCTAGCAAATGTGGTCGTGGTTCAAAAGAAGAATGGGAAATGGAGAGTTTGTGTAGATTACACAGACTTGAACAAAGCATGTCCTAAAGACCCATTCCCTCTTCCTCATATAGACGCAATGGTGGATGCCACTGCCGGTCACGAGATGTTAACCTTCATGGATGCATCCTCAGGATTCCAGCAGATCCAAATGGAACCTTCAGACCAGGAGGATACTGCTTTCATGATACCAACATGTATTTACTGTTATACTGATATGCCTTTTGGTTTGAAAAATGCAGGTGCAACGTACCAGAGATTAGTGAACATGATGTTCAAAGACAAGCTGGGGGACACTATGGAGGTATACATCGACGATACGGTAGTAAAATCTAAAAAAGCTGAGGATCACCTTCAGGATATCAAGGGTGCATTTGATATCCTGGATCAGTATAACATTAAGCTAAATCCTGCTAAGTGCCATTTCGGAGTGGGGCAGGAAAGTTCCTAGGATATATGGTCACTTAAAGAGGGATAGAGGCAAGCCCAGAGCAGATTAAAGCTATTTTGGATATCAAATCACCTTCAAATATGAAGGATGTTCAACGGTTAACAGGGCGAGTGGCAGCATTGAACAGATTTATTTCAAGATCCTCGGAAAAGTGCAAGGAGTTTTATGATATCCTGAAGAAGAATAAGAAGTTTGAATGGAGAGCAAAGCATGAAACAACCTTGCAGGATTTGAAACAGTATCTTTCAACCGCACCTCTGTTAATGAAACCTGAAGATGGTGAACCACTATCCCTATACCTTGCTGTGTCAGGAAATGCGGTAAGTGCCGTCCTCGTAAAAGATCATGAAGGTCAGCAATATCCTGTCTATTATGTCAGTAAAAGTTTATTAGATGCTGAAACTAGATATTCTCATCTAGAAAAATTGATATTAGCCCTAGTTATGGCATCAACAAAAGTTAGACATTATTTTGAGACACATAGGATTCATGTTAAAACTAATTATCCTGTAAGAACGTGCTTAGGAAACCCGAGATGTCGGGAAGGATGGCTAAGTGGTCAGTAAAATTAAGTGCCTATGATTTAGTTTATGAGCCTAGAAATGCCATAAAGTCTCAGGCTTTAGCTGACTTTGTGGCTGATTTCAGTAGTGACATTCAAAATGAAGTAGACTTAGAAGTACAGCAACTGGGAGAAAACTTAGAATCCTGGACATTATATACTGTTGGTGCATCTAATGTAAGAGGTGTAGGTTTAGGTATACTACTAAAATCGCCACATGGGGACATATTACCCCAGGCTGTTAGGTGTGAATTTCCTGCTACTAATAATGAAGCAGAATATGAAGCTTTAATTGCAGGATTAGAATTGGCTAAAAATATGAATATCAGGAGTTTGCAAGTATATGCTGATTCTTTGTTAATCACTAATCATTTTAATGGAACCTATGCAGTTAAAGGTCAGAAGTTAATCGAGTATCTCGAAATTCTAAAAAATTAGCAGGATATTTCGATATTTTTACACTTGAACAGGTACCAAGAGAGGATAATGCTGAAGCTGATGCCTTGGCAAATCTAGGATCATCAGTCAGGATACCGGAAGGAACCCGAATACCAATATTACATATCCTATATCCTGCGACGGATCCTCAGGATAAGGAAGTTCTAAGTGTTCAGGATCCTAATGAGTATCCTGCGAAGGATCCTAAGTCTTGGATGGCTCCAATCGTAAGATATCTCAAGGAAGGACACATCCCAAAGGATGAGAATCCTAAGGCCTTTAGAATGAAAGTATCATGATTCACTATTCACGATTATAAATAATGTCTTGTATAAGAAATCTCTTGCAGGACCATATCTGAGGTGCTTAGAGGATCCCGAAACTAAGGAAGTGTTTCAGGATATACACGAAGGGGATTATGGTAACCATACTGGGGGCAGGTCATTGTTCTCAAAGGCGTTAAGAACATGATATTATTGGCCGACAATGAGGAAAGATGCTGCAGAATATGCTCGAAGATGTGATGCATGTCAAAGACACAGTAACATATTACATCAGCCGGCCGAACCACTTTATCCTATAGCTTCCCCTTGGCCATTCATGAAATGGGGGATGGATATAGTAGGGAAATTACCAAAAGCTCCAGGAGGAAAAGTCTTTATGCTGGCAATGACTGATTATTTCTCTAAGTGGGTTGAAGCTGAAGCATTTGTTCAAGTTAGAGACCAAGAAGTAGTATCCTTCATAAAGAGGAATATCCTGACCAGATTTGGAGTACCGGCTGAAATCATTTGTGACAATGGATCCCAGTTTATAAGTAAAAGGACTACTGACTTTTGCGAGAGTTGGGGAATCAAAATGATCACGTCTACTCCGGTACATCCTCAAGCAAATGGACAAGCAGAATCCTCAAACAAGATAATTGTCAACAACCTAAAAAAGAGACTAGGGGCTAAGAAAGGAAGATGGGCAGAAGAGTTACCCTTTGTTTTGTGGGCTGATAGGACGACAGTGAAAAGTGCAACTGGCCAAACCCCGTTTTCCTTGGTGTTTGGAGCAGAAGCGGTGATACCTACAGCGAGATCCAACCTCCGGGATCCTGAGCAGAATCCTGAAGTCCTATGCCAGGAACTGGATACTATTGATGAGACAAAAGACGCAGCAAGGCTAAGGATGGCAGCATATCAACAGAGGATATCTAAAGCATATAACAAGAATACAAGGACTAGAAGATTTCAAGTTGGAGATTGGGTATTGAGAAAGGCTTTTCAGAATACTACTAATCCTTCTGATGGAAAGTTGGCTCCAAAATGGGAATGACCCTATGAGGTTGAATCAGAATCGGGAAAAGGAGCATACCGACTCAAGAATATGGAGGGGGATATGCTACCGAGATCCTGGAATGCTATACATCTAAAACTCTATTTCAAGTGAGTATGGAATTTAAATTCTAACTCAGGATGGTATGGATTCTGTCTTTTTTATTAAATTTTAATATTATTTACTGTTTTGGGCCCATTACTGACTTAAGCATCGAAGGGGTGTTAGCCAGGCTAACACCCACCTTAGCTTATAGTTGTTTTGCAGTATATGCTTCGAGATATAGCTCCAGGATATACATTCAGTGTGACAACTCGAAATTTAGAACCTTTCTTGTACCCCGATGTAACATGAACGTGTGACTAGTTATCTTGTGTGATTAATGATAAGCGAACCTTTATGTGACTACGTGTTATATTTATGTGTCGTGCTTGTACGTATGTGTATATTTATATGAACCGAGACAACAAGGACCCGACTCGAGACCATGCGGTCTCGAGTGAACAGTGTAACACATGGGCCGGTTGGGCCGTGCACCTCATCCGAAACCCATTAGGGTGCACCACTTGAAGCTAGTATATATATTATGCACCTAGCCATCTTTGCCATTTTCTTGGACAACACACACACTCCCCTACTCTCTCTCTAGAAACCATCAAACCCTAAGTCTCAACATCACCTCTCCTCCCATCCTTCTCTCGGATCCAACCGGTAACACAAGAGCTCTCGGATTCAAGCTTAAAGTCTCCCTTGAAAACTTAACCGGTTAGTGATTTATGTTATGTGCTATATTCGGTTGAGAAGGGTGTGCAATATTTCGATTTATAGTCATGTGTGATGAAGATACTTGGTAATGTGTTTGCTAGTTAAAGTTTTATGCATGATTAAGGTGTTTAATCGGTTTGATGAGTTCTTGTCGCTATTGATACATGCTTGGTTCCAAATGCATAAAATGAACAAATATCATCTTTTGTGGAAAGCATGAATGTTGAATGATAAATGTTTTGCTAAGATAAGATTGAATGATAAGAATGATAGTTAGAAGATTCGCTATGATCATCCGATTTATGAAGATACGAAACAAATGTTTTGCTTGATGATCTTGGTATCTAGTCTAGGTGTTATGATGTTTGTCCGAAAATGCAAAAGTTTATGAACATATGTTGAATGAAGATATGAATATTTGAAACATGATATGAACATGACTTGAACATGTGAAGAACTTGTTGAATATGATATGAAGATACCTTGAATATTTGAATATTGATATGTTTGATCCATTTTTAGTAAATTGCTAGACAAGAAACATGTTTAAGGATTGTGGTTGGATAGTACATTGTGTCATGAAATCAAATTTCCATTGGATAGTACAACTGTGCAGAATCAGCAATTGTTGGGGGTCGAGACCCCTGGTCTCGACTCGAGGCCACCAAATGCCAACCCGAGATCCCTGGTTTCGACACTAGTTGCGAGTCGAGAGCCTACAGTCTCGACTCGAGACCACACTTGATCAACACCCAAACACCTCGACTCTAGACCATACTTACAAGTCCGGTTGCGACTCGAGACCAACACGTGCATGACCCGAGACCTCATCGGTTGCGGCTCGGAACCTGTAAGCCATAACCCGAGACCGCACAGTCTCGACTAGAGACCGCACAGTCTCGACTCGAGACTACATGCATGTACACGCTGATTTGAACTTGCACGCCATTACGGGCCTAAGTAATTGGACCGAGCGTATGGGCCTTATGTGTTACTGTTGAATGTGAATGTTGTTTGGGCTGCCATGAATGATACTTGAATGCAATGTGCTAGAAACATGCGTGTACTACTCGAATACGAATCTGATTTGTATGATACAACTATGATAGGACGTGAGTGACCACAATATTGCTTGTTTGACTTTTCTGTGTATCTGCCGAGCAAACCAAGGTGAGTTCACACCCTCTACAAAGCATGGGATTCCAAGGGGTCGGGAATTGGGGTTAAGGAACATGGGTTCCTCGTCCTCCTTGGGTAGGACAGCAATGGTTCAGGAATGTAATTCCTCGTCCTCACGGACAGATAACTCGTACTAGACCAAAACTCTATCATGAAGTCCCTCATTTTTGTATCGACTTAATCGCCGGGCCAATGGCGAGCGGGTCATTAGTTAGATAGCGCTATTTAGGTCTGACAAACCTCACACCGTGCCGCAGAGGACGGGCGTGAACTAATGGATCTGGGGCACGTCAATGATGATAGACATTGATAGTTTCAGGGCACTTAAACATGACTACAGTCAGCAGTCGATATGGTAACAAGTCTAGTGTATACATGGGGTAGCCCCCACGGCCGAAATGCCAGATAACTAACACGGGGTAGCCCCCACGGCTGGATTGCCAGAGTAACCGGGAATAAACAAGTCACGTTTTTAACTATGGGGTAACCCCCACGGCAGGATGCCAGATAAAGGAAACTGTTTTTGAATCAACTTAAAACGAACACCCAACCGTGAACTCACTCAACTTGTTGTTGACTCGTTACTACATGCTTTGCAGGTCAATAGGTTCTTAGCTGGAGCTTGCATGGAAGAGAGTCGTTGTGGGACATGGATGGCTGTGTGCCATGTTAAACTTTGAAACAATTAAACTTATGTTTTGATTTAAGACTTATGCTTCCGCTTGCAACTTAATTATGTTTTGTCTGAACACCAATTGTATTGGTTAAACTTTTATACCTTTTAACTCGCATGTTCAATATGATTGGTGGCTGGATCCTGGTCAGTCACGCCTCCAAGCGGTAGTACTCCGCAGGTGGATTTTGGGGGTGTGACATTCAGGATACTTCAGAAGATTAGAGGATTGGCCCCCTCTCTCACATCTAAGGGATTCTGATCCCTTCACAGGTTTAAAGGTATTCACCTTTCTTCCGAATTTGGTTTAAACACCCCACCTGGAGCGCAAGTTATTCGGGAATGGTTCAAGGTGGCGGGACCAGTTCATGTAAAAGTGGCTGACAATTTCGTTACTGTTGGCTATATCCTGAATCCTAAAGGTATATGAGGATTGATCACCCTCTCTCACGAAAGGGTATTTTCATACTCTCTAAGGTTTAAAGGTTATCACCTTTCTAAGTCTTAGAGTTTATACACTCCCGCCTGTAGCGCATGAAAATTTGGGATTTTCCCCATGATACTAAGGATTTATCTCCAGTATACTTTTGGGTTTTACCCCTGTAACGTAAGAATTGTCTAAACAGTTGGAACTGATATTAAAAAAATTTCTAAGTGTTTATAGACTTCATGTACAGGGGACATTCCTTCTAAAGCAATTGTGTGAAGCTCGAAAGATCAAAATTGGGCTAAGTGTCTCGGACTGGGGACATCTTAGTGGGAAAAGTCGCGAAAGGGGTTGGAGTTTAATACTAGGGTTACACTCAATTCCTGGTATGATCTTTCCTTTGTGAACCTTACATGAATTGTTTAACTCTGTTTAAGGCTCAAATATCCTGGTAAGGATATATCTTTAGGA
This sequence comes from Helianthus tuberosus, assembly GCA_030545235.1. NCBI lineage: Eukaryota > Viridiplantae > Streptophyta > Magnoliopsida > Asterales > Asteraceae > Helianthus > Helianthus tuberosus. The sequence continues at coordinate 41,183,606 of CM060369.1, read as the reverse complement.
TATGTCTTCAAAATGAGTTTTTGGGATACGTTTCGGGATATTTGATTGGAATATTTGGGAGATGATACTTAGATTGAAAGTTAATACTCTGATCAAACAAGTATTATCAAAACCGATTTTGGAAAGTAGACTATCTTTTATTTTTTGATTGGATTTTGAGAAATTCTATTTGATAACGGTCTTCATAATATATCACTGAGTATATTGACCAGGATATTTTCAAAAGATAGTTGCACAAATTTTGCAAAGCTAAAATCTAAATTAAGAAATGCATGACATAAATTAGAAGGCAACAACAAACAAGTCAAAAGGAAGTTATATTATTAACATGTCAAAAGTTGTGCTTTTGGTTTCACCTCAAACCGAGGCCCATCCGCCAAAAGCACGATTAGTCTAGAGGTGCACAAACCGGTTAATTTTAATAACCGGTTCGGTTAACCAGTTATACCGGTTAATTTGATTTTTTGACTTTAACCGGTTATTTTTTTAACTGGTCCGGTTAATTACTTTAACCGGTTCGGTTAATTAACCGGTTTTTTTTGCCTTTTTTTTGAATTTTTCGGTTATTTTTTCGGTTAACCAGTCTATCGGTTAAAAAACCGGTTATTATACTAAACACTTATAACCGGTTACTAACCTACGGTTAAATAACCTATTGAACCGGTTATTCCTAAATCGGTTATTAACCGGTTACGGTTTCGGTTAATAACCGGTTACGGTTAATTAACCGGTTATTTTGTGCACCTCTGGATTAGTCTTTACCATACTTACATAACGGTTGAAGGTTTTATCTCAAAATGGGACATGTCCACCTTCAACCGTTACGTCATTCAAAACAGGTTATACTAACCGATGACCAAGGGCTTCATCCTAAAACCTAGGACCCATCCACATTTGGTCATCGTATTGTTCTAGTGCAGGAAATATAAATTGTTCAACGACAGGAAAAGTAAATTGTTTGTACAAACCACAACCATGAAATTTTAAAAAGTGGGCTCCGGCCTTGGCACATATATCCATCATCGCCCACAACGCTGCATTTAAGGGACAGCTCCCTCCTTCACCATGACATCTCCACCAGTATCCTCCCCAGCATTCCTCTCAGCATCATAAGCAGCATCCTCTCCACCAGCATTTTCTCCAGCATCACCACCGGCATCCTTTGAAGCACTAGCATCAGGCACCTTAGCAGGTTCTTCCACAGCAGATTTGGCAGGAGGCTCCACAGGATTTCCCCCGAGATCTTTTAGTTTCGTCTCCCAGGCCTTAGTGTTCTAGGAGGGGCACTGAAGGCCCAAAGCCATTGCCTCATAAGCCATTTTCAGTCTGGCCTGGAGAAGGGAGATGACGACAGAGTTCTTGAGACTCTCCCGATACGAAGCCATAGCCTGCTCATGTTGGACTTGGGCAGCGTCGATCTTGGCCTGGGCTTCCTGGGTGACCTTTTGGATGGTGGACTGCTGCTCTTGGGCCATCGCCTTGTATTTGGCCTCGTAGTGCTCTGATTTAGCGGTGACGATCGCTACTTGGTCTGTGATAGTGGCTTCGGCCTTTTTTAGCTGACTTTCCAGCATTACGTTCGAGCCACATGCATCCTCGTAAAGGAAAATCAGACGTTCAAGACCCTGCAAAATAAAGAAATAGGTATTAACTTTAATTGAGTTCAGTAATTAGCATATGGTGCAGGATATGGATCAGGATATTTACCTGATTGAGGAAGCTGGTCATGAATTTGCTGGACTCTCCAAACCCATGATTTTCAAATGGGAATAGTAGGAGGCTCTGTTTCCTTTCTCTTCCGGGAATTGGAGGCCCGGGTCCGAGATGCCGGAGGAGCTTTAGGAGCGGAAGTCACTTTCGAACTGGTAGGCTTCGGTGTGACGAATGGCTTCGGGTTGGATTCTTACTTGACAGGTGCGAGACTGGAATAACTGTCCAACTCGTCAAGTTAGAAGCCTTCAAGGTTGATAACTGGCGCTGAAGAAGGGAAGAAATATTCAATTTGCAAACTCTTGTATTTTACAATCATTATAATTGTGTACTTACCAGACATCTCTGAACTTGATTTTTGGCTTGAATCTGTAAGAGACAGGGAGAAGGTTCTTTCACTAGCAGGAAGTCGGTAGATTTCTTTGATCCTGGACTCTGATTCCGCACTTGGGGGTACAAAATCTCTGAAATTCGCTGCACAAAAACATCAGGATATAAGTATGGGATATAGTTTAAGAATACACTTGGGGATATTCCTAAAACCCTAGATCCTACCCTTGGTTAACCATCTAACCGGCAGATCAAAACCCTTGTCAATAGAGTCTCTTTTCACGAAAAAGAACTTTCGCTGCCACTGGTCTTCGTTCTTGGTGGCCTTAAGAACTAAAGGGCTCTTGGAGGTGGAGAACAAAAGAAAACGGCTATTACCATGGGACCTCAACCGGTATGCTATGGGGAGGTCTTCGATGCACAGGTCAGGGCAGTAACGAGATTTAATCTGGTTCAACACCCTTAAAACTCGCCAAACCATAGGCATGGTTTGGGCATAACTAAGGCCGGTAAGCTCAAAGAAACGAGAGATAAAGGGCGGAAATGGGTACCGGAGTCCCAAGGAAAAGGGATAGGCGAGGAAGCAGACCCACTCGTTTGACGATGCGTCTGATCGGATTTCCCGATCAAAAGGTCGTATGACTACTCCGGAAGGGAACGCACCAGAATTCTTCAGGGCGGCGATGTCAGCGTTATTGAAGGAGCAGATTTCGTTTTGAGGCTCTCGTATGAGGTTCTGACTCGTTAGGTCTGCGACTGGCTCGTTCGACCGGAATCTTGTTCGAGATGCCATAAAGGGTATCGGCCGAGAAACAGAAAATCCAAAGGAAAGGAAAAACAGAGAAGATAAGAGAAATACCTGAGATCCGCTTGAGGAGTGGTGATCATAATGTGAACTATTTCGGCTAGATATAGGCTGAGTAATAGGGGGTAAAGAGTAAATAGCATCTTGGAAGTTGCACATTGTCATTTCAAAGGTCTCATCGTGTTAATTGCCTCGATCCAGGTGATAAAATTTAAAAATATATCTATTTGAACTCGGAATTCCAACAGGTATATTTTTGGGGACAATTGTTATGGGTCATTTTCTGAGCATATATATCCTGACTAATATTCTGCTTTTGATTGTTTACTTGTGATCAGGATACCGGATCAGGATATTGGTAACATCCTGGTTCGATATCCTGGTATTAACTGAATTGATCACGTGCAGATTAAGAGTTACAAGTCTCCAAAGTTCAAGAAGACTTCTTCCCCCAAGACTCGGGCAAATCAGTTGGAATAGAAACGTTGATCCCGAAAGACCAGGACTACAACGGTTACTTGGGAATATTCGGGGCATCTCGGTTTATTAGGAAAGTTAGTTATTTTCGGTTAGTTTTAAATAGTATGATCGGATCAAGTTAAGGCACTCACTTCATTCGCACACTTTACTCTCTAACTACTAGCAATCACTACACACCAACACTTGTACTCAAATTATATTGTAACACCTAGTTGATCCGCATCATATCCTGCATTGTATCCTGATATTTGAAGCAATAGAAGAACAAGGCAGCTGCGATTGTCAGCTCCCGAGGTTTTATGCCGGCGATCTAGATTGATCAAGGGCTTTCCTCGTACATTTCGTGTCACCCCGTTACATTTTTGCTCATAGTTTGATCACAGATACAGCTCTATATCCTGAGCCGTATCCTGAAAACTGTTTTTACAAACAACTTAATCAGCATATTTTCAACACATATTTCTAGCACACTACCTCACTTAACTAATTTGATCACTAAATTGCTTCGGTAATTTTTGACCAAAACACTATTCTAGTGTAACTCTTGGTTCCGGGGCTCATTCTGTGTCTTAACATCATGGCTGTCCGAGTACTAGACTCTGTCAGTACTTCTAATTTGTCTGATAAATGTGCTAACTTTGTTCTGTGCACTAATTGAAACACACGGTGTTGCATGTCATAATGATAAACAATCTTGCAACATGAAATGCATTTTATGTATTTGACAGTAATCAGAAAACTATTCATCTCATTAATTCAATCCTGCACAGTCATTAAAGTACAATCTACTGTTTATTATTGTACGGAATACATGAAAAAGTGCCAGTTGTCACACAACATATAAGCACACACAAGTAAAGCACATAATAACATACACACGTAAAACAATATCCATAACTGCGGTTCGAATTGCGATGCGGTAGCGATGTGATTGTGTTTAGTAGAATAGCGTTTAGTTACATTTATCGCATTGTTACTTCACATATTTATAAACCGTAGTCTAAAATAGCGTTAATTAACACATATCGATTATCGAGTCTGCGAGTACAAGCAATAGTTAAACTAAAAATGACAGATCTGGATGTAAACCTGACGTTGACTTTGACTTTGACTTTGACTTGTACTTTGACTTCGAAAAAGTCGGGTTGTTACAACCTTAGATAACTATGTTAGCTAGTTGAAGTTAGGAATTGAGGGGTTGTTTTGTAATTAATGGAAACTACCAAGTAAGCAAATCAACTATCTAGTTTCGATAACCTAGTTAACTCGGTTGATTATTTTCTAAAAGAAGTTAACCAAGTAGGTTAGAAAAACTTATATTGGAAAGACATTAACTCGGTTAGTTATCTATCTATAAGACATTTACTAGGTTAGTTTGTGTCACGGCCCCCGGCCCGGTTTTACCCGGTCCAGAAGTCTCGGGACAGAAACCCGTGGTATTGGTGGTAAATTTGGCAGCGAAAATATTAACAGGATCTTTTAAAACTGAAAATGCCCAATTATTTTATTCCACAATTTGGGGCAACCCCCGTAATTTACAATAAAGGAATTTCACGGGGAAATTCCCTGTTTACACAAAAACATGTTTATTCATTTTACTGAGCCATTCTTATCCAAGTTGGTAGTGCTACGCGGCACTTTTCCTGGTTCACAGTAAATCACCTGAAACATGTTTAAAAAGATTTTATCAGCGGGGAAATACTGGCGAGTCATTCAATTTATACAAAACCACACCGTGTTATAATGTACACTATTAAGGGTGATTACAATGTTTCTATCAACCAATTACCCCAAATCGGTATTTGTCACTCGACCGGATCTGTGACTATGGTCAGATCACCCATTGGCTAACCCGTTGTCCAATGGTGATGGGTATCAAGTAATGTATACAAAACCCCACATACCGGCAGTAATTGAAGATTACAAAGACTTAATCCATGTAATTATAACTTTGAAAACAAATAGGGTTTTGGAAAACAGTTTGGATAAAAAGAGAATGACTCACTTTGCAAGTTTAGTTGGACAGAGTTTAGCCTACTGATTAAGCCCGGTAACCTAGTTAAAATAATAATGCACAATAAACTAGGTTAGTAACTTAATACAACATTTACGATAAATTCACGAAATCAAAACCCTCACGACGAATGACAAAGTATAGCCCGAATTCGGGCATCACTTAAACTCCATCGGATCGGTTTCAATCGATGAGACATTCTATCGTAGCAGTGATCGAGTTATTACCCTGTAATCGTAGCAGTGTTTCCCTACTGAAATATACAAATTTGAGCAGACTATTTCGTTTTTGAAGAAAGTTTACGAACACAGATGAAAGCCCCATGCAAGACCTATTTATAGCTGAATTTTGAGTCTCTCGCGACCCGCGTAAACCTTAAGGGAATCTTACGCGGCCCGCGAGGGCCACCCTAGCTACGGCTAGGGCTGCCGTGTCACGCCGTAGGTCTGCCATGTGTCAGACATGTGGCCTGAAACTTATCCGAAGATCTTCCTAGCTGTCGCTCCCCACGTAAGCTTGTGTTAACCCTTACGCGGCCCGTGAGCGACCAATAAAATTTGATTTTCTTGGTTTTTCACAAGGATTAGGGTTTTAGGGTTCCGGGTTTCTACTTATGGAGTGTTATTGGACATTTTTGCAGGTCCTTACATCCTCCCCACGTTAGTTAAAATCTCGTCCTCGAGATTTACTGAAACAGGTAAGGGTACTTCCGCTTCATTTTCGATTCCAGCTCCCATGTATACTCAGGTCCTCTTTTTGAATTCCACTTGACCTTGACTAGCACCAATCTTTTGTGCTTGAGGAACTTAATCTTTCTGTCTTCTAATTGGAGTGGTTTCTCAACAAATTTTAGCTTTTCATTTACCCTTATATCTTGAAGAGGTACTATTAGGGATTCATCAGATAGACACTTCTTGAGGTTAGATATATGAAACACGTCATGCACCCCGGCTAGCTCTTCTGGTAGTTGTAAGCGATAGGCAACTAGCCCTATGCGTTGGACAACTGCGAATGGTCCTATATACCTTGGACTCAGCTTTCATTTCTTACCGAACCGAACTACCCCTTTCCAAGGAGAAACTTTCAAGAGTACCTTATCTCCTACTTGAAATTCTAACGGCTTGCGTCGATTGTCTGCATAACTCTTCTGGCGATCTCGAGCCGTTTTCAATCTTTCCTTGATTTGAGTGATCTTATCGGTGGTTTCCTGCACAATCTCTGGACCTGATAATTGACTTTCTCCTATTTCTGCCAAGCATACGGGAGTTCGACATTTTCGTCCATATAGTGCTTCAAATGGGGCAGCATTAATGCTTGCATTATAACTATTGTTATAGGAGAATTCTATTAGGGGTAAGTGATCATCCCAGTTTCCACCGAAATCTATTACACATGCCCTGAGCATGTCTTCTAGGGTTTGGATCGTCCTTTCATTCTGTCCACCTGTTTGGGGATGGTAGGCAGTACTTAAATTTAATCGTGTCCCCATTGCTTGTTGGAAACTGGTCCAAAATGCGAAGTGAAACGACTATCTCTATCTGACACAATAGAGAGTGGAACTCCATGTAAGGAGACTACCTCATCTACGTATAACTTACCCAATCTTTCCATACTAAAGGTTTCCTTTGTTGGCAGGAAATGAGCGGATTTGGTTAATCGATCTACAATCACCCAGATTGCATCGTTACCTTTCCTGGTTTTGGGCAACTTAGTAACAAAGTCCATTGTTATTAGTTCCCACTTCCATACAGGCATTTCTAACTGTTGAAGTAGACCTGAGGGTTTCTAGTGTTCTGCCTTAACTTGTGAACAAGTTAGGCACTTAGAAACATATCTAGCTATGTCCTTCTTCATTCCTATCCACCAGAAGTTGTTTCTTAAATCTTGGTACATCTTATTGTTACCAGGATGCATGGTATACCTAGACTTATGGGCTTCTTCTAAAATCTTATCTCTTAAATCTCCTTGCTTAGGTACCCAAATCCTTTTCTTATGGAATCTCCAAATTTCATCAATCCCTTGTTCTGGTTCTTTTATTCGTCCTTTCATTCCTTCGGTATCATCCTTGATTGCCGTTTCCTGAATCTTCTTCAATTGTTCCATTAGATCTAACTGTAGATTTAATCTAAGAGCACGAACTCACCTTTGTTTCTCATGGTACTTACGACTTAGGGAGTCTGCTACTACATTTGCCTTTCCTTCATGATATTGAATATCACAGTCGTAGTCACTTAGAATTTCCATCCATCTTCGTTGCCTCATGTTCAATTCTTTTTGCCCAAATATATACCTTAAACTTTTATGATCCGTATAGACAGTAAACTTACTCCCATACAGATAATGTCTCTAAATCTTAAGGGCAAAAATTATTGCTCCTAATTCTAAGTCACGATTCGTATAATTCTCCTCATGCTTCTTCAACTGCCTTGATGCATATGCAATTACCTTTTTGCGTTGCATTAGCACACATCCTAATCCTAGCTTAGAAGCATCGCAGTAAACTTCAAAATCTTCTGTTCCGTCTAGTAAAGCTATAATTGGGGCGTTTGTTAGTCTTTGCTTTAAAATCCTAAAGGCCTCTTCTTGCTTGGGTCCCCATTCAAACTTAACGGTTTTACAGGTTAGCTTAGTTAATGGCACAGCTATTTTTTAAAAGTCCTTAATGAAGCGCCTATAGTATCCAGCTAATCCTAGAAAACTTCTAACTTCCGTAGCTGATTGTGGGCCTTCCACTTGGTGATTGATTCTATCTTGGAGGGATCTACATGAATACCTTCGTGATTCACCATGTGTCCTAAAAATTGTACATCCTGTAGCCAAAATTCACACTTTGAGAATTTGGCATAAACCTTTTCCTTTCTTAACAGAGTTAAGAGTGCGTGCAGTTGCTTACAATGCTCGTCCTGGCTTTTGGAATAAATAAGTATGTCGTCGATGAAGACAATTACGAATTTATCCAAATACGGTTTACAGATACTATTCATCATGTCCATGAATGCTGCAGGAGCATTCGTTAATCCGAAGGGTATGACTGTAAACTCCTAATGACCATACCTAGTCCTAAAAGCAGTTTTAGGTATGTCTTCTTCTTGTACTTTCAATTGATGATATCCGGAGCACAAATCTTTCTTAGAAAAATATCTAGCCCCCTAAAGTTGATCAAAAAGATCATCAATCCTAGGTAACGGGTATCGATTCTTAATTATAACCTTATTCAGTTCCCTATAATCGATACACATCCGCATCGAACCATTCTTTTTCTTTACAAACAACACAGGTGCTCCCCATGGGGATGAACTAGGTTGTATGAAACCTTTACTTAGTAATTCATATAACTGTTTTTCAATTCTAACATTTCGGTGGGTGCTAACCGATAAGGTGCCTTAGCTATCGGTGTAGTTCCAGGAATTAGATGAATTCTAAACTCTACCTCTCTATCTGGTGGTAATCCAGGTAGCTCTACTGGGAATATATCTGGGTATTCTGACACTACTGGGATTTCCTTAAGTTCCTTACTTTTAGTCTTAATGATTATCGAAATCATATACACTATTCCTTGTTTTCGTTTATAATTAGCAACTTTCATTACAGAAATGAACTTCTTTGGTTTCCGCGGCCTATGTCTTGTAACCGTAATTACTTCTTCTGTTGGCGTACGTATTTCTATGGAATTCTTATCAAAAAGGATTCGAGCATGATTGGCTACTAACCAATCCATACCTAATACGACCTCGAATCCAGCTAAATTCATAGGCAACAGGTTTGCAGAAAATTTATGGCCTGAGAGTTCTATCTTTCCTTCTTGTAGAACCTTATCTATTTTGACAGAATTACCATCTACCGTTTCTATCGTAAAAACTTGTCTAAGTTTGGTTAAAGGTAGGTTAAGAGCTTGACTGGATGAAGTATTTATGAAACTTTGGTTTGCACCAGAGTCAAATAATACTTTTGCATAGATATCATTTACAAGAAACGTACCAGCTATCACATTAGGAATCAGTTCTGCTTCATGCGTCGTTAGCTGGAAGGCTCTTGCATTTTTCTTATTAGTAGCTCAATCAGTCATTTTTGCCTTGTTGACAGCTGGCTTGACCAATTTAGGACATTTTGGTCTAAAATGTCCACCTTCGCCGCAATTGTAGCAGATCCTTGTTTTCTTCCTGCATTCCTCTTCCCGATGCCCCAGTGCTTTGCAGAAATTGCAGATTTCATTACATTTTCCAAAATGTTTTCTTTTACAATTTCTGCATGATGGCGGGGTGGAAGATTGTCCAGTTCCCTTTTTCTTGAAATTACTACTATTACTACCTACACGAAACCCTTGGGTAATCTTTTGGGCCAATTCCTTCTTCCTGTTTTCTTCTCTCGTGCGTACCAGTCCGTCTGTCAAGGTGTTGGCCAGTTCAACATCATCGTCAATTGTGCGGGGTCTCGCAGCTTTGACGATATCACGAATCTCGCTAATCAAACCCCAAATATAGCGAGAGATGAGTACCGGTTCTGGCGAAGCCAGAGTTGGTACAATTCTAGCATACTCGAAAAATTTCGAAGTATACCCACGACAGTCAATGTCTACCATCCGGTGGCTCAGGAGTTTTTTGTCATTTGTTCCTTCTCATAGTCGGGACAAAATTTTCTTTCCACCAATTTCTTAAATTATTCCCAACTCATGGCGTAAGCCACGTCACTTCATTTTGCCTACAGTATCGTGTTCCACCATTCTAACGCCTCCTCCTTGAAAAGGTGGGACGCATACATAACCTTGTCTTCCTCGGCACATTTACTTATTTTAATCACTGCTTCAGTTTTCTCCAACCAACGCAGTGCGGTAGTTGCCCCTTCATTGCCTGCAAATTCGACCGGTTTACAGGCAAGAAATTCTTTGTAAGTGCAACCAGGTGTTGCATCTTTCATTTTCTTAAGGAACGGGGATTGAACTGTCACGACCCCCGTCCCGGTTTTACCCGGTCCAGGAGCTGCAGGACAAAAACCCGTGGTATTTATTATTTGAGTTGACAGCGGAAGTTTAACAGGATCTTTTAAAACTTGAAAATGCCCAATTATTTTATTTCATAATTTGGGACCAACCCCGTCATTTCCAATAGAGGAATTTTACGAGGAAATTCCCTGTTTTACAAAACATGTTTATTTATTTAACTGAGCCACCACTTCAAGCTTGTTAGTGCTCCGTAGCACGTTTTTCTTGGTTCACAGTAAGTCACCCGAAACATGTTTAAAAATATTTTATCAGCGGGGAAATACTGGCGAGTCACTCAAGTTATATAAAACGACACCTTAGTTATAAATTACAGCATAAGAGCGATTACAATGGCTACTATCTTATTTTTATCTGGCGCCGTGTCACACCCTGGTGACGATGGTCATACCACTATTGGGTCCTTTCACCCAAGTAGTGATGATTATCACTGTTAGGTTGATGAACCTAACCGTGAGAGATTAGTAATGTGCACAATACCCCACTTGCCAGTGATTCAAGATAACCAAGACTTAATCCCTGTAATTATAACTTTTGAAATTAATTTGAGGTTTAGTAAAACAGTTGATAAAAAGAGAATAACTCACATTGCAAGTTTAGTCGGGCAGAGTTTAGCCTACTGATAAGCCTGATAACCTAATGTAAATAACAATGCACACGAAACTAGGTCAATAACTTAATACAACATTTACGATAAGCTCACGAGATTAAAACCCTCACGACGAATGACAAAGTATAGCCCGAGTTCGGGCAGCACTTAAACATCCATTGGATCGGTTTCAATCGATCGGACATTATATCGTAGCAGTGATCGAGTTATTACCCTGTTGTCGCAGCAGAGCTTCGTGCTAGTGTGTGTTTTTGAACGAAAAAGTGAATAACTCAGTGTACAAAACGAATTTGAACGTCGAACCAACTGTGCCATTCAAGTGCCAAACCCCTGATACTTATACTGAAAAACCGTCCCTGTCGCTGGTCACTACAGGCTGTCGCGTGGTGCGACGGGGACACTTTTACGGTAGGGTAGCCTCGTGTATTTATAGCCTAGGTGAGTCAGCGGTTCGACAAAATTCGAATTCTACAACAAACTGTGTAGATAATACCAATTAGGGAATACCCCCCCCCCCCCCCCGAGTTTTAGTGGCCCTGATCCTAGTTCCAATTATTCTGAAAATTTTAGGGGTCACGCAATTTTACTTGGGGGTCTTAATTAGGGTTTCCTATTGGACATAATAAAATAAGAAATAATAATTTTGGCGAGAGTTGTTACATGAACCACATCGTTAATATTATTGCCGCCTCCATTTACACTGTTACTGAAATTGTCGTCGCGAGTACGTTTGCTGTGGTTGGCTTGTGAAGGTTCAACGGGATTTTTAACAGTGGCAACGATTGCGGGGATAGCATTGGCTATTCCCTGAGCAACGATATTTTCTATGTCTTGCCTATTAAGAAATTGGTCTTCATTATTTTGTTCAGATTGGTTAACTTCGTTTGCCGATTGGTTTTCCACGTTTTCCATCTGAATAATTAACCATATATATAAATTATTATCACAAAATAGATAGCAACCAAACATACAATAGGGCAATCACACATAATCAAGTTAACACATATAACCAAAATTGTCGACCTTACGACTTTTATATTTTTATATATTAGTATGCATCGATACACACCCATTATTTTACAAAAGTTTTATTTTAATTAATATTATACAATATTATATTATTATTATATATATTGTTATTATTACACAAACCCACAACCACAGTCAGCTGGCCTTTCAGAAACGACGTTCCCTCTCGTCGTACTTCCACGTGATTTTCTCCCCCACTTCCCGAATTCTATTTCCAGCGTCCACCAGTTCGTCACCATAGTGGCGGAGTTCAGCTAAGTTTTCTGTGCTCATAGGTAGGTATGGTGCAGGTTCAGGATCAAATTGGGGATAGTAAACATTGGGGTTATTCATGAAGTTTTGAAATTACCAGTCACTCGTCCACCATTCCTCCAATTCTCCGGGTAAAATTGGTGATTGACAATAGGGTCCGGAATTGCAGGTTCCAAATTAATTGGAAGTTCAGATTGGGCTGGGAAATTGAAAAGGGTTTCGTCTGCAGGTCCGATGAGGTCATAGTTTGCAAGTTTTCGATCTAGCTCTTCCCAAGGTGGTAACTCTTGGGCTTGACCCGAGCTTTCCCCTATCTCCTTTCCTTTCCCTTTGGGATCCTCTGTCTTCTTTACCCGTTGGGCAGGTGGCTTCTTCCTTCATCCGCGGTTCCAGTCCAGAATTCTTCTCCTCTTTTTAGGCTTAGGTTTCTCCTGGGGCTGGGGCTGGAATACTGGTGGTTCTTCAGTATCTGCTTGATACCCGGATTGGTTCCCTGTTATATCCATATCAGTGGTATGGATGGTAAAGTTTTGAAGTGCCTCCGACAGTTCATTCATGCTGTTAGCACACATGAAGAAATACACAAATTTAAGTTAAAATTTTATTTATTAAATTAAATTTTCACAGAATGGCAAATTGGAAAATTAAGTATTTCTAAATACTTAATTGGGTTAGATCAGTGGCTCTGATACCACCTTTTTCTGTCACGGCCCCAGGCCGGTTTTACCCGGTCCAGAAGTCTCGGGACGGAAACCCGTGCTATTGGTGGTAAATTTGGCAGTGGAAATATTAACATGATCTTTTAAAACTGAAAATGCCCAATTATTTTATTCCACAATTTGGGGCAACCCCCGTAATTTACAATAAAGGAATTTCACGGGGAAATTCCCTGTTTACACAAAAACATGTTTATTCATTTTACTGAGCCATTCTTATCCAAGCTGGTAGTGCTACGCGACACTTTTCCTAGTTCACAGTAAATCACATGAAACATGTTTAAAAAGATTTTATCAGCGGGGAAATATTGGCGAGTCATTCAATTTATACAAAATGACACCGTGTTATAATGTACAGTATTAAGGGTGATTACAATGTTTCTATCAACCAATTACCCCAAATCGGTATTTGTCACTCGACCGGATCTGTGACTATGGTCAGATCACCCATTGGCTAACCCGTTGTCCAATGGTGACGGGTATCAAGCAATGTATACAAAACCCCACATACCGGCAGTAATTGAAGATTACAAATACTTAATCCCTGTAATTATAACTTTGAAAAGAAATAGGGTTTTGGAAAACAGTTTGGATAAAAAGAGAATGACTCACTTTGCAAGTTTAGTTGGACAGAGTTTAGCCTACTAATTAAGCCCGGTAACCTAGTTAAAATAATAATGCACACGAAACTAGGTTAGTAACTTAATACAACATTTACGATAAATTCACGAAATCAAAACCCTCACGACGAATGACAAAGTATAGCCCGAATTCGGGTAGCACTTAAACATCCATCGGATCGGTTTCAATCGATCGGACATTGTATCGTAGCAGTGATCGAGTTATTACCCTGTAATCGTAGCAGCGTTTCCCTGCTGAAATATACGAATTTGAGCAGACTATTTCGTTTTTGAAGAAAGTTTACGAACACAGATGAAAGCCCCGTGCAAGACCTATTTATAGCTGAATTTTGAGTCTCTCACGGCCCGCGTAAACCTTAAGGGAATCTTACGCGGCCCGCGAGGGCCACCCTAGCTACGGCTAGGGCTGCCGTGTCACGCCGTAGGTCTGCCACGTGTCAGACACGTGGCCTGAAACTTATCCGGAGATCTTCCTAGCTGTCGCACCCCGCGTAAGCTTGTCTTAACCCTTACCCAGCCCGCAAGCGACCAATAAAATGTGATTTTCTTGGTTTTTCACAAGGATTAGGGTTTTAGGGGTCCGGGTTTCTACTTACGGAGTGTTGTGGGACATTTTTGCATGTCCTTATAGTTTGTTGGTTTTTTAAAATGCCATAGTTGTGATTGTTACTATGAGTAGCTAACCACGCCATAGCCGGTTAGGGTAGGATGATTCTTAATACTTTGCATTAAATTGGTTGATAGTGTAATATGTATGTTGAGTATTAATGTTCAAATGAGTTTGTGTGGATGATTTATATCTTTCTATGAGTTTATGCATGTTAGATCTGCTTTGTTTATCTTTAGGCTATATATTGATCGTTAGCAGGGCTGGAAGCTTAGTAGGTAAAGGACAAACTTGTTTAAGTATTGGCAATTCATGTGGGTCACCTACGAGAAGAATCTGATTAAAAAGATTTAGAAACTAGTTAAGGGTTTGCTTTAAATCGAGTAACCTAGATACTAATTCACTTGGTTCGTTAATCTATAAGAGACTCATAGATCACAAGTGATTAGTAAATGACTTAGTTTCTTAGAACTGAATAGTTAGGTGTGTCTGTAGCCTAGTTATTTGGGGACATGGAGCTAACATGAGAGAGCTCTAGCTTTTTAACACTACACCCCCATTACTAGTGTCAACTATGATGAGTTTTTCATAAGAGCCATAATCAATTGTTTTGAAAATGTATTAAGATGATTCTGAATCTAACTATTATTTTCTCATCACTATTTTCTAAGCTTAATCAAATAGGTTGTTTAGTGTTTTCTTGATCGTTAAAAGTTACATACGTTAGATATTACGAAAGAGATAAGTTAATAGATCTTAGTGTCCACGGATTGATACTAGGGTACTTACCTATGCTATACTATATACTGATAGCTACGCTTTCCTAGAACGTGTATTTAGTATACTGTGTTTTTATCCTTAAAACTCGACTATGTTTTGTGTCAATTTTATTTTTTTACTTTCTAAGCACGTCACAACAGAAGAGATAGGACAACACGATTAAACTAAGCTGTATCTCCTTAGCATTACCAATTACAATTATATATCAAATTTTCTCCACTCGCTCCAAGTGATTTCTTTGAACTTCGATCTGTGTATCAACCAATCATACGACGTTTCCTTTATCTCCATAGTGTTAGCAAAAAGATTGCATGTATAACTCTTCTCCTGCTCCCGGATACACCAAAACCGTTTATACTCAAAATACGCTCACTTACCGACTTACATATGTGACCTATTGGTACTTTGATCCAAGCTAGTACATGTCTGCCTATCACCTCAGCCATCATGAATGTTACCAACACATGATCTGTGGTTTCATCTACAATATTGTGTAACTTGCACCACGTATCATGTAGATGAATCCTTGTAGCTGACAACTCCATAACTTACAACACGTATCCTGTAGATGTATCTATCTTTCATATTATCATATATCTTCTACTTCCCTTATGCGATGTTCCCAAGTTTAATAAATGAAAGAAAAGAAAGGAAAATGAATCAAAGAGAGAAAAGATAGAAAAGTGAAGAGAAATATATAATACAATTTCATGTTTCGGAATTCGAAAAAAACGAAAGATAGTAAGAGGCTACCTCTGAATCGCTTAGAGATAGTGTGTGTTTGATTCACTTTAAAGGTACATCTGAATTTTTCATGGAGCCTCTTAATAAGTTTTAGAAACATGTTGACCAATTAAGAGGTATTTGGTTCACAGAAAGTTTTTGTAGGAATTGGAATTCACAAAAGGAATTGGAATTTGAAAGAATTGGAATGAATTCCTTTGTATTTTTATATCATGTTTGGTTTCTAAATTTATTGAAGGCATTAGAATATTTAAAAAGTTAATTGACATAATTGCTCATATTAAAACCTTTCTAAAATAATTACATCATCTTCTACTTTAAAGGAAAATACAATAAAAAGTGTTGGGTACTATAGGGTGCGAGGGGCATGATTGAATCATCAATCATCACTTAGGACCATTAATAGATTGTTACATCATCTCTTGTCTCATCCACCATGATTTCTATGGATTAAACCATGGCAACCATGGTCCTCCTTTCCTTATTTAATATTTCCTTTCCTTTTCACAAAAATAAATTAAAATAAGATAATGGTGGTTTGAATCATGACCACACCTTTAGGGTAATGGTTTTAGATGATGAATTAGTAGGTGATATGACGCTGATATGGAGGGTGATATGACGCTGATATAGAGGGTTCTAGTCATATTTGATTAATTTCAAATGATTTTAAAGATTCCATCAATAGATGGAAGGGAAATAATTTTCTCTTGTATGAAGGAGTTTGTAGGAAAATATTCCAGTTTCAATTTCTTCCATTTTCAACCCAGCATAATTTTTGATAGAAAATTTTCTAATTTCATTTTCAAAGAATTATGTGAACCAAACGAGACATCTTAATCACTTAGGGATAGTGTGTTTCATTCACTTAAAAGACACATCTGAATTTTTCATGAAGCCTCTAAACAAGTAAGTTTTAAAAACGTGTTAGCCCATTATAAAGCTACCTCTTAATCAGTCAGACTTCTTAATAGCTAACCACAAGATTTCCATACAACCCTGAGTTTAATAATTCTTTATTGTGCCATCTTTATAACGATATTGACATTGATATTCCTGTCTAGCAAGTGTAAAAGCTCTTTATTGTGCCATCTGTTCTTTCGAATGCATACATGGGCACACTTGTATTAAAATCGGGAAAAAAAAAGAAGTCAATTTGATATTTAAAACTGAATTTTGACAGATGAAGAGAATTAACTTGGCCTTTTTAAACATGAATGCTGATTTAAATTATACTAGAGAACAGACAAACACTTATTTGATATCAGAATATTTAAATTTTTGAATGTTCTTTTTATTTATTATCTCTTAATTATATTTTATTATATAGATGTGTATTATATATATATAGGGAGAACATCATGAGAAAACTACATATAAATGAGAAAACTAGAAAACTAACTAAAAAAACTTTAAAAAAAAACTAAAAAACATACCAATTTTTTTTTACAATTTTTTATAAAAAAAATCTCTAGCTTTTATATATAAACAAAATTTCAAAAAAAAAAAAAATTTGTTGTACTGCACATGTGCACTATATCCGTAATAGTGCACATGTGCAATACAACGAAAAATTTTTTTTTATTTTTTTGAAAAAAAATTTCCATGCATAAAAACCTGCGATTTTTTTATAAAAATTAAAAAAAAATTGGTATGTTTTTTAGGCTTTTTAGTTAGTTTTTTTGTTTTCTCATTTAAACTAGTTTTCTCATGATCCATCCCCTATATATATATATATATATATATATATATATATATATATATATATATATATATATATATCACATTACATTACTTAACGATAATTAAAATACTATAATACCACCATTAAGTATCATACATAGCACGTATAATCATGAGTAACCGGTTTGATTATTTTAAGAGTTAAATGCTTGGTTGGTCCCTGTGGTTTTCAAAAATTGCAGACTTGGTCCTAGTGGTTATCTAATTACACGCGTGGTCCCAAAACTTGTCAAAAATGAACTCGGTTGGTCCCCAGCCCTAACATCAGTTAAATTTCTCAGTTAACTCTGTGTGAAATGACTATATTACCCTTGAACAATTAAAAAAACATATAAAGAAGACTCCTCATCTTCATCAGACCAATTATCCCATCTCCTATTCTTCCCTCTCTCTCTAAAACCCACCAGCCACCATCTCCACCTTCAATCCATCACCACCACCACCACCTCCACATCCACCGTCACCTTCAACCCTAATTGCTGAATCGTACCTTCAACCCTAATCCCATCCCCTGGTGGTTTCCTCCCTTCTCTCTCTAAAAACCCACCACCAGACACAATATTCGCACAAAAGTTTTAATCAAACCTCCACCACCAGAATTTGACTTCTGGACCCAAATATTAACCGGATCTCGAGCCCTAATTGCTGAATCGCACTCGGAACTGCTCGATTTAGCAGACGAAAGGAGCTTAGTTGTCATAAGAAAGAGCCAATTCGGTCCGGTTCCGGCGTGGTGGATTGATTTTGTGGAGCCGGAGTGCATTTGGTTGGTTGGGACGAATCATGTGTCGGAGAAATCGGCTGGTGATGTTGAACGAGTTGTGCAGGATGTGAGACCTGATAATGTGGTTGTTGAGTTATGTAGAAGCAGGTAATGGTTTTGTTGCTATCAGTGGAGACATTGTTTTTGTAGATGTTATGAGTATTGGTTTATGTTAGGGTGTTTATGGTTGTATATCTCAGTTGGGGTTTATTAGGGTTGAAGGTGACGGTGGATGTGGAGGTGGTGGTGATGGATTGAAGGTGGAGATGGTGGCTGGTGGGTTTTAGAGAGAGAGGGAAGAACAGGGGATGGGATCATTGCCTGATGAAGAAGATGAGTCTTCTTTAATATGTTTTTTTTTTATTTCTTTTAATTGTTTAAGGGTAATATAGTCATTTCACACATAGTTAACTGAGAAATTTAACTGATGTTAGGGCTGGGGACCAACCGAGTTCATTTTTGACAAGTTTTGGGACCACACGTGTAATTAGTAAACAACTAGGACCAAGTCTGCAATTTTTGAAAACCACAGGGACCAACCAAGCATTTAACTCTTATTTTAATTAAGTATGATACATTTTGATACACTTCTAATTTGTACTTAAGACACTCTCATCGTTTAACACAATTCTAGTAAATGTGATCTTTAATCATTTGAAATATCATATCTATCTTTTTTTAACGGCCAACGAATCCTGATGTTATACTTGATTTTTAGTTGTAGAATTGCAGTCAATTATTACACTACAAGTAAAATCAAAATGTAAGGCTAGAAGGTATAATCCTCGATGGCTTGATCGGGGAGTGGGTGTCACCGATCGGTGACCACCCCCACCTGTTTGAGTTGGAGAGAGGGTGGGGAATTCGGTGTGTAGTCACCGATTGTGTTGAGAGGAGAGGAGAGGAGATGAGAGAGGAGAGAGAGAAGAGAGACCAATC
This sequence comes from Helianthus tuberosus, assembly GCA_030545235.1. Taxonomy (NCBI): domain Eukaryota; kingdom Viridiplantae; phylum Streptophyta; class Magnoliopsida; order Asterales; family Asteraceae; genus Helianthus; species Helianthus tuberosus. Next base: position 41,164,447 of record CM060369.1, on the reverse strand, counting down.
AAGTTTTTTTTAATTGAGGGGTGTTTGATCATACCTAGTGATTGAGTGTAAAATGAGGAGTAGAATGGGGAGTTGACATGGCATAATATTATTGGGTAGGGTAAACACCACAGGGTGATTGACTATACCCTCCACCCTAATAACTATTAGTTAAGTAATCTTAAATAGTCTAGTGACATTTTTGGGTAAAATAAGGCTTATAATTATTAGGTCATGGTTTTAATTACCACAAGGAGGTTTTTTTTATCAGATTTATTGTGTTTCCTTTTGAATTGTTGTATAGGCATTATTGTCTAATAGATATGATCGGATGGTTCCGCTGGTGGCACGATGATACTCCAGTGGTCCGTTAGTAATCCAAGTTTGTCGTTCCAAAAAAATTAAGGAAATTTAAATCGTAATATAGTTATTAACGTTTAGTGTTTTGCACAATTCGCACGTTAAAAACTATTTGTATCTCATTGCAACCCTATATATAAGAGTTAATTGCCATTTTCGCCCCTGAGGTTTGGGCACATTTGCCATTTTCGTCCAAAATGACAGTTTGGTACCATTTTGCCCCTCACGTTTGGCCATTTTTGCCATTTTCATCCAAATCTCTAACCTAGTTAAAAAGTTATGTTAAATGAGAATTTTTTTAATTTAATTTTTTATATTTACTCTATAAAATATAATAAACAATTATGTTCTTTTTAAATAAATAAATAAAATATATGTATATATATAAAAATACATACAGATCACCATCTCTCTCTCTTCTCTCTCATCTCCTATCACCGCCACCACTATTCCCCACCGTTACCCACTTCATCTTCAACATTACCCCCACCACCACCACCATCAAATCGCTGGCAATAAAAACATGAAATAAAAGCTAAACTATTAAATTTTGTTCCATCCATACATCATCCGTCATTCGAACAAAGTCATTAGTCCATACAGAATTACTAAAACTTTTTTTCTTTATTCTTTGAATCATGAGTTTCTTACTAAAACCTTTTTTCTTGTATGGATGTAACAAAATTTAATAGTTTAGCTTTTATTTCATGTTTTTATTGCCAGCGATTTGATGGTGGTGGTGGTGGTCTCCGTATGCGATTTGATGGTGGTGGTGGTGGGGGTAATGTTGAAGATGAAGTGGGTAACGGTGGGGAATGGTGGTGGAGGTGGTGTGGAACGGTGGTGGCGGTGATAGGAGATGAGAGAGAAGAGAGAGAAGAGAGAGAGATGGAGATGGTGATCTGTGTGTATTTTTATATATATACATATATTTTATTTATTTATTTAAAAAGAACATAATTGTTTATTATATTTTATAGAGTAAATATAAAAAATTAAATTAAAAAAATTCTCATTTAACAGAACTTTTTAACTAAGTTAGAGATTTGGATGAAAATGACAAAAATGGCCAAACGTGAGGGGCAAAATGGTACCAAACTGTCATTTTGGACGAAAATGGCAAATGTGTCCAAACCTCAGGGGCGAAAATGACAATTAACTCAAGATTTATTTTGTTGCAATTTGGTAATTAATATTTTGTTAATGATAGGTAGGTATGGGTTTTTCATAAATATGAAACGGAATAATAAAACTAAATGTTGACGAAAATAACAAGAGGCATGTGCACGTCAGCTGTTATTCTCACACATCAACGTGCCACAAAAATGTGTGTCACGTGACCCTACGTCCCATGTTAATAAATGGCTTATTCCTAAAGTTTTTCCTTATTACCTTTTCAATATTGAAAAAAAAAACAATAATTTATAAAATTTGAGGATGCAAAAAAAAGATACGTTGTTCTATTTTATGATCTAATAAAATAGCCGCTGTTAAAAAAAATATTCCACAGTCAATAGCACAGACGTAAATCATGTACATCACAGATAAAAAACCACATTTTAAAAATTTATTTATAAATATTAAATTTATGTTGCATACTCATGACCGCCAAACCGTCGTCAAAAAGACAATTTAGTTTAGGTGGATACTGATACTTTTGGTTATATAAATCTTTCATTAAATAGTTTTTATTCAATATAATTAATATATAATTGTTTATGTAATCTAACAAATTAGCGATGAAGTTTGATAAATATTTATGTTGATTAGTTTAATTAATAGTTAACTTTGTATAATAGTAACCAAGTTTTAAAAGTGTTCTAATTAGGCTACTCAAGTTTCAAAAGTGTTCCAATGAGGTCACTCAGCATTCATTTATCATTAAAAGTAAAGGTTTTTCATCCATTTCATAGATAACCGTGGTAATGTGGATTTATATTTCTTTTTTCCCTTTTATTTGATGCTAATGTCGAGTGATGACGTGAATTTTAACTTGTTTTTTTAATTTTAATGTAATTAAAGTGTTCCTATTTTTAATAAATATAATTTCATATATTAAAATAATCCGACCGCAACATCTTATGCTCCATTTTTTTCTTGTCACATGGAAAAAAAGATATGGTTTGATTTGAATGTAACTTGGCAAGTATGAATGAAATTTCGATATTTTGTAAAATTTGAATGTTAAGTTATCTAATTCAGACAAAAACGATACGAGTGACCTAATTAGAACACTTTTAAAACTTGGTTACTATTTTGTGACATTTTCCCTTTAATTAAATATAAGTTAAGATACCTACATGAACAGAATATACTCTAAATAAGTTTTGTTATTTAAATATAAAATTTTGTAAAATATAAAATTCCTAACTATGTCTTTATGGATTTTTGCCTTTTATGCTATAAAGGAGCATGTTATGGTACACCTAGTTGCATTTGTTTTTTTCCAATCATGGATTTGATTGGGTGTAAAAAATATATATTGTAATAAACTTTTTACAAATAAAATATACACAAGCATTAAATGTCCAATTATAATACTATCTTGGTCCTTGAAAATATCATTTTAGGTGTAATATATATAAGCTAAAGGGTGGTGTCATGGTTGGGACATTGTTCGTCACGTAAGAACATGAATGGAAGGTTGTACCACCCTTTTCTCTAATCCACCATTGTTTGCATGAATTAAATCATGCCAACCATGGTCCTTTTCATTTTTCAAGTAATTATTTTCTTTTTAGACAAAGATTAATTAAAATAAAGAGTAAAATGCACGGATAGTCCCTGTGTTTTTGCAAAGTTTCAGCTATAGTCCCCAGATTTTGGAAATTACACTCATAGTCCCTGTGGTTTGACAGTTTGTTACGCGGATAGTCCCTGGAGTGGATGGGGGTTAGTTTTCTCAGTTAAGTTGGTGTGAAATGACTATAATACCCTTAATATAAATTAAAATAAACAAATCAAGTATTTAAATATATAAAACATATATGTATGTATATACACACACTTACTGAACAATGTGTATCTCTCTTTCTACTCTCTCTCTCTCTCTCTCACACTAAAAACCACCACCACCGTCACCTCCACTGCCGCCATCACCACTCCCCACCACCGCCATCCCCTTCCACCACCACACCTCCGCCTCCTAAACCCATACCCGCCTCCACCATCAACCACCCATCCCTAAATCAACCACCCCTATCCACCTCACCCTATCGCCTTCACCAACCCCACCACCCTCCACCACCGATCGTACAAATAATCTGAAACATATTTCAAGATGAAGCTCGCAGCACCTGCAAATTTCAAATTTTGTACAATTTGATACAGGTTCTACGAAAATTTGTCAGAATTTAGGGTTTATTGGGGTTTAATTAAATCAGGGCAAATTGTTTTACCGTGTGAAACGACTACGATTGGGGGTTATGGAGGTGCACGATTGGGGGGGGGGGGGTGCTCTGTGATTGACTCGAATTGCAGTATTTTGGATGGTTGTTACCTGTACCTAGGTTTCTGATGGGCGTTTTGAACAGTTATGATATCTGGATCTCGCGGCCGGAGTCCGTAGGTTTCAGAAGATGAAGTGTGGTATACATGAAATTTGAATTGTTGTTGCAGGTTTCAGAAGAAAGAAGCACACGAAATCTGATTTGTTGTTGAACCTGAAATAGTTTGTTGATGATGAAGAAATCTGATTGAACTCGAGGTTTCAGATCTGAATCTGAGTTGCACTTTATCTTCTTCAGCGATTTGGTTAAGATTTGATATTGTTTGTTTTTGTCTGTGTTGCAGAAATAAACATAGAAGAAAAAGTAGTGTTCCATTGTGTTGATTGATAATTGAAAACAAGAAGTTGCAGGTTTGTTGTGTGAAAACTAAAAAGGATAGTTGTTTTGTGAGATTTGGTAATCCAGATTTGTTCAGTAAGTGTGTGTATATACATACATATATGTTTTATATATTTAAATACTTGATTTGTTTATTTTATTTTATATTAAGGGTATTATAGTCATTTCACACCAACTTAACTAAGAAAACTAACCCCCATCCACTCCAGGGACTATCAGCGTAACAAACTGTCAAACCACAGGGACTATGAGTGTAATTTCCAAAATCTAGGGACTATAGCTGAAACTTTGCAAAACCACAAGGACTATGCATGCATTTTACTCTAAAATAAATAAGGGGATAGTGGTTTGGCATGACCACACCCTTAGGGTAGTGATTTTGGATTGTGGATTAGAGGTAGGTGACATGACACTGACGTGGATGGTCATGACCATACCCTATAGACGATTGATTTGAGTCCACAATCTTAGTCAAGGGAGATCAGATTTAAGTGATCAACTATATTTGTAAAGTATGATCCTAAAAACCATTGGACAGGGGCGGATCTAGATCTAATTTGGGGGTTCCCAGGAACCCGTTCATTTCTTAATTTATAGTGTTAAGTTGTATAGAAAATTCTGAAGGAATCCTTTAATATTTTATAGGGGAACCTTATAAGCTAAGCCATAGATGGTAAACTAGTTTAGCACGCACCTCTTAAACTTGAGGTCTTGAGTTCGAGTCTTGTAAGGGCTTTGTTTTGATTTTTTTTATTTTGTGTCTGATTTGGATAAGGTGTTTGGAAGTTGCTGAGGTTAATTAGAATCAAGGGTCTTGGTCATTGTTTCTAAATTTTGTTAATGTGCCAAATTTGGATAGATGGTTTCTTGAAAAGGATTGTTAGTGCAACCTTAAAGTAAACATGCTAGGTTGGATCAATAACTTTTATTTAACATAAAAGAGGATCGATTTTATTGCTTTCGTGAAATACAAATTTGTCAAGAGCTAGAAAGTCATTACATGTTCTAATCATACATCGCCTAATTTTGAATTATGGATACACCCAAATTGTTCCAATTTTCTACCGAGATATCTTCCATTCGTCCTCTATGTTTTTTTCATTATTGTATCTTATTTTTATTATGCGATGAACTTACCTGACCCAAATCGTCAAACCGACCCGTATTTTTTTTATGTTCGGACATATGATATTGGAACACTTAAAAAAGTAAACCCCTTGGAAAAAATTCCTGGATCCGCCACTGCCATTGGAGAAGGTCTAATAAGTATTCAGCGAGTTTTAAAACTTGACTCCGGTTCAATTAAACGAGGATTCAACCGGTTTAAAGCATTTCAAAACGGTTTCGAAGAGCACCACCTGGTGAGTACATGTTTACACCCCCTATCAATACAATTGCCTGTCTTCATCCTTACTTCATGAACAAGATTAATTCACTTAATGAAGAAGATTAATTTCTCATGTAAACGAGCCTAGTCGAAGTTTGAGCACAAGCTTGAATCATTTCAAGTTTTATCTCAAAACTCAAACTTGATTCATAGGTAAGTTGTGCTCGAGTTTTGTTATACGTTGCTGTAAAAAGCTGCTGGCATTGATATTTACACTCATTGTAACAGTTTTTTTACGATGGTGTAAATCAACCAAAACTTTTTTTTTAAATTGATTTTTTAACTATATTTATTATACATATATAAACAATAAGATTATAAGCCTAATCACGTTTGATATCTGAAGCTCTTGTTTGAGCTCGTTTATTCAATAAGCTCTAATTTAGTATAACAACCCTCCTAGAACCCTTAATGTAACCTTAGACGTTTCTAAATATACCTCGTATACGATAAACGGACCCAAAATACCCTTATATTTATAAGAATCAAGAAAAACAAAATTCATGGGTTTGTCGCGGGCCTCGACCCAGACCTCCTTGGTCTCTCGCGGGGCACGAGCATCTGTTGCTTGCCGGACACCCATTCCGACACGTGTCGACACGTGTCGAAGCTAGGTTCACTGACTGGCCGATCCTAAACCCTAGTCTACTCTCTCGCGGGCCGCGAGCCGCCATACGGAAAGCCTATAAATAGGATCGATCGAGTTCATTTGAATTTGTTCAATATCTAAAATTCTCTCTCAAATTTCTTATAGTAGAAATTATACCCGGGCATAATACCCCTATAAAGCGAAGCTTTGCCTCGTTGTAAGTATTATAACCCTGTTGTTACCCTATACGATCGATCTAGGGCTCCGTAACGCATTTCAAGGCTCTGCCTGACTCAGTCGTTGGAGTTCTGGCTCGTGTTACACCCGATTGATCTAGGACACCGTAATGCATGTCAAGGCTCTGCCTGACTCAGTCATTGGAGTTCTGTCTCGAGTTGTACGGTTAATGTAATTTGGGTTATTTTACTAACACGTATGCATTGTTTAATTTTAATAGATAATAACCAGGAGATACACCAGGAAGCTTTAGTTTTACCTAAGTAAACAATGTGAGTACATTCTCTTTTTATCACCTTTTTGTAAATTACTTTCGTGAGTCAAAATACTTTACCAAAACCTCAAGGGTTTTAAATTAAGCTTAACAGTAATTGAGTATTTGTAATTCTACAATTTCTGCCGGTATGTTGGGGGTTTTGTATACGAAATGTGAAAGACGTTACCATTGCCAATGAGTAATATGACCCACAAGTCTGGTGTTGACAGTACTGAATGAGTAATTGAGTAGGTATAAACAAATGTAATTGCGGATGCCCTCAATACTGTAAAGTTGTAAAACCATTTTTTATTAAACCGAGATGCACTTACAAGTATTTCTTGCTGATAAAACTTTCTAAAACGCGTTTCAGGTAACAAAATGTAAAAGCCAATAGAAGCCAGTTGGAAAGCACTGAATGCTTGGAAAAGTGGCTATAAAGGTTACCTAAAGAAAAATGAGTTTTGTCTTTTGATAAATTAGGGTTTATCTGTAACACCCTTGCTTGTTATAATACAATATTTTATATAAGTTTCGTATAAATACATGTTTATACGATTACACATACGTATGACAATACGAGTTTACTAAAACTTTTACAATTTTTAAAAATAGTACAACATAATGTAATTGAGTTCGTCGTTTAAAAGTTACGACGTAACGCCGTGCGAAAGCTTTAATCTCGTGTGTTCGGTTCTTCTTCGAGCTTGATCTTCAACCGGGCACTCTTGGTTATCACCTATAATCAAAACCAACTTAAAAGTTAGCTTTGATAGTTAAATAACAAGTTTAAACAAGTTATATGGATCAAACAACAAAAATTAAGAAATTTTCATAATCAGGAGGGGCTAGACACTACGCCAAGGGCTAGACGCTACACCTAGCCCTTTTTTTCACAGCAAGTTGCTTAAATGCGGCTGCATTTGCCCAGCTCCATTTTCGATGGAAATTCTAACTTCAAAGCTTCATAACTTTTGATCTAGATGTCCGTTTTACACGATTCTTTTTCCTACGCGTTCATAATTTAATTCTCCATCTCATGGAGTAAAAACCCGACATCTGAATTTTCAAAATTTTAGATTTCAAGCTCTCGGCTTGAAATTCAATTATGACACTTTTTGACCCGTTTAGAGCGAATTATGTACATTTAAGCATCAAACTCTCTCTTCTCTTTCTACACTTCGAATTATCATTTTTAAATAGCCTCTTATATTCCACCACAGCTATTTTTGTGGTGGATTTAACATAATGGACCGCTATCCTAATTTTTTTTACCCTTAGGATAGTCATTTTACGTGATTGACCCGTTCATAGGCATTTGACCCCCAAGGTTTATGCCTACAACTCTTACATGTGTCTAAGAGTTACATAATGATAATACTAGTATCTAAACGACGTCTAAGGGTCGTTTGCCCGATTTACCTATCAAGGGCATTTTCGTCAACTTATTTCCTCCTTTTACGACATAGGTCCTTTTGCTAAGGTATTTGACCAACATTGCATTTTAACTATAAATCTATATTTATGCGTACCTGGCTCGAGTCAACATATAGACCCGTTTTATACCTCGCGTTAATTAACCAATATTCTATGGCGTCGAAATTATCCAAATTGTTATTCGCTCCAGATAACATACGACTTGACAACCTCATTAGTCGATATTGTCAAATGGTGTTATCATCACCATTTGACCCGTTTGGACTATAAGACCAAACATTTACATAAATTAGAATAAAAGCATGATTTTAAATTTTCAAATTCACCCATTTGCCCCATTTACCATAAACCATGGTTTTATCATTTATACTTGTTCCCACTTGTATCAATCGTGTCGGAACCCTTATTTCGGATATTACATCATTCGCATTTATAGTTTATAAAATAAACACGTGTCCTACAAAAAGGGTGTAAGTTTTACTTACCTCGTATCCGAGCTACGCTTTTCTTTTCCTTCTTGATTCGTTTGACCCGTTTCTTCCAAAGCCTCCACCGTGCTCGTTAAGTGTCAAACTATCGTCATCATTCAAAGGTGGTTAGATTAGTCATTAATAATCACGACTATTCCACCTTACGTATTTTCTATGTCGAAACTACCGTTCGACCTCATTATTTATTAATTCAACTTATCAAAAGTTAACTACTTTTGATCACATGATTTACACAATTAAGTCTAATTCAACATGATGTTTAGAACCCTTATCACTTCACATTTCACATAATTTGCCATATTATTCAAATGTGCGTTTTATTCGAAATTTCAACATTTAGCTTTCTCTTAGGCATTATATCAAACACCTAGTGAGCATTCTTTTATAAAATTTAACAATCAAACTTATGGCTACCTATCTTGCCAATTTCAACATCTTTTACTATATAATCATCAAATTCATGGTTCAATGTCAAGATTAACTTCATAGAGTTCAAATAACACTAGTTTGACAATCATGATTCTAGTGTTTATCATGTTTCTACAAAACTCATTAAACACCCATAATGGATGATCATGAACTTTATAATTTCAACACTAATTCAACTAGTTATTGACTAGGGTTTACTCCTAGACATGTTTTCATTACTAATTTCATCTAAGCATCAATCAATCAAGCTCAGATTTTGATTTATAACATTCATCAAAATTTCAAGATGTAATCAAAAGACAAAATTTAACATACCTTGTGATCCTTTCACTTAGGTGATCACTAATATGAACTTGGATTTTGATTTGGGACTGATTTGGCCTTTCAATTTGATCAATTTAGGGTTTGAAGATGAGAGCTCCTGGCTCCTCTAGAAGTTTTGACCAGAACACACACTTAAAAGTGTGTGTGTTTTGGTGTTTGGTATTTTTATTTAATAAATCTTGTTTCAAGTTTGCTACATTTGGCCCCTCTACTTTACCCATGTTGCATATAACATGTTTTAACCAAAGTTTCACATAATTACAAGACTTGTGATTAAGTATGTTATTTATTTCCTAGTTATTTCATCTTGTTTATTTTTTTTAAGTCCCTTTAATTCGGACCTTTTATATACTTTGTTTTCTCAAAAACTTTTATTTCCTTTTTATTTAATATTAGGTTTATTTATTTAAATCCTAATATTTACCGGGTTAATTTCACCACTAACGGTATTTTATTCGTTCAAAATTATTAACGTGGTTTAATTACCAAACCCGTTTTCGGGGTGTTACAAGTCTACCCCCTTAAAGAGGTTTCGTCCTCGAAACCTTTCTTACGCAATTCCTCAGGTTTGACTCCTTGGACTTAGTTTCGATAATTACTTGAGCATTGCTCGCATCTAATAATCTTACCAGGATAATATGGTAATGCCCTTTTGGCTTCCAAACGTATGCGCCTTTCACGTATAAGGCCTCATGGGCCGTAACTTTCATCTTGTATTTCATATCTTTATGAATTATTTATTTTGGCGGTTAGACTTGTTGGTCACTGGTTACCTTATACCCCATTGCTCAGGCATATATCCATATCGCCATCTCCGGCCTTATGTGCGTTTACGGTTTTCTAAATCGCTTCATACCACTTATGTTTATTAAAACGTTGCTTTTGACTAAAAACTAATTTTTTTGTTTACGTTTTCTCTTTGTCTTATATCTTTCTCTCATAACTAGGAATGTTGCTTCCGAGGATTTGTTCCTTTCCAATATCTTTTAATGCGGGGAATTTCAACTAGTTCCCACGCTTAACCCAAATAACCCGTAGATTCTTTCGCTTAGTCTCGTAGACTATTTCTTTAGATTTCCACCTTTTTAAGGTGAGACCCAACAGTTTGTTTCTTTCTATTTATGACCCAAGGGTCTTCTTGGTCCCGTAGACCTTAACACTATGTTTAATCCCGTAGGTTATGATGATCCCATGGATCATCTTTTGTTCACGTCTATATTCAAATGTATATATATATATACATATATATCTTCAAGGCATCCCTTGTTATGTTTGGAATCATTTATTTTCTCTTTTGAAATTTTGTTGACCTTGACCGTAGTCTAAGGATTCATTTGTTTGTTTTCGGACTAATCTTCCAACTTTATGACTCCTTACGTCATTTACTCGTCAGTTTGTTCTATACTTACCATTTCCCGGTTCGTACTTATACTTCTTTACAACCCGTTACCCGGGTTCTTTTATCTTAATGTTTTTAACATTCTTGTTTCGTTAGTATGCGTCTTTCCGTTTTTACACTTTCTCATAACTTTTTTTATAGATCTGTTAATATCTCGCACTTTTATTTATTCGATTCACGCTTACTTACGTTATCAATCGTTATCCTTTATTTAATTCGATTGACTTGTTCGTGTGAAATCTCACCACTTATGAATGTCAAACTTCATTCTTTATTTGACCCGTTCAACTTTAAAATAGTTGAACGTAATTTATCAAAATTTCTATTTTCAGTATCTTATCGTCTTTTAGTCATGACTCGAAACACGAGTCTTTTGACTTTCATTCGCGTTCCCGTTTCTCGGTCTACACATGTGTTTAAATCCTTACCCATCAACCGGGTGTTTTACCGAAGTCGTTATTATTGCAACCCTCCCGGTATGCATTAAGACTTCGCTTCACTTTTATATTCCGACTTTGTCCTCAAATTTGACGTTTTACAAAAACGGCCCGTTAAGAGACCTATTTGCATTCTCCGGGTTCGAGTGTAAGTACACCCCTCCCAATGCATATCTTAATCATTTTACATGTTTACATTCTCTAGGTTCGAGTGTAAGTACACCCCCTCCTAATACATATCTTAATCATTTTTACATGAATCTTTGTCCCTTCAGTCGGGCTCATTATCCTAATGTAATACGCTTCCGTCACCCGGCTGTGCGTTTACATTATTATCAATTATTTTGCTCATTTGATTTATTTGGGTACTTTTTAATTTGTCCCACTCACCCCCGTCCTTACTACATCGGATGTAAGCATGTCCATCATAAAAAGTTAATGGTACCAAGTGCTCACCACTTACTTGGCCAGAGTAAGCGATCAATACCTGGTATACATGACCCTTTTATAATTTTCACATTACACCCCATGTAAGTAATGCCTCTATTTGTTTCTCTTGGAAACAATATCCGGGATAGATTTTCTATTCGGGTTTTTTTTCCAAGTTTTTAATCTACATATGCAACTTTCAATCTCTACGCATTTGTTGCATATTACTATTTGTGCAATTAAATTTAAAGTGTGCACCGGGTAATGCTTGCCCTAACGGGCTTCTCTTGCCATTAACCTTGTTCGCGATCGCGACGCGGTTTAGGTCCTTGAAGAGCATACTCTTTGGACCGTTCCTCTGTCAAATTCGCGATTTGTTAAACTCTCGCTATCTTCATATGCGAGTGTCCTTCGACTAAAACATTTACAACAGTTAGTAATTTCGACATTAATGGATGATCGTACTATAATACAAGGCTTTTCTACTATACGCATCAACGCGTGTAATTTCGTTGACTATATCTACTCTATATCGTTTTTATTGGTGTAACGTGTATTACACGATAACCATATGTGTTGTTCTCAACACTTTAATCATTCTAACCCATTGATATACATGTACTTACCGGATTTGCGATCAAGCCTCGAACCGAACACTTTATGCTTTTAACCTTGAGCTCTGACTACCAACTTGTATTACCCTTGCTTGTTATAATACAATATTTTATATAAGTTTCGTATAAATACATGTTTATACGATTACACATACGTATGACAATACGAGTTTACTAAAACTTTTACAATTTTTAAAAATAGTACAACATAATGTAATTGAGTGCGTCGTTTAAAAGTTACGACGTAACGCCGTGCGAAAGCTTTAATCTCGTGTGTTCGGTTCTTCTTCGAGCTTGATCTTCAACCGGGCACTCTTGGTTATCACCTATAATCAAAACCAACTTAAAAGTTAGCTTTGATAGTTAAATAATAAGTTTAAACAAGTTATATGGATCAAACAACAAATATTAAGAAATTTTCGGAATCAGGAGGGGCTAGACGCTACGCCTAGGGGCTAGACGCTACACCTAGCCCTTTTTTTTCACAGCAAGTTGCTTAATTGCGGCTGCATTTGCCCAGCTCCATTTTCGATGGAAATTCTAACTTCAAAGCTTCATAACTTTTGATCTAGATGTCCGTTTTACACGATTCTTTTTCCTAGGCGTTCGTAATTTAATTCTCCATCTCATGGAGTAAAAACCCGAAATCTGAATTTTCAAAATTTTAGATTTCAAGCTCTCGGCTTGAAATTCAATTATGACACTTTTTGACCCGTTTAGAGCGAATTATGTACATTTAAGCATCAAACTCTCTCTTCTCTTTCTACACTTCGTATTCTCATTTTTAAATAGCCTCTTATATTCCACCACAACTATTTTTATGGTGGATTTAACATAATGGACCGCTATCCTAATTTTTTTTACCCTTAGGATAGTCATTTTACGTGATTGACCCGTTCATAGGCATTTGACCCCCAAGGTTTATGCCTACAATTCTTACATGTGTCTAAGAGTTAAATAATGATAATACTAGTATCTAAACGATGTCTAAGGGTCGTTTGCCCGATTTACCTATCAAGGGCATTTTCGTCAACTTATTTCCTCCTTTTACGACATATGTCATTTTGCTAAGGTATTTGACCAACATTGCATTTTAACTATAAATCTATATTTATGCGTACCTGGATCGAGTCAACATATAGACCCGTTTTATACCTCGCGTTAATTAACCAATATTCTATGGCGTCGAAACTATCCAAATTGCTATTCGCTCCAGATAACATACGACTTGACAACCTCATTAGTCGATATTGTCAAATGGTGTTATCATCACCATTTGACCCGTTTGGACTATAAGACCAAACATTTACATAAATTAGAATAAAAGCATGATTTTAAATTTTCAAATTCACCCATTTGCCCCATTTACCATAAACCATGGTTTTATCATTTATACTTGTTCCCACTTGTATCAATCGTGTCGGAACCCTTATTTCGGATATTACATCATTTGCATTTATAGTTTATAAAATAAACACGTGTCCTACAAAAAGGGTGTAAGTTTTACTTACCTCGTATCCGAGCTACGCTTTTCTTTTCCTTCATGATTCGTTTGACCCGTTTCTTCCAAAGCCTCCACCTTGCTCGTTAAGTATCAAACTATCGTCATCATTCAAAGGTGGTTAGATTAGTCATTAATAATCACGACTATTCCACCTTACGTATTTTCTATGTCGAAACTACCGTTCGACCTCATTATTTATTAATTCAACTTATCAAAAGTTAACTACTTTTGATCACATGATTTACACAATTAAGTCTAATTCAACATGATGTTTAGAACCCTTATCACTTCACATTTCACATAATTTGCCATATTATTCAAATGCGCATTTTATTCGAAATTTCAACATTTAGCTTTCTCTTAGGCATTATATCAAACACCTAGTGAGCATTCTTTTATAAAATTTAACAATCAAACTTATGGCTACCTATCTTGCCAATTTCAACATCTTTTACTAGATAATCATCAAATTCATGGTTCAATGTCAAGATTAACTTCATAGAGTTCAAATAACACTAGTTTGACAATCATGATTCTAGTGTTTATCATGTTTCTACAAAACCCATTAAACACCCATAATGGATGATCATGAACTTTATAATTTTAACACTAATTCAACTAGTTATTGACTAGGGTTTACTCCTAGACATGTTTTCATTACTAATTTCATCTAAGCATCAATCAATCAAGCTCAGATTTTGATTTCTAACATTCATCAAAATTTCAAGATGTAATCAAAAGACAAAATTTAACATACCTTGTGATCCTTTCACTTAGGTGATCACTAATATGAACTTGGATTTTGATTTGGGACTGATTTGGCCTTTCAATTTGATCAATTTGAGCAATTTAGGGTTTGAAGATGAGATCTCCTGGCTCCTCTAGAAGTTTCGACCAGAACACACACACTTAAAAGTGTGTGTGTTTTGGTGTTTGGTATTTTTATTTAATAAATCTTGTTTCAAGTTTGCTACATTTGGCCCCTCTACTTTACCCATGTTGCATATAACATGTTTTAACCAAAGTTTCACATAATTACAAGACTTGTGATTAAGTAGGTTATTTATTTCCTAGTTATTTCATCTTGTTTATTTTTTTTAAGTCCCTTTAATTCGGACCTTTTATATACTTTGTTTTCTCAAAAACTTTTATTTCCTTTTTATTTAATATTAGGTTTATTTATTTAAATCCTAATATTTACCGGGTTAATTTCACCACTAACGGTATTTTATTCGTTCAAAATTATTAACGTGGTTTGATTACCAAACCCGTTTTCGGGGTGTTACATTATCCCTATAAATGTATTGTTAAATAAAAACCTGGGTTTTATCCTATTTATTTATTATACAAAGTTTGGTGTTTTAACTCTGATAAAACATTTCCTAACTACGGTCCTGATGAAAGTGTTCCGCTGCCAAATTAATAAACACCGATACCATCTGACTGGCTCGCGGCGCCCGCTCCCGGGCAGGAGTCGGGGGCTGCGACAGAAGGTGGTATCAGAGCTACAGCCACTGGTTTAAGCCAATGAAGTGTTCTGCTGACACTTAAATTCTAAATATACTGTGTTAGGAAATAATTATGTGTAAATATGTGTATTATGTGTTTTGTGTTATTTTATAATCTGTTAGTTTACAGTATAAGTGAGTAAGGTACATCAGACGCTTATCGTCATATAGCTTGTTCATCAAAAGATGAAGGAACATATCCCAGCCAAATCCCTCAGGATACTCAACTGATATTGAGGAAGGAATATTTATTTTTAAGGCGCAGTCTGAGGAACCTTTTACTTCTAAGAAAAGAGGATGGTTTAATAGGGGAGCACATGAGAAGAAAGAGGATGAAGAAATTACAACAATAAAGAGCGATAGTAAAAGCCAATAGGGAAGTAAATGCCCAAACTCAGGAAGCAATCAATAGACCACCATGGGAAGAAGAATTAGATAGACAGTTGGCAGATTTCCATATGCTAGCCACTACAGCAGTAGACTTTAACCAAATAGCTGAACCACCACTGTTACCCTTATTCCCAGACCAACAAATGCTATAACCCGACCAGGAATACCAGTTTCCAATCCTAGATGTTGACCCTTACGAGATTCCCATAATTCCCCCACCAAACCCCATAGCTCAGTACACTGACCTTAACCCTTTAGACCCATTTTGGAATAGCGATTGGTGGAAGCAGAGTGTAATAAGAAACCCATACCCTTACGGACACCCCATACCTTGATACCCTGACCCAGAACCAGTATCATTACCACCTATGAGTGAAGAAAATATACAAGAACTTCACCAATGGGGCGATGAGTTAGTTGAAGAAGGAGATAGAATTCGTCAAATAGGAGAAAAGCTTATGTGGAAGCATGTCGAGCGTGATATACATGATTGGATACATGATACCTAGAATAATACCTAAATATATGTATAATTTTTGTACTTTGATAAAAAAAAAACTAAGATAGATAGACTAAAATAGATATCGATGCATAACTACCAGTGTGTTTAAATTCCAGTCGTAGTTTGTATCAACGCATATATAGATATGTATGAAAAAGAGTAAAAGTTGCAATGTTCGACGATTTTGATCAATCTGATTTCGTGATTATTTGTATCTTATTCTGTGATAATTAATACCTGATAAATGTTTACAATTCAGATGTCGAACGAAGTAAATCAGGAAAACCAGAATAATGAGAATAACGGAAACCAAATAGATAACAGTGTCATCCAACACATAGTAGCACAAGGAATTATAGATGCTATACCTTATATTATCAAGACTGTTAAAGAAGCAGAAAATAAATCTGTAACTGGAAGTAAACGCCAAAACACTGAACCAAGTCACAAGGTAAATGATAATAACAGACCTTTAATCCAAGCTCCATTTCCTAAAAGAAGAAGAACCATCTCATACGGTTGTTCTTATAAAGAATTCTTGGCCTGCAAACCAATAGAATTCTCAGGCAATGAAGGAGCCATTTCAGCTTTACGCTGGATAGAAAAGACAGAAGCAGTCATAAAAAAAGTAAATGTACAGAAGAAGATAAGATTATGTTTACTTCTAATCTTTTCAAGAATGCAGCTCTAGAATGGTGGAATACTATTCTCCAGTCTAGGGGAAGTGACAGAGTTTATAATATGGAATGGACTAACTTTAAAGAGATAGTCGAAAGAAAATTTTGTCCTCCTCATGAAAAGGAACAAATCGCCAATAAGTTCCTAAATCATAAAATGACTGGAATAGACTGCAAGGGTTACACTACCATATTCTTAGAATATGCTAAAATAGTGCCAACCTTAGCCTCACCTGAGCCAATGTTAATCTCCCGTTACGTTTGGGGATTAATTAGTGAGATTAGACACGTAGCCAAGGAAACTAGACCGCAAACCATAAAAGAAGCAGTAGAATTAGCCAACACCCTGACTGATGAATTGGTACGCACACAAGAAGAAAACCATAGAAAGAACCTAGTTCAGAAACTTACCCAAGAATTTCAGTATTGTGGAAAAGGTACAGGTTCTTCCTCTACACCCTACTGTAAGTATTGCAAAAGGAAACACTCTGGAAGATGCTCCCTATATTGCAAATTTTGCAAAATATCTGGACACAAGGAAGAAAATTGTAGGAAGAAACCTAGCAATAGGATATGCTACAATTGTGGAGAAACTAGGCACATTAGACCGAACTGTCTGAAACTAGCTCTAGCAACAACCAACAAAGCTAAGACAACTGAAGGACCCAATAAGAATGCCAGAGCGTTTGTTCTAACAGCTGAGGAAGCCAAGATGATTCCAGATGTGATTGCCGGTACGGTTTTAGTTAACGACATTTTTGCCAAAGTATTATTTGACTCTTGTGCCAACCAAAGTTTTATCAATACTTCTTTTTACCAACTTCTTGACCAACCCTTAACCAAACTTCGACAAGATTGTCTGGTAGAAACGGCAAACGGAGAATCCATTAAGATTACTGAAATCTTGCAGGGAGCAAGAATAGAAATCATGAACCATCATTTCTTTGCTAACCTTTACCCAATGAATCTAGCTGGATTCGATGTTGTATTAGGAATGGATTGGTTGGTAGCCAATCGTGCCAGTATTTTATGTGATCAAAAGTCAGTACAAATAAGTACACCAAGTGGTGAAAAGATCACAATTAAAGGAGATAAGCCCAAGATCAGCAAAATTCATCTCTGTGATGAAAGCTGCGAGTTATGCAAGGAAAGGAACAATAGTGTATATGATTTCCATAATCATTAACACTAAAGGAAAAGAATTAAAAGATATTCCGGTAGTATCTAAATTCTCAGACATTTTCCCAGAAGATTTACATGGATTACTGCCTGATAGAGAGGTTGAATTTAGAATTTACCTAATACCAGGGACGACACCAATTGCCAAAGCACCATATCGTTTAGCACCAACGGAGATGCAGGAACTGAAGAAACAGTTGGACGAACTTCTTGAAAAAGGTTTTATACAACCTAATTCATCACCATGGGGAGCGTCGGTTTTGTTTGTTAAGAAGAAAGACGGATCAATGCGTATGTGCATTGACTACCAAGAATTGAACAAAGTCACGATTAAGAATCGGTACCCACTACCGAGAATCGAAGATCTATTCGATCAACTTCAAGGAGCTTGTTTCTTTTCTAAGATCGATTTACGCTCAGGATATCATCAACTAAAAGTACAGGAAGAGGACATTCCTAAAACTGCTTTCAGAACAAGGTACGGTCATTATGAATTTACCGTCATGCCATTTGGTTTAACCAATGCCCCAGCCGCATTTATGGACATGATGAACATGATATGTAAACCATACCTGGATAAATTCATAATTGTTTTTATAGATGATATTCTCATTTACTCTAAGAGTAAAGAGGAACATGCAGCTCATCTGCATACACTTCTGATATTGTTAAGAAAAGAGAAGCTTTATGCTAAGTTCTCAAAATGTGAATTCTGGTTACAAGAAGTACAATTCCTTAGACATCTGGTTAATCATGAAGGAATTCATGTGGATCCCACAAAGATCGAGGCGATTACCAAATAGAAAGACCCTGAGTCATCAACAGAAGTAAGAAGTTTTCTTGGATTGGCATGATATTACATACGATTTATCCAAAATTTCTCTAGGATAGCCATACCATTAACCAAACTGACCTGCAAATCAGTTAAGTTGGAATAGGGATCAAAATGTGACAACCCTCACTAAACCAGGTATCCGTACAATTAATTAATATTAATTACGTGCTTAATGATTGTGCTTGATTACAACTGATGACATAAACAGCTTTCTGATTTCTGTAACCCACATACATATGCATCACATTTCATCCTGTCACTCCACTCATTACATACAAACTTTAGTGACATACTTGATGCACAAAGCACAGTTAGCACAGTTAGCGGATAACTCAGAATTATACTGACAGTGCCAGTACATAGACAGACAGTGTTTTGAGACCCAGTATGGGCCAGGAACAAAGTACTACACTAGTATGGGTGTAGGGAAGTGAGGACCATAAGACTGTGTCACTAGGTGATAGTTTGAGTGCCGGAAAGTGCCTAAAACTCATTTTAAGTGCAGAATTCTGCATTTTCAGAAAAATTCAGCTTTTAACACACTCATATTAAGCAGAGAATTGACTAAATGGTCTTGAATGCTTTCCTAAGTGTTGGAAATTAATTGTGTTACAAAAAGATACATAAAAGACACTATACGGTACAATTTAACACTTTAACGGAACGATACCTAACCAAACAACCGGACATTACCTGGGACACCAAAATTTTGTCAGAAACATTGTTTTATTATTTTCAACTAATTATGGTCTCTAAATACCCCAACACACTATAAAAAAATGTCATGCACATAATACCCTAGATAATACACTTAACCTCCTAAATAATTACCTACGTAAGATCAAAATTTTACAATTAACCCCCCCTCTCAATATTTACAGCCCCATAGGGGACCCACCACCATCATCACAAATATATTCCCTAGATTTCTTTTTGATATTACTTGATTTAGTTGCCAAAATATAAGATCATGATCACAAGGATGGCCAATGGAGTTCAAGGAAATCATTACATCTTCACACTCCCCAACCCTCACACTTTCTCTCCCTCTCTCGGCCTACACATAACCGCCACCCCCTTCCCCATTTCAACATTCATCCATTCCATTTCCAAGTTCAAATCAAGTGCTAGAAGAAGTCTTGTGGAGCTTGGATGTTTTGAAGGAACTTCACACATTGCTTTCTCACACCATCTTCATCACCTTTGTTCATAAGTTCATCCCTAGCCTTTGTGCTAGTTGTAAGTCTTTGATTACACTCTTGGTTACTTGTATGTTGATTATTCAAAAGATTGTAGTTTGATGTTTAACTCAAGAACACAAAAAGATAATGAACAAGGAACATGAACATAAGTTTAGATAAAGATGAAATCTTGTTGGATTAGGGTTGGTTAAAACATGCATGGTATTTGATCGTTAATTTCTTGATAAACCCGTTGTTAGGACATTTGTTGATACGATTTAGTAACATTTAAACTATAAAGAAACATGTTGATTAACATTTTCAGCCAACTTCAACTGGCTGTAAATGGATCATAATAAATCGAAAAACTGATTTTCTGAAACCTAAATTATGTATTTTCGAAAAATGGATCAAATGGCTCTGGAATCATAATTTTTTGAGGTCGTTTACTATTTTTAAAGGTCTATTTTTGGACAGCAGCTCAAGCTGCGTTTTTACTGCAGAAAATGTGTGTCATGTTTTTCGTCATAACTTGAAACCTGAGTAGAACTAGCTCATGAAATTTATACTGTAGATGATCACTGATGTCGTGGTCATCCTCCAACTGTAATTTCATCAATCGGACTTACGATGAATTTTAAGTGAATTATTCCGTAGACTACAGTCAGAAAGTGACAAATCTGATTGCAGTCCGGTAAATGATTTTCTATAAAATTTTGGTAATGAACTGGACCCCGATATTTTTACAAAATAATACTTGGATCGTATAAGACATTCTGTAAAAATTTGGGAATTTTTTGGAAAAAGTTAACTATTTTATTAAAATGCCCGAAAACAACCCAGTTTTGTATATTAAAACTGAAATGACATAAGTAGTATTTTGCATGTCTAAATGTCGGGTTGGTTATTTGAGAACGATCTAACGTGATATATGTTAAAGAAAATGATATGCTATTTAGCATGGACACCTCCATTTACAAAGGAGACTATGGCGAAATTTTCTGAAAGTCCTAACGCTTAGTAAATATTTTCTAGACAAGTGTTTACTAGAATATTTTAGACTATGTTTTTCAAACATAAAACTCGCCATAATTTTTGTAACAAAATACAAAGTATCGGAGGTTGGTTTTATACATGAAAATGGTTAAATATGTATTCTCTAAAAGGGACTTAAAAATATAATTCCAATACGAGCATACATGTGTAAAATATCCCATCATTGGGAAGGGAACGCGTATATAAAATACTTTAAAAGTATTAATACAAGAATATTGAATGTACAAATATTCCAACATGACATATGATTAAGTTGAAATATTAATTATTTTGACAAATAATTATCACTCGGAATAATATAAGAAATGTAACTCAAAACCTTAAACTCTAAGCCAAAGCACAACCCGTTTGTCTAATAGACATTAGTACGTTGTAGGTTGTCGTGTAGCTGACAGAGTTTGAGATACGGTACAAGACGCACTACTGTGAGTTCATGTCCCCCTTTTCTCTTGACTATTTTAGTTTTATACTTCGGGGGTGGAATACATGTTACAATTTATTACAGACATTTTTATACATGGTATGGTTAGCTTAAGGAGGGTTTTTACTGCGCGATCAAGTGAATGGTGGGCATGACACTTAAGGCCATTAATCCTCGTTGTAGGACCACGGGGCATGAGTGATAGATCTATTTGGGTGTAGCGAGCCCACACCCATGAGGCAGGGGCGTCCCATAGTGGTGACTATGTCTTCATACCGGAGACAAATTTGCTAGGTTTGAGTCTTCCTGCACCAGTTTCACACATACCATTGGCTTTGCAACCCATTGGTGATCAGTTTTCCTTATTGCTACATACCAGAGACTTTTATACATACAAGACATATTTTAAAGGCTTATACACACAGACTTACACATGAACTCGCTCAACTTTTGTTGATATTTTTAAACTACATGTATTTCAGGGAATTAATCGGATCTGGCAAGTGATGCATGTTAGCTGCGTACTAAATAAAGATGTCATCCAGGGTCGTAGGGTTTGGGAAGTGTAACTCCTTCCTGGACGGGTTGCATGTCTCTAATCCTCATTTTGTTGGTATTCTTTCGTTGAGTCTTATGAACCCATTTTAAACAAGTCATGGTTTGTAATATGTTTTGGGATTGATGTTTTAAGACAATATGTTGTGCGTTTTTCTAAACTATTTTAATGGATGATCATCACGTATTTTTTATCATATAGCATTGTTGTGATTGTTGCTATGGTATTAAGAAGTCACACCAAATAATCCACGCTTCCGCAAAAGCCAGGGTGTGACACAAAACAGGAAGAAGCCTTTAAGATTCTTAAGCAAAGATTAACCATTACACCCATACTCGCATTAACAGAAGGAACTGAAGACTTTATAGTCTATTGTGATGCGTCTAAGTTAGGATATGGATGTGTATTGATGCAACGTCAAAAGGTTATAGCTTATGCCTCTAGACAACTTAAGAAACATGAAGAGAATTACCCAACCCATGATCTAGAATTAGGAGACATAATTTTTGCCCTTAAGATTTGGAGACATTATTTATACGGAAATAAATTTGTTGTCTTCACCGATCATAAGAGTTTAAGGTGTATTTTTGGGCAAAAAGAATTAAATATGAGACAGAGACGCTGGATGGAAGTCCTTAGTGATTTTGATTGTGATATTCAGTATCATGCTAGGAAAGCTAATATAGTAGCTGATACTTTAATTCGAAAGTATCATGAAAGGCCGAAACGAGTATGCTTTCTCAAATTAAATCTACAGATAAATTTAAATAAGCAAATTAGAGAGGTACAAAAACAGTAATCAAGGACGATACTGAAAGGTTAAAATGTATGATTAAGGAATTCGAACAAGGAACAGATGGAATTTGGAGATTCCATAAGAAAAGGATATGGATACCAAAACAAGGAAACCTACGCCACAGAATTCTCAAAGAAGCCCATAAGTCTAAGTATATGATACATCCCGGAAGTGATAAAATGTATCAAGATCTAAGAAAGAATTTCTGGTGGATAGGAATGAAAAAGGATATAGCAAATTATGTTGCTAAATGTCTAACCTGTTCACAGGTTAAAGTTGAACATAAAAAACCTTCAGGGTTATTACAGCAACTAGAAGTGCCAATATAGAAATAGAAATTGATAACAATGGACTTTGTTACCAAATTACCCAAGACACGAAAAGGAAATGATACAATCTGGGTGATTGTAGACAGATTGAACAAATCTGCTCATTTCTTACCAATGAAGGAAACTTTCAGTATGGAACAGTTAGCCAAGCTATATGTAAATGAAATAGTTTCATTACATGGAATTCCTTTATCTATTGTATCTGATAGAGATAGCCGTTTTACTTCTAATTTTTGGCCAAGTTTCCAAAAAGCAATGGGAACCAGGTTAAATCTAAGCATAGCTTATCATCCACAGACGGACGGACAATACAGACGATGGAGGATATGCTTAGAGCATGTGTAATTGATTTCGGAGGAAATTGGGATGCCCACTTACCATTAATATAATTTTCCTACAATAACATCTATCATACGATGCTGCACCATTTGAAGCACTTTATGGACGAAAGTGCCGAACTCCAGTCTGTTGGGCAGAAATTGGAGAAAGCAACTATCTGGACCTGAGATAGTGCAAGAAACAACGGACAGGGTTATTCAAGTCAAGGAGAGACTAAAAGCAGCACGAGATCGCCAAAAGAGTTATGCAGATAACAGACGAAAACCATTAGAATTTCAAGTAGAAGATAAGGTATTGTTAAAAGTTTCTCCATGGAAATGAGTAGTCTGATTCGTTAAAAGAGGAAAACTAAGCCCCAGGTACGTTGGACCTTTTGAGATTAATAGAAGAATAGGACCTGTAGCTTATCAGCTACAACTGCCAGAGGAAATGGTAGGAATACATGAAGTGTTTCATGTATGTAATCTCAAAAAGTGCTTAGCAGAAGAATTTTTAGTGATACCACTTAAGGACATAGAGGTAAATGAGAAACTTAAGTTTGTAGAGAAACCTATTCAGATTGAATATAGAAAGATCAAGAATCTCAAACACAAGAGACTAATTTTGGTCAAAGTGAAATGGGATTCCAAAAGAGGACCAAAATACACTTGGGAGCTCGAGTCAGAGATGCAGAAGAAATACCCACACCTGTTCCAGTAGACCTCGAGGACGAGATCTAAAACAAGGTGGGGAGGATATAACAACCCTCCTAGAACCGTTAACGTAACCCTAAACGTTTCTAAATATACCTCGTATACAAGAAACGGACCCCAAATACCCTTATATTTATAAAAATCAAGAAAAACAAAATTCATGGGTTTGTTGCGGGCCGCGACCCAGACCTCCTTGGTCTCTCGTGGGGCGCGAGCATCTGTTGCTTGCCGGATACCCATGCCGACATGTGTCGAAGCTAGGTTCGCTGACTGGCCGAGCCTAAACCCTAGTCTACTCTCTTGCGGGCCGCGAGAGAGTTAGATGATGCTTACGCGGGCCGTGAGCCGCCATACGGAAAGCCTATAAATAGGATCGATCGAGTTCATTTGAATTCGTTCAATATCTAAAATTCTCTCTCAAATTTCTTATAGTAGAAATTATACCCGGGCATAATACCCCTATAAAACGAAGCTTTGCCTCGTTGTAAGTATTATAACCCTGCTGTTACCCTACACGATTGATCTAGGGCTCCGTAACGCATGTCAAGGCTCTGCCTGACTCAGTCGTTGGAGTTCTGTCTCGTGTTACACCTGATTGATCTAGCACTTCGTAATGCATGTCAAGGCTCTGCCTGACTCAGTCATTGGAGTTCTGTCTCGAGTTATACGGTTAATGTAATTTGGGTTATTTTACTAACACGTATGCATTGTTTAATTTTAATAGATAATAACCAGTAGATACACCAGGAAGCTTTAGTTTTACCTAAGTAAACAATGTGAGTACATTCTCTTTTTATCACATTTTTGTAAATTACTTTCCTGAGTCAAAATACTTTACCAAAACCTCAAAGGTTTTAAATTAAACTTAACAGTAATTGAGTATTTGTAATTCTACAATTTCTGCCAGTATGTTGGGGTTTTGTATACGAAATGTGAAAGACGTTACCATTGGACAATGAGATAGCCAATGAGTAATATGACCCACAAGTCAGGTGTTGATAGTACTGAATGGGTAATTGAGTAGATATAAACAAATGTAATTGCGGATGCCCTCAATACTGTAAAGTTCTAAAACCGTTTTTTGATTAAACTGGGATGGACTCACCAGTATTTCTTGCTCATAAAAAATTTAAAAACACATTTCAGGTAACAAAATGTGAAAGCCAATAGAAGCTAGCTGGAGAGCACTGAATGCTTGGAAAAGTGGCTATAAAAGTTACCTAAAGAAAAATGAGTTTTGTCTTTTGATAAATTAGGGTTTATCCCTATAAATGTATTGTCAAATAAAAACCTGGGTTTTATCCCATTTGTTTATTATACAAAGTTTGGTGTTTTAACTCTGATAAAACATTTCCTAACTACGGTCCCGATGAAAGTTTTCCGCTCCCAAATTAATAAACCCCGATACCATCTGACTGGCTCACGGCACCCGCTCCCGGGCAGGGATCGGGGGCTGCGACATTTAGGCTCGGTGTCGTTTAAACTCGGTTGATTTCGAAATTTTAGTGAACCGTTCTTGAGTAGTTACGAGTTGTTCAACTCATTTACATCCAGCCTGGAATTGAAAATGCATTCTCCCTTGGTTTTGCCCACGATTGGTCATGATTATACTTAAAAGGATAGACTCATTCTTCTATTATTAGAGTAGTGCATGTGCGATGTGGCGGGAAACACAACACTTAGATTGGTGATTTTAAGGTTGTGCACATGGCGATCCGATTCGGTTTTGATTCATAACCATTATAAAAATTTTTGGTTCGGTTCAGTTTTGAATCAGCCTATAAACCAAGAAAAAAAATTAAAATTAAACATGCCATATGGTCCATCATCGTAGCTAAACAAAGTTGCTAATGAATTTTTTGAGTTACTCTTCTCTATTGATAAGAGTTTTCTTTAGTAATGTTTCTTTAGGCAAACGATGTGGGACAAAATGTGTTTAAGAGAACTGTAATATATAGTTTAATTAGAAGGACGAAATGGTAATTTCACCCTTATAAACTGGCCTCGTAAACTCATCAGATAATTTCTCCAAACAATATGTGTACATTCGATACCAAACATCCCTGGAAGGTGTCATCTAGCTTCATGTGCGGCGTACATAGGTGTAATGTCGTTTCTAGTCGATCTTCATAGAAACTTTGTACCGTATAACTTAATAATCGCATTGCAAATATATTCAATAGATTCACTTGAAGTCCGAACAGATATAGCTAAGTACTCATCATATTCGTCGGAAACGTTACCGGTTGCAAGTTGACAAATTGCGGATGTGCATTTTTGTAGTGGCATAAAACTCTTTTTGCACCTACCGTCATAACCTTCTTGAAACCAATCAAACTGAGCTTCAATATCTCTCACAATCTTTAAAAATAACTTTTCGATGAATGGGATCTCTTTCTAAACGTCACATCATTGTAGTTTGGGTTTTCGACAAAATAATCATTCATTAGAACTTCAAGAGTCGTTTCTCGAAGACGTCTCGCAATTTTTTTCTTTGATCGTCTCGGATCTTCAAGTTCCTCAGCTTCGGCAGCCATTGCAAGAAATTCAAAAGTAGAATCGGACGAACTATATGAGTCAGGTAAACATGAAGTACTTGAAACCTCCATTTTTATTCTTTTAGAGTGTTACAAAGTAAGAAAATTTGTGTTTCAAGATTGGATCAATTAAAACTTAAAAGGAGGGGATACTTCTTTTCAAGTAATAAGCGTACTATTACCATTGCCAATTGAAAAATCTTCTCCACGACTACCGTGATGCCCATCACGGAAAACACCACCACTAGCGTGATGGAGATAGTTGCGGCGGTGTAACCACGACCATCACGCCCGAGTCCCCAAAAGATACTAATTACACATTCATTAGAAATTCATAACATACAAATTGAAACCAATCACTTACTAAGTCTAGAAAATGATAATAATGAAGTGATTTCAATATAATCGTCAGGTATTAGCTTCTTGTTGTCCCGTTTTTTTTATTTTATAAAGAAGTTTCGCGGTTTTAGAAGAAGAAAAAAAAACTTACCAAGTTTAGAAAATGATAATAATGAAGTGATTTCAATATTCGTGATGTAATATTATAATCGTCAGGTATTAGCTTCTTGCTGTCCCGTTTTTTTTATTTTATAAAGAAGTTTCGCGGTTCTAGAAGAAGAAAAAAAACTTACCAAGTTTAGAAAATGATAACGACCAAATCCACTTTGATTAAGAAAAGGAACTATAATTAATGAATTATATTTTTGAAATTTAGAAGTAAAATATTGAACTTAATCATGTGTGTTGGGTACAACTTTCGATGAGACAACTCATTTGTATTACTCTATGATGCTACCCTGTCGGTGTACATTAATGCCTTCGAAAGCATCACTTCATTTTTGGGATAAACCCTTATGCATTAAAAGTTATACGTTACGCATTATAATCTGTAATCACAGAGTTCTAACGTTGAGAGTAATGCGTAAAGTGTCGGTGGCTTTTTACAAGTCCCCTTCTGGGTTTAAGGACACAAATCCCACTTAATTAATGCATCTCAAATATATATATATATATATATAGGGGAAGGTTCAAATGAAAACCACTAGTTAACGCGAAAACTCGAAAACTAACTAAAAAAAGCCTAAAAAACACACAATTTTTTTTTTTTTTTTTTGCAAACCAAATTTCGCAGGTTTTTTTATATAAAAAAAAATTTCAAAAAAAAAAAAATTTTTTTTGTGTAGTGCACATGTGTAACATGTGTAGTATTACACATGTGCACTACACAAATTTTTTTTTTTTTTTGAAAAAAGTTTTTTTTTATATATAAAAACCAGCGATTTTTATTAAAAAAATTGAAAAAAAAAATTTGTGTGTTTTTTAGGCTTTTTTAGTTAGTTTTCGAGTTTTCGCGTTAAAAGTGGTTTTCATTTGAACCGTCCCATATATATATATATATATATAGAGGAAGGTTAACGTACATTACGGCTTAACGTACATCACGTACGACAGGTAATTACGCATGTTCATTTTAAAATCACGCACGTTATAACTCAAAAATCCAAAATCACGCATGTTGAAACACAATAATCACGCATATTGAAAACATTAATCACGCATGTTATAGAACAAATCACGCACGTTGTTGTACGTGAAGTACGTTAAGCCGTAATGTACGATATACTTTTTCTATATATATATATATATATATATATATATATATAGGGGACCGCTAAAATGAGAACCACCTCTAGTTGTAAAAACCATGAGAACTACACCGTACATGACGAGTTGGACCAATTTTTTTTTTCATATGGTAAGGTTCATTTGAGAAGAAAATTTTATTGAGAAGAAAAGGAATAAAAGGGTATAATTGTAAAACATTAAATAGTTTTTTTTTCTCATCTCATTTATTATTATGTTTGACTAATTAATTAGTCATTAAGACTATAATCCTCCACACTAAATATTTTTGCTTACACACATCAAAAGTTATCCTACACATTTCGAAATTTATCCTACACATATTGAAATTTATCATACACAACTCGTAATTTATCCTACACGCCTCGTATTTATCCTACACTTTAAATGAATTTTTATTTTTTGTGAAAAAAATATATCTTAAAAATAAGTTACAAAT
Source organism: Helianthus tuberosus (assembly GCA_030545235.1). Classification (NCBI taxonomy): domain Eukaryota; kingdom Viridiplantae; phylum Streptophyta; class Magnoliopsida; order Asterales; family Asteraceae; genus Helianthus; species Helianthus tuberosus. Next base: position 41,135,646 of record CM060369.1, on the reverse strand, counting down.
TTAATATAGTTAATTATTAAAGATGAAACTACCAATTAATGATGTATGTAAGTTTACTAACATACCCTTATAGTTACATTAAGTACAAATATTAAATGAAGTCTAATGAAGCATTCCTATTGGTTGAATTTTTTTTTTCTTCTTACAAAGAATTTCTTCTCATTTGAACCCTCCACTATATGTATATATAGGGGAAGGTTCAAATGAAAACCACTAGTTATTGTAAAAACTCGAAAACTAATTAAAAAAGCCAAAAAAAAAAAAACATACCAAAATTTATTTATTTTTTTGCATAATAATTTTCGCTACTTTTATTATATAAAAAAAATTTCCAAAAAAAAAAAAAAATTTTGTAGTGCACATGTGTAATACTACACATGTGTAGTACACAAACACATGTGTAATACAAATTTTGTTTTTTTTTTTTGAAAAAAAGTTTTTTTTTATATACAAAAACCTGCGATTTTTTATAAAAAAATTGAAAAAAAAAAAATTTGTGTGTTTTTAGGCTTTTTTTAGTTAGTTTTCGAGTTTTCACAATAAAAGTGGTTTTCATTTGAACCATCCCCTATATATATATATATATATATATATATATTTTAGTCTAAATAATAAGTTGTAAAAATAAATATTATATACGGCGTATATTTATACATACAGTTTGTATAGTGGTAATTCTAGTGATTTTCTATATAAAAAAATACCTTTTTGTTCTTTATTATTTTTCCATACGACAATGAAACCACGAATACCAACTCAAGGACGTAATTTATTTCTCCTTTTTAAAATTACATTGACACTATTTATTTATTTTAGGCTATATATTTTTTGCAACCTCCATACGAATATGATAGTGATTAGGTACCGACGAGAATTGTAAAATGGTTAAAATATTGATTTTAAATTTGTTGTTGCTTAGAAAACATTACTTCTTATATTACAAAATATTGACTAAACAAACACATTTATGTACGTTTCTTTAATCATTAATCATGTTTTGTAATTCTGTTAATCTACATAAAAACAAAAACTTGATTACATAACTATAGAAATAGATTATATGTAAGTGTTTTTGTAGGACTTATTCAAGAATTCGTTTAATTTTCTTTTTGTATTTATTGAGATAGAAGATGTTCTTGTTAGGCTAAAGCCAAAAGACAAATATATTCTTCTAAAGTTTTGGAAATCATATTATAATAGTCTAGGGTTTGAAAACGTTGTTGCTCTCTCTAGGTTATACTGGATCCGAGAGTTCTCTATATTATATAAATAGGTCGTAAGTGGTTGTGATGAAGGAAATATAAAATGTTACTGTGTATCAGTAAATTTATATAAAAAAACATTGTTTAGCATCTATAATTTTTTAATATTGTTGAAAGTGAAAGAGAGAGAAAAAGTAAAGATAAAAATACAAAATAGCGTTATTTAATTGAAAAAAAAAAAAAAACATTAATTTTTAGTATAATTATAAATATGGAGAATGAGAATCCATTGTGAATGCCTTTAGGATTATATACACATGTTTTAACTAGTGAAACATATGAAGTGAAGTGAAAAGCATGTTTTGTAAATATGAGTTCAACAAATAATTATTTGAGAGTGAATTGCAAGTTTTGTCCTTTATCTTTAGGTCATTTTGCAAGTTTTGTCCTTTATGTTTAAAGTTGACGAGTTTTGTCCTTTATGTTTGAAAATCAAGCACGTTTTGCCCTTTGGGGCAAAACGTGCCTGATTTTTAAGGACAAAACGTGCTTGATTCTTTAAACATAAAGGACAAAACGTGCTTGATTTTTAAACATAAAGGACAAAACATGCTTGATTTTTAAGGCCCAAAGGGTAAAACGTGCTTGATTTCAAACATAAAGGACAAAACTCGTCAACTTTAAACATAAAGGACAAAAATTGCAAAATGGCCTAAAGATAAAGGACAAAACTTGCAATTCACTCTATTATTTGACAACATAAGATTAATTATTATTACTCTACCATAATTAAAATAGAGTAATAGCATTACACTGCAACAAACTAATCTATCGTAATTTTTATTATTCTACTTTAGTTGTTGTAAGGTAATAATAATTTCTCCGGTTCATTTTTTTTGTAGAGTACTTATTTGTTGAATAGAGTAATCAGCATATTTACAAAAGTGCAACCACATTCTTTTCTTTTTGTTTTCTAGTGGGGTGAGCAGAAAATCGAAAATACCGAACCGCAACCGAAAAAACCTATTTTATCGAACTGAATAAAACCGAACCACACATAAAAGATAAAAAAGCGAACCAAAATTTACGGTTCGGTTTCTGTTTTGCATTTTATGAAAACCGAACCGAACTAAACCAAATAAATCATTTTTTTAATGTTTGTTATATATTGATTTAAGAATAATTAATTTTATTCTTAAATGTTAAGTTAAGTATTTATAAAAAAAAGCATTAAAATGTTTATTTATCTTTTAAATGATTTATCCATTGCCTACAAGAAATATCAAAATTTAACATAAAAGTTAAATGCTTTTTAAAATATTATATTATAAAAGAAAATGCCTTAATAAAAACTTTGAAGAAACATTAAAATATATTAGAAGTTGGGTTGATGTAAACAACATTAATGAAAAAGGTTAAGTATATTAACCTAAACTAGGTTTATCACCGTCGTCGCTTTGCGACGATCTTCTTTTGTTATTTAGTCTATGTTTACATGTGTTTTGAAATAAGTACGAGCGCGCTGTGCACGGAACCGCTAACAAGATTAAAAAGAAAATATAGAAAAAACACTAAAAAAGATAACCGATAGAAAATCAACCAAAAAAGTTGTATGGTAATAATATTGTTCGTATGAAACCCGTGGTTAGAGATGAGCAAATGGTACTGGGTACCGATACCGAATTTTCCGAACCGAAAGATCTTAATTACCAATTCGGTACTGACTGTTGGCGTTCCTGGTATCGGTTCGCTACCAGTTTTACCTTCATATACCGGTACCGTAACCGGTATTTTTGGTACCAGTACCGATTCGGTATCGGCTGGCACCCAACTCATCCCTAACCCTGAAACTAAAAAAATCATTAAAAGTCGAAGAAAATCAGCAAAAAAAAAGTTGTATGATACCGTTGTTGATCGTAAGGTACCCATGATCAGGGATGAGCAAATGGAACAGGGTAGCAGTACCGAATTTACCGAACTAACACTACAAGAAATTTGGTTCTTTACCAACACAAAGTATATGTGGGAAAAAGCATAGAATGCGTTGTTAGTTTTCTTTACCTACACATAAAAGAAGTGTAATGATGTGTAGGCTCATGACTGTGGATATAGGTCATTATCCACACATAAGTTCTATGTAGGCATATAGCAAGCTATACCTACACATATATGTGTGGCTAAAAGCCATTTATATGTGTGGTTAAAAGTACAACAATTTGTTTAGAAGACATCTGACGTGGCATATGACATGGCATCCGACATGGCAGTTGACGTGGCATGAATATATGTGTGGGTAAAAGTAATCTTATGTGTAGGTAAATGTTGAAGATGTGTAGGTATTGATCTTAATTTGTGTTGAAAAAAAACGTTGATGTGTTGGTAAATATATTTTAAAGTGTAGAGATTAACCACACTATATGTAGATAAAAATGTTCAATATTTACAAACAAATACCAAAGTATTATGGAAACATACATGAACAAATTAAGATTCTTAATTAAACTAATAAACATTAATCTTACAAACAACTAAATAAAAGTACTAGTTATAGAAATTTAAATACTAAAACAAACAAAACAAAACTAGAAGAGAGGTTAAAACATAATCAGGGTAAAACTTATGTCATTATACCATTAATATGCTAGTCCACCGGACGGGTACAGAACTAGAAAAGCAAGGTTGTTAGCAATTCCAACTAAATACTTGATTTTATCATCTAAAGGATGACTTCCGCCCTTTAATTGAATCTTCTTAACATCATATTGTCTTCCATCCAACTTATTCTTGCATAAAACGACATCTCGAAGTCCACCATGGCCTGCAAAAGGCATCAAAAGAACCAAGTATTCAACAAGTGAAGAAGGACTTACTGAAGCTTCATCAGAGAAACCCTAGCCGCCATCGCCGGAGGCGGCAGCTAGGGTTTTCTGTCATCGTCTTTCTCCTTGGTTCAACCATTGAAGGTGTTGACGTGGTCACTAATGACCACCATCATCACCACCGTATGCAAAGATTACCAGAGTTGTGTTCTCTCTTCCTACCTACGGCAAGAAAGATTGCGGGGGTGAGAAGAACAATAGATATTTTAGTTTGAAAATGCTGCAACCAGTTGATGAATCTATAATGTCTTTCCATCTGTCTCTCACCATATATGTACACTTTCAGATACGAACAATTGCCAAAATCTTTCACCAAAGGTTGTTTGCTGCCAAACTTCTTCGATGAGCTAGTAAACAGGTTTTGATGTGCAAAATCAGTCTAGAAAATGAAACAAACTACACACGATCTCAAACAAACAAAAAAAACATGACCTCATAAGCTAAATATGTATAATGTATGATAGGTTAGTCAATGAAACTCAAATACACATACCTCAGAGGATGGATGTTGAGCTGGAACCATCATCTGTTTCTAAAACCATAAAGCAGAATGCCTCCATCAAGAGATCTGACCCCTCAGGTTCTACATCATGTTGTAATGCGGATATAAGAAACAGAAACACGTAATATTCAGATAACCAAATAACATAAAAAGTAGGTGAAAATGATGTCGATAAATATAGATTAGAACTCAATATAAAGAATTAAGTAGGGGTGCAAACAAGCCAAGCTACTCGCGAGCTACTCAAGTTCGGCTCAAAAAAACTCAAAACGAGTCGCGCTTAAACAAGCTAAGTCCAAGCCCCGCTGACGAGCCTACTATTAATAGTAATTATTATATATAAAAATATAATAAAATGACTAAACTATATATACATATATTATGTTATATAAACATTTATAAGAATAATTATTATATTTAATAAGAATTATTTAATAAATAATAAACGAGACAAGCCCAAGCTTGAAAAACTACCTACAAGCCGGCCTCAAGCTTTATAAACAAAGCTTGAACCAAGCCAGTCTCGAGCTTGAGCTCTTATAAGTTAAACAAGTTCAAGCCCGATCCCACGAACTCGGGCTCGGCTCGTTTACCTTTTTCCTGTTTTTAAAATATTATTTCTAATTTAAGGATAATATTTACTAACACCTACCATATTAGAAGACGAGACCAAGGTTGTTAGAGCAACACCTAGGCTGCAGCCTGCAAAACCATAACAATTATGACGAATCATATATACCATAGTTTATCCACATATATAGAATGTCCTACAATACAAGACCATTGTTGAGTAGAACTAGATACATGACCGTCATCACCATACTTTACTGGTTTCGCAGCTGCTGCAATCCGCGATCGCCGGTTATTAGATATTCCGGTTATACTGGTCGGGTTATGAAAGGATTTTAGAAAAAAAGGGTCAATCACGTCAAATTTTAAAAAACATACCTTCAGCCAAACTATTCCCACTAAATCCAAAAACATGAAATATACTTTCAAGTGGTTCATTTACTACCCTGCACGTATAGAAACATAGTTTACACAAGAGTTGAGTTTTCTACTATATGTTTTACAATTTAGAGGGTATTGTTATTTGTTAGATATTTGAAAAAAAAAAATTCAAACACTTTCGTTAATAGCATTGTAATATTTAGGTAGAGGGTCGAAAGGAGTAGTAATTAATTGTAAAATGCTTATTAAGAACGTTGGGTATGGTGGGGCATAGGTTGGGGGCATGGTGCAACACGTGGAGTATGGGGCAACCAAGACAAAAAGCAAATTTCAAAGGGGTATGGTGGGGCGTGGCTGGGGTGGCGTGGAAAAAAAAAACCAATTTCAAAGGGCTAGTGCTCTTGGCCAATGAGGTTCCGCCATGTCATGTTCGTAGCCCCGCCCAATGCCCGGGCTGAAACCCCCGCCCAAGGGACCACGCCGAAACCCAAGCCCACCCGGGGTGGTGACGTGGGCGTTTGTACCCAACCCACGCCCCAACCCCCGCCCCATACCCCATAGTCTAAGAGTGTATTTTTTTTATTTACAAAACCTGCATTTTATATTTGTTCCACTAATCATTTGCTTAGTTGCATTGAAATATTGGAACTCATATTTTTTGTTGAATACACTAGCCAATTAATCTAGTGAAATTCTGAATGTTTTATTCATTAGTTGATTAATTCTTCCGCTGGCAATTCAATTAATAATCAAACTAACAACATTTTATTGATTTTAATCAATCCATCAAAAATTAGTAGTCCCAAGTTCACTCAACCAACCAAAAATTATGAATTACAGTAATAACCTAATAAACACATGCTAAGATCACTAAATGAAATCAGTTCAAAGAGCACACATTCAGATATCTCAAAACACTAAAAGTAAACACAACCCTTAACTATTAGAACCAAAGTGCATCTCAATAATCAATCAAATTAATAAATCAAATGCGGTAAGTATAATCTGAAAGTAATTAGATAACCACTCAACAGTATATAAAACAACAAAACATACCTACTGTACATTGATAAACTCATGTGTAAGTTGAGCACAAGCTTCAGAGACGAGCGCAACTTCACTATTTCCATAACAAGAAGATTAATGGAATCGCAATCGCATGTATCAACAAAAATGAAGCAAACAAAAACAATTTCAATATAGTAACATAATAGAATGGAATGGCATGCAATGGAATAGAAAAGTTAACCTAAGTTACTGTTCCGAACCTTTTCCCAACGTCTTGGGCTTTGACTTGAAGAGTCCCTTCACATCGCGGCACCACGGCACCAGCACGACAATTGGGTGGGTGGCCTTGCTCTCTTCTGGATATTGGATTTCAAGAAGCGAGGTCTTCGATTTCAATTTTGGGGAAGGTTTCAAAAGATAAAAGTAGCATTAGGGTTTATTTGGAAGTGAAATTTGGTGTTGGGAGGGAACAAAAGTTTAAGGCGGAGGGAAATTTTAATTTTTGAGTTTTTTACTAAAACTTTTGAACGGGGTAAGAGGGAAATTAAAAACCTTTGAAACTTTTTAATGGCTTTTAAAAATTAGATTAAACCATGCGTAGTGGTTTTATCAATAATGCCCCTACTATGGGGCGTTTTCTGCCATGTGACAGTCCAGTCAGAAGGAGTGACACTTGTTGTTGATGTCGGTCCATTTGCTAGAAATGGAATCTTTGTCACGATGCTCGCCTTTACCCCACGTGCTAAAAAAGAGTGCACGAACCCTATCCCAAAAAACGGGGCCCGTTTGAAAGTTTGCTACAAGTTGAAAAAATAAAAGTAAAATATAAGTTGTATGTTAAAAATAAAAGTAAAAAATAAGTAAAAAAATATAAAAGTTTCCAATTTCGGGGTCCTCCGAAACCTCGAGCCACGACCGAGCCAACGTGTATTCCTCCTCCTTCGTCTTGAAAGTTAAACGGGTGTAGTGGTTGGGTTGTGTTCGGGTTCATGGGTCTTGAGGGGACACCAAATGGGGGTCGAAATAGATGCATGTTTGTATAAAATATAGAAGAAGTATGAGAGAAAGTTTGAGAATGTTAAAGTTTTTTATAAAAAATAGAAAAAAGTGGGTAGTATATATATAGTGGGGTAAATATTGGAATTAAAAAAAAAATATTAAATATATGACCGTTTGGCAACGGTCATATCTAGCCCCAATGCACAATTCAGCGTTTTTCAAACAACGCCAACGATTTTTTTTCGAAAATAACGCCCGAACACGCCCACATGTAATGGGTGGGGGCGTTTTTCGACGTTTTTTTTGAATTTTTTTTTAAAAAACGCCCCACTACGGGGGGTCTTAGTGACATAAAAGATAAATACCACTATACATTTGTGTTAAACAAATATGACATACATAAAGTGCCATTAAAAACCAAATTTAGTGGCATAATAGCTAAATGTCACTAAAAGTGTGTGTCACTATATGGCATTTTTTTGTAGTGCATATTGTACATTTCTAAATATGTGTAGGTATTTTTTGCCACGTCATCTTAAAAAGGATTTAATTATTTATTTTAAACGTATTCAATATCTACACATATTGTACATTTTTAAATATGTGTAGATATTTGTTTTGTCACATCATCTAAAAATATATATTTAATTACTTTATAGGTATGTAATATCTACATATATTGTACATTTTTACTCATGTGTAGGTATTTAATTTGCCACGTCATTTTCAAAAATAAAAAAAGTATATATTAACTTAGTTTATCTACATATTTTTTTTAAATTCTTAAGTGTTGGTAAACATAATCATTTACCTACATATATTTAGTTTTTTTACATATGTGTATGTTAGACCCTAAATCGTACATGACAAAAATCGCAGCGGAAAACACGAACCATAAAATTTCTTTTATTATAATACCTCAACTTATTTAAACTTTAACTTTAACATAGCTCTTATTCATAAATCCGTCATCCTCTTATTTACTAATTAAAAACATAGCTTATGATTGATACATTTTACATTCAACGTCCCCGTACAATCTATCTTGTGACTCGATCTTCGATCTCTAATCCTTGTTATAATTGCCCGTTATCCACACAACCTGCATTCACCACATACATTCGAAACATTAGCACACGTTATATAAACAAGCTCATTCATGTACACTTCCCATTTCGTTCTTTAACAAACTTTAAGCATTTCATCTGCGTATCCATATCCTGATGAGGCTTCAATAATGTACCTGCATACTTTTCGTTCTCAAGGTACACCATTAAAAACGTTAACACTCAACGTGTTTAAATCATGCTTACATACGTACTTACATACAAACATACATTCACATCTACATACATACATATCTTTCCTACAACTTTACATACATGCATACACTCATACATGTCTTTACACATACATACATACACCATTACATACGTACATACCTTTCCTACAACTTTACATACATGCATACACTCATACATGTCTTTACACATACATACATACATACATACCTTTCCTACATCTTTACATACATGTATACACTCATACATATCTTTATACATACGTACATACACATCTACATACGTACATACCTTTCCTACATCTTTACATACATGCATACACTCGTACATACCTTTATACATACATACATACACATCTACATATGTACATACCTTTACGAACACGTACTAGATCACGCGTACCTCTTACATAATCATACATTATTTACAGGGGTCTTAGACTTAGCTTTATAGTGATCTAGGCTTGTTTGGAACACCCCGACGTTCACTTTAACATGGAACCAACGTTTGACAGGGAAGTATGGGCGTTTGGGTTTCTGCCCGGCGTTCCATACTCCCAAACCCGGCGTTCCATACTCCGGGTGCAGATACAACACGCCCACTAAAACTCGCATAACTTTTAACCCGATTGTCCGTTTAACCTCACGTTTCTTCCTACATGCTTGTAAATTCACATTCTATCATATGAACTTAAAATCCCACATATGGATTAAGGAAATTCTTAACTTACCTGCATTCGGCTTATTATTATCTTCTAATTATTTGACCCGTTCGTGCATTTATCAACATATTCTGTTTATTTGACCTCAATCTCATATGAACTTAATAATTTCATTGACGCCTATCATAAAAGATTAATTTCTCGGACGCCTAGCAACCTCTTAACCCATTTTCGCTCAAAAGCTTATTTTGACCCGTTATGGGTATTTGCGGATTAAATGGTCTATGACATACAAAACCCTATACTTCGCTTTCATACTTGACAAAGGCATTACTCTAATCGAATAGCTCATTTCCAAATGACTTTTAAGGTCGTTTGCCCGAAATACATATCAAGGGCGTTTTTGTCAACGTTACTCTATCCTTAAAAACAAAGGATTTCCTTGCATAAGTAACCAATCCTACTACTTAGCTACAATTCCTAATCACACATACCTTGCTCGGATCAAAGCTAAGATCCGTTTAATTCTTCATCGATATCATACAATTCATTCCTCCTTGACCTCAATTATCATATTTCATTAAATTGCATATAACTTTACATAAACAACTATGAAGTGATTACGGAATCACTTACCTCATGCATCTGTGTTCATATTCATTTCCTCGCCACTTCTTGATCCATTATCCTTCCGTGCTTGATTCCGTCTCGACATGATTCCTATACTTCCATGTCATCGAAATCACATTCTTATTAGCATATTCATTTGTACATGTTGACGATCATACCATTAGTCGTTTCTAACAAGCATAACCCATATAGTCATATCCATATTCGTTTGCCCCCATGTAGTTCATCATGTCATTACATATAACGTGTATTGAGGTAACATGTAACGTACGACTTCCTAATATCCTACCTTCACAACAAGAAGTTAAATTATGCTTCTTGTTCGTAGTTGACTTCCAGAAAGTCAACAATTCATCTTATTTAACTTTCGACTTATCATTTTATACCCGTATCATCATGATAGACTATACGGACGACACTATATACATTTTATCATACGATTGGTGTGCGTACCACCTTTTAAGCATAACACACAACTAATTCATGCACAATCTTCTAATTTCATACATAGTGCATCAAATCCTTCTACTAATCAACATGTGGTATTTAAAATCAAACATCAATAATATGAACATATTATCATTTTCATCATATCATCAAAACCCACTTCATGACTATTTTTTCTAATCACTTACAAGTGATCTAATCTTAAGTTCTTCATAGTTTCTTCATGCTTTTGATATATGTACTACCTTGTAAGCATAGTGTACAACTAGTTCATGCATATCATTCTAATCTCATACACAATTCATCAATTTCTTCCTTCTAGTCAACACAAATCATACATGCATAACCATCAAACCTACAATTATCACATTTCTTCCAATCCTTCTAACAAGAATCCATCATACATAACATGATACATAAATTTTTGAACAAGAATTAGACCTAGATGAGATATCCATGCTATCATCTTCACCCCAACAATTGGGTTTCACCTTTAAACATCAAATTAAGCTAAATCATGCATAATTCATGTTCTATATGGTGATTCTAACACCTATACATGAACAATTTCATACCAATTCACGGATTAAGACATAACCCACTTCATACAACTTCATAAATCTAAATTTTGAGACATACCTCATGATCCCCTTGAGTAGGTGATCCTTAATTCATGTTCGGTTGTGAATTTGAGCTTCATTTGACTCCTCAATTTGATGATTATGTTAGAACTAGGGTTTGGTTCATGGGGAGTTCCCCCTGATCGTTCTAGAACACACGAAATGTGTGTGTGTTTGTGTGGGTGTGTTTGTTACTTAAAACATAACTTTCCCCCTTGTTCATCTTTGGTCCCTCAAGTTTGTTCCCTTGTTTGCTTTGTTAAACATTTTATTACATTCCATCTTTTAATAGTTTTAACCATACATCTAAGTAGGTTAATTAGCCTAGTTGTTTATTTCTTGAGGTACCATATCACAGCATTTTAACGAATATAAATATTCGGGTTTTGGGGTGTTACAAGTCTACCCCCCTTAAATAAGGTTTCGTCCCCGAAACCTTTCTCATTTCCTCTACACACACACACATTTATGTTTGGCTTAACACCCTCATCACATTCATAAGTAATCATCCTAACTCATTTCATAATCATTCATGTAATTGGCTTCTTCTTCTTAACAAGGCTGTACTTTTCATGGTATACTTTCATATAACGTTCTTATTTCCTTTGACCCGTTAATAACAGGTTAATATACATACTTATTCAAACTTATAATAATGCTTGCCTTCATATGTTCATTTTATAACAGATTAAATACCTTCATCTCATCCTTTAAGGTTTCATTCTATAGACGTATTGCATAACATTTAACCCTTGTTTTGTTATCCCAACAAAACTACCTTTTCATAGTCACACCTACGTGCTTACCTTCATAGTTAACATCGTTCTACATTTCTTAATTACCATACATATCCCTTCGTTACTTACGCATTCGGATCCTTTCATTCCCATCATTCTTTTGTTCATTTGCTTTACATTTACTTATATGACTTGGTTGACGCACACATGGTCAAGCTATCGACTTCTTCTTATATAGACTAGTTCCGTCTTTTATATCTTAAATCTGTTTCGCGGATTCGAACACATCATTCATACCATTCGTACCTCCTATGTTTTTGAATCCATCTAACGGTTTCAAACATTTCATTTATACTTTAACTTCTTTCATGTTTCGAATCCGTCTCGCGGATCCTAGCATAGCATTTCATGTTTCGAATCCGTCGCGCGGATTCTAGCATAGCATTTCATGTTTCGAATCCGTCTCGCGGATTCTAGCATAGCATTTCATGTTTCGAATCCGTCTCGCGGATTCTAGCATAGCATTTCATGTTTCGAATCCGTCTCGCGGATTCTAACATAGCATTTCATATTTCGAATCCGTCTTGCGGATTCTAGCATAGCATTTCATGTTTCGAATCCGTCTTGCGGATTCTAGCATAGCATTTCATGTTTCGAATCCGTCTCGCGGATTCTAACATAGCATTTCATATTTCGAATCCGTCTCGCGGATTCTAGCATAGCATTTCATGTTTCGAATCCGTCTTGCGGATTCTAGCATAGCATTTCATGTTTCGAATCCGTCTCGCGGATTCTAGCATAGCATTTCATACTCTCATTATTGAGAGTCTTACATTTCTCTTCACCCTCACGTCCACCTACTACTTAATTCTAACGGACATACCTGTATCAATTATCATGGTCCCACGAACGTTATATGCTTCACGTGTACTGGCCAGGTACACAATCCACATACTAGTTTCGTGTCTTCGTGTAATTGTCACCTTATGTCTGAAGAAATAGGTTTCGGCACGTGTATCATTTTTCAAAACATGTTTACTATACCATCATGGTCCTTCATTTAGCATTTTTCTTCCCTTAATGCATTTTACCATTTCATATACCGACATATTGAATTTACGTACCTGGCTTCAACTTTATCTTATTTCATGCCTTGGTGTCGGTACTTGACCGCACTCGCGGATCATCCTCTTCAAACGCTTATACTTACCTTGCATAAACAAAACCGTCAGTTTCTTTATGCGTATACATAAGTACATACTTACATTCTCTTTTACCTTTGGATCTTGACCGAGTCTTGGATTGTACGGGTTTCTTATCACAAGAGCACACAGGTTTGAGCTCAAGCACTTACCTTCTTACACTTGATTCTCTCAAACCAGGGCTCTGATACCAACTTGTTAGACCCTAAATCGTACATGACAAAAATCGCAGCGGAAAACACGAACCATAAAATTTCTTTTATTATAATACCTCAACTTATTTAAACTTTAACTTTAACATAGCTCTTATTCATAAATCCGTCATCCTCTTATTTACTAATTAAAAACATAGCTTATGATTGATACATTTTACATTCAACGTCCCCGTACAATCTATCTTGTGACTCGATCTTCGATCTCTAATCCTTGTTATAATTGCCCGTTATGCACACAACCTGCATTCACCACATACATTCGAAACATTAGCACACGTTATATAAACAAGCTCATTCATGTACACTTCCCATTTCGTTCTTTAACAAACTTTAAGCATTTCATCTGCGTATCCATATCCTGATGAGGCTTCAATAATGTACCTGCATACTTTTCGTTCTCAAGGTACACCATTAAAAACGTTAACACTCAACGTGTTTAAATCATGCTTACATACGTACTTACATACAAACATACATTCACATCTACATACATACATATCTTTCCTACAACTTTACATACATGCATACACTCATACATGTCTTTACACATACATACATACACCATTACATACGTACATACCTTTCCTACAACTTTACATACATGCATACACTCATACATGTCTTTACACATACATACATACACAATTACATACATACATACCTTTCCTACATCTTTACATACATGTATACACTCATACATATCTTTATACATACGTACATACACATCTACATACGTACATACCTTTCCTACATCTTTACATACATGCATACACTCGTACATACCTTTATACATACATACATACATACATACACATCTACATACGTACATACCTTTACGAACACGTACTAGATCACGCGTACCTCTTACATAATCATACATTATTTACAGGGGTCTTAGACTTAGCTTTATAGTGATCTAGGCTTGTTTGGAACACCCCGACGTTCACTTTAACATGGAACCAACGTTTGACAGGGAAGTATGGGCGTTTGGGTTTCTGCCCGGCGTTCCATACTCCCAAACCCGGCGTTCCATACTCCGGGTGCAGATACAACACGCCCACTAAAACTCGCATAACTTTTAACCCGATTGTCCGTTTAACCTCACGTTTCTTCCTACATGCTTGTAAATTCACATTCTATCATATGAACTTAAAATCCCACATATGGATTAAGGAAATTCTTAACTTACCTGCATTCGGCTTATTATTATCTTCTAATTATTTGACCCGTTCGTGCATTTATCAACATATTCTGTTTATTTGACCTCAATCTCATATGAACTTAATAATTTCATTGACGCCTATCATAAAAGATTAATTTCTCGGACGCCTAGCAACCTCTTAACCCATTTTCGCTCAAAAGCTTATTTTGACCCGTTATGGGTATTTGCGGATTAAATGGTCTATGACATACAAAACCCTATACTTCGCTTTCATACTTGACAAAGGCATTACTCTAATCGAATAGCTCATTTCCAAATGACTTTTAAGGTCGTTTGCCCGAAATACATATCAAGGGCGTTTTTGTCAACGTTACTCTATCCTTAAAAACAAAGGATTTCCTTGCATAAGTAACCAATCCTACTACTTAGCTACAATTCCTAATCACACATACCTTGCTCGGATCAAAGCTAAGATCCGTTTAATTCTTCATCGATATCATACAATTCATTCCTCCTTGACCTCAATTATCATATTTCATTAAATTGCATATAACTTTACATAAACAACTATGAAGTGATTACGGAATCACTTACCTCATGCATCCGTGTTCATATTCATTTCCTCGCCACTTCTTGATCCATTATCCTTCCGTGCTTGATTCCGTCTCGACATGATTCCTATACTTCCATGTCATCGAAATCACATTCTTATTAGCATATTCATTTGTACATGTTGACGATCATACCATTAGTCGTTTCTAACAAGCATAACCCATATAGTCATATCCATATTCGTTTGCCCCCATGTAGTTCATCATGTCATTACATATAACGTGTATTGAGGTAACATGTAACGTACGACTTCCTAATATCCTACCTTCACAACAAGAAGTTAAATTATGCTTCTTGTTCGTAGTTGACTTCCAGAAAGTCAACAATTCATCTTATTTAACTTTCGACTTATCATTTTATACCCGTATCATCATGATAGACTATACGGACGACACTATATACATTTTATCATACGATTGGTGTGCGTACCACCTTTTAAGCATAACACACAACTAATTCATGCACAATCTTCTAATTTCATACATAGTGCATCAAATCCTTCTACTAATCAACATGTGGTATTTAAAATCAAACATCAATAATATGAACATATTATCATTTTCATCATATCATCAAAACCCACTTCATGACTATTTTTTCTAATCACTTACAAGTGATCTAATCTTAAGTTCTTCATAGTTTCTTCATGCTTTTGATATATGTACTACCTTGTAAGCATAGTGTACAACTAGTTCATGCATATCATTCTAATCTCATACACAATTCATCAATTTCTTCCTTCTAGTCAACACAAATCATACATGCATAACCATCAAACCTACAATTATCACATTTCTTCCAATCCTTCTAACAAGAATCCATCACACATAACATGATACATAAATTTTTGAACAAGAATTAGACCTAGATGAGATATCCATGCTATCATCTTCACCCCAACAATTGGGTTTCACCTTTAAACATCAAATTAAGCTAAATCATGCATAATTCATGTTCTATATGGTGATTCTAACACCTATACATGAACAATTTCATACCAATTCACGGATTAAGACATAACCCACTTCATACAACTTCATAAATCTAAATTTTGAGACATACCTCATGATCCCCTTGAGTAGGTGATCCTTAATTCATGTTCGGTTGTGAATTTGAGCTTCATTTGACTCCTCAATTTGATGATTATGTTAGAACTAGGGTTTGGTTCATGGGGAGTTCCCCCTGATCGTTCTAGAACACACGAAATGTGTGTGTGTTTGTGTGGGTGTGTTTGTTACTTAAAACATAACTTTCCCCCTTGTTCATCATTGGTCCCTCAAGTTTGTTCCCTTGTTTGCTTTGTTAAACATTTTATTACATTCCATCTTTTAATAGTTTTAACCATACATCTAAGTAGGTTAATTAGCCTAGTTGTTTATTTCTTGAGGTACCATATCACAGCATTTTAACGAATATAAATATTCGGGTTTTGGGGTGTTACAGTGTAGATAATTTAGCTACACATGACGAAAATTTGCTACATGTGTAGGCAAATTTTTTTTGGGGGGGGGGGGGGGTGGGAGGGGGGGGGGGGATTTTCCCACCAACACCAAGTGTGGCTAAAATGTATTACCAACACATATTAAGTGTTAATTATTATGAAAATATATCATCAACTATTACACACACATTTACATGTGTAGGTAAATTATGTGTGGGTAAACACCCCAATTTCTTGTAGTGTAAAAGATTTTCAATATCAATTTGATACCGACTTTAGGTGTTTTCTGTACCAGGTTGGTACCGGTTTTTACCTTCATGTGCCAATACCGAACAGGAACGTACCGGTATTTTCGATAACAGTACCGATTCGATACCGGTTGACACCAAGCTTATCCCAACCCGTGATTAAAAAAATCATTAGAGTTAAAAAAATATGACAATGTATTTTAACTTGTATTTTAACTTAAAAAGTAAAGAAAATAATAATTATTATTATATTAAAATAATAAAAGTATAAAAAACTATATATATTATTATAATATTAAAAGTATTATTCATTAGCTTGTATTATTAATAACTAGGATTTTCTCACCGCGCGTTGCAGCAGGGAATACACGTACGAACTAAACGAAAAGACCGGTATGAAGCTATAATATACAAATGTGTAAAACATCCAAGAGCAAAAAAAATGTAACAAATAGAAGAAAATACAGTGACGTGGTGTTGCGACCCTCGACATGCTGGATATTACCAACCTGCAACAACCACCACTCGTAGTTGTGATCGATAACGTATTTGGTTATTGTAAAAAAGAAATAATAATATTTTTTTTCGATGGGGACCGGGTCTGTCCATTAAAAAAAGCTTTATCGCGTATTTAGTTTTTATAAAAGAAAATAATTAACAAAATTTATAGAAGAACAATAAAACTATTGGATTAAATACATATATTATTTATAATGTAAGTGATTAAAATGAAATTTTAAAAGTAAAAAAACTATGTAGCCGATCAACATAAATAATAGTGCAAATGAAATTATCATGATGTAATTTAATATATATATATATATATATATATATATATATATAATTTCTACCCTTACTATGAAATAATAGTGAAAAAATATAAAAGATTTGGGATAAATATGTAAAAACAAAAAAGTTACATCGTATATATATAATAATTTCTACCCTTATTACTAACTAATAGTGAAAGATATAAAAAAATTGTGGTAAATATGTAAACACAAAAAAGTTACATGTATATATATAATAATTTCTACCCTTAATACTAAACAATAGTACAAATATAAAAGTTTTGTGGTAAATATGTAAAAACAAAATACTTTCATGTAGCTATCATCATGATATTATATATATATATATTGTATTATTAATAATAGTATAAAGTATAATAGTATAATATAATATAATGTAACCTCTTTAATTTTTATTTTTGAATCTTACTTTATTTTGTTTCAAAAACCGATGAATCGAACCGTTGTTAAAATCGAAAAAACAAACCAAAAACCATACATTTTGGTTCCGATTTTGGCTTTGCCATAAAACCGAACCGAACTATACAAACTTCGTGTCGCAACCCCCGACCCCTGCTCGGGAGGCAGGCGACCGTGAGCACTCAGAGTTGGTGGTATCGGTGTTTATTTAATTTGGCAGCGGAAATTTTCATCAGGACCGTAGTAAGAAAATATTTTATCAGAGTAAAACACCTCATTTTTATAAATATTAAACATATGGGTAAAACCCGAGTTTCTATTCATGATATGTTTATAGGGATAAACCCTATTTTATTCAAATAAAACGTCTCTCTTGTTTAGGTAACTTTTATAGCCACTTTTTCAAGCCTTCAGTGCTCTCGAGCTGGCTTCTATTTGGCTTTCACATTTTGTTACCTGAAACGCGTTTTAAAAACATTTGTCAGTGGGAAATACTGATGAGTGCATCCTAATTTAATCAAAACACTTTTATCACTTTACAGTATTGAGGGCATCCGCAATTACATTTGTTTACATCTATCAAATTACCATCCACGGTACTGTCAATCCTGACTTGTGGTCATGTTACTATTCTCAGTATTAGTAACAAGTAAGTAATGTATACAAAACCCCAACATACCGACAGTAATTGTAGAATTACAAATACTTAATCACTATTTAAATTATACTTTAAAATAATTGAGGTTTGTATAAAAAGATTTACAAAAATGAATGTACTCACATTGCAGTTTTAGATATCATTACTGCTGGTGACTTCCTGGTTATAATCTATTAAATTAAACAATGCACACGTGTTAGTAAAATAACTCAATTTACATTAGCTATACCCTTCTCCCGAGACAGAACTCCAACGACTGAGTCAGGCAGAGCCTTGACATGCGTTACGGAGCACTAGATCAATCGGGTAGAGTAACTAATACGTAACCGGGGGTTATAATACTTACAACGAGGCAGAGCTTCGCTTTTTAGTGGGTATTATTCCCGGAAATTACTTTAGCTATTCAGAGAATTAGAGAGAGATTTCTGTTTTGAACGATTTCTCAACTGAACGTCGATTCTCTATTTATAGGGCTGGAACAGTGGGTTCTCGCGCCCCGCGAGAGAAACAAGGCGGCCCTTCGCGGCCCGCGAGCCGTCTAGACTAGGTCCTAGCTTGGCTGAGTCGACCACTAGCCTCGACATGGAACGCGACACACGGCAGCACCGGGTTGCGCCTGGTGGCCAGCTGTCGCGGCCCGCGACCAATGTAGTCAAGGGTGTCGCGCCCCGCGAGCGGCTCCCTGACTTTTTCGCATACGGGGTATATTTTAAGACTTATAGGAATACTTTAAGGGTTCTGGAATATATTTAGGAGGGTTGTTATATCCTCCCCACCTTGTTTTAGAACTCGTCCTCGAGGTCTACTGGAACATGTGTGGATATTTCCTCTGCATCTCGGCTTCAAGCTCCCATGTATATTCTGGTCCTCTCTTGGAATCCCATTTCACTTTGACAAGAACTAATCTCTTGTGTTTGAGATTCTTGATCTTCCTATCTTCGATCTGTATTGTTTTCTCTATAAACTTAAGTTTCTCATTTACCTCTATATCCTTAAGAGGTACCACTAATGTTTCATCTGCTAAACACTTCTTGAGATTACATACATGAAACACATCATGTATTCTTGCCATTTCCTCTGGCAGTTGTAGCTGGCAAGCTACTGGTCCTATTCTTTTAATAATCTCAAAAGGTCCAACATACCTGGGCCTTAGCTTTCCCCTCTTGATGAATCTGTCCACTCCTTTCCATGGAGAAACTTTTAATAACACTTTATCTCCTACTTGGAATTCCAACGGTTTCGCCTGTTATCAGCATAACTCTTTTGACGATCACGTGCTGCTTTTAGTCTATCCTTGACTTGAATGATCTTGTCCGTTGTTTCCTGTACTATCTCTGGTCCAGACAGTTGCTTTTCTCCAATTTATGCCCAACAGACTGGAGTCCGGCACTTTCGTCCATAAAGTGCTTCGAATGGTGCCGCATTGATACTGGTATGATACCTGTTATTGTAGGAAAATTCTATTAATGGTAAATGATCGTCCCAATCTCCTCCGAAATCAATTACAAAAGCTCTAAGCATATCCTCCATTATTTGGATTGTCCTTTCGCTTTATCCATCCGTTTGAGGATGATAAGCTGTGCTTAGATTTAACTTGGTTCCCATTGCTTTTTGGAAACTATTCAAAAAATGAGAAGTAAAACGGCTATCTCTATCAGAAACAATAGACAAAGGAATTCCGTGTAATGAAACTATTTCATTTACACATAACTTAGCTGACTGTTCCATAATGAAAGTTTCCTTCATCGGTAAGAAATGAGCGAACTTGGTTAATCTGTCTACAATCACCCAGATTGCATCAATACCTTTTCGTGTCTTGGGTAATTTGGTAACAAAGCCCATTGTTGTCAATTCCCATTTCCATATTGGCATTTCTAGTTGCTGCAATAAACCTGAGGGTTTCTGATGTTCAGCTTTAACCTGTGAACAGGTTAGACACTTAGCAACATAGGCTGCTATATCCTTTTTCATTCCTATCCACCATAAATTCTTTCTTAAGTCTTGATACATTTTATCACTTCCAGTATGTATCGCATACTTAGACTTATAAGCTTCCTCTAATATTCGGTGGCGTAGGTTTCGTTGTTTGGGTATCCAAATTCTTTTCTTATGGAATCTCCAAATTCCATATATTCCTTGTTCTAATTCCTTAATCATTCCTTTTAATTTCTCAGTATCGTCCTTGATAACTAATTCTTGTATTTTTCTAATCTGTTAATTTAAATCTACCTGCAGATTTAATTTGAGAGAACGTACTTGTCTTGGCTGTTCATGATACTTTCGACTTAAAGCATCAGCTACTACATTAACCTTTCCTGTATGATACTGGATACTACAATCATAATCACTAAGAATTTCCATCCAGCATCTCTGTCTCATGTTTAACTCTTTTTGCCCTAAAATGCACCTTAAAATCTTATGATCTGTGAAGACTACGAATTTATTTCCATATAAATAGTGTGTCTAAATCTTAAGGGCAAAAATTATAGCTCCTAATTCCAGATCATGGGTCGTATAATTCTCTTCATGATTCTTAAGTTGTCTAGAGGCATAAGATATAACCTTTTGACGGTGCATAAACAAACATCCATAACCTAACTTAGAAGCATCACAATAGACTACTAAGTCTGTAGTTCCTTCTGGTAATGTTAGTATGGGTGCTTTGGTTAACCTTTGCTTAAGGATTTTAAAGGCTTCTTCCTGTTTTGATCCCCATTCAAACTTAACTGATTTATAGGTCAATTTTGTTAAAGGAATGACTATTCTAGAAAAATCTTGGATAAACCGTCTATGATAACCTGCCAATCCAAGAAAACTTCTTACCTCCGTTGGTGATTCAGGGACTTTCCATTTAGTAATTGCCTCGATCTTTGTGGGATCCACATGAATTCCTTCATGATTGACTAGATGTCCAAGGAATTGCACTTCTTGTAACCAAAATTCACATTTTGAGAATTTAGCATAAAACTTTTCCTTTCTCAATAATGTAAGGAGTGCATGCAGGTGCGCAGCATGTTCCTCTTTACTCTTAGAGTAAAGAAGAATATCATCTATAAAGACAATTATGAATTTATCCAGATATGGTTTACATATTCTGTTCATCATGTCCATAAATGCAGCGGGGGCATTGGTTAAACCAAATGGCATGATTGTAAATTCATAATGATCATACCTTGTTCTGAAAGCAGTCTTAGGAATGTCCTCTTCCTGTACTTTAAGTTGATGATATCCTGAGCGTAAATCGATCTTAGAAAAGAATCGAGCTCCTTGTAGTTGATCGAACAGGTCATCAATTCTCGGTAATGGATACCGATTTTTAATCGTAACCTTGTTCAATTCACGGTAATCAATGCACATACGCATCGATCCGTCATTCTTCTTGACAAACAAGATTGGTGTTAATGATTATGGAAATCATACACACTAGTGACCCTTTTCTTGCATAACTGGTTGTTTTCATCACAGAGATGAATTTTGTAGATCTAGTTGGCTTATCTCTTTTAATTGTGATCCTTTCACCCTTTGGTGAACTTACTTGTATGGACTTTTGATCACACAGAATACTGGCATGATTGGCTACTAACCAATCAATTCCTAACACTATATCAAATCCAGCCAGATTCATTGGATAAAGGTTAGCAGTAAAATTATGGTTTAAAATTTCTATTTTTGCTCCCTGCAAGATTTCAGAAATCTTAATGGATTCTCCATTTGCCGTCTCTACTAGACATTCTTGTTGGAGTTTAGTTAATGGTTGATTGAGAAGTTTGCAAAATGAAGTATTAATAAAACTTTGGTTCGCACCAGAGTCAAATAATTCTTTAGCAAAAATATCATTAACTAAAAACGTACCGGAAATCACGTCCGGAATCATTTTGGCTTCTTTTGCAGTTAGAATATAAGCTCTAGCATTCTTAGTAGTCTTGTTGTTCATGGCTGGAGCTAGTTTCGGACAGTTCGGTTTGATATGCCCCTTTTCCCCACAATTGAAGCATATTCCATTGCTGGGTTTCTTCCTACAGTCTTCTTCCTTGTGTCCTGGTATGTTGCAGAAGTTGCAGTATATCAAACACTTTCCTGAATGCTTCTTCTTACAGGACTTACAGTAAGGTGCAGAAGTAGAACCTATGGTTTTCCCACGGTTGGAATTACCGTAGCGAAATTCCTGGGTAAGCCTTTGAGCTAGGTTCGTTCTCTAGTTTTCTTCTTGTGTACGTACTAGTTCATCAGTCAATGTATTTGCTAGTTCTACAGCTTCTTCTATGGTTTGTGGTCTAGCTGCCTTGACTACATGTGTAATCTCACTGATTAATCCCCAAATGTAACGGGATATTAATACTGGTTCTGGTGAAGCTAGGGTTGGTACTATTCTAGCATATTCGAAGAATACGGTAGTGTAACCCTTACAGTCTACTCCAATCATTCTAAGGTTTAAGAACTTATTAGCTATTTGTTCCTTTTCATTTGGAGGACATAATTTTCTTTCAGTCATGTTCTTAAACTCAGTCCATTCTATATTATAGACTCTGTCACTTCCCTTAGACTGGAGAATAGTATTCCACCATTCTAAGGCTGCATTCTTAAAAAGATTGGAAGCAAACATGATTTTATCTTCCTCTACAAATTTGCTTATTTTTAAGACTACTTCTGTCTTTTCTATCCAGTGTAGAACTACAATGGCTCCTTCATTGCCTGAGAATTCTATTGGTTTGCAAGACTAGAATTCTTTATAAGAACAACCATAAGCATTGTTCTTCTTCTTTTTGGAATTGGTAATTGGAGTAGCGGTCCATTATTCACGCTGTGACTTGGTTCACTAGGTGTTCGTTTACTTCAAGTTTTATTATTTTCTGCTTCTTTATCAGTCTTAATAATATATGGAATATCATCTCTAATTTCCTGTGCTACTATCTGTTAGATGACACTGTTATTTATTTGGTTATCATTATTCCGGTTTTCTTGATTTTCTTCGTTGTCCATCTTGATTTACAAACAATTATCAGGTATTAATATCACAGAATAAAATTTAATGCAAACAACCAAACAAACAGATTGATCAAAATCGTCGAGCATTGCGACATTTACTCTGTTTCATATATATATATATATATATATATATATATATATATATATATATACAATCTAAGACTGAAATGTAATCACACTATTAGTTATGCGTCAATAGGTATTAGGCTATCTATTTTATATTTTTTAACTACATATATATATATATTATTACTATGGGTTAAACTGCATCTCCTGCTCGTCGTATTTCCATACGAGCTTCTCTCCTATCTCTCTCATCCTTTCTCCTCATTCTATCAACTCCTCACCGTACATACGGAGTTCCTGAACGTTCTCATCACTCCTGGGTGGTCATGGTGCGGGTACTGGGTCTGGGTACATAGGTAAAGGTTCTCCATATGGGTACAGGTTTTCTAGTATTTCCCGAACATACTGATCGACATCCCAATATGGATCTAGAGGGTCAAGGTTGGTATATGGTTCTAATGGGTTTGGTATGAGCTCCTCCTGTGGGTAGATTTCTTGATAATACCTATGTTCATCCTCCCATGGGTCATAAACTAGAGGATTAGGTGCTGGAATTCTAGGTATCTCATCAGGGTTAAAAGTTGGTATAGGAAGTTCAGTTCCTGGGTTTGGTTCTATCTCCATAGGTTGAGTTGGGAACAGTGGCAATGGTTGTGGTGCAATGATTTGGTCTAAGTTAGGGTCTACTGTAGTGGTAGCTAGTATGTGGAAGTTGGCCAAACGTTTATTAACTAAGTCTTGTGTTTGGCCATTGTAACACCTCGTAAAATCACGACCAATATAATGAAGACACGTATCATGAGCTTTAAATGTGTAATGGATTGAATATGAGGGACTAAAGCGGACAAACAAAGAAAGTATGTGTGTAAAATGATTCAAAGTGTCAACATTGGATAATTATACCTTTCAACAACCGTACACGATGTTTATACCCTTAAACGAATGAATTATGAATCATATGAAGCCGTTTGTGGAAGAAGGTGAAAGTTTACAAACCGCAAGGGTTAAATATGTCAACATGATTAATTTATACCTCTGAGTGACCTTTTAGCAAACCCAAAGCTTTGTAATGATTAATTATGCTCACTAGAATAAGTGAAAAAAATTTCACAAGGTTTCGATATCGTATGAGAAAGATACGCTAACATTCGTAAGTAAGGGGTTAAAAGCGTCAACGTTGAAATTTAGGACTTTTCGGGTGATCGTAAAACTAACCGGGGACTTAACAAAGTTGGTTTATGACTTAGAATCCTTAAAAGCCAAGTTTGGGGGGTCAAAAGTGCAATAAAACAAGTTAAAATCAAGTTTAGGAGGACCAGGGACCAAATATGCAATTGCTGAAACTTTGTAACCGGAACCCAGCATCCATACCGGCCGCGTAAGACCTCCCAGGTCTCTTACACGGGCCTCCTAAAACCTGCCAGCGTCCAAAAACATGGCAGTTGCCTGTTACAGCAGGTTAAACCGACTTATATGCATGGTATTCGATCTCAGGGGCTGCACCAGTGGTATTTCATGCATAGGGGGCACTTGGACTCATCTGGGATCAATCCTAGACTTGTGTGGAGCAATCTTGTGAGGTTTTAAATGCTATATAAAGAGTTCCAAGTTGCAACATTTTTTGCATTCATTTGAAAATCATTCTAACTGAATTTCTGGAGCCTCCTGGAGCTCAAGATCATTCCCTAAGGATCATTAGTCGTGCTAAGTACTTCAGTAAGCTTCCTTAACCTCTCTAATTCGTGTTTTATTAGTCTAATGGCCTAAAGTCAAAACAATCGTAATTAAGGTTTGACTTAGTGATTAATCACTATTCACTAATGGTCCAGTAATTTCTCGAATTGAAAGTGACTATGAGTTGGTAATTATGTGGGTAATAAACCCTAAAAAGGGCACCCTCTAATTTCCACTCTAACTAGGTCAATTGTCGGGTCAAACTTAATTGTAAAAAGTCAACAGAAAGCTATTTTTCAAATAAACACATAATTAACAATGTAGAAGCCATGAAACCTGTTTTATCACTCATATAACTTGGTAATTAATGTAAGAACATGTCTAAGCATGTTCAACCCGACAATTTTGAACTTAGGTCGGTTCGGAACCGAAAGTCGCAAAAGTAGACTTTTGCTTTGACTTTCAGTTCTGACCCGATTTAGATTGTTTTAGAAATGCCGTAAGCTTCCATTAGGTCCATGATCCATATTAGTATAACTCTCTGAGATTATACAACTTGGATCCTAAACTATCCGATTCATTTGAATGTTTCCGTTATATGCCTAAATGACCAAAATACCCCTACGGGGCTTAATTTGAGTTTACCCTACTGATATAACTTATTAAATTAAATATTTTTACTGATTATATTAGACCTGAACCTCAAATTAATAATTAACCTATTTTATAAGTTTTAAAATGACCAAAATACCCCTACGGGGCTTAATTTGAGTTTAAATTCGTTTTGGGCATAATGGAAGGTATCCTACTGATATCACAACATATTTAAGGCATATTAACTTAGGAAACTTGTTCATGACTCATTTGGTTAACCGTTATGCATTTATCGCGTTCGGTACGGTTTATGTAACTAGTTTGCATAAATTAACCGAAACGGGTCAAAACTTATCATTTTAACTTCAAAATCCAGAATGTGTTTAGTTTACCCATATTATACAAGTCTTCATACTTGTCGGGTCTAAACCACACTCTAATCCGGTCTTCGCTTAATCTTGCGTTTGAACCGTATACCTTTCTTTAAAGCTAACCGGTCTAAAGTAAGACCCGTTAGGAATCTAATAGGTTAATTAAAACCTTCGTTCCAGATTTAGGAGACCAGTAAAAGATACGTGCACTTGCTGATTTATACGGCTGGGATAAATTTATATAATTTGCTCAGGTAAATACCTTTAACTTATTTTCCCTTATACGGACTTGGGGTACGGTATATAATATACCGCTTGGTCGGGCATTGAATTGTTAATCATATGAAGGTTAATTTATTGAGATGACCCGTTTAATCTGTTTTATTTGCTTAAAGCCTTTGGGGGGTTAATGACCATGTCCCGGATATCCTTGGCATCATTCATTGAAATGGCCACGACCTAAGCACGGGGTGTAGGCATACACCTGCCAGTACGTATATAAAAAGATATAACCGCCGTTCGAGAATAACTCGCCGCGGGATTATATTATGTGGTGTGTCAATTAATCTTTAACCCGGTGTTCAGCCCGGGCTACTGAATGTATAACGAACATGTAATTCTTTAACAAGTTTATTTTTAAATAATTATCCCAAGTTATAAAAGATATTTTGTGCCTTGTGCATTTAAACTAATTTTCTTAAACATTTTCAAAATGACTCGGTTAATTGTATTTTCCAGTGTAAACTGACGTATTTTCCAAAAAGACTAAGTGCAGGTACTACGCGAAATAGGCTGGCTACTCCTAGCACCAATAAAGAGTCTTGTAAGCTTAGATGTTTATAAATCTGCTGAACAATGTTTCTTTTAACTTTGATCCACCTGTGGATCCCTTACAACCGTTTTTGTAATAAATGATATTACTTTCATTCGGTTTGTAATGATTTTATCTTTCAACTTTCGCTGTGTATATAAACTGTGATAAATTGTCTATGATGATATCAACTACGTCACGATACTCCCCACCGGGCCCACCGGTAATACGTGGGAATATCGGGGTGTGACAGGTTGGTATCAGAGCCAACATTGAGTGAATTAAACACTAGCCTTTTGTGTTTAATCTCAATTACACAGTTTGTACATTCCTCGACTTTCGAGTCTAGACAAAGAACTAAGGACTAATTCTGACTTATTTTGTTTTGTCCTTTATTGTTTTCTTTTGTTGTTTCTTTTGTTTGTTTTGACAGGACCAACAAAAAAAATGCCGCTAAGATTCCGAGGAAGAGGCAAGGGGGCATTCATTGCCCCCAACGATCACGAGGCCGGGCCTTCACACCGGCGAACTCCATCAGCCACTTTAAGCAAAAGTCCTCAAGATGTTTGGAGGACCTATTTAGAACCCGCTAGGCGTTCAGTCTCGCTGAGCTCCTCACCTTCCTACCTCAAATCTTTCGGGCCTCAATCGGAGAACGAGCCCCACAACCCACATCACTCTTTCATACCCCTTCAACGCCCCAACTCACAACAATCCTTCAACGACCCAACACCCTGCTTCAAAAGCTGGTTCAACTCGGCAAACCAAATTGATGAGCCAATGGGTTATAACCCGTTGGGACCGGAGGACCACTTCTCCATGGACATGGAAGAGGATCCGGAACCTGCCCAACCGCCAACCGAAACACCTACTCACCCCATCAATATTTCGGATGGGTTATCCTTTCATGGATCACCGTATCGTGGTCCCGACAGCTACGAGGCGAGGTTTGCCCAATACGACTGGGTGTTCACTCCCTCCTACAACCAACAACAACAGCAGCAGGATCCCTCGGAGGATTCGCATTTTGTGGCGGTCACGCCACCGCCACCACCACCGCTTGACCAGCAGCTGCCTCCGGAGCCACCGAGGCGTAGAAGAACAGGTGCACGGATGTCCGTGCGAGGAGGGGACTTCCACTTCAGTACCCCTCAACATTCAAGTGGCAGTCACTACCCGCCACTACATGAAGACCCACAGATGGGTGGGCCTTCAAACCCCGTTTCCGAGGTGGACTCTGCGCCAGTCGCACCACCACCAGTGGGTTTTGATAACCCAATTCCTACCTACGCCGGTACTGCGGCATACAACCCCTTTAAGCAGCCTGCCTACCCGGGGTATAACTACTACAATGCTCCCAATTTTGACCCATACCTTGTAGCAGCCAACTACAATGCCCATCATCCTGAAGGGCCTTACGCATCCTCCTACCAAACCGGGTACCCACCTTATGGGTATCAACACCCACCACCTCCTCAACCTCCGCATCAGCAGCCGCCACAGCCGCCATTGATTCAGCCCCAGCAGCAACAGGAGATTCTACAGAGGTTGAGCCAGGTGGAACGGGAGGTTCAAGAGGAACGTAGGAACCACCGGGGATTTCTCAAAGGTCTGGCGAATCTAATCAAGGGAAAGAAGAAAAGGGATTTTTGAAGATTCCTTATTTATTTATTTGTATTGTAATTTCCTTATATTTCAATCAAGTCCCTGCGTGGACATTTATTTATTTATGTATTCAGTCCCTGCGAGGACTTGTATTTTCAGTTTATCCCCTGCGTGGGCAAGTTATTTCTGTTAAAGTCCCGTTTTGGGCAAATATGTACCCTTTTTAATCTTAGTGGAATATTTGAATTTAAAATTTCATTTTATCATTATATGCATGAATATAATATATGAAATAAATTAAAAATATTATTCCTTTTAAAATAATCTGCCTTTAATTATTAAATAAGAATCTTAAAAGGTATAACCAAGCCTGCATGTCATTATAGACCTGGCCATAATGGTAAAGCCTGTTTAAAAAGATTCAAATCCTTGTTAACATCTGAAAACATGTTAACACTCCTGGCAGATGTGATTCGTTAAATCACACATGTCATCCTCATATTGGATTCTTCCAATTCCTTCTTTGTTATTTAAACATCCATTTGTGATGTAGGGCCTACGAGCCATAATCATTGTCATATAAGATAAAAGACAGTTGTAGTCTACGACTCCCTGTCAATAAAAGGTAATGAACTACGTTCAAACCTTAATGCCTCGATTATCTGAAGTCATGGCTTATAATTTAAATGGTCCTTGCGACTAGGCCTTATTTGCCATTAATAATACCCTTAATACTTTATAATTAGGATAAATTATGAAGAAAATCCTAAATGAATACGTTTAATAAATTAACCAAATATGGTTTATAATTACCATGGTTAATAAATTGCCATAAAAGACAATTCCATATTAAACTCCTGAATAAATCCTTGTTAATATGTTATGTAGCAAACAAGCTACATGGTCGGGTCTGATGAAGTCAACAGTCACCTGAGAGAGAATCATGATACCACCAGAATCAACATAGCTGGTGCAGAGCTGCAGGCATTAATAGACAATGCCGTTACTCGAGCCGTAGACAGACGAGATAATGAATCAAGTGGTACCCGCAGCAGGACCCTATCTGCACAACGCGTAAAATCACACCCTAAGGCTCACTCTAAGGCTCATAGTAAGCCACCTTCTAAACCTCATGGGTCAAAGAAGGATGATGCTCAACACTCCTCAAATCAACATGGTGTTCCGTCTAAGAAGATCGTAGTCGACTAAGAGCCGCGTATTGGGGGTTGTTCCTATAAGTATTTCATCTCCTGCAAGCCCAGGAATTTCACTGGGTAAAAAAGAGCCATTGATTGCATGACATGGCTAGACGAGATGGATACCGTGGTTGATATCAGTGGTTGCGCTGATAAGGATATAGTAAAGTTTGTGTCGCAATCGTTTAAAGGAGAAGCTCTAGTGTGGTGGAGGTCATTGATCCAAGCTACTGGGAAGATCCCGTTGTACAACATGACTTGGGATCAGCTTGTTACATTGATCAAAGATGCTTTCTGTCCTCAACATGATGTTGAGAAGATCGAGACTGACTTCCTGACATTAGTTATGAAAAAATTGGATTGTCAGGCATATCTTACGAGTTTTAATACCATGTCTCGATTGGTTCCTTACTTGGTGACACCGGAACCCAAACAAATAACCCGTTTCATTGGGGGTTTAGCCCCAGAGATCAAAGCTAGCGTGAAAGCCTCTCGACCTACTACCTTCAGGTCTGTAGCTGATATGTCATTATCTCTTACCCTTGATGAGGTCAGACAGAGATCGCTTAGGCATTCTGATGCTGGGAAGAGAAAACATGAGGATGATAACTCACACCGTTCAGACAAGAGGCACAAGGGGAACTCTGACCACAAGAAGAGTTCAGGGTTCAAGAAGGATGACCAACAGTCGGGCGAAAAGCCCAAATGCAAGATTTGCAAGAAACGCCATCTTGGGAAGTGCAGATATGAATCAAAGTCCCCGTCACAGCCAAGAGCTTGTGGGCTTTGCAAGTCAAGTGAGCGTGAGACATTAGACTGCAAGAAGATGAAGGATGCTACTTGCTACAATTGTAATGAGAAAGGGCACATCAAGTCCAACTGCCCAAAATATGCTAAGAAAGCTGAGGAAGGAAAGAAGACCAATGCTAGGGTCTTTCAAATGAATTCACAGGAAGCAGTTCAAGATGACAACGTGATAACAGGTACCTTCCTTATAAATGATGTTTACGCGAGGGTATTGTTTGATTCGGGAGCAGATAAGTCATTTGTAGATAATAAGTTTTGCAAGTTATTAAATCTGCCTGTTAAAACCCTGAGCATAAAGTATGAAGTAGAATTGGCCGATGGTACCATAGAAACCGCCTCAACCGTGTTAGATGGATGTTTTATATCCATTAGGAACCACTCCTTTCCGTTGTCCTTGCTTCCTTTGAAATTAGCTGGTTTCAACATAGTAATAGGCATGGATTGGTTATCTCATAACCAAGCCCAGATCATTTGTGATAAAAAGCAAGTGGTTATCAAGACTCCGTATGGTGAGCCACTTACCATACAGGGAGATACTCAGTACGGGTTACCTAAGCAAGTGTCTATGCGTAAGGCGTCAAAGTGTATGAAGAAGGGTTGTGTCATCTACATGGCACAAGTAACTATTGATGAACCAAAACCGAAGATTGAAGACATCCCCATCATTTCTGAATACCCTGATGTATTCCCTGAAGAACTACCTGGTTTACCACCAGATAGGCAAATGGAGTTTAGAATTGACATTATACCTGGAACGGAACCTGTTGCAAGAGCACCTTATCGATTGGCCCCAACTGAGATGAAGGAGTTGAGAACTCAGTTGGATGATTTGTTGGCAAAAGGATTTATTAGGCCTAGCTCATCTCCTTGGGGAGCACCGATCCTTTTTGTAAAGAAAAAGGATGGATCAATGCGCTTATGCATTGATTATCGAGAGCTGAACAAGGTTACAATTAAAAACAAATATCCATTGCCCAGGATCGACGATCTGTTCGATCAGCTTCAAGGAGCAAGTTACTTCTCTAAGATTGACTTGAGGTCGGGTTACCATCAGCTGAAGGTTAGAGATGAAGATGTGCACAAGACTGCATTCAGAACTCGATATGGTTACTGTGACAACTGGCACAAACCGGTAATTTCCGTACACTTTAATCATTATTTAATGATTGCAATTATGTGCTTAATTGTTAGCAATGTCTGAACACATGATTAAACAAGTGAATTCATGCATGTTGTATACTACAAAATATTGCTTTATGCATAAACGAGAGCGTTGCGTCAGAAATATTAGTAAACTCACCGGTAGGACACAATGTGTCAACAGAACTGCAGAAAGCAGTCAGACAATAAAATTGGAGCCTAGGTGTAGGTTCGACAACAAGAATGCATTAAAACCCAAGAGTACATACAAGGGTTTAATATATATGCAATGCGAAAGCAAAATTAAGCACTAAAAACGCACTTTGAGTGCAGAATTTATATAATTCAGCAATAATTCAGCATTTAGACACATGAATATTTTGCAGAAATGTCGTTTTATTATCCAGAATATTTCCCTAAGTGTTGGGAATCGATAGTATTACAAAAAGATACTTATTAAACACTAAAAGGTGCAATTTAGCACTTTAACGAATCGGTATGTAACCGAACAACCGGACTTTACCCGGAACATAAAAATATTGTCATTAACATTGTTTTTCTCTTTCTGAGCCAGTTAGGGTCCCTGAATACCCTAACACCCACCATAAAGCACAACACACTACTAACCGGGTTAATCCCTAAACTTAACTAGATTAACCTAACTATTAACTAATGTTTAGTTGGAATCTAACCGGATTACCCCCCCCCCCCTAACCGAAACCGTCACAAAGGGGACACCCCTTGTCCTTTGATGATTATTTAAATCATCCATGTCTAATATCTATTAGACATAAGAACCCTTGGATAATGACCATTTTATTTGTCTATAAGTTCTAACCATAACACATTATCACTTTCATCACAAACTCAACAACACCCACACTCTCTCTCCCTCTCTACTACTCACGGTCGAACTCCCCTATCCATCCATCAATTTTTCGAGTTTTGATCTTGCCATTCCAAGCTTACACAAGTATTAAGGATCACCTACAAGGAAGCTTGGTGCAATCGGAAGGCGAAGGACCTCACCCTATTGCTTTTATCCACTCATTTTGCGCTTAGATTCTTCCCTAGCCTCGAGCTAGTAGTAAGTTGCTTGAATCACACTCTCGAACTATTTT
Organism: Helianthus tuberosus; assembly: GCA_030545235.1. NCBI lineage: Eukaryota > Viridiplantae > Streptophyta > Magnoliopsida > Asterales > Asteraceae > Helianthus > Helianthus tuberosus. The sequence continues at coordinate 41,102,589 of CM060369.1, read as the reverse complement.
GAAGTGGTTAAAAAGTTATGTAACGGCTAAAACTCGTAAACATACAAGTTGATACATAAAAGTCTACTAAAAATGCTAGTAATGGTGGTTAAAAGCTTGAATGTTGTGTAAATCTTGTAGTATTTGATTTGTGTGGTTATTTAGGCCCGATCTATGTTGTGGTAGCTCGGATCATCATTTAACCCGGATTGGTCATGATCATGGATTATGACATAAAGCTTGTTTAAGTGTAACAAGGGTTAGGTGATGAAACTCTACCACACATCAAACTTGAACTTGTGTAAAATCGATTTTACTTATGAAATGGTGTTCAAAACTAGTAGATCTACGGACCTACAAGCGGTACTTTCAAAGGACCAAGTGTCCAAGAAATCATATTTTCTAAAGCCGAGTCTTACATGAAAAAGAATGATTTTAGCAAACACACGAGTATGTAAACACTTGTGTAACACAAAGTTTCGACAAAATAACTATTTTTGTAAATGTTGACCGGAAGTTGTAAAGATGTAACTTCTTTAAAAGCGAGACTTTCAAGAAACAAAGTTGATCTATACAAAGATCCACTAAAAAAATAATGGAAGGATACTACCTATTTTGGAAAAACCACAAGTTCATGTATTTCTGCGATTATATCTATTTTAACTAGTTGCATATTGTTTATTGTTGAATGAGGAAATTGTTGACGATTTAAAAGACAATAAACACATGTTTTGAAAACATGGGAAACCTCCATTTTTAGGGGAAACTCTGTCAAAATTTTTATAAATTTTGACACTTAGAAAAATATAAGTTTTTGAGAAACTTATTCCCTAAAAATGTGTTTAAAAGTATTACCAAGGTTTCCCTAATTTTTGGTGATAAGAAATGAGGACTTCTTCAAAAATAAAAATGGATCTTATGTATATATATTTTTGAGAGAAAAATATATATTATTTTATCACCAACTTTTGTGCTAAGTGTATATAGTATGTGTTATACGTGCTAGTGTATTAAGACTTAAAAATGCACTAAATACTCATGAGGAGTATAAACATAAAAATACACATACAAAATACAAGATACATAATTCGGGTGCGAAGTGCAAAACACAAAAGACTTATATTTATTTTAGAGGAAATAATATAAGTAAGATTCGTAGTTAAAAATATGAAATATTTTTAACACAACAATACAAATACAAAAGAGAGTGACTGTACTTGTGCGATACAAGTCTAGTGACTAACGTTAAGAAAACGCGTATAGGTTACAACGTTAATTAAGCAAATCCGGTTAAGTTTACGACGCACAGGAACGCAAAGTTGTGAGTTCATGCTCCCCCTTTTCTTTTAACTGTTTTCAGTTTTATACCTTCGGGGGTGAAATACATGTTACAAATATTACAATGTTTACAAATGGTATGATGGATACAAGAATGATACGAGAAATCGTGTCACGAATAGGGTACCATAAGCACCATTAATCGTGTACATACTTAGACCGCAGAACAAAAGGTTAGATCTAATGGGTTTCCGGGCAGCCCCACTCTTGGCCACTCTTTTACCAAGCAGTGTTTTTGTGTCTCAGTCGTGAATCAACTATAGAAAAATGCCTATGGTTTGGTGACTTCCTATGTCGTGTCACATGTTAATGGCTTTGCAACCCATTAACACTTGATACATACCGAAATATTTGATTTATACATGAGTACGTGGTGTACACAAAAGACTTGATTTATACAAAATACAAATTATGTTTTCATACAAAGTATACAAACGTGAAATACAAAAATTGCATGAATTCACACCAACTTTATGTTGACGTTTTTTCCAAAACTCACATGTATTTCAGGTAACTAGGATGGATGTGCGCGTGGTCTTACTCATGCTCGTGGATGTCGCTTTGTCTATCTTTAAATAAAGTTGTGACTTTTAAGACAATATGTTATCTCGTGTTGTAAACACTTGACATATGTTTTCAGTAATGTAATATTTGAAGATATTTTTGAGCATGTAGTATGTTTACTCTTCGTATGCAATGAGAACCTTTCATGATCACACCTCGTGCTTCCACCGCAGAAAGGGGTGTGGCAGATTGGTATCAGAGCTGCGATTGTAGTGAACCAGGATTCCTTCTCGAGTCTAGTCTACAATCTCTAGGATCCTTTCACGAAAACAATTTTCAAAGAGTTTTCATTGCATAAAACGTCCCGCGACATCCACTACCTGAAACTGTCTACATGAGTCTAGAAAAGACACTACGAGACTTAGAGTGCACTTGAGTAGCACTTGTCGTTGACTAGAAATTACTTGCAATTATGTGTGATAATTTGCATGTACTAGAAGTAGAATGTCACAAGTATATGTGACTCTACCTAAAAGCGACGGCCCATCTGAAGGAAGAAATACGAGGATGAAACTAACTGTGCGGACTGTGCAAGGAGTTACGTAATTATGGATGCATACATAATTATGGAATTCAGTGCATAGGAATCACAGCAAGTCTTGTCACGTATAGATTCCCTCAGTGCAAGCCTACTAAGTACTCTGCTAGAGTAATAATTGTTTGATGTCACATATGTGGTATATACCTGTGAGTATATATACTACCACTGTATAGTATGACGATATCAAACAAATGCCTAAACCTATTGGGTTGTGTTCTTCAGAACATGGCACCCAGAAGAGCGGTGAACGCTCGTGACCAACCTCCTCTTCCCCCACTGCCAAGAATTGCCGAAGAGCTGGAAGCTCTACTAGAGGAAAGGATCTCCGCTGCTATCACCCAGTACGAGGCGAACCGTACTCAAGACAGTGGAGGACCAAGCAACGCTAGGCGTAATGGGAATGGAGATTCGTCTGGAGGAAACGCAGCTCAAGGCTGCACTTTCAAGCAGTTCCTCGACTGCAAGCCAATGAACTATGATGGCACAGGAGGTGCAGTAGCATTTGAGCGCTGGACGGAGAAGACTGAAGCTACTATCCGCATGAGCAAGTGTACCGTGGATCAGCAAGTCACTTTTGCTACTGGGTTATTCGTCGATGAAGCTCTGACTTGGTGGAACCTGCAAGTCCAAACCTTGGGCGATGATGCCGCTTATGGCTTAACTTGGGAGGAACTGAAGGAAAGAATGAGAGAGAAGTACTGCTCTCGTGCTGAACTCCAAAGGCTGGAGACGGAATTCTGGCACTTGACTATGGAAGGTGCTGACATTAATGGTTACACTCGAAGGTTCCACGATCTGTCCAGGGTGTTTCCCTACATGGTGACTCCCGAATTCAAGCGTGTTGAACGTTACATTTGGGGACTGGCCTCAGAGTTTCGTGGCATGGTGACGTCGGCCAAACCACAAACAATCACCGAGGCTGTAACTCTGGCTGTCAGCCTTACTGCAAATTGTGTTCGAATGAAGACGCTATCACTGAACCCAACAGAAAATGCCGAGACGCATGCTGAGTCGTCTGGCGACAAAAAAAGGAAATATGCAAACTTGAATCAAGCAATTCGTAACAACAAAGGTTCCAACAAGAAGCGTGACCCTAACCCGCCTCAAGGGGGCGAAACCTCTTGCAGCCATGAACGACGCACCAGCAAGGGGATACCTGGGCACCTTGCCCAAATGCCATCGGTGTAAACGCCACCACGAGGGAGCTTGTCGCATCTCAAAGTGTGACAAGTGTGGAAAGTTGGGTCACCGCACTGAAGACTGCTGGAGTAAGAGGAACGGGAATGGAAATCGTAATGGGGCTGATGATAGGAACAATGGTGGAAATGGAAACGGTGCTGGCAACAGGAATGGGCGAAACCAAGGATGCTTCAGATGTGGAAGCAAAGATCATTTCATGAAGGACTGCCCAGAGAGAAACAATGCTCAGGCCCGAGCATTTGTGATTGGAGCAAAGAACGCACGCGAGGACCCTAACGTGGTCACCGGTACGTTTCTCATTAACAATCACTTTGCATCCATATTATTCGACACTGGCGCCGATTATAGTTTCATGTCTGTGGAATTTAAACGCATACTTGGAATAGAATCTAGTAGATTAGAAATTCCTTATTCCATAGAACTAGCCAATGGTAAACTTGTTGAATCAAGCGAAGTTGTTAGAGGCTGCACGCTAGAACTTGGTGAACGAAGATTTAGCATCGACCTCTTACCTATTCAATTAGGTAGCTTCGATGTAGTGGTCGGGATGGACTGGTTGTCCAAGAACAAAGCTGAAGTCATTTGTCATGAGAAAATCATTCGCATCCCTCTGACGAATGATGAAACTCTCATCGTACATGGAGATAGCCGAAACGCGCCTCTACGAATCATCAGTTGTATGAAGGCACAGAAGTGCTTAAGGAAAGGATGTGTTGCTTTCCTAGCACACGTTGTAGATACGAAGGCTGTGGAGCCAAAACTCGAAGACATTCCTGTGGTGAAGGAATTTCCTGATGTGTTCCCTGAAGATCTGCCAGGACTACCTCCGCAACGACAAGTCGAATTCCACATAGACTTGGTTCCAGGAGCCGCTCCTGTAGCCAAGGCTCCATATCGACTTGCGCCATCCGAAATGCAAGAATTATCTACACAGCTTCAGGAGTTGTTGGATAAAGGATTCATAAGGCCAAGCTTCTCACCCTGGGGAGCTCCAGTATTATTCGTGAAGAAGAAGGATGGATCACTGCGGATGTGTATCGATTACAGGGAACTGAACAAGCTCACGATCAAGAATTGGTATCCGCTACCAAGGATTGATGACTTGTTTGATCAACTGCAAGGATCAAGCTACTATTCCAAGATCGACCTTCGATCTGGATACCATCAGCTGAGAATCCAAGATGAAAGCGTGCCAAAGACTGCATTCAGAACACGCTATGGGCATTACGAATTTCTTGTGATGCCATTTGGATTGACGAACGCGCCAGCGGTTTTTATGGATCTAATGAACCGCATATGCAAACCATATCTCGATAAATTCGTGATTGTATTTATCGATGATATCCTGATTTACTCGCGAACGAAAGAAGAGCATGAGCAACATCTCAGAACCATCTTGGAACTACTGAAGAAAGAGAAACTTTATGCAAAGTTCTCGAAATGCGAATTCTGGATTCGCGAAGTACAATTTCTTGGTCACGTGGTGAATGAGAAGGGCATTCATGTAGACCCGTCCAAGATTGAAGCAATAAAGAATTGGGAAGCTCCCAAGACCCCGACTGAAGTTCGACAATTTTTGGGTTTAGCGGGCTATTACCAACGATTCATCGAGAATTTCTCAAAGATAGCTCAACCGCTAACGACCCTTACACAGAAGGACATGAAATACGACTAGGGTCACAAACAGGAAGAAGCCTTTCAGCTACTTAAGAACAAGCTCTGCGATGCACCGATACTATCATTACCCGAAGGCACTGAAGACTTCGTGGTATACTGCGACGCCTCATGACAAGGCTTGGGTTGCGTGCTCATGCAACGCCAAAAAGTCATCGCTTATGCTTCAAGACAACTGAAGGTTCACGAGAGAAATTATACCACTCACGACCTGGAGCTGGGTGCAGTGGTATTCGCCTTGAAGATTTGGCGACATTATTTATATGGTACTCGATGTACAATCTTCACAGATCACAAAAGCTTACAACACATATTTGATCAGAAGGAATTGAATATGCGCCAGCGACGTTGGGTTGAGCTGCTGAACGATTATGACTGTGAGATTAAGTACCATCCTGGAAAGGCAAACGTTGTAGCGGACGCGTTGAGCCGAAAAGAAAGGGTTAAGACCCTAAGGGTTCGAGCGTTAGAAATGACCATTCGAACGAACCTCACTGCACGCATTCGAGATGCACAACAAGAAGCTCTTAAAGAAGAGAACCGTAAAGCTGAATACCTACGGGGTATGCTGAAATACATGGTGCCAAACGAAGAGGGAGTCGTATACTTCAAGAAGCGTATCTGGGTTCCACTCTATGGTGGCATACGAGAAGTCATCCTTAATGAAGCGCATAAATCGAGATACTCGATCCATCCAGGATCAGATAAAATGTATCAAGATTTGAAAGAATACTATTGGTGGCCGAGACTCAAGAGCGACGTTGCTGTCTATGTTGGAAAATGCCTAACCTGTGCTAAGGTTAAGGCAGAATATCAGAAACCGTCCGGCCTACTACAACAACCAGAGATTCCCGTGTGGAAGTGGGAACAAATCTCGATGGACTTCATAACGAAATTACCCAGGACCCCGAGAGGGCACGATATGATATGGGTAATAGTTGATCGATTGACGAAGTCTGCGCATTTCCTACCAATCCGAGAGAAGGATAGCACTGGAAAGCTTGCAGAGATATACTTAAGGGAAATTGTGGCACGTCATGGAGTGCCAATCTCAATCATTTCAGACAGAGATGGACGCTTTGTCTCGAGAATCTGGCAATCATTTCAGGAAGCCTTTGGATCTCAGTTAGATCTAAGCACGGCATTCCATCCGCAAACAGACGGCCAGAGCGAACGGACTATACAAACGTTAGAAGATATGCTTCGCGCATGTGTCATGGATCTAGGCGGCAGCTGGGATACTCATCTACCTTTAGTTGAGTTTTCCTACAATAACAGCTATCATACGAGCATAAAAGCCGCGCCGTTCGAAGCTCTGTATGGCCGCAAATGCCGATCGCCCTTATGTTGGGCAGATGCCGGAGATAAACGTATGGTTGGTCCTGAACTTGTACAAGAGACAACCGACAAGATTGCGCAGATCCGAGAGCGCATTAAGGCGGCTCGAGATCGACAAAAGACATACGCTGATCCGAAAAGAAAATCAGTAGAATTCAAGGTGGGAGACAAGGTGTTGTTAAAAGTCTCACCTTGGAAGGGCGTAGTCAGATTTGGAAAGCGCGGAAAGCTAAATCCACGATATATCGGACCATTCAGAATATTGAAGAGAATTGGTACCGTGGCGTACAAATTGGAGTTACCGGAAGAACTTAATGGAGTACATGATACGTTTCATGTATCCAACCTAAAGAAGAGTCCAACACAAGAAAGCGTGATCATCCCGATGGATGAAGTGCATATTGATGAAGCGCTCCGATTTACAGAACAACCCGTTGAGGTTACCGACTGGAAAGTCAACAAGACCAGGAGGAGCAGCGTAAAACTTGTCAAAGTACGTTGGAGCTCTAAGCACGGACCCGAGTACACATGGGAACGTGAAGACCAGTTCAAAGAAAAGTATCCCCACCTATTCAAGAAGACTCCTGCGAGAGTTAATTCAACCTGAATTTCGGGACGAAATTCTTTTAACGGGGGGAGACTGTGACAACTGGCACAAACCGGTAATTTTCGTACACTTTAATCATTATTTAATGATTGCAATTATGTGCTTAATTGTCAGCAATGTCTGAACACATGATTAAACAAGTGAATTCATGCATGTTGTATACTACAAAATATTGCTTTATGCATAAACGAGAGCGTTGCGTCAGAAATATTAGTAAACTCACCGGTAGGACACAATGTGTCAACAGAACTGCAGAAAGCAGTCAGACAATAAAATTGGAGCCTAGGTGTAGGTCCGACAACAAGAATGCATTAAAACCCAAGAGTACATACAAGGGTTTAATATATATGCAATGCGAAAGCAAAATTAAGCACTAAAAAGCACCCGAAACGCACTTTAAGTGCAGAATTTATATAATTCAGCAATAATTCAACATTTAGACACATGAATATTTTGCAGAAATATCGTTTTATTATCCAGAATATTTCCCTAAGTGTTGGGAATCGATAGTATTACAAAAAGATACTTATTAAACACTAAAAGGTGCAATTTAGCACTTTAACGAATCGGTATGTAACCGAACAACCGGACTTTACCCGGAACATAAAAATATTGTCATTAACATTGTTTTTCTCTTTCTGAGCCAGTTAGGGTCCCTGAATACCCTAACACCCGCCATAAAGCACAACACACTACTAACCGGGTTAATCCCTAAACTTAACTAGATTAACCTAACTATTAACTAATGTTTAGTTGGAATCTAACCGGATTACCCCCCCCTAACCGAAACCGTCCCAAAGGGGACACCCCTTGTCCTTTGATGATTATTTAAATCATCCACGTCTAATATCTATTAGACATAAGAACCCTTGGATAATGACCATTTTATTTGTCTATAAGTTCTAACCATAACACATTATCACTTTCATCACAAACTCAACAACACCCACACTCTCTCTCCCTCTCTACTACTCTCGGCCGAACTCCCCTATCCATCCATCAATTTTTCGAGTTTTGATCTTGCCATTCCAAGCTTACACAAGTGTTTTGGTCAAAAATTACCGAAGCAATTAAGTGATCAAATTAGTTAAGTGAGGTAGTGTGCTAGAAACAAGTGTCGAAAATATGTTAATTAAATTACTTGCAAAAACAGTTTCAGAATACGGCTCAGGATATTGAGCTGTATCGACGATCAAACAATGAGCAAACAATGAGCAAAAAGTAAAGGAAATGACACGAGATGTACGAGGAAAGCCCTTGATCAATCTAGATCGCCGGCATAAAACCTCGGGAGCTGACAATCGCAGCTGCCTTGTTCTTCTTATTGCTTTAAACTTCAGGATACAGTGCAGGATATCAACCAGATCGCTAAGTGTTACAATGAATTCGTGTGAGAGTACAAATTGCGAGAGAACAAGTGTTAGAGTGTAGTGAGTGTGATTGCAGTGAGATTGTTGTGTCCTATTTGATCTGGTGTTCCTCCTATTTATAGTAACGAAATACAAACAAATATTCCTATAAATATGGGATGCTTCGAATATTCCACCACGAACGTTGTAGACCGAGTAATAAGGTTTCAACGTCTTTCTTTGAACGGCCTGGACCGAGTCTTCCGCGGAATAAGTCTTTGTGAACGTTGCTAGCTTCTAACACACGTACCTGCACATAATCCATTAGTAATCCCGAGGATACCGTTCAGGATGTTACCAATATCCTGAACCAGCATCCCGGATGTAAACAGATTCTACATAAATAAGATATAGATCAAGATATTTTCCAGGATATGGGCTCAGAATTTCACCCATAACAATTGTCCCCAAAAATGTTACCGTTTGATATCCTAACGGTTACATTTTTTCACAGTGGCCGAGGCAATTAAGAGATAAGACTTCTGATGTGACAGCTTTCAACCATCCGGCCTATATTTACTCATCATACCCTATATATTCTCATCCTCATCTTATTTTTTACCCACAATCGACAAGAAAAAGGTAATATTCTCTCTCTCATCTTCATAACCATCTTTCATTTTACTCCGGCAAGAATTCAGGTGACCAAATGCCTAGGCAAACGAGGTCCAGTTCAGGCGACTCGGCTCCCACATTCATCCAACATAATCTTCTCCAAGAACCGGAGAATGAAACATGCACCTTTGATAGTGCTCATCTGTCGGCTTTGAAATCTTCCGGTATCTTTCCGGATGGAACCATATTCCGACCCTTTGACAGAGAAATCCGGTCAGATATGGTTTCCACCGAGTGGATTTGTTTCAATGCTTTCCCCTTTACCTTAGGGCTACGATTCCCCTTTCCGGACTTTATTACCGAGTTTTTCAACATCACTAAAATTTCTTTTAGCCAAACAATGCCAATGCTTTGGCGTGTTTTGTCTGTTCTTGACCAAATCAAGAGAAACCACATACCTGACCTTTCCGTCCATGATCTCCCTTTAGCCTACAAGCTTAGATGCCATGGCTCATCTAGGTTTCTGTTTTACTCTAGTTCCGGTCCCCTGATACTTTGTGCCACCAAAAACGAGGATGGTTGGCAATCCAAGTTTTTCTTCGTAAAAAGGGATTCAATCCCCGGTGGAACGGATTATCCGATGAGATGGTTAAGAAAGGGTAGGACTTAGGGTTTAAGAATGATCTTGTCTCTTATCCTGTCTCATATTCTGAACTAACAAACTTTCATTTTTGTGCAGCTGATTTCAGGAAGATTGCACCTCCTCTTGCAAATTCTCAAGAAAGAATAGACGCCATCAGACTCCTTCCAGAGGCAGAGAGAAGTTTCAATCCATCTCCACCGACTCCAAGCCCTCTTTCCAGTGCCAACATGTCTGGTAAGGATCCTGCAAGATATTATGCACACATATGTTTTTTATCTGTTATTCATAGGAGGGATTTAGAATTTACTCCCTGTGTGCAGATTCCAGCAAAGTCCCAGTCTATCTAGACCTGGACGAACTTGACAGCTATCCAACTCCAGCCATAGTCAAGAAGGAGACTCCTGCTACCACTAGCTCCAAGCCACTCCCGGCTCCCAAGGCCAATCCAAGAACCCGTGCTTCCGCAGCGAAAAAGAGAAAGGGTCTCGAAGTCAGTGCTCCAGGCTCAGAAGGGTTCTCCTATGACGAACTCAGCTTCTCTGACTCCTTAGAGCCAATGACATCCTTCCTCAACAAGGTAATATCCTGACGCATATCCTTCATGTATATCCTACACATATATCCTGCACGTATATCCTAACAGGATATCCTGGTAGGACGTCTTAGTCAGCATACATTCTAACTCCATACCTGTAATTAATGTGCAGGGCCTCCAGCATTTGCTCCACTTGTACAATGACGCCTGTGGTACTGTGGCACTTCATGAAGCCAGAATCAAGCAGCTCGAGAGCACCGTTGCTGACCAAGGTGCTATTGCTGAAGCGAAGAGCCGGCACTATGAAAGCTTGTTAAAGAAGGTCACCCAAGATGCTGAGGTCAAACTTGCCAGCGTTCAAATGGATCATGATCAGGCCTTGATCAACTTTCGAGAAGGAATCAAGGCTTCTGCTATCGTCTCCCTGCTACAAGCACGCATCTAGATGGCCTACGAGGCCAAGGAGACGGGCCTTGTTTGCCCATCTTGGCCAGTTGAATCCTGGGTAGCCAAGTTAAAGGAGCTCGGAGGCAAAGCTGTGCACTTCCTGCTGAAGCCGGTGAGTCTTCTAAGTCAGCAGAGGTGGTGGTCCAAGCTGGAGAGAAGAAGGATGCTGGAGCGGATGCTGAGATGGTCATTGGTCAGGATGCTGCGCAGGATGCTGGTCAGGATGCTGGAGCGGAGAAGTCTGAGAAAGTTGGAGGAGATGCCGCTGTGTGAGGGCATCTAGGTGGGCGATGACGGATATACGTGCCAAGGCCAGAGCCCACCTTTTTGAGTTTGAATGTTGGTTTGCAGTTCCACAAACTATTTACTTTTCTGCATTTTACTTTCCCGTACCTGAACAATTTACATTTCCTGCATGCTTTTTGAACAATACAACAGTTGAAGGTGGATGGGTCTCGGTTTGAGATGAAGCCTTCAACTGTTGGGTAAATATGGTTATGAACTATTAGTGCTCTTAGTGGATGGGCCTTGTTTTGAGGTGAAACTAAGAGCACATCTTTTGGTATGTTAATAATATAACTACTCTTTTGACTTTATTATTATTATCACACAAATTTTACTTGTGAAAATTGTTTGGTTTGAACATTCTTAGGAACACATATCATAAATGTATCCTGGGAGATATCCTGAAAGATATCTTAAAAGGGATATTGAAATATAATCTATAAATTGTCCAAAAAGGAGAGATCATACCAGAGATTCTTAAAGAATCAGTTCCAATCCTTTATCATAAATTTGTCCCCAGTGCATACTTATAAACTTGGATCCATCCTTTGAATCAGAATGATGTGTGTCCCCTGTGTTCGACAAAAACACAAATGTATTTACATTTTGACTCGAATGAATTCCGAATGCCCAAGGGCAGAACCCCTGATATCCTGAAATGAATCCTTAGCATACTGGGGATAAACCCTGATATCTGGGGATAAACCCTAAATTTCATGCGCTGCAGGCGAGAGTGTATAAACTCCAATTCTTAGAAAGGTGAAAACCTTTAAACCTTTGAGAGTATGAAAATACTCTTTCGTGAGAGAGGGTGATCAATCCTCATATACCTTTAGGATCCAGGATATAGCCAATAGTAACGAAATTGTCAGCCACTTTTACATGAACTGGTCCCACTACCTTGAACTATACCTAGATAACTTGCGCTCCAGGCGAGGTGTTTAAACCCAATTCGAGAGAAAGGTGAATACCTTTAAACCTTTGAAGGGACCAGGATCCCTTAAACGTGAGAGAGGGGGCCAATCCTCTAATCTTTCGACTTATCCTGAACATATATCCTGGAGCTATATCCTGAAAGATATTCTGCAAAACAATTGTAAACTAAGGTGGGTGTTAGCTTGGCTAACACCCCTCCGATGCTTAAGTCAGTATTGAGTTTCAAAGGGTAAATTAAACCAAAACATATTTAAAAAAGATAGAATTCATACCATTCTGAGTTAGAATATTGAATTCTAAACTCACTTGAAGTAAAGCTTGAGATGTATAGCATTCCAAGATCTCGGTAGCATATCCCCTTCCATATTCCTGAGTCGATATGCTCCTTTCCCTGCTTCTGACTCGACTTCATAAGGTCCTTCCCATTTCGGAGCTAGCTTGCCATCGGCAGGATTAGTGGTATTTTGAAAAGCCTTTCTTAGCACCTAATCACCAACTCGAAATCTTCTAGTCCTTATGTTTTTATTATATGCTCTGGATATTCTTTGTTGATATGCTGCTATCCTTAGCCTTGCTGCATCTCTTTTTTCATCTATAGTATCCAAATCCTGACATAAGAGTTCAGGATTTTGTTCAGGATCCTGCAACATAGATCTTGCAATAGGTATCGTCATTTCTGTTGGAATCATCGCCTCCGCTCCAAATACCAAGGAAAACGGGGTTTGGCCGGTTGCATTCTTTACCGTTGTCCTATCAGCCCACAAAACAAAGGGTAACTCATCTGCCCATCTTCCTTTTTTGGCCCCAAGTCTCTTCTTTAAGTTATTGACTATTATTTTGTTTGAAGATTCAGCTTGTCCATTCGCTTGAGGATGTACTGGGGTAGATGTGATCATTTTGATTCCCCAACTTTTGAAAAAGTCAGTAGTTCTTTTGCTTATAAACTGGGACCCATTGTCACACCCCGATTTCCACGTGTCACCGGTGGGCCCGGTGGGGGAGTATCGTGACGTGGTTGGCAACGTAATAGTCAAACAACACAATATAATAATGCACAGCGGAAGCAATTTTAAAAATAAGATACAACCGAATATATTTATTGTAATCAAAGACACAATATCCGGTGTTTATCCACAGAACGGATCGAAACAAAATAACATTTATGGTTCAACAGACTTTTGGCATCCTAAGCTTGCGAGACTTTTATTGATGCTTAGGAGACTATCCAGCCAATTTCGCTTAGTACCTGCATTCAGTCTTTTTTTTTGGGAGAATACGTCAGTTTACACTGGTAAATACATTCAACTGACTCATTTTGGAAAATGATTAAAAATTGGTTTGGATGCACGTGGCATAAATCATTTTATTTAACTTGGGAGAATTATTTAATATTATAATCTTGTGAACGAATTACATGTTACTTATGCGTTCAGTAGCCCGAACCTAGTTCGGATTAAAGATTAATAGACACACCACTATAATGAGTTATACACGGACGGTGTACGCCTACACCCCGTGCTCAGGTCGTGGCCAATCTCGTAAGATGATGCCAAGGATATCCGGGACATGGTCATTAACCCCCCAAAGGCTGTAAAGTAAACAAGACTGTTTAAACGAGCCGATCAAATTATTCAACTACCCACTAAGCGTGGAGATTTGATGCCCGATCAAGCGGTACGCTATGTACCGTAACCCAAGCCCGTATAGGGAAAATGAGTTAAAAGTATTTACCTTGATGCAAAGTATAGTCACAATAAGCAAATAGCAAGTAGCTTTTACTGGTTCTCCTAATCTGGAACGAAGGTTAAATATAACCTATTAGAATCCTAGCGGGTCTTAAATTAAGCTTAAGCTTAGACCGGCTAGTTTCGAAGATACGGTTCGTACGCACGATTAAGCGAAGACCGGATAGAATGTGATTTAGACCCGACAAGTTTGAAGACTTGTTTAATATGGGTTTACTATTCACATTCTGGATTTTGAGATAAAACCGATAAGGTTTGACCCGTTTCGGCTAATTTATGTAAACTAGTTTTTTCATAAACCGAGCCGAACGCGTAATATGCGTAACGGGTATCCGTAAGAGCCATATACAGGTTTCCTAAGTTAACATGCTTCAAATATGTTGTAACATCAGTAGGATGTCTTTCGTTATGCCCCGAACTAATTTAAACACAAACTATTCCCCATAGGGGTAGTTTGGTCATTTTAAAGTTTGTAAAAGAGTTTAATTGTTTAACTGAGTTACAAGTCTGATGTAAACAGCAAACATACTCATTTTGATGGGTTATAACAGTAGGCTAAGGCATATATGTGAAATTTATCATCTTTAACCAAACTATGCCCCGTAGGGGTATTTTGGTAATTTCACATAAGCCGAAAAACTCAAAAACGAAGTCTGAGTTTATCAACCTTTGCTTACTATTAAAATATCATAATTTGCCTCATATATCAGTAGGTATCAACCCGGGTATGTCCAATATGATTTTAGGACATACTATGCGTTAAAAACGCTAATTATGGCGATTAAAGGCCATTTCCGGGTTCTATACTTAAATCTGATATTTTTATATTTCCAGAAGGCTTAAAATAATTTATTTAACATATGAGATCAGTGGCAAAAGGTTTGGAGTCGTTTAGATAAGTAAAACTCATTTTATGGCCCGTAAGGGCAAAACCGACAATTACCGGATTAAGCCTACGACTACTAGTTATGCTCAGCCTAAAATTAATTAAAAATCTTTAAAAATCCCAAAATAATATAATATATCAGTGGGTATTAAGTTTGATACCAAAAAGTATGTTTAACTAGGCTATACGCTAATTACGCCATTTTGTTAACATAAAGTTTTAATTTAGCGACAATGAGCATAACTCTTAACCTACAAGTCAAACTGATGTCAAATTTTGCATACAAGTTTATATATCAGTAACTAAGGTTTCTACACTTTTACATTTTCATAAATCATGATTTAAGGTAATAAGGGCATAACGGTCAACGTATGAGCAATTAACGGAAATATGCATATTAATTGGATAACTAGTGAACCAAGGTGTATGATCACAGAGGGTTGTTCTAACATGTATCCTAATCCAATTAAAGCTCTGAGGCATTTCTAAAATATGCCCAAACGGGTCAGAACTGAAAGTCAACGTGAAAGTCAAACCATGTGACTTTCGGTTCCGAACCGGGTCTAAACAGGAAATGGTCGGGTTGAACATGTTTGGACATGTTCTTAAACTTATTACTAAGTTATAACAATAATCAAACAGGTTATATGTGATCTAGATAGCTAATTATGCATAAATGACATTTTAAGCATTATGTTGACTTTTTAAGTAAAGGTTTGACCCGACATTTGACCTGGTTAGGATGGTGATCAGGGGAAACCCTTTTGGGGTTTTATTACCCACATAAATACCACCCTATAACTAATTTTAATTCGAGATAATACTGAGCCATTAGTGACTAATCTCGAAGTCAAACCGTAATTACGACGGTTTGACTTTTAGCTAATTAACTAAGCTAAACACAACTAAACAAGAACTAGCAAACTTACAAGAGTCCAATGCACGAATTTTGATCAGATGGGAGAGTTCCTTAGCTCCAGAAATGCTCCAATGATCAGATGCAAGTGTGAAGAATGGTTGCAACATGAAGTGCTTTATATAGTGAAAAACCCACCATGATTGGTTGACAACTAACTCTAGGATTAACCACAACCATCCAACACTTGTCCTAGTGCTCTAGGATAGTTTAGGGGTCTTTAAATAATGATAAAAACCAGTTAAATCGGTCATAGTCGCGAGAAACAGGTTGCAGCCCGTTTTCTGATGCTGGGCACTACCTTACGGACCTCAACCTTGTGGAGGTTACGGTCTGTAAGCTTCCTTCCAGCCACTAAAATTGACTTTTCATTGGTGTGTTGCAAAGGCAATTCCATTATCCGACTTTGTGACCTCAAACAACACTTAGGGACCTCCACAATGTGTCTAGTACAGTTCCTTACCCTACCATTTTCATTTGCTTGTTTAGATTCCAAAAACAAGACCCGAAAACAAAGGTTTATCATTCTTTTTCTTTGTGGGATCATATCATGCACTTGTAATTCCTTTATTGACAATAATTCCCTGAATTGAGGCATAAAAAGATGTGTATAACATTTAAGCGGGTCTTGGGATTTATACTTGAGGTCGTTCAGAGGTAACAATTTAACATGACGCCACTTTAAATCCTACCGAAACATCTTTATTTAATCCGGGTTTTCAACGCGTTTTGTCGTACAAGACACGTGTCGTTTTATTATTGAACCCGAAATTTTCGAGGTGTTACATCCTCACCCCCTTAAAATAAATCTCGACCCGAGATTTACTGGAACAAATAAGGGTACTTTTCTTTCATGGTGGATTCGACCTCCCACGTGAATTCGGGACCTCTACGGGCATCCCATTTGACCTTTACAAAAGGTATATGCTTCCTTCGAAGCTTCCTTACCTGTCGATCTTCAATCGACAAAGGTTTTTCAACAAATTTTAAGCTCGCGTCTATCTGCACATCTGTATGTGGCATGACATGTGATTCGTCAGCGGAACATTTCTTTAGATTGCAGATGTGGAACACATTGTGAATTCCACTGAGCTCTTCTGGTAAGTTCAACTTATAGGCAACTGACCCAACACGTTCGATAACCTCGAAAGGTCCTATGTATCTCGGGCTCAGTTTGCCTTTCTTACCAAATCGCATCACTCCTTTCCAGGGTGACACTTTAAGTAGGACTTTTTCACCCACTTCGAAATGAAAATCCTTACGATTTGGATCAGCGTAACTCTTCTGCCTATTCCGGGCAGCTTGGAGATTGTTACGAATCTGGACAATCTTGTCCGTCGTTTCGAACACGATCTCTGGTCCTGATAACTGGACTTCTCCAACCTCCGCCCAACAAACAGGCGATCTACACTTTCTACCGTATAATGCCTCAAAAGGCGCAGCCTTTATGCTGGTATGGTAGCTATTGTTGTAGGAGAATTCGATCAATGGTAGGTTCTTATCCCAGCTACCTCCCAAATCGATCGCACATGCACGCAGCATGTCTTCCAACGTCTGAATAGTACGCTCACTCTGACCGTCTGTCTGAGGATGGTAAGCCGTACTAAAGTTCAAACGTGTGGCCAAGGATTGCTGGAAGCTCTTCCAAAAATGTGACGTGTACCTAGTATCTCTATCAGAGATAATAGCTACAGGTATTCCATGTAAGGCTACAATCTTATCAACGTATAACTGGGATAACATATCAGAGCTATAAGTCTCCTTGATGGGTAGAAAGTGAGCTGACTTAGTCAGTCTGTCAACTATAACCCATATTGTATCATTGCCTTTTCTCGTCTTAGGTAACTTGGTAATAAAATCCATAGTTACCATTTCCCACTTCCACGTAGGAAGTTCAGGCTGTTGTAGCAAACCTGACGGTTTCTGATGCTCGGCTTTGACTTGCGCACATGTCAAGCATTTTGCTACATGGGCGGCTACAGACTTTTTCAAGCCTATCCACCAATAATTTGCCTTTAGGTCCTGGTACATCTTATCAGCTCCAGGATGAACGGAGTATTTGGAACTATGGGCTTCTCGGAGGATGACATCACGAAGTCCCCCAAAGATTGGAACCCATATTCGTCCATTTAATCAAAGAATTTCGTCTTTGCTAAGAGTTAACTGCTCCTCAGTTACTCCTAACTTTTCATTAGGATAGTTAGCTTCCAACACAGCTTCCCTCTGTGCAGCTAACACCCTTTCTATCAAACTGTTCTTTATTTCCATGCGCTTGGCATTAATTCCAATGGGTTTAACCCTTTCCTTTCTGCTAAGGCGTCGGCGACTACATTCGCTTTGCCGGGATGATACTTGATTTCACAATCATAGTCATTCAAGGTTTCCATCCAACGGCGTTGCCTCATATTTAATTCCTTCTGATTAAACAGATGTTGGAGGCTCTTGTGATCAGAATAAATCACACATTTGATACCATAAAGATAGTGCCTCCAAAGCTTCAGTGCGAATACAACGGCACCCAGTTCTAAGTCATGGGTGGTGTAATTCTTTTCATGCACTTTCAATTGTCTTGATGCGTAGGCAATCACCTTGCCTTTCTGCATATGCACACACCCCATGCCAGTGTGCGAAGCATCACAATAAACCACAAAGTCTTCAATTCCCTCCGGCAGTGTCAGTACTGGGGCGTTGCTCAACTTTTGCTTCAAGATATCGAAGGATTCTTGCTGCTTAGGGCCCCAAACAAACTTAACCTTCTTCTTAGTTAAGGAGGTTAGGGGTGCAGCAATCCTTGAAAAGTTTTCAATGAAACGCCTGTAATATCCTGCCAATCCCAGGAAGCTACGAATCTCCGTAGGCGTCTTTGGCTCTTGCCAATTCATAACAGCTTCAACTTTAGCGGGATCCACCTGGATACCACGCTCACTAACCACGTGTCCAAGAAATTGGACTTCTCGTAGCCAAAATTCACACTTAGAGAATTTGGCGTAGAGCTTCTCCTGACGTAGAAGTTTGAGAATACAACGAAGGTGTTTCTCGTGGTCAGCTTGATTCTTAGAATAAATAAGGATGTCATCGATGAAGACGATAACAAATTTATCTAAGTAAGGCTTGCAGACGCGATTCATGAGATCCATGAACGCGGCTGGTGCATTGGTGAGTCCAAAAGGCATCACTAGGAACTCGTAGTGACCGTAACGAGTCCTAAATGCAGTTTTGTGCACGTCTTCATCCTTGACCTTCAATTGATGGTAGCCTGACCTCAGATCAATCTTTGAGAAGTAACTTGCCCCTTGAAGCTGATCGAACAAATCGTCGATCCTGGGCAATGGATATCTATTCTTGATCGTGACTTTATTAAGCTCGCGATAGTCGATGCACAGACGCATCGACCCATCCTTCTTCTTGACAAACAGGATTGGCGCTCCCCAAGGAGATGAACTAGGTCGAATGAAACCCTTAGCTAGCAGTTCATCTAGCTGCGTCCGCAACTCCTTCATTTCTGTGGGTGCCAATCTGTATGGTGCCCTAGCAACTGGTGCCGCTCCTGGGATGATGTCTATCCTGAATTCAACTTGTCTATCTGGTGGCAAACCAGGTAGATCTTCAGGAAACACTTCTGGGTATTCAGAAATGACAGGGATGTCTTCTAACTTCGGTTTGGGCTCATCAATAATCACCTGTGCCATGTAGATGACACACCCCTTCTTCAAACACTTGGAAGCCTTGAGCATAGTCACGTGCTCAGGTAGTCCATACTGGGTATCTCCCCGAATGGTAAGTGACTCACCAGACGAAGTCTTTATCACTACTTGCTTCATGTTACAGACGATTTGGGCCTGGTTATGAGATAACCAGTCCATACCCAGAACTATGTCAAAACCGGCTAACTTAAATGGAAGTAGATACAGAGGAAAAGAATGGTTCTTAATAGATATAACACATCCATCTAACACAGTAGAGACGGTTTCTATGGTACCATCTGCTAATTCTACCTCATAGTTTGCGTTTAAGGTTTTGACAGGTAAATTCAACAATTTACAAAACTTATGATCTACGAAAGACTTATCTGCGCCTGAATCAAAAAGTACTCTTGCAAAGACATCATTTACAAGGAAAGTACCTGTTATGACGTTATCGTCCTGCACAGCTTCTTTCACGTCCATCCTGAAGACTCTGGCATTAGTCTTCTTAGCCTCCTCAGGCTTCTTGTTGTATTTTGGGCAGTTGGTCTTTATGTGCCCCTTCTCATTGCAACGGTAGCACGTTGCGTCTTTCATCTTTTTGCAATCCAGGGTTTTATGGTCCGTGGACTTGCAAATTCCACAAGAAAATGATTTTGACTGAGTCTGAGAGCTTGACTCCAGTCTGCACTTTCCATAGTGCCGCTTCTTGCAAAATTTACACCTGGGCTTCTCATCAGACTTATGCCCATCCTTCCTCGACTCAGATCCCTTCTTGTTATCACCGTTCCCACGATGTTTCTTATTCGACCTTCGCGAACCATCATCCTCACGCTTCCTCTTCTCGGTCTCCTTATTCCTCTGCGATCTCTGCCGGACCGCATCGAGAGTGAGGGATAAGGAAAGGTCAGTTACAGACCTGAAGGTAACCGGCCGAGAAGCTTTTACACTGGACTTGATTTCGGGTTCTAAACCACCAATAAAACGAGAGATTCTTTTTGGCTCCGGGGTTACCAGGTAGGTAACCAACCGGGACAGCGTATTGAAGCTTGTCAAATAAGCTTGACAGTCGAGGTTCTTCATCACCAACGATAGAAAGTCAGATTCTATCTTTTCCACTTCATGTTGAGGGCAGAAATTATCCTTGATCAGGGCAATGAATTGATCCCACGTCATGCTATACAACGGGATCTTTCCGGAGGCCTCCATCAGAGATCTCCACCATGCCAATGCTTCACCCTTGAAGGACTGTGACACAAACTTAACTATATCCCTTTCAGCGCACCCGCTGATATCCACCACCGTGTCCATTTCGTCCAGCCAAGTCATACAGTCGACGGCCCCTTTTTCCCCGGTAAAATCCCTGGGTTTACAAGACACGAAGTACTTATAAGTGCAACCCTTGTTACGGGGTCCTTGATGCAGTACTATATGCTGAGATGGGTCACTTTGATTGTTGGTGGACTGACGGTCATCACCGTCTTTCTTGGGTCCATTCTTTTTGGGAGGAGGCTTGTTATGAGCCTCAGAATGTGTCCTGGGCTTTGAATGTGATGCAGAGTGGGTCCTACTTCGAGTACCACTGTATTCCTCATACTGTCTATCCAAAGCCTGTGTAATAGCGCCGTCTATGATTGCTTTTAATTCGGCACCCGTTAACGTAATCTGGGCGTTCTCATTTGGCTCCACTGGATGGCTATTTACTTCATTTGAGTCAGCCATTTGAATTGAATTGTTGCAGAAAACAAGAACAATATTTTATTTGGGAGTTTATTATGGAATTACCCCTTAGGGTAACTCGTTAACCATGGTAAGCAGAGACCATATTTGGTTAATCGTATTAATTTAGGATTTTAATTTAAAATTTATCCTAAATATATATAATAATAATATGTGTTAGCACGTAAGGCTTAGTCACATGGACAATTTCAATTTTTAAGCTATGATTTCAGGGAATCAAGGCTTTTAAGGTTTAAATATATTTTATTACCTTTTTCAGACAGTGAGTCAAAGCTACAACTGTCTTTTGACTCATGTAGAAATGAGCAAAGCCCGTAGGCATTATATTACCAACGTATGGTAAAATATGATCATCTTACTTGATGATCTTAACCCATGATTCAGAGATCATATGATTGGGTTTGGAATCTTCTAAAGAATCCTTATACCTATAAAATGACATGTGATTGTAACGAATCACTTCTGCCAGGAGTGTTAACATGTTTTAAGATGTTAACAGGGATTTGAATCTTTTTTTAAACAGGTCTTACCATTTTGGCCCGGTCTTATAATTGACACGAAGCTAGGTTTCACACTTTAAGATCCTTAATTAAATAATTACATAGGCAGATTAATTTAAAAGGAATGATTTTAATTCATTTATTTCATTTGTATTTATTTATGCATAAAAAGGCAATCATGAAATTCATAGAAATAATATTCCATTAATCATACATAGGTTACATATTGCCCTAAACGGGTCTTTTCCAAACAACAAACTACCCACGTAGGGGTTCTAAACAAGTACTTGCCCATGTAGGGGCTTTAAGCAACAAACTGGCCCACGTAGGGACCTTACAATTTAAACATCATACCCTCAAAGGGTTTAACGGAAAATGGAAAGATAGGCCCACGCAGGGGCTCAAACAAACATACAACACACATACCCACATAGGGGCTTAACAATCAAATACACCTACGCAGGGGCTTACACAGAAGATGGGAGGATTCAATGATCCTTTTTGTTCTTCCCCTTGATCAGACCCATTAGTCCTTGGAAGAACGTTTGTCTTTCCCTACGTTCCTCGTGAGCCTCCCGTTCCACTTGCTCCAACCTCTGTAGAATTTCCTCCCTTTCTGGGGGAGAAAACCGTGGTGGCTGCGATTGCGTCCTAATGATGGGTCTAGGAGGTATAGAGTATCCTTGAGTCGGGTAACTCACCCCCCATGGATCCCCAAAGGCTCCTTGGGTGTTGTAGTTCGCTGCTACCATGTACGGATCAGCCTCCGCGTACCCATAGTTGTGATGCGTTGGGGGTTCAAACGGGTTGTACCCCATGCCACTCGTATATGCTGGGATTTGGTTATCGAATCCCATCGGCGGTGGCTGTAGAACAGCAGGGTTGGAGGGTCCACCCATTTGCGGGTCCTCATAGTGCGGTGGGTAGTGACTAGCACTTGACTGACGCGGGGAACTGAAATTGAAGCCCCCCGATCGCACCGACATGCGGGCACCGGTTCTCCTACGCCTTGGCGGTTGAGGAGGTGCTGGCTGAACTGGTGGCGGTGGTGGCGGTGGCGTAACTGCCACAAACCGATGATCCTCAGATGAATCTTGATGATGCGGCTGCGGCTGTTGCTGCCCATGAGACGACGAGTGCTGCTGATGAGATGCCGAGTGGTGAGAAGGTGTATAGTACCACTAGTGTTGATCAAAAAGGGCTTGGAAACTGTCTGGACCACCGTAGGGTGATCCGTGGAAGGATGATCCGTCGGAGATTTCGATCGGATGGTTTGGAGTACCACTCGCCGGCATGACGGGGTCCGTATCCTCGTCCATATCATCAGCGTGGTCACCTGAAAAGTGGTCCTCTGGACCCAGTGGGTTAAAACCCACTGGCTCTTGAAAGTAATTGGCCGGGTTGAACTGGCCTCTGAACTCTGGAGTAGGGTCCCCATAGGAATGATGGGACAAAGACCTCTGCAGCGGTATGTAGGAGGGCAGAGGGTTGTTGGGCTCGTCTTCTGAATGTGGTCCATATGGATTGTGGACCGGAGGTGTCGAGCTGTGCGAAACAGATCGTCTCGCTGGTTCGAACAGGTTTCTCCTATTCCGTCGTGGACCTTCGCTCTCCGTAGTAGGTTGGGCTCGTACATTTGACGGTCCAACCTCATGGTCATTGGGGGCGGCTACTGGCCCCTTTCCTCGTCCTCGTGTTCGGAAAAATCTAGGAGGCATCCTCGTTATTCCTGTCAATAAAGCATGAGATAACAATAACAAAAATATAAGATTTAAAGGACAAAACAAAAACCGAAAAGGTGGAACTTGTCCTAAGTTATAAGTCTAGACTCGAAGGTTTAGATTGTGCAATTGTGTAACTGAGATTAAACACAAAAGGCTAGTGTTTAATTCGCTCAGTGTTGGCTCTGATACCAACCTGTCACACCCCGATTTCCACGTGTCACCGGTGGGCCCGGTGGGGGAGTATCGTGACGTGGTTGGCAACGTAATAGTCAAACAACACAATATAATAATGCACAGCGGAAGCAATTTTAAAAATAAGATACAACCGAATATATTTATTGTAATCAAAGACACAATATCCGGTGTTTATCCACAGAACGGATCGAAACAAAATAACATTAATGGTTCAACAGACTTTTGGCATCCTAAGCTTGCGAGACTTTTATTGATGCTTAGGAGACTATCCAGCCAATTTCGCTTAGTACCTGCATTCAGTCTTTTTTTTGGGAGAATACGTCAGTTTACACAGGTAAATACATTCAACTGACTCATTTTGGAAAATGATTAAAAATTGGTTTGGATGCACGTGGCATAAATCATTTTATTTAACTTGGGAGAATTATTTAATATTATAATCTTGTGAACGAATTACATGTTACTTATGCGTTCAGTAGCCCGAACCTAGTTCGGATTAAAGATTAATAGACACACCACTATAATGAGTTATACACGGACGGTGTACGCCTACACCCCGTGCTCAGGTCGTGGCCAATCTCGTAAGATGATGCCAGGGATATCCGGGACATGGTCATTAACCCCCCAAAGGCTGTAAAGTAAACAAGACTGTTTAAACGAGCCGGTCAAATTATTCAACTACCCACTAAGCGTGGAGATTTGATGCCCGATCAAGCGGTACGCTATGTACCGTAACCCAAGCCCGTATAGGGAAAATAAGTTAAAAGTATTTACCTTGATGCAAAGTATAGTCACAATAAGCAAATAGCAAGTAGCTTTTACTGGTTCTCCTAATCTGGAACGAAGGTTAAATATAACCTATTAGAATCCTAGCGGGTCTTAAATTAAGCTTAAGCTTAGACCGGCTAGTTTCGAAGATACGGTTCGTACGCACGATTAAGCGAAGACCGGATAGAATGTGATTTAGACCCGACAAGTTTGAAGACTTGTTTAATATGGGTTTACTATTCACATTCTGGATTTTGAGATAAAACCGATAAGGTTTGACCCGTTTCGGCTAATTTATGTAAACTTGTTACATAAACCGAGCCGAACGCGTAATATGCGTAACGGGTATCCGTAAGAGCCATATACAGGTTTCCTAAGTTAACATGCTTCAAATATGTTGTAACATCAGTAGGATGTCTTTCGTTATGCCCCGAACTAATTTAAACACAAACTATTCCCCGTAGGGGTAGTTTGGTCATTTTAAAGTTTGTAAAAGAGTTTAATTGTTTAACTGAGTTACAGGTCTGATGTAAACAGCAAACATACTCATTTTTATGGGTTATAACAGTAGGCTAAGGCATATATGTGAAATTTATCATCTTTAACCAAACTATGCCCCGTAGGGGTATTTTGGTAATTTCACATAAGCCGAAAAGCTCAAAAACGAAGTCTGATTTTATCAACCTTTGCTTACTATTAAAATATCATAATTTGCCTCATATATCAGTAGGTATCAACCCGGGTATGTCCAATATGATTTTAGGACATACTATGCGTTAAAAACGCTAATTATGGCGATTAAAGGCCATTTCCGGGTTCTATACTTAAATCTGATATTTTTATATTTCCAGAAGGCTTAAAATAATTTATTTAACATATGAGATCAGTGGCAAAAGGTTTGGAGTCGTTTAGATAAGTAAAACTCATTTTATGGCCCGTAAGGGCAAAACCGACAATTACCGGATTAAGCCTACGACTACTAGTTATGCTCAGCCTAAAATTAATTAAAAATCTTTAAAAATCCCAAAATAATATAATATATCAGTGGGTATTAAGTTTGATACCAAAAAGTATGTTTAACTAGGCTATACGCTAATTACGCCATTTTGTTAACATAAAGTTTTAATTTAGCGACAATGAGCATAACTCTTAACCTACAAGTCAAACTGATGTTAAATTTTGCATACAAGTTTATATATCAGTAACTAAGGTTTCTACACTTTTACATTTTCATAAATCATGATTTAAGGTAATAAGGGCATAACGGTCAACGTATGAGCAATTAACAGAAATATGCATATTAATTGGATAACTAGTGAACCAAGGTGTATGATCACAGAGGGTTGTTCTAACATGTATCCTAATCCAATTAAAGCTCTGAGGCATTTCTAAAATATGCCCAAACGGGTCAGAACTGAAAGTCAACGTGAAAGTCAAACCATGTGACTTTCGGTTCCGAACCGTGTCTAAACAGGAAATGGTCGGGTTGAACATGTTTGGACACGTTCTTAAACTTATTACTAAGTTATAACAATAATCAAACAGGTTATATGTGATCTAGATAGCTAATTATGCATAAATGACATTTTAAGCATTATGTTGACTTTTTAAGTAAAGGTTTGACCCGACATTTGACCTGGTTAGGATGGTGATCAGGGGAAACCCTTTTGGGGTTTTATTACCCACATAAATACCACCCTATAACTAATTTTAATTCGAGATAATACTGAGCCATTAGTGACTAATCTCGAAGTCAAACCGTAATTACGACGGTTTGACTTTTAGCTAATTAACTAAGCTAAACACAACTAAACAAGAACTAGCAGACTTACAAGAGTCCAATGCACGAATTTTGATCAGATGGGAGAGTTCCTTAGCTCCAGAAATGCTCCAATGATCAGATGCAAGTGTGAAGAATGGTTGCAACATGAAGTGCTTTATATAGTGAAAAACCCACCATGATTGGTTGACAACTACCTCTAGGATTAACCACAACCATCCAACACTTGTCCTAGTGCTCTAGGATAGTTTAGGGGTCTTTAAATAATGATAAAAACCAGTTAAATCGGTCATAGTCGCGAGAAACAGGTTGCAGCCCGTTTTCTGATGCTGGGCACTACCTTACGGACCTCAACCTTGTGGAGGTTACGGTCCGTAAGCTTCCTTCCAGCCACTAAAATTGACTTTTCATTGGTGTATTGCAAAGGCAATTCCATTATCCGACTTTGTGACCTCAAACAACACTTAGGGACCTCCACAATGTGTCTAGTACAGTTCCTTACCCTACCATTTTCATTTGCTTGTTTAGATTCCAAAAACAAGACCCGAAAACAAAGGTTTATCATTCTTTTTCTTTGTGGGATCATATCATGCACTTGTAATTCCTTTATTGACAATAATTCCCTGAATTGAGGCATAAAAGATGTGTATAACATTTAATCGGGTCTTGGGATTTATACTTGAGGTCGTTCAGAGGTAACAATTTAACATGACGCCACTTTAAATCCTACCGAAACATCTTTATTTAATCCGGGTATTCAACGCGTTTTGTCGTACATGACACGTGTCGTTTTATTATTGAACCCGAAATTTTCGAGGTGTTACACCCATTATCACAAATGATCTCAGCTGGTACTCCAAACCTAGTCAGGATATTCCTTTTTATAAAGGATACTACTTCTTGGTCTCTTACTTGGACAAATGCTTCAGCCTCAACCCACTTGGAGAAATAGTCTGTCATAGCTAACATAAAAACTTTTCCTCCCGGAGCTTTTGGTAACTTCCCTACTATATCCATCCCCCACTTCATGAATGGCCAAGGGGAAACTACAGGATATAATGGTTCAGCTGGTTGATGCAGTATGTTACTATGTCTTTGACATGCATCACATCTTCGAGCATATTCTGCAGCATCTTTCCTCATCGTTGGCCAATAATATCCTGTCCTTAATACTTTCGAGAACAATGATCTGCCCCCGGTGTGATTACCACAATCCCCTTCATGTATATCTTGAAGTACTTCTTTGGCTTCAGGATCCTCCAAGCACCTTAAATACGGTCCTGCAAGCGATTTCTTGTATAAAACATTATTTATAATAGTGAACTGTGATACCTTCATCCTAAATGCCTTAGGATTTTCATTTTCGGGGATATGTCCTTCTTTGAGATATCTCATAATTGGAGCCGTCCAAGATTTAGGATATTGTTCAGGATATTCCACTTCAGGACCCTGAATACCCGCTACTGCTTTATCCTGAAGATTCGTTGCAGGATATAAGACATGTAATATTGGTATTTGGGTCCCTTCAGGTATCCTGATTGATGATCCCAAATTTGCCAAGACATCTGCTTCAGCATTATCCTCCCTTGGTACCTGTTCAAGTGTAAAAACATCGAAACATCCTGCTAATTTTTTGAGAATATCAAGATATTCTGCTAACTTCTCACCCTTAACTGCATAGGATCCATTAAAATGGTTAGTAATTAACAAAGAATCAACATATACTTGTAAATTTTTTATATTCACGCTTTTAGCCATTTCTAATCCTGCAATTAAAGCCTCATATTCTGCTTCATTATTGGTAGCAGGAAATTCACACCTAATAGCCTGGGGTAATATGTCCCCCTGTGGCGATTTTAGTAGTATTCCTAATCCTACTCCTCTTATATTAGATGCACCATCAGTATATAATGTCCAGGATCCTGAGGATTCTCTTAGCTGTTGAACTTCTAGGTCTACCTCATCCTGAATGTCACTACTAAAATCAGCCACAAAGTCAGCTAAAGCCTGAGACTTTATGGCATTCCTAGGTTCATATACTAAATCATAGGCACTTAACTTTACTGACCACTTAGCCATTCTACCCGACATTTCTGGTTTCCTAAGTACACTTTTGACAGGATAATTTGTTTTTACGTGTGTCCTATGTGTCTCAAAGTAGTGTCTAAGTTTGGTTGACGCCATAACTAATGCTAGTATTAATTTTTCTAAATGAGAATACCTAGTTTCAGCATCCAACAAACTTTTACTAACATAATAAACAGGATATTGTTGACCTTCATGGTCTTTTATAAGAACGGCACTTACAGCATTCCCTGATACAGCAAGGTACAGGGATAGTGGTTCACCATTTTCAGGTTTCATCAGTAGAGGTGCGGTTGGGAGATATCGTTTCAAATCCTGTAGGGCTGCTTCATGCTTCTCACCCCACTCGAATTTTTTTGTTCTTCTTCAGGATATCATAAAAATCCTTGCATTTTTCTGAAGACCTTGAGATAAATCTATTCAATGCTGCCACTCGCCCTGTTAATCGTTGAACATCCTTCATATTTGAGGGTGATTTAATGTCCAAGATGGCTTTAATCTATTCCGGGCTTGCTTCTATTCCTCTTTTGGTCACCATATATCCTAGGAATTTTCCTGCTCCTACTCCAAAATGGCACTTAGCGGGATTCAGCTTCATATTATACTGATCCAGGATATCAAACGCTCCTTTAATATCCTGGAGGTGATCCTGAGCTTTCTTTGACTTTACCACCATATCGTCAATGTACACCTCCACGGTGTCCCCCAGTTTGTCTTTGAACATCATGTTTACCAATCTTTGGTATGTTGCACCTGCATTTTTCAAACCAAAAGGCATAGCTGTATAACAATAAATACATGTTGGTGTCATGAAGGCAGTATCCTCCTGGTCAGAAGGCTCCATTTGGATCTGTTGAAATCCTGAGGATGCATCCATGAAAGTCAGCATTTCATGCCCAGCAGTGGCATCTACCATTGCATCAATGTGGGGGAGAGGAAATGGGTCTTTAGGACAAGCTTTGTTCAAGTCTGTGTAATCTACACAGACTCTCCATTTCCCGTTTTTCTTCTGTACCACAACCACGTTTGCTAGCCACCTTGGGAACTTGACTTCTCTAATCATTTTGGACTTCAACAATCTTTCAACTTCCTCTTGAATAATTGTATTGCGTTCAGGAGCAAACTTCCTTCTTTTTTGTTGCACGGGCTTGAATGATTTATCAATTCCAAGCTTGTGAGTGATAATGTCTTTGGATATGCCTGTCATATCCTCATGCTTCCATGCAAACGTCGACATCCTGCATTTTAAAAAGTTAATTAACTGCTCTTCAATATCCTGAGGGATATTGGTTCCCACGAGCACCGAAATATCGGGATTATCCTGGTCGAGGATAATTTTCTTCACATCCTGCTCCGGATCCTCCACGATATCCTGGGCCCGCGTCTTTAATTGCTATGCTGCACTAGGTTTGGTTGAGAATTTCATTGAGGATGAGTAGCATTCTTTCGCCTCCTGCTGATCGCTATCAACTTTAACAACCCCCCAAGGGGTAGGTATCTTGATGCATTGGTGATATGTTGATGGCACGGCCTTCATATCGTGAATCCACGGTCTTCCCAGTATAATGTTATAGCAGGATAGAGAGTCCATCACACAGAAACGTTGTATCGAGTTAACTCCTTCAACGTACACCGGCAACTTTATCTCTCCCACTGTGTTTCTGGCCTCTCCACTGAACCCAACAAGCACGGTAGACTTTGAAGTGATATCCATTGGAGATACATTCATTCTTTTAAGTGTCTCTAGTTGGATTATGTTGACGAAGCTGCCATTATCAACCAATATCCTGTGTACAAAATGGTTAGCCACATATAACGTTATTACCAAAGCATCATGGTGAGGATCCTGGACAGTATCCCTGTCATCAGCATCAAATGTGATCACTTTGTCAGTTGTGAGTGTAGTCATCCTGACAGGTTTGTCTCCCCTTTCGGCCTTAGCTTCCTTTGCATGTCTCTTTGCTGCCGAATACGAAGTCCCACAAATGTCGGATCCTCCCGAAATGAAGTTGATTATCTTGGCATCCGCGGGAGGTGATGCTGCTCGCTCAGGATCCTTCTCAGTATCCTGACCCTTATTCTTCTTTCTCCCTAAGAGATCCTTCAAATATCCCTTGCTTAGAAGATAGCTTATTTCTTTCCTCAAAGCGATGCAATCCTCAGTCATATGTCCGAAATCTTCGTGGAAAGCACACCATTTTGATTTGTCTTTCCAATCCGCTTTTTGTTGATTCTTTCGAGGCCATCTTGCCTTGTCCCCTAGACCCTGCATGGCATACATCAATTCAGGAATGTTAACAGAAAAGCAATATTCCGATAATTCAAGATACTCTTCAGGATCCTCATCTTCGACAACATTTACTCTCTTGTTCTCATTTCTGCCATATGGCTTAGGCCGATACGACTTGAATGAGGATTCTGACTTCCTGTTAGTTGACTCATAAGTGTTGGATGAGTTCATCCTTTCTTGCATCTTTCTGTCATCTTCCAACCGAATGTATCTTAGGGCCCTGTTCTGAGCTTCATCCAGGTTCCTGCATGGGTTCATTACAAGGTCTTGGTAAAATTGAGAATCCTTTTGCAACCCCATCTTGAAAGCTTGCACAACTGTCGCAACATCAAGATGAGGAATGTCTAGTGATTCCCGGCTAAACTTGTTCACATAATCCCTAAGGGATTCCTGAGGCCCTTGTGTTATCCTGTAGAGATCACTTGTTAATTTTTCGAAGCTTCTACTACAAGAAAACTGACTATTAAATAAATTTACTAAGTGAGCAAAAGATGTAATTGAATGTGGAGGCACATTCAAGAGCCATTTCAAAGCTGATCCGGTCAAGGTTGAACCAAAACCCTTGCACAAGCATGCTTCCTTGAGATCCGGAGGGATAGGGTTAATCTCCATCCTTTCCCTATACTGAGCAATATGCTCTTCAGGATCCGTTGTTCCGTCATAAAGCTTCATGTTGGGGGTTTGGAACCTCTTTGGGATCTCAGCATCACAGATAGGATATGCAAAACGAGATATCTTGTGGCTGTCTTGAGACACTTCCGGGATTGGCTGGACCACCCCGGGTACACTTGATATCATGTCCTTCAACTTCTGAAGTTCCCTAGTAAGTGCTGATGTCACACCTGTATCCTGCAAAGATCCACTATTGTTAGTAGCATGAGTATTATTATTATTTGACACGTTACCCGTTGGAGGATTTTGCCCATATCCTGAAGCATATCCTGAGTTCCTTATGGTCGACATCCTGACCGAGGAGGGTATTTCAGGAGTATGATTTTGAGGAAGGCTGGGCACAATATTCCCCCTGTTATCCTCAGTATACACAGCCGAGCTGAAGTTCAACATTCTGGGATGTAATGGAGTGACAATATCCTCAGCAGATCTGCTCGAGCCAGACTTCAGGAGTTGTATTTCCCTTAAAAGCATTTGGTTTGTTTCCTGTTGTTGCCTCATTTGTTCCTGCACACTTCCAAATAAGGTAAAAATTTCATCGTTAGAAGCTAAAACGGGAGCAGATCCCTGGACACTCCGAGTAGGGATAACATCTTGAGATTGCGTAGAAGCTGGCATCCTTGGAGGAGGTGGTGGAAGCACCGAACCGGTAGTGGCAGAAGTCATAGCAGACATAGTAGAGGAACTCATGTTTGATCTTGAGGCCATTATGGATAATGTAGCAAAAAGTTTTGAAAATAAAAAACCGATTAGTGATTTAACAAAAAATTTTAGTAAAGAGAGCACCACTTGCCCCACGGTGGGCGCCAAATTGTTTTGGTCAAAAATTACCGAAGCAATTAAGTGATCAAATTAGTTAAGTGAGGTAGTGTGCTAGAAACAAGTGTCGAAAATATGTTAATTAAATTACTTGCAAAAACAGTTTCAGAATACGGCTCAGGATATTGAGATGTATCGACGATCAAACAATGAGCAAAAAGTAAAGGAAATGACACGAGATGTACGAGGAAAGCCCTTGATCAATCTAGATCGCCGGCATAAAACCTCGGGAGCTGACAATCGCAGCTGCCTTGTTCTTCTTATTGCTTTAAACTTCAGGATGCAATGCAGGATATCAACCAGATCGCTAAGTGTTACAATGAATTCGTGTGAGAGTACAAATTGCGAGAGAACAAGTGTTAGAGTGTAGTGAGTGTGATTGCAGTGAGATTGTTGTGTCCTATTTGATCTGGTGTTCCGCCTATTTATAGTAACGAAATACAAACAAATATTCCTATAAATATGGGATGCTCCGAATATTCCACCACGAACGTTGTAGACCGAGTAATAAGGTTTCAACGTCTTTCTTTGAACGGCCTGGACCGAGTCTTCCGCGGAATAAGTCTTTGTGAACGTTGCTAGCTTCTAACACACGTACCTGCACATAATCCATTAGTAATCCCGAGGATACCGTTCAGGATGTTACCAATATCCTGAACCAGCATCCCAGATGTAAACAGATTCTACATAAATAAGATATAGATCAAGATATTTTCCAGGATATGGGCTCAGAATTTCACCCATAACAACAAGTATTAAGGATCACCTATAAGGAAGCTTGGTGCAATCGGAAGGCGAAGGACCTCACCCTATTGCTTTTATCCACTCATTTTGCGCTTAGATTCTTCCCTAGCCTCGAGCTAGTAGTAAGTTGCTTGAATCACACTCTCGAACTATTTTGAAGTGGTTAAAAAGTTATGTAACGGCTAAAACTCGTAAACATACAAGTTGATACATAAAAGTCTACTAAAAATGCTAGTAATGGTGGTTAAAAGCTTGAATGTTGTGTAAATCTTGTAATATTTGATTTGTGTGGTTATTTAGGCCCGATCTATGTTGTGGTAGCTCGGATCATCGTTTAACCCGGATTGGTCATGATCATGGATTATGACATAAAGCTTGTTTAAGTGTAACAAGGGTTAGGTGATGAAACTCTACCACACATCAAACTTGAACTTGTGTAAAATCGATTTTACTTATGAAATGGTGTTCAAAACTAGTAGATCTATGGACCAACAAACGGTACTTTCAAAGGACCAAGTGTCCAAGAAATCATATTTTCTAAAGCCGAGTCTTACATGAAAAAGAATTATTTTAGCAAACACACGAGTATGTAAACACTTGTGTAACACAAAGTTTCGACAAAATAACTATTTTTGTAAATGTTGACCGGAAGTTGTAAAGATGTAACTTCTTTAAAAGCGAGACTTTCAAGAAACAAAGTTGATCTATACAAAGATCCACTAAAAAAATAATGGAAGGATACTACCAATTTTGGAAAAACCACAAGTTCATGTATTTTTGCGATTATATCTATTTTAACTAGTTGCATATTGTTTATTGTTGAATGAGGAAATTGTTGACGATTTAAAAGAAAATAAACACATGTTTTGAAAACATGGGAAACCTCCATTTTTAGGGGAAACTCTGTCAAAATTTTTATAAATTTTGACACTTAGAAAAATATAAGTTTTTGAGAAACTTATTCCCTAAAAATGTGTTTAAAAGTATTACCAAGGTTTCCCTAATTTTTGGTGATAAGAAATGAGGACTTCTTCAAAAATAAAAATGGATCTTATGTATATATATTTTTGAGAGAAAAATATATATTATTTTATCACCAACTTTTGTGCTAAGTGTATATAGTATGTGTTATACGTGCTAGTGTATTAAGACTTAAAAATGCACTAAATACTCATGAGGAGTATAAACATAAAAATACACATACAAAATACAAGATACATAATTCGGGTGCGAAGTGCAAAACACAAAAGACTTATATTTATTTTAGAGGAAATAATATAAGTAAGATACGTTGTTAAAAATATGAAATATTTTTAACACAACAATACAAATACAAAAGAGAGTGATTGTACTTATGTGATACAAGTCTAGTGACTAACGCTAAGAAAACGCGTATAGGTTACGACGTTAATTAAGCAAATCCGGTGAAGTTTACGACGCACAGGAACGCAAAGTTGTGAGTTCATGCTCCCCCTTTTCTTTTAACTGTTTTCAGTTTTATACCTTCGGGGGTGAAATACATGTTACAAATATTACAATGTTTACAAATGGTATGATGGATACAAGAATGATACGAGAAATCGTGTCACGAATAGGGTACCATAAGCACCATTAATCGTGTACATACTTAGACCGCAGAACAAAAGGTTAGATCTAATGGGTTTCCGGGCAGCCCCACTCTTGGCCACTCTTTTACCAAGCAGTGTTTTTGTGTCTCGGTCGTGAATCGACTACAGAAAAATGCCTATGGTTTGGTGACTTCCTATGTCGTGTCACATGTTAATGGCTTTGCAACCCATTAACACTTGATACATACCGAAATATTTGATTTATACATGAGTACGTGGTGTACACAAAAGACTTGATTTATACAAAATACAAATTATGTTTTCATACAAAGTATACAAACGTGAAATACAAAAATTGCATGAATTCACACCAACTTTATGTTGACGTTTTTTCCAAAACTCACATGTATTTCAGGTAACTAGGATGGATGTGCGCGTGGTCTTACTCATGCTCGTGGATGTCGCTTTGTCTATCTTTAAATAAAGTTGTGACTTTTAAGACAATATGTTATCTCGTGTTGTAAACACTTGACATATGTTTTCAGTATTGTAATATTTGAAGATATTTTTGAGCATGTAGTATGTTTACTCTTCGTATGCAATGAGAACCTTTCATGATCACACCTCGTGCTTCCGCCGCAGAAAGGGGTGTGACAGTTACTACGAGTTCTTAGTGATGCCTTTCGGGCTCACTAATGCACCAGCAGCGTTCATGGATCTCATGAATCGCGTTTGCAAACCCTACTTAGACAAGTTTGTCATTGTCTTTATTGATGACATCCTTATTTATTCAAAGAACCAAGCTGACCATGAGAAACATCTTAGATGTATTCTTAAACTACTTCAGCAAGAAAAGCTCTACGCCAAGTTCTCAAAATGTGAATTTTGGCTTCGTGAAGTCCAATTCCTTGGACATATGGTTAGTGAGCGTGGTATCCAGGTGGATCCCGCTAAGATTGAAGCTATCGTGAATTGGCAAGAGCCGAAGACGCCCACAGAGATTCGCAGCTTCTTAGGCCTGGCAGGATATTACACGCGTTTTATTGAAAATTTCTCAAGAATTGCTGCACCCCTAACTTCGTTGACTAGGAAGAATACTAAGCTTGATTGGGGTCCTAAGCAACAAGAATCCTTTTATATTCTTAAACAGAAGTTAAGCAATGCTCCTGTGTTGACATTGCCTGAAGGGATTGAAGAATTTGTGGTATACTGCGACGCATCACACACAGGCATGGGATGTGTGCTCATGCAGAAGGGTAAAGTTATTGCATATGCTTCCCGACAACTAAAAGTGCACGAAAAGAATTATACCACCCACGACTTGGAGTTGGGTGTAGTTGTGTTTGCACTAAAACTTTGGAGGCATTATTTATATGGTACCAAATGTGTGATCTATTCTGATCACAAGAGCCTTCAACATCTGTTTAATCAGAATGATCTAGACATGAGGCAACGATGATGGATGGAGACACTGAATGATTATGATTGTGAAATCCAATACCATCCAGGTAAGGCGAATGTGGTCGCCGATGCTTTGAGCAGAAAGGAAAGGGTTAAGCCTATTAGAATCAATTCCAAGCGCATTGAGTTAAAGAACAACCTGAATGAAAGACTGTTAGCCGCTCAGAAGGAAGCTATGTTAGAAGCTAACTATCCAAATGAAAAGCTGGGAGTAACTGCTGAACAGTTATCATATGGCAAGGATAGAATCCTAAGATTGAATGGACGAATATGGGTTCCAACTTATGGAGGACTTAGGGATGTAATTCTTTAAGAAGCCCATAACTCCAAGTATTCCGTTCATCCTGGCTGTGATAAGATGTACCAGGATTTGAAGGCAAATTATTGGTGGATAGGTTTGAAGAAATCTATAGCCACTTATATAGCCAAGTGTTTGACTTGTGCTCAAGTTAAAGCAGAACATCAGAAGCCGTCAGGTTTGCTGCAACAGCCTGAACTTCCCACCTGGAAGTGGGAAATGGTAACTATGGATTTCATTACTAAGTTACCAAAGATAAAGCGAGGAAATGACACTATTTGGGTTATAGTGGATAGATTGACTAAGTCAGCCCACTTCTTACCTATTAAGGAAACACACAGCTCAGATAAGTTAGCTCAGCTGTACGTGGACGAGATTGTATCTCTACACGGAGTGCCAGTGTCTATCATCTCTGATAGGGACACGAGATATACATCGCATTTCTGGAAAAGCTTCCAGCAATCCCAAGGCACTAGATTAAATTTCAGCACTGCATATCACCCTCAGACGGATGGTCAAAGTGAGCGTACTATAGAAACACTTGAAGATATGTTAAGGGCCTGTGTTATTGATCTAGGTGGAAGTTGGGATGATCATCTTCCGTTGATTGAATTTTCATACAATAATAGTTATCATTCCAGTATTCAAGCTGCACCTTTTGAAGCTTTGTATAGAAGGAAATGTAGAACGCCTGTTTGCTAGGCAGAAGTTTGAGATGTCTAACTAACAGGACCTGATATAGTCTTGGAGACAACAGATAAGATTGTACAGATACGAGATCGTCTCAAGGCTTCCAGGGATAGGCAGAAAAGCTACGCAGATAAAAGGCGTAAACCTCTAAAGTTCCAGGTAGGTGATAAGGTTCTACTTAAGGTATCACCCTGGAAAGGGGTAATGCGTTTTGGCAAGAAAGGCAAGTTAAGCCCAAGATACATAGGACCATTCGAGATCATCGAATGTGTCGGAACAGTGGCTTACAAGTTAAACCTGCCTGAAGAGCTCAGTGGAATTCATAATGTATTTCACATCTGCAATCTGAAGAAATGTCTAGCTGATGAATCACTAGTCATGCCACATACGGATGTTCATATTGATGAGAGCTAAAAGTTTGTCGAAAAACCTTTGTCGATCGAGGATCGACAGGTTAAGAAGCTTCGAAAGAAGCATGTACCGATTGTAAAGGTTAAATGGGATGCCCGTAGAGTTCCCGAGTACACGAGGGAGGTTGAGTCCACAATGAAACAAAAGTACCCTCATTTATTTCAGTAAATCTCGAGGTCGATATTTCTTTTAAGGGGGTGAGTATGTAACACCTCGTAAAATCAAGACCAATATAATGAAGACACGTATAATGAGCTTTAAACGTGTAATGGATTGAATATGAGGGACTAAAGCGGACAAACAAAGAAAGTATGTGTGTAAAATGATTCAAAGTGTCAACATTGGATAATTATACCTTTCAACAACTGTACACGATGTTTATACCCTTAAACGAATGAATTATGAATCATATGAAACCGCTTGTGGAAGAAGGTGAAAGTTTACAAACCGCAAGGGTTAAATGTGTCAACATGTTTAATTTATACCTCTGAGTGACCTTTTAGCGAACCCAAAGCTTTGTAACGATTAATTATGCTCACTAGAATAAGTGAAAAAAATTTCACAAGGTTTCGATATCGTATGAGAAAGATACGCTAACATTCGTAAGTAAGGGGTTAAAAGCGTCAACGCTGAAATTTAGGACTTTTCGGGTGATCGTAAAACTAACCGGGGACTTAACAAAGTTGGTTTATGACTTAGAATCCTTAAAAGTCAAGTTTGGGGGTCAAAAGTGCAATAAAACAAGTTAAAATCAAGTTTAGGAGGACCAGGGACCAAATATGCAATTACTGAAACTTTGTAACCGGAACCCAGCATCCATACCGGCCGCGTAAGACCTCCCAGGTCTCTTACACGGGCCTCCTAAAACCTGCTAGCGTCCAAAAACATGGTAGTTGCCTGTTACAGCAGGTTAAACCAACTTATATGCATGGTATTCGATCTCAGGGGCTGCACCAGTGGTATTTCATGCATAGGGGGCACTTGGACTCATCTGGGATCAATCCTAGACTTGTGTGGAGCAATCTTGTGAGGTTTTAAATGCTATATAAAGAGTTCCAAGTTGCAACATTTTTTGCATTCATTTGAAAATCATTCTAACTGAATTTCTGGAGCCTCCTGGAGCTCAAGATCATTCCCTAAGGATCATTAGTCGTGCTAAGTACTTCAGTAAGCTTCCTTAACCTCTCTAATTCGTGTTTTATTAGTCTAATGGCCTAAAGTCAAAACCGTCGTAATTAAGGTTTGACTTAGTGATTAATCACTAATGGTCCAGTAATTTCTCGAATTGAAAGTGACTATGAGTTGGTAATTATGTGGGTAATAAACCCTTAAAAGGTCACCCTCTGATTTCCACTCTAACTAGGTCAATTGTCGGGTCAAACTTAATTGTAAAAAGTCAACAGAAAGCTAATTTTCAAATAAACACATAATTAACAATGTAGAAGCCATGAAACCTGTTTTATCACTCATATAACTTGGTAATTAATGTAAGAACATGTTTAAGCATGTTCAACCCGACAATTATGAACTTAGGCTTGGTTCGGAACCGAAAGTCGCAAAAGTAGACTTTTGATTTGACTTTCAGTTCTGACCCGATTTAGATTGTTTTAGAAATGTCGTAAGCTTCCATTAGGTCCATGATCCATATTAGTATAACTCTCTAAGATTATACAACTTGGATCCTAAACTATCCGATTCATTTGAATGTTTCCGTTATATGCCTAAATGTTGACCATTATGCCCTTTTGACCTTAAAACGAGATTTTTGAAAATGTGAAAGGACAAAAACCTTTGTTACTGATTTATAAACTTGTCCTAAAAATTTGACATCACTTTGAGGTCTAGATTAAGAGTTATGCTCAATATCGTAATTAGAAAGCTTTTTATTAATTAAACGGCATTATTAGCATAAAGCCTACCTAAACCCAAATTTTGACACCAAAATTTTTACCCACTGATGTAATATAATATTTTTGGATTTTTGAAGATTTTTATTTATTTTTAAACTTATCATATCATAGGGTTCTAGCTTTGATTCGGTAATTGTCGGTTATACCCTTTTCTTGAATAAAATGAGTTTTACATAACATATTGATACCACATCTTTTGCTACTGACTTATATGATAAATAAAATATTTTAAGCCTTCTAGAATGATAAAAATATCAGCTTTTCTTATATAACCCGAAAATCGCTTAAAAGCGACTTTTTACGCGTTTTAAAAGCATAGTATGAGTTAAAACTATTTTTAACATATAAGACTTGATACCTACTGATGTTTTAAGTAAATTTTTATATTTTAACAATAAGCAAAAGTTTTGAACTCAGATTTCCAAATTTGACCTTTTAGCTTATATGAAATTACCAAAATGCCCCTACGATCCATAACTTGGTTATAAATGATAAATTTCATATATATGCATTACCCTACTGATATAACTTATTAAATTAAATATTTTTACTGATTATATCAGACTTGAACCTCAGATTAATAATTAACCTCTTTTATAAGTTTTAAAATGACCAAAATACCCCTACGGGGCTTAATTTGAGTTTAAATTCGTTTTGGGCATAATGGAAGGTATCCTACTGATATCACAACATATTTAAGGAATATTAACTTAGGAAACTTGTTCATGACTCATTTGGTTACCCGTTATGCACTTATCGCGTTCGGTACGGTTTATGTAACTAGTTTGCATAAATTAACCGAAACGGGTCAAACCTTATCATTTTCACTTCAAAATCCAGAATTTGTTTAGTTTACCCATATTATACAAGTCTTCATACTTGTCGGGTCTAAACCACACTCTAATCCGGTCTTCGTTTAATCTTGCGTTTGAACTGTATACCTTTCTTTAAAACTAACCGGTCTAAAGTAAGACCCGTTAGGAATCTAATAGGTTAATTAAAACCTTCGTTCCAGATTTAGGAGACCAGTAAAAGATACTTGCACTTGCTGATTTGTACGTCTGGGATAAATTTATATAATTTGCTCAGGTAAATACCTTTAACTTATTTTCCCTTATACGGACTTGGGGTACGGTATATAATATACCGCTTGGTCGGGCATTGAATTGTTAATCATATGAAGGTTAATTTATTGAGATGACCCGTTTAATCTGTTTTGTTTGCTTAAAGCCTTTGGGGGTTAATGACCATGTCCCGGATATCCTTGGCATCATTCATTGAAATGGCCACGACCTAAGCACGGGGTGTAGGCATACACCTGCCAGTGCGTATATAAAAAGATATAACCGCCGTTCGAGAATAACTCGCTGCGGGATTATATTATGTGGTGTGTCAATTAATCTTTAACCCGGTGTTCATCCCGGGCTACTGAATGTATAATGAACATATAATTCTTTAACAAGTTTATTTTTAAATAATTATCCCAAGTTATAAAAGATATTTTGCCCCTTGTGCATTTAAACCAATTTTCTTAAACATTTTCAAAATGAGTCGGTTAATTGTATTTACCAGTGTAAACTGACGTATTTTCCAAAAAGGCTAAGTGCAGGTACTACGCGAAATAGGCTGGCTACTCCTAGCATCAATAAAGAGTTTTGCAAGCTTAGATGTTTATAAATCTGTTGAACAATGTTTCTTTTAACTTTGATCCGCCTGTGGATCCCTTACAACCGTTTTTGTTATAAATGATATTACTTTCATTCGGTTTGTAATGATTTTATCTTTCGACTTCCGCTGTGTATATAAACTGTGATAAATTGTCTATGATGATATCAACTACGTCACGATACTCCCCACCGGGCCCACCGGTAATACGTGGGAATATCGGGGTGTGACAGCCATTGACTTCTCTATTAGCTGCTGCTAAAGCCCTTTGTTGCTGCAACTTTCTCATTTGTTTCCTACGCTCATGTGCTCCCCGACTGAACCATTCTCTCTTTTTCATAGGGAATGGTTCTTCGGATTAAACCTTAAATATGAAAATACCCTCTTCTGTATCAGCTGAATACCCCGAAGGAGTAGGCTGTGACGAGGTTCCTTCACTTTTGGGAGAATTAGACAGGTGACGATAGGCATCAGACGGAACTTGATCACTCATACTGTAAACTAACTAATAGTCAAATAACACAAAACAATAATATACATGTATGCACATAGTCACATAGATTATTTCCAAACAGAATTGATAAATTTTGATGTCAGCAAAACACTTCTGTGGCTCAAATCAATGGCTGTAGCTCTGATACCACCTTCTGTCGCAACCCCTGCCCGGGTGGCGGGCGGCCACGAGCACTCAGAGCTGGTGGTATCGGTGTTTATTTAATTTGGCAGCGGAAATTTTCATTAGGACCGTAGTTAGGAAATATTTTCTCAGAGTAAAACACCTCATTTTTTTAAATAATAAACACATGGGTAAAACCCAAGTTTCTATTCATAATATGTTTATAGGGATAAACCCTATTTTATTCAAATAAAACGTCTCTCTTGTTTAGGTAACTTTTATAGCCACTTTTCCAAGCCTTCAATGCTCTCCAAATGGCTTCTATTTGGCTTTCACATTTTGTTACCTGAAACGTGTTTTAAAAACATTTGTCAGTGGAAAATACTGGTGAGTGCATCCCAATTTAATCAAAACACTTTTATCACTTTACAATATTGAGGGCATCCGCAATTACATTTGTTTACATCTATTAAATTACCACTCACGGTACTGTCAATCCTGACTTGTGGTCATGTTACTATTCTCAGTATTAGTAACAAGTAATGTATACAAAACCCCAATATACCGAAGTAATTGTAGAATTACAAATACTCAATCACTGTTTAAATTATACTTTAAAATACTTGAGGTTTGTATAAAAAGGTTTACAAAAATGAATGTACTCACATTGTTGTTTTAGATATCACTACTGTTGGTGACTTCCTGGTTATAATCTATTAAATTAAACAATGCACATGTGTTAGTAAAATAACCCAATTTACATTAACTATACCCCTCTCCCGAGACAGAACTCCAACGACTGAGTCAGGCAGAGCCTCGACATGCGTTACGGAGCACTAGATCAACCGGGCAGAGTAACTAATACGTAACCGGGGATTATAATACTCACAACGAGGCAGAGTAATTATTGGATATATTCGTTTTTGACCCCCCAGTTTTATAGAAATTTTTAGGTTCGGTGACTTCCGCCCCCCCCCCCCCCCCCCGGGCCATAAATCTCAAGCTTCGCCACTGCTGGTGGCCAGCTGTCGCGGCCCGCGACCGATGTAGTCATGGGTATCGCGCCCCGCGAGCGGCTCCCTGACTTTGTTTTATTTGATTTTTAGTGAAAAAAGGTATTTCGGGCCAGTTTTTCGCATACGTGGTATATTTTAAGACTTATAGGAATACTTTAAGGGTTCTGGAATATATTTAGGAGGGTTGTTATACTTCGCACGCTTCGCATGAAAAAAAACTATCTATATGTGTTCCACTCATATACGTTTAATACGAAACCAATTTTATATTAGAAAAAAATCATGAGAACCACCTAATACACTTATATTTGGTTTAGCTATGATACATAAGGTTATTAAGGAATCCTTTTATACACTCATTTTCTAGGCTTGATTATAGATGTTAAGAGAAAGGATCCCATACAAGATATACAAAGCATACGCAACAACTAGAGGATGGCAAGTGTAATCGGGAGCAATGGTAATTTAGTCATTTATCAAGAAAACAACTCTCCTCTTGATTTTCAAACGGCTATAACTTTTTCATACGTTAATATTTAAAAAAAATACACCGTATTAACGAGCATTTCATTCTCTTTAATTTGAGCAGCCTATTGTTATAGTTTTCTTAAAAACAATTACAAGATTTTGAATACTTATTAGTCCATTACGTGATTTTGAATACCCAGCACATGACTACGTGATTCTGAATACCTATTACGTGATTACACATTCAACATAAACCATTACGTAATTACACTTTCAATATAAATCTATTACTTGATTACACATTCAGTGTGATTTGTTATAACTAATGTTATTACAGTTATGCTAATAATGTAATCACTCAGTGTGTTTGACATAAAATACTATAATGAAATCACATAATTACAAAATGAGTATTCAAAATCATGTAGTCACTTAATAATACATAGTCAACGATTGTTACGTAATTATGTAATCACTTAGTGTGGTTTCACATTCTATAATGAAATCACGTAATCATGTAATCGGTATTCGACATCACGTAGTCATGTGCTGAGTATTCAAAATTATTATAGCAATAGGCTGCTCGAATTAAAGAGAATGAAATGCTCGTTAATACTGTGTAATTTTAAAAAAAAAATTAACGTATGAAAAAGTTACAGGCGTTTGAAAATCAAGAGAGGAAAGAGTTCAAGTGAAAAAGGATCAGAATACCATTTCTCTATTTGTTCCTTCAATTGTTTTAACCATAAATTTACGAAGATGCCACTGCCTAGTTTTGAGCCATTGATCTTGAGAGATCAATAGCTAAGCTTGTTTCCTACAATTCATACAAGAATTCTCTCTTGTACATGATGTACTACAGGTGCACACAATGTGATTCTGTACCTAAAATATGTTTAATATTGAATGCGACTTTTATAAAAATATTTAGAGTTAAATGTCATTTTAGTCCCTGTGGTTTGGGCCATTTTGCCAGTTTAGTCCAAAGGTTTCATTTTTAACCTGTGGGTCCAAAAATGTTTCACCGTTGTCATTTTAGTCCACTAGGTTAACTTTATCCATTAAT
This sequence comes from Helianthus tuberosus, assembly GCA_030545235.1. Lineage (NCBI taxonomy): Eukaryota > Viridiplantae > Streptophyta > Magnoliopsida > Asterales > Asteraceae > Helianthus > Helianthus tuberosus. The sequence continues at coordinate 41,058,822 of CM060369.1, read as the reverse complement.
TCTGTTAACGAGAAGGGCAATTCGGTCATTTTATATGTAATTATGTTAACTAGAAGGGCAATTCGACCATATAAAATGACCGAATTGCCCTTCTCGTTAACAGAAAAAATAAATGAACTTAACCCAGTGGACTAAAATAGCAACGGTGAAACCTTTTTGGACCCACATGTTAAAAATGAAACCTTTGAACTAAACAGGCAAAATGGCCCAAACCACAGGGACTAAAATGGCATTTAACTCAAATATTTAATATAGAACCAATTTTAAATATCCAATTGCGATAACAATATAAACACGTAACTTTTTATAATAGTATTTAAGCCAAACTTTTACTTAAGCATAAATAATCAACAAACTTTAAAAATGCTTAAAAAAATAGAATAAAAAGAAACTAGTTGATTGTAGACTTGTGGTTAATCCTATTCAATATTTATCATGATTATCACTATGTGCACTAGAAAATTTTTTAAAAATAATTCTCTTAAGATTATTTCTTTTAAACTTTTATAGATGTTAATTTAAGTGGAAGGAGTAGATGGGTATTCAGTGGTTAAATTAGTCGACAGTTGAGGAACAAATGCAGTAGGTGCATTGGGTTCACTATTAGCGAATTCGTAGTGGGGCTGCATATCACGCCGGAGCCACCTATGGCGCTCATAGCGCCCGGCAACACCGATACAGCCGACGCTATGGGGACTAAAAATCAATCCTTTGCGAAAATTATAACGTTGCACATTGTTCCTCCCCCACTCACACACATATATTTACATACATATGTATGTATATTTACATACATATGTATGTATATTTACATACATATATTTACATACGTATGTATGTATAACCCTTACCACTACACCCTCTTGTGATATGACCCTCTATAAAGCCCCGTCTTGCACTTTTTCGTCACTTGTTGCGTAACCCTCACGAAAAGGCTTTATGAGGGGTTATGACTACACATGTCCTTGTATATACTAGTAATTGATTTAAAAATAGTGTTACTAGACGCTTTAATTCCAACGTAGTTATTATAATTACATATTATTTGGATATATAGTGATGTATTATACAATTATTCAAGAACTAATTACTTTAAAAATACTAGTATACGCAGGGCTTTTGTTAATGGGTCGCTCTCTTAACAATGAACATATAATATAGGTTATGTGTTGAAATTTCTTTATCAAAAGCTAAAGAATGAACCTAGGGTTTACTTTGCATCTCGGAAATAGTCATACGCAAGCAAACACCATCGGATCCAAATATTTATTATCGTAATTCCGATTTCCTTTATTTATTTATATAATATATCATTTTATATGTTTACTAGAATATATCATTTTATATGTTTACTAGAAACTAATTCCAATTTCCTTTATTTATTTATATAATATATAATATATCATTTTATATGTTTACTAGAATATATCATTTGATATGTTTACTAGGTTAGAACCCCGTGTATTACACGGGTTAAATAAATATAATTTTATATACCAAGTAATAAAATAGTTACATCTTTTAAAAACTCATGTATTGCACGATTTGAATAAACACATGTCTTACATGAATAATGCAATCCGTTAAAACATTTAGTCATCAAGATGTGTTTTCTAACAAAATGAACTTTGAGGTACTATATACTTATTGTAACATCTCACTTTATTTTTTATTAGGTTAGAGAGTTGCGTATTACATAGTTTATAACATTTTACTTTGTTTTTATTTATTTATTATTAGGTTAGAAACTTACATATTACCTGATGTTGGATAATCAGCAGAAAAAAAAAGAAAAGAAATATTTTTAGCAGAAAAAAAGAAAAGAAATATTTTTAGTAAAAAATATTAAATATACAAGAAATAAGCTGGATATTATGATTTAATATTATTATTATTATTATTTTTATTATTATTATTATTTCATTGGAGTGTAAAACAGGATAATGGGATCCTTTATTAGAAATAGGATTCTAAATATATCATGTATAAAAATATATATATTCTACATGTATTGTATAAATCCTTTTAACGATACAATTGATTAAAATAAATATTTTTATTTTAATATGTGATTATCAGTTATCCTTGTCTTTATCATCAAAATATAAAAACAATTAAAACTACCAATTAAATAAAATCTTTATCTTTATAAATATTTAAAACGCTAATATATTTTTTAGATTTTAATAATTAATATATTATTATCAGTTATCTTTGTCTTTGTCTTTATCATTAAAATCTCTTCTAAAATTTTAAATTTATTATTATTAATAATTGACTTTCCATAATAAATATTTAGAAAAATAATTAAGATTGTCTCATAGAACGCCATGTGTCCCTAACGTGGTTTCTTTTATTATATGTATAGATAGACTAGAAACTAATTCCAATTTCCTTTATTTATTTATATAATATATAATATATCATTTTATATGTTTACTAGAATATATCATTTTATATGTTTACTAGAAACTATATAATTATATTGTTTACCTTGTTTTTACTTGATCGTTTTTTAAATAACGACGTGCTAATTATTACATACATTTTTATTTGGTTAGCTTGAGGGTTAACGAACTCCTATGATCATTTAGAGTTAATAGCCAAAATGGTCCCTGAGGTTTGCTCACTTTTGCCACTTTAGTCCAAAACTCAAATTTCTTACATCTGGGTCCCTGAGGTTTGCATTTTGTTGCCATTTTAGTCCAAATTTCAAATCAGATCAGATTTCTAAAAAAAAAACCCTGGTTTTTGTCCTTTTCCTCAGGGGCATTTTGGTCATTATACTTTTATTATAACTAATTATTAATTATTAATCAATATATTAAAGCAAGAGGGTGAAACACAAGATGCAGATGATGAAGACGGACCAAAATGGCAGATACACACTCTCTCTCTCTTCTCTCTCTCTATAACACCACCCGATCCAGACTCCACCACCACAACTTTTGGTTTTGATTCAGATCTATTCATTCGATGAACAACAACAACAACAATTATTTTGAAAGTTGTTAATCGATCCTATCCACTTCAAACTCGAAGACCAAACCCATAACCCTATCCACTTCAAAGCCAAAATCCCCATCGCCGTTTTCGGAATCCCCTTCCTCTCCGGCTTCTCCGCCACCCACCACCACCCCTCTCCGTCTTCCGACACCCTCTCCCTCTCCCTCCGCACCCACTTCCCCTCCAGCCCCTCCCTGTTCAAAACCCCATCATGTTCAAAATGCAGAAATCAAACGCAAAAATCAAATGTAGAATCATTTCGTTTTCAAAATCAAATGCAGAAATCAAACGCAAAAATCAAAACCCCTTCGGCCCCTCCCTGCGACTCCGGTGAGCGCTCCTCATACTCCAGTGCCGGTTGAGTCCTCCAACGACTCCTTTGACTGCTCCTCTGGTTCCTAAACATGAAGATAATGTGTGGATGATGAACTTATGGTGAAGGGGGTTTTTTACCGTGATGCTCCGCTGCCGTCGGCGGATTTGTTGCCGGAAAACGGTTGGAGAATTAGGGTTTGAGATGAGATTTGATAGGCAGATTAAGCAAATGGATCCGCCTTCTAGGGTTTGGAGGATTAGAGAGGATGTATGACCTTGTGAGCATGTTTTTGTTAGGTGTTGCCGGTGCCGGAGATGTTGATCGGAATCTGGCGGTGGTGGTGGTGCTATAGAGAGAGAGAAGAGAGTGAGTTGTCTGGGTAGAGATCTTGATTTGCTTTGAGAGAGAGTTTTCTGGGTTTTGTTATAATAACTTTGTAAAAATGACCAAAATACCCCTGTGCAAAAGGACAAATAGGCTGGTTGCAACAGTCAAAATATGTGGTTTTTGGATTTTGGACTAAAATGGCAACAAAATGCAAACCTCAGGGACCCAGATGTAAGAAATTTGGGTTTTTGACTAAAGTGGCAAAAGTGAGCAAACCTCAGGGACCATTTTGGCTATTAACTCGATCATTTATTACATACATCTAGTCTAGTAATACTATGGGAAAATTACACAAAAGTCGCACGTATGGGAAATGTTGGATTTATAATGAATTGCATATTTTAATATCATCAACATTTTTTAATGCATTAGACGTTAGTTGTGGAGAGCTTCGAAGTTAAACACGCTTAAGTGACAATTATGAATTATACATGACAGATGATCTCCTTACAAGTTTTCACACGGGCTATAGAGGGAACAAAGACTCTTACAATCTCGGGTCTGCTATCCTTTATGCCTCGTTTTGGTTCATAAGGTTGGCTCGCAACGAGGTTGTTTTTAGAAATCTCAAGCGTACACTCGATGACACTATGGATCTTATTGTTTCTCAATTGTTATAATGGGTTAAAAACAGGACCAAGCATTGATCGATCAACTGAAATACGTGGTGCACGAAGCCGCATGACTATTTTATTTAATGTTTTTGTTTTGCTATGTGTTTTGTTCGTGTTGTTTTTCCCTTTTGTTTTCGTTTTTTCCAATCCCGCGCTTGCAGGCCAAAAAAATTCGGGCATACAAAACCAAGTTTATGAGCTCCTAATAGGCATAACGGACAATAATATTTGACAAGATGTTTTACGGTATGAATATTTATGACTTTCGGCTATTTACCTTTATAAAATATGTTGGCTCAGAGGCTGATGTAGCTTGATACTAGGGGTAGCCTCCGCTAGCGGTAGTGTAAATTTTGAAAAAATTTGCCTTTTTTCCGATTTCAAAATAAATTTTTGAAACGTTACCTCTTGATATTTTTTCTAGATCCGTATATGTGTTGGGACTTGGGTAGCTGGAAGGAAGGTATCTTACGTTTTCCAAAATGGAGGTAAAAGATATTTACACCGTAGAGAAGCTTGAATTTCACCAAATTGGCTTTTTGAAGGTTCAATTCTTTGTGTTTGAACAAAATACCAATTTTTTTTTAAGAAAAGGTGAAAATTGGATTGCTGATGTTCAGTGATCACAAAGACTTGTGTATGTGCAAAAGGTACAAATAAACCTCACGTAGTTTTATATATATACTATATTATAATGCATGAGAGAGTGGTATTTTAAGATACCCAAAAAATAAGAACTTTTCCCCCACTTTATTTATAGAAAGACCCCTAAAATAAGGGTAGTGTAGTCATTTAAACACTATTTATTTTTTATCCCCTAAATTTATTACACTTAAATCCCTTAGTTTTTAACAAAATTATAGATAATTAGTTACAATTCACCCATCTACAACAAACTTATAATTTTTTTACGTATTCTTGATCTATCTTATAAATTATACTGTTTAAAAAAAATCCAAAGATAGCATGACGACCTACACATTTTTGTCAACGTTTCGGTAGTTGTCTTGTTCAATATCGACGCACAGATTAAAAGGTACAAGTCGATAATGCTTTAATGTACAAGTCGATAATGCTTTAATGTACAAGTAATTAATACTTGTGATCTAATGCGCCTAATCTACAAAGATGGGCTCTATCTATGCAAACAAAAACAAAAAGAATTAAAAGTATCGTAATGTGGCTTCTGTTTTTCTTAAGAGCGAAATTAAAAGAGTAGAAGATAAATTACAAACTTGGTACATATGATAAGATTTTTTTATATGACCTTTTTCAATAAGGTCACCAGCATTTTAGTTTTATAAAATTTTGAGGTTTAAGTAGATTTTATTTTTATAAAATTGATCTATATAAAAATTCGAAATTAATTTCTGTCTTAGTTTATAAACATCCTTCGCCTTAATAGAAAAATTAACTTAGTAGTGGTTGGATGAAAATTTATAAAAATTATGTGACAAAGCTATTATTTTTTCATATAAACCTTGCATGTATATTCTTTTTTATTATATATGTAACAAAATTAATTAATAAAAGAAATTTAAAAGAGTTTGAGTAAATTGCCAAATCCTCCCATTGGTTTTATATTTGTCAGTTTCATCCAAATATCCTCAACTTAATAGAAAAAATAAACTAAATTAGTGGTTTGGATGAAAATGGCAAAAAGTTACAAACGTTGGGGGCAATTTGGTACAAAAGTGTCATTTTGGACGAAAATGGCAAACCTGCCCAAACCTCAAGGACGATTTTGGCAATTAACTCTATAGTCAAGCTGAAATTATAAAATATTGCAGTTATTCTTGGATATTAATCTAATAATATGTATTTCTTAATTAAAAAATAATAAAGTAATAAACTTTAAAGCTAAAAAAATGAACATGCTATGATATAAAGTTAATAAAGATATAAATTCTTAACATCATATTTTTTACAAAATATGTTTTTAAATTTTATAAAAATATAATTTTTTATATATAAAAAACGAAATTTAACAATTAAAGGTAGAGGTGTAAAACGTACTTACGAGAACTCGAAAACTAACTAAAAAAGCCTTAAAAACATACCAAAATTTTTTTTACAATTTTTCTTATTAAAAATCGCTAATTTTTATATATAAAAAAACTTTTTTTAAAAAAAAATTGTATCGCACATGTGTAATAATACACAAGTGTACACATGTGCACTACAATTTTTTTAAGTTTTTTTATACACAAAAACTAGCGAAAATTGGTTAAAAAAAATTGGTATGTTTTTTAGGTTTTTTTAGTTAGTTTTCGAGTTCTCGCGATAAAAGGAGTTTTTAATTGAACCTTCCCCTACACACACACACACACACACATATATATATATATATATCAGGATTTAGAGAAAACGGTGAAAAGTGTGAGAACGGAGAGAACGGTTATGGATCGTCAGATTAAAACAATCTGACGCGGTAGCGTTTTCGTAAATAACATCACTTCTATTACTGTGGCGCGCTTCATTAAGGGTAAAAAAGTCTTTTGACTTCTCTACTCAAAACGCCATCTCATGAATAAAACGCCATTAAAATTACCGCCTTAACATACAATAGCACACACAATCCTAATCTAAAAACGCAATTAGATATAAAACGCCAAACTTAATTATAATAAAATCCCGACTAAAAAACCGCCAAAAACATCCTATATATATAGCATCTCAGACCTTCCATTAAAACACACGAAACCCCAAACGCCATATTTAGTATATACCATTCGTCTTAAAAACGCCAAAAACCCAAACATCAAATATCCTCTAAACCAAAACATTTATTTGAAATTCAGTTTGGTTGTTGGTAAGGTTTCGCTCAATGTAATGGACAAAATCCTTAAGTGATGATATTGTCCATTTCATTGAGTAAAATCTTATTGACTTTATCCTCAATTTTCATTCAATTTATAACGCCAAAACATATAAAAACATTATTGAGGTTTGTTCTCAATAAAGTTTAGCTGTATGGGGTGTACAACATTGTCATACATCTTTCTTAACTGAGGATTAAAAATATTGTCCATCTCATACAACAAAACATTATTGATTTTAGCATGATCAAATTTAGAGGGTTAAGGTACTTTTATTTAGTGGCTTTCTTTTTCTCTGTAAAACGCCAAAAAGTTCAAAAAAATCAAACATCGTTCTTTGGAAATTCAAGATTGTTAGCTGAATGATGTAACTCAATAACATTTTGCTGCATGAGATGGACAAATCTTCAAGAAAACGAGGCTGATATCACACTTTATTCTTCTAAACGGCGACAACAAAGCTACTTCAAAAAAAACAAAATGAATCATACGAAAGTCGAAACAGGTAGTTAAGATGATTCAAAAAAGAAGAAAGAGACTGGTGACAGTGAAGATTTGGAAGATAATTTTTTATATTTTTTTTCTTTTTCAGTTGATTGTTATATAATAACAACGCCATATACAATAAAAACGTCACACAGCCAAATGCTTGTTAAAACGTCATCATGCCATAAAACGCCCCAAAACTCCCATACTATAATAAAATTACTCTGGACAAGTATTATAAAAAACCCAAAAAATAAAAAAAATAAAAACCAAACTTGAAAGGGTAACTAGAAACAGTAACTACAAAACAGTAAAACTGAATCGACAGAAAATTTATTATATTAGAATCTAAAACGCCAAACTTGAAAGATGGGACGTGTTACAGACTTCAGAGATAAAGCTTATAAAAAATAGTGATTACAAACAGTAACTGAAACGATGAATACTTTATTAGTTTATTATAATAATGCACCGCCTAACCTACGCGCGAAAAGAGATCATATAAAATGATACCTCTCAGCAACTTCCATTTGATCAAACCAAAAAAACAAACACCAATACTACTAAATACCACTCACTGTAAAACGCCAAAAAATTAAAAAAATCAAAGATGGCTAATATGCTTTCTTGGATATTCAGTATTGTTCTTCGTGAAGTTTCACTAACTGGATTGTTAGGTGAGGGGAGTAACTCAGTAAGATTTTGTTGCATGAGATGGACAAATCTTAAAGAAAAAGATACTGATGACAGTCATATGTCATTTTGTGTTCTTTGTTCTTGAAGAATGCTTGGATGAGGAGAAGAAATCAATGACACTGAAGAGTGGGATGATTATAAATATGAAGATCAAGTTGAAGAACAAAGCAAAAAACTCACCCACACGTCATAGATCTATGTCCCAAACATCCACAAAAGCCACTTCAACAGACGAGCAGACAAAATAATCAAACCGATGTGTTTGTTAAGTTTTAAATAAAACGCCATATATTTGGTGACAGTTCTTGTAGTATTAAAGAATAGAGAGACTGATGACAGTGAAGATTGTGAAAAGAGATCCGATTAGGATTTTTAATTTATTTTTTTCGCTTCTATTTTTTCCCTGTGGTTGTAATATAATTTTCCGATTGTAAAACGCCAAGATACCACAAACACCAAAATGTATATAAAAATAATAGAACAATGGGCCATCTTATCTAAAAACGCCTTTGAATCTAAAAACAAACAACGGGGCGTCATCCTAAAAAGTCCTGGCCATACTTAGTATGGATGAAGCCATTCAGAGAGATATTCTGACCCCTTGGGGTTCCAATGGCATACGATTTGAAAAACGCCATAAACGCCAAAATATTATTACAATGAAACCATTAAAACACCATGTAATTATTGAATTTGGTTAACGGCGAAAAATCTTAAACCCCATAAATCAATATTGTGAAAAGCGAAAGATAAAATGACAAAAAAGCTCATACGCCCTAATGATATCGCGCGCCACGTGTTGGGCCAGGATGCGTTCTCACGCTTTTGGGTGTTTTCTCCTGATCCCGTTATATATATATATATATATATATATATATATATATAAAGGTTATTGTAGAAAAGGTTAAAAGTGTGAGAAATATTGTGGAGGTGCCATGTGTCCTAAATCTAAATTAATTCAAAAGGGTAAACAAGTAATTTTATCATTGATTTACTTAGTTCAAAACCTTCCATAACCGCCACCCCTTATTTATAGGAACAATATTTTTTTAAAGATCTCTATAAAAACACTACGAATAACACTACAACCACCATTTAGCACGTACATAACACCATTCAATAAGTATATAACACCGTTTTAAAGATCTCTATAAAAACACTACGAATAACACTGCAAAATCACCATTCAGCACATATATAACATCATTCAATAATTATATAACACCATTCAATAAGTATATAACACCATTCAATAATTATACAACACCATTCAATAAGTATATAACACTATTAAAGACACTACCTCCATTTCCAGAATGTGTTCTTAGTATAATGTTCATAGTATGGTTATTGTACATAGTGTTTTAAACCTGCACTCATGATATTTTACATCTGCATGCTAGTAGATGTTCTAGATTCCATATATTAGAACACCATAGTGTTTTAAAACCTACATTCCAGTAGATAAAAAACACCACGCTTTCCAGTATGTGTTTAAAACACCACACATTGAATCAAAATACAATTAAAACACCACTGTATGAACATAGACAAAACATCGTGGACTAAACATCTGATCGAAACATATTTTTTTCTCTATATAAGTATAGCAATATGGTACTCATATTAAAGATAAAAAAAACGCTCGTTATTATGGTGTAATTTTTTTTTTAAAAAAAGTTACGTATAAAAAGTTATCGACGTTTAAAAAAGACGAGGGGAAGTTGCATGTGCATTAATGTTAGTTTCTTAATTTAAAAATTAAATTTACCTGTATACCCTTAATCTAGAAAATTAATATGTTTAATAGAAAACATTATTTAGAATTTTGCCATTATGATCTTAGCCATTAGATCAAACATCCAATGGTGTAGATTATTTCTTACATTTCTCACAAAAAACCTTTTTTTTTACAGAAACCTCTACCTATATATATATATAGGATTAGGTTCAAGAGTGAACACTAGTGTAGTTTGCGAACTGAGCGAACTAATCCTAGCCATACATGTGTATAGATCAATGGCCAGGATTTGATGATGAAATACACTAGTGTATTTTACGATTTGATGATGAAATCCTAGCTATCCACGTGTGTAAATCAATGGCCAAGATTTGTTCATTCAGACCGTGTTGGTGCATTAAATGTCTGCTGATTACGTCTTAATCAAGTCTTGTGTCTAGATAGGTTGAATGAACACACAATAGGGTTTAAATTAGGGTTTTACATGTTTAATTAGAAGATTTCGCTTGAAAGTGTTTATGTTTGGTTCAAGCGAAATCAAAACAGGAGATTTCGCTTGAAAGTGGTCTTGTTTGGTTCAAGCGAAATCAATACAGGAGATTTCGCTTGAAGTAGCCTGTTACTTGTTCAAGCGAAATCCTTGGGTCTATATATAGGTTAGTGTGTTGTTCATTTGAGAGAGACATGTATGTGTGTGTAAAGAGAGGTGCTGCCGGATTTGTATCAGATTACATTTTAAAAGCACGAAAATCAATCAGAAAAGAAAGATTAAAAGGAAACTAGCTGTTATGACTTTGTTTACGTTGATTCCGCCTCCGTACTCAAAGATGAACTGCCTTAACTGACGTTTCGAGGTCGTAGAACGGTCCAACAAGTGGTATCAGAGCTCAGGACGAGGAGTTCATACCATAGCAGCTTGATATTACCGGATTCTCTACTTTCTACTCAATTCTTTTTATACTTTTCTGATTTGAACATATTTCAGCGGTGAAAATGACCTGAATTTGACATATAACAAGCTAATTAGTGTGATAACTAATCCTTGAAAGATTTGGACTTAAAATCAATCGAATTCATATAAAAAATTAACTTTTCGCTTGAAAACTGTTCGAAAAAGATAACATCAGCAGATTTCGCTTGAAATATATTGAAGATTTCGCTTGAAACTTGAGTTTTGCTGTTGATTTCGCTTGTAATTGAACTGGTCTTAGATTTCGCTTGAAAAGTTCAAGCGAAATAGGAGTTTTGGATTTCGCTTGAACTGATTGAACTTGTTTCAGACAATTTCGCTTGAAAGTCCAAGCGAAATAGGAGATTTCGCTTCAATAGTTCAGTTTCGCTTGAACTTTCTATACTTGTTGATTTCGCTTGAAGTGATTTCACTTCAAGTAATTTCGCTTGAACTTGCTGTTTCTTCAAAAACCTAAAAAAATTTCTAAGTGTTTTCTGATTTTGCAGGAACATTCACGATGGATGATATTTTCATGAACCCGTTCAGCGACATGTTCGCGTTTGCTGGAAATTCAGGAGACGATTCATCTACAAGCAACAATAATGATAACCCACCGAAAGAAAAGAAAAAGGAAGCTTGGGAATCGGAAAGTGCTTTCGGAACGTTCAATAAACCTCCAAAGCTAATGGCTATTGAGGAATACAGTCGGTGGTCAAGAAAGTTTGAGGACTGGTTGATGGCATTCGCATTTCCTAGCTGGAAAAGTCTGAAAAACGGTTATGCCAATGGAAACAAAAATGGTGAAACTTTAAGAACAGCTGAGGAGATTGATTCGTTTGTAGCTGAACAAAAGTGTGTGGCATTATTATTTCAATCCGTCCGAGAAGACATAATTTCATTGATCGATTATTCAAATGCAAAAGATCTTTGGGCAAAGTTAGAAAAGAAATGTTTAGGAAGTACTGAAATCGTGAAAAACAAAAAGAAACTTCTTAGAAAAGAGTTTGATCTGTTTGGATGTTTAAAGAACGAGCCAGTTTGTAAAATGATAGAAAGGTTTGGTCATTTGAAGCTGGAATTAGTAAGACATGATATCAAAATTCCTGATGAAGATCTTATCGACAAATTGTTCGATTCGTTGCCTGATGAGATGGATTGGAGATATTATGCGCTGATGCTGAAGAATACTATCAAAGAACCAGAAAAGTTGACATTAGATTTGCTGATTGAGAAACTCGAGAGTCGCGAGTTGGAGTTGAAGAAGACATACAAAGTCAATCACTCATCTTACCAGCAGAATTTGGATTTGTATTATCCAAAGAGCATGATGCCAAAAGCAACTTCTCCCAAGATTGCGTTTTCTGCTGAAAATGTGTCGACAGCTAGCAAAGAAAGTCAAAGCAGTGGAAGTCACAGTGGTTATCACAGTGGATCTTCATCTTCTGGAAATCATCCAGATGCAAAGAATCGTTTTCAATGTAACATCGCAATAGACTTGAAGAATGCTCAGAATTTTGATGAGGAGTCGGCCAAGCAGCAGATGATCTTCCTAGCATCGGTGTTGGAATCGTATGAAGGGCTAGTAGCTGGGAAGATAGGTAACACAAACCTGACGAAAGAAGATTACGATCAGATTGATCCGGAGGAAATGGAACTGATCGATATTCGTTGGGCTATGGCTAGTGCTGTTCGTCGTGCACAGCATTTCATGGAAATTACTGGCAGGAAGACAATTGGTGGTCCATCTACCAAATTGGGGTTTGATAAGTCCAAGGTGACTTGCTTCAAGTGTAAGCAGAAAGGTCATTTCAAACGAGAATGCAGAAACGCTTATGCTGATGAGTCGGAGAATCCTTTCAGAGATGACTACTACAAGAAGGCAATTTATCATCAGAATAAATCCGAGCCACCTAGATTGAAGCAGGTTGAAGACAACAAAGAGAAATCTAGAGCTCTTGCAGTGATTTACGATGTTGAGGGGTATGATTGGAGTCAAGAGGTTCTACCTGAGGAAGATGCGGTTGGTTACGCATTCATGGCGAAAAATGACGATCCTATTCCGTGGAAAGACGATCGAACTGAAGAGCAAAAATATCAATACAGAAAAATGATTGCTGAAAACAAAATAATTAGAATATCTCGTATCTTTTTGGAAGCGAGGAGAGCCAATAGGTGGGATCCAGACAGAGAGTGTTATCTTGATGAGTATGGAAATATTGCGATCGATGATAGTACGCTTGATATCGAAGCCATAATCTAGCAGTACAAAGATGACGATGAGTATTGGCAACACAAATGGTGGGGAACTCCAACCGAGAAAATGAAAGAAGAAGAGAAAGAGAGAAAAGAGAAAGAAGAGCAGGAAAAATCAAAGAAGATTGATACTGGAATTATTGACACAACTCAGGAGTTGAATGCTGAGAACTTGGGAAAAATGGCAGACAAAGTGCTGGCTGCTAAGGCACTTGAGGTAGACTCTAACTCCGTGTCTGAGTCAAAAGGCCAGGTCAGTTCAAAAGTGTCAACAAATGTGTCAGGTAAGAAAATTGATGGTAATGCTGATTGCAAAAATTGCAACAAAGAGTGCAAATTTTGTAGCACAGTCACGTATCTCAACGGTAAGAAAGTTGAAGATCTGACAGCAAAGGTCAGAAGCGTTGAGAATCAAATTCTTGATCGTGACAAAATGGTTAAAGCTTCAACTGAACGGATAAAAGAGTTAACTAGACAAATTGAAAATGATAAAATTGATCATGACAAAATTAAACAAGAAAATGAAAAGTTGATTCTTGAAAACCGTCAGATTTCTGAAAAGTTTGAAAAACTCAAAAACACGATGAAAGATTGTGATGATCGAAATGGTAAAACTTTTAAAAAAAATGAACATCTAAAAGCAGTGCTTAGAGTTAAAGAAGAATCAATCAACCAACAACTGGATGAAATCGCTAAATTGAAACTTAAATTTCAAGAGGCTGAAATTGAAAACGAGCGAATCCAGTTGAAGCTTAACAGTTACAGCTCCGCAAGTTTTGTGTTGCAACACATTATTCCCAAACCCATTGGGAAAGACAAAGCGGGCGAAGATGTGTATTGTGATGGAACTGGGGTGGGGTTTCATCAAGTTCCACCACCTGTTCTTAATAATTACACTAAAAAGCAGTCTGGGTTGGTTGAAATTGAGGAAGTAAGTGAAGTTAAACTTCCAGAGAACATTGATGTCACGTTCACATCTTCCAATGACGATAGTGTCCAAAATGATATTGTAAAAGGTGTTGTTGAAAATGTGCTAAAAATGGATAGTGATACTACTGAGGAAGATGGGTGTTTCTTGGACAAGTACATTCAGAAATCAAAATCCAAAAACAACTTAAGTGATGAACCGGGTCTTGTGATGTACAAGATGGCTGGATCTGATAAGTTGTATTCGGATTCTGAGTTTCTCATTGAGAATGTTAATGTGAAAAAGTTGACAAATGTGTTCAAATTGATTGAAGTTGAGTTGTCAGAAGTGAACAGTTTGAGTCAAACAAAAAGGCAAATGAATTTTGAGAAAGATAAAGCTTATTACAAAAAGCCTGTTGTTCCACCACGTTTTTATAATAACAATCGAAACAATTGGTCGGGTGGTTATCGGGGTGGTAATAGTTATCAGAAGAAGAGTTTTCAAAACAAAAGATTTGCAGAAAAGAAAGTGTTTGTGAACGGTTCAAGTTCACTTTGTGATGAGGAAAATGAATTTTTTTCAAAATCAAATAAAGAGTTCTTTGAGAAGAGGGTTTCACAACCTCAGTCTGAAGACACAAGTCGAGTTGTTGATACTCGTACATGTTTTAGATGTAACAAAGTTGGTCACATTGCAAGAAATTGCACCAACTTCAAGCCTAAGACTGAAGTTGTTGACAGACAAAAGAAGAAAATTGATGTGAAGGGTAAAGCACCAATCATTGTTGAGAAAAAGAATGAGAAAAATGACAATATCAAAATGAAAAATGAACCCGTAAAGAAAGTGGTAACTAAAAGTGACAAGTTTTATAAAAGGGTTACTTTATCTCAACAAGTTTGGAAACCAAAAACTGAAATGAAAATTTCAACTTCTGAAGTGAAAAAGGCTGAAGAATCAATTTCGGTTGATTATGATGCAAATTTTCCACCTTTGAAGGCTGAAAATTTCAAAATTCAAATTGCGAGGGTCAAGGTTACACCTAAGGCTGATGAGGCCTGGGTGGACACCATGTTCAACTAAGCAGTTTGAATTGCCGGAGCTTCCTTGATAGCGAAGCATGAATCGGCATCTTTATTGAAATGTTTTAAAATCAACTTGTGGTATGTGCAGGATCTTCCACAACTTGTATCCAGATGGATCATGGATAGTGGAGCTTCAAGACATATGACTGGGAAGACCGCGTTGTTGTATGATGTGAGAAATATCAATGGTGGTTATGTGGGATTTGCTGGTCATGAAGGTGGTCGAATTATAGGTGAAGGAACGTTATCCAACGGGATTGTGACGTTTGAGAGAGTTAATTACATCACTGAGCTGGAGAACAATCTGCTTAGTATCTCGCAGATTTGTGACAATATGTATACTACTCACTTCACTGATAAAGAATGTTTGATTTTGAAACCTGGATTTGTTGTTCCTGAAGAATGGATTATCATGCGGGCACCTAGAGTGAATGATTTATATGTGTTAGATATGAGTGTAGCAACTACAACTACTGGTCAAGCACATTGTTTTGTTTCTAGAGCAACTGAGAAAGAATCGAGATTGTGGCACCGCAAGATGGGGCATATTCACCTAAGGAAGATGAATCACTTGGTGCACAATGATTTGGTTTTGGGTGTTAATATCAAAGGTTTTCATCTGGAAGGGGAGTGCATTAGCTGCATCAAAGGCAAGCAAAAGAAAAAGTCACACCCTACAAAGCAAGTTAATTCAGTTTCGAGACCTCTAGAAAGACTTCACATGGATTTGTTTGGTCCTGTGAATGTCAAAAGTATTACAGGAGATTACTACTGTTTGGTCGTTACTGATGATTATTCCAGATTTTCGTGGGTTTCTTTCTTGAAGACGAAAGATGAAACATTTGACAGTTTGATGGAGCTGTTCAGGAAGATTGAGAATCTGTACCAAAGGCGTATCAAGAGAATTCGAAGTGATAATGGTACTGAATTCAAGAACAGTAAGATGGAAGAATTTTGTGATGAAAGAGGTATTTTGCATGAGTTTAGTGCTCCGTATACTCCGCAGCAGAATGGAGTCGCAGAACGCAAAAATCGGACACTAATCGAGACGGCTAGAACTATGCTCGCAGATTCAAAGTTACCGATAAATTTTTGGGCTGAAGCTGTTTCTGCCGCATGCTATACTCTCAACAGGGTTCTTACTGTCAAGAAGTTCAACAAAACATGTTTTGAGCTAATCAATAATCGCAAACCGAATTTGAAGTATCTAGAACCGTTCGGGTCACCCTGTACAGTTATAGAACCTCATGGAAAGTTTGGTCCGAAGAGCATTGAGGGAATATTTGTTGGTTATGCAAATCCGATGCGACGTGTCTTCGTTTCAAGTGAGAAGTGGATTATTGAAGCTGTAAATGTTGAATGTAAAGGTTATACTATGCCGCCACAGAATCCTGGTGATTCATGGCGTTATCATTATGACAAACTGTGGGATTCGTTTGACATGAGAGAAGAATCAGAGGATGATGAAGATTTCTTTGATGAGTTGGATATTTTGCGTGAATATGAGTCGCAGCTAAGGTTCCCAGCTGAGTATTCGAGGCGATTACGGGAAACTTCAAATGACGATGAAGCAGGTCCAAGTAATGCTGGTGAACATGATGATATCCAACAGAATGAAGTTGCTCAGGATAAGCAGTCGGCTTAGAATGATAATCTAGAAGCTGAAAACATGCCAGTATTTGATCATGGTGATTCAGATTCTGAGGGGGAGAAAATTCAGATTTCAAGTCAAACAAACCAAGTTGGTGAATAAGATGCAGAACAGAATGTTACTAATCTGGAGGGAAATGTAGATGTTCCAAGTGAAGTGATGCCGCAAACTTTTTCATATCATCCAGAGGAGTTGATTATAGGAGAATTGCAGACAGGCGTTCGCACTCGATATCAGATTGATAAAGGGCTTACATGTTTTTATACAAAAGTTGCTCCTTTGCAAACTGAATTCTCATTGATTTGTTTTATCTCGCAGGTTGAGCCAAGAACTTACAAAGAGGCGCTTACTGAAGACTCTTGGGTCAATGCAATGCAGGAGGAACTTAGTCAATTCGAGAAATTAGGAGTGTGGAAGTTAGTTGATTTGCCGGATGGTCAGAGAAAGATTATCACCAAGTGGGTGTTCAAGTGCAAGAGGGACGATAGAGGAGTTGTTGTAAGGAACAAAGCTCAACTCGTTGTTCAGGGATTTAGTCAACAGGAGGGGATTGATTTTACCGAAGTCTATGTTCATGTAGCACGACTAGAAGCAATCAGAATTTTCCTAGCATTTGCGTCTTGGAAGAACTTCAAAGTTTATCAGTTGGATGTTAAATCGGCGTTTCTTTATGGGAAGGTTAAAGAGGAGGTTTATGTCGGTCAGCCACCGGGCTTCACCGATCCAATCCACAAAAACAAAGTCTACTTATTGGACAAAGCGCTGTATGGTTTACACTAAACCCCGAGAGCCTGGTACGAGACTTTGTCTCAACACCTACTAGCCAATAAGTTCATTCGTGGAAAAGTGGATGCCACTCTCTTCACTAAAGAAGTCGATGGTCATCTTCTGATAGTTCAGATTTATGTGGACGATATAATCTTTGGGTCGACAAATGAAAATCTATGCAAAGATTTTGAATCAGTGATGAAGCAAAAGTTTGAAATGTCATCAATGGGGGAGATGAAATTCTTTCTGGGTTTACAAGTTGAACAACTTCCTGAGGGAATTTTCATTCATCAGTCAAAGTATGTTCATGATATTCTAGAGAAATTTGGGATGTCAAGTTCTACTCCAGCTGCTACCCCACTTGCAACAAATCATGGGATTCACCCAGATCTCACCGGAGACAGGGCTGATGAAACTTTTTACCGTTCCATGATAGGTTCTTTGATGTACTTAACATCTTCACGTCCTGATATCATGTACCCAACGTGCCTCGCAGCAAGATTTCAATCTAACCCGAGAACATCGCATTTGATCATTGTAAAGAGGATATTGCGCTACCTGAAAGGAACTCCTTCATTGGGGTTGTGGTATCCTAGAAAAGGCGACTTTACGCTCGAAGGGTATTCCGATTCGGATTTCGGATGCTGCAAAGTCAATTCAAAATCAACAACTGCAGGATGCCAGTTCTTTGGTCCTAGATTGGTTACCTGGCAGTGTAAGAAACAAACGTCTGTGGAGTTATCTACATGTGAAGCGGAGTATGTTTCTGCTAGCAGTTGCTGCTCTCAGATCTTGTGGATACAGCAACAGATGCGCGACTACGGTTTGCAGCTTCTTAACACACCTCTTTTTGTTGATAATGAGGCCGCTATAAATATAACAAAGAATCCAGTATATCACGCTAAAACTAAAGATATAGAAATTCGTCATCACTTTATTCGTGATTGTTTTGAGAAAAAGTTGATACGAATTGAGAAAATCCACACTGACGAACAGAAAGCTGATTTACATACCAAAGCTTTTGATACAAATCGGTTTAAATATTTGTTAAAACTGAATGGTATGAAGCTTATTTCAGTGTCGGATGGCATAATTGGCGTTGATGAACGTACTGTTGCGGATGAAGACGAGAAACAATCTGCAATGGTTTGTCGATTTTTTACTTGTTTTGGTATTTAGGGGGAGTAGATATTTGTATATAGTTTATATTTTCAGAAAATACAAAAACAGTAAAAAATGCAAAAATTCAAAAACATGATAAAATCTGAAAAAGAGATAGTGTATATAGGGAAAATGATAGTACATCGGCTAGACAATTACAGTATGCTAAAGATTTGTATAGTTTAAATGAGTTAAACAGTCTCACTGATGATGTGTCGATAGGTTTTCGCACATTTAGTAGATTTATTCGGGATATAAACCTAAATTCAAACCTGTGAAATTCGTGGGGAATACTACTTGGATATATAGGTAACCCCTGAAATCTCGTTTGAAAGGTCTCATAATCTGATATACTAGGTCTTTATACTCAATGATGTCTGGGGTATTATTCCGGGACTTCTGCTGAACGGTGGTTCTGACCTAGTCCTTGGATAATACTTTCTGCAATGCTTGAAACATAGCATAAACCCTCAGCATGCCGATGAAACAATAAAATTGATAGTCGCTGCTGTTGTAAGCAAAAAGATCCTCTAAAGGGGACATACCGTAAAGTCGAAGCTGATATCTCTCTGCGTATACGGAAGTATCGACCTGAGATCCCTCGGCCCTCGCATACCTAATTTATATACAGATATCATTGTAGTATACTCACCTGTAAGACTGATTATTGGGATTCTGGATACGGGAGTATATTCAAGAGGTGGGACACATGAATGAGCTAAGTTCATAAGACATCTAATTCGTATCCTGATTAAATTGAAATTTGTGTGGGAATTTAAGATGGATCAGTATATCGACAATCGAGGTGAATTGTTTAAGTCTGAGTATGAAATGAAGCTTAACGGTACTTGTAATTTGTCTAAAAAGCTGATATGATTTCCTGACACGCTCGCCAAAAATTTGTTTGTAAATAGTTTACTTTGTTTACTTTCTTCAATTTAAGTTTTCTGTATTTCATTTCTTAGTTTAGAACACTTTGATAAAATCCAAAAAGATTTTATTTCTGCTTTATTTTCTGACAAACCAAAGTGGAGAGTTGATTGTTGGATTCTCAGTTGTTTGAAGCAAATGCAGGAGATTCTGAACTGAAGAATGAGGAGAGCTTACTTTGATGAAGTTTGATTTGTTTGAAAAGTCAAAAACAAGTTCATTAATTTGATACTTGTTATTTTCAGAATTTGTGTAATTTGTTGTTTTTAAAATCAGTATTGATTCGTCAAAAGATCAACCAAGGTCATTAATTTGGACTTGGTAGATTAATCAAGTGATCAGGGTCATTAACTTGGACCTGAATACTTGAGTGGATTGTTAAAACTGATTGAGTTTGTGATTTACTGTTGAAAAGATAGAATTGTAATGATTATTGGTTGAGTAACAAGATTGGACTTCATTATTCCCAACGGAAGCTAATTGTCAAAGCTTGAACCAGATATCTCAGATTCTAGCATATCGAGAGGGGAAGTCTGTGAAAGGGGGAGTCTGGATCAACGGTCAAAGGGAAGATTGAAGTTTAAAGCTTGAATATAAAGATTGAAGAGAGTTTTTACAATGTTTGAAGAATGATAAAGACAAAGACTTGAAGCCAAAGACTTCATCAACATCCAAGGGGGAGTCTGTTGGTGCATTAAATGTCTGCTGATTACGTCTTAATCAAGTCTTGTGTCTAGATAGGTTGAATGAACACACAATAGGGTTTAAATTAGGGTTTTACATGTTTAATTAGAAGATTTCGCTTGAAAGTGTTTATGTTTGGTTCAAGCGAAATCAAAACAGGAGATTTCGCTTGAAAGTGGTCTTGTTTGGTTCAAGCGAAATCAATACAGGAGATTTCGCTTGAAGTAGCCTGTTACTTGTTCAAGCGAAATCCTTGGGTCTATATATAGGTTAGTGTGGTGTTCATTTGAGAGAGACATGTATGTGTGTGTAAAGAGAGGTGCTGCCGGATTTGTATCAGATTACATTGTAAAAGCACGAAAATCAATCAGAAAAGAAAGATTAAAAGGAAACTAGCTGTTATGACTTTGTTTACGTTGATTCCGCCTTTGTACTCAAAGATGAACTGCCTTAACTGACGTTTCGAGGTCGTAGAACGGTCCAACAGATCGCAAATACACGAGTGTTCACTCTAGAACCCCCACCCTATATATATATAGGCCGATTATTGTACCAATTGCCTTAACGTACGCTACGTACGCGATGCAGTATCAACATGCGATTTTGATTTTTTTTAACATGCGATTTTTTATAACATGCGAATTTAATTTTTTTTAACATGCGAACTTTTTTTATAACATGCGATATTTTGTTTTTCACAACATACGATTTTCATTTTTGGTAAACATAACGTGTGATTTTGCCTATTGTATGATATACTTTTTCTATATATATATATGTATATATTTATGGTAAGATTAAAATAAGAACACATATATTTCGTGATAACTTGATCAAAAACCATTTTAAGTTAAAAAAAATTGCATTGATCATTATTATTCAAATATAATATTAAAAATAAAGTTACATGGATAAAAATTTTTATATATTCATCAATAAAAAAAATTACACATGTATAATTTATTGTATTTACACATGTGTAAATTTGTTGTATTTACACATGTGTTATATATTTATTAAGACTAAATTTGAGATAAGAGATGAATTATGTAAAAGGTAAATTCCTTTTCCTAATGTTATATATTAATTATAACTAGGATTTCCCCTTGCGCGTTGCGGCGGAAATCCCCATTTGATTCGTTACTTACCGTTATTATATCCGCAATCGCTGTAACTTATATATCGCCACATAGAGACAACCATAAAAATGAATACAGTATTCAAACATAACGGTATATTTGAAGTTATAAAACGACATATTATATTACTAAAATACGTCATATCTATAAAACCATAAAAATGTTGTATTAGATGCTAATATTCTTCGGATGATATCAGTTGATTCCTCATGGCAAAATACAAAAAATTAACTATATCTAATGGTTACCATAGATTAAAATAAGAACGTCAAAACATTATATTCAAAATGTATAAGACGCTATATTTTTTTTACTAAAATAACGAATAGGGTAAACACGCCATTTATAAAAAAAAAAAAAAACTAAAGCATAACGTCGCTTTGATGACATGTGCGATTTTGTTTGGATCACTTGTACATTACTATTCATAGCTATGTTTTGAGTAAAGTTTATATCTAGATGTATAAAAAAAAGACACATCACAATGACATACGCGGGATTTTATAAAATATATCATCTTAAAAGCGTAAGAGAAAGTTAAAATATGTCAATAGTAACAATTAAGAACAAAAACTACTAATTTAATAAATGTAGCCAAAACAAATATTATGCTATAAATATTATCTAGGTTAATAATTAAAATGACATCAACATACAAATCCTTTGGGTTTCACCATTTTCATTTAATGGCATTAGTGTAAATAAATTTAAAGTGAATGATATTGTTTATCCTTAAAGGTTTTCTTAACATTTCTACCCTTTACTATACAAAAATCACTTAGATATCTTCCCTAATACATGATATCATTGATGTAAATAAATTTAAAGTGTAGGATTGTGTTTATACTGTAGCTTTATGATATTATTTAATATAAACTAGTATTAAGCCCCACCGAGGTGTAAAATTATTTCAAATAGTACCAATGTGACAATGTCACACTATCGTCAACAACCAACACGTATTAATGTGAAAAAATAGATCATAACGTAAAACATAGAACATAGAAAATAATAACTAAGTCGACTTAGTACCCGCTCGTTGCGACCAACCTGTTATGTTAAATGGGAAAAAACGACCAAAAAACGTTGAACTATACACGTATGTGGCGTCGTATTAACTCGCAAATTTAAGACGAAGTGTTAAACAAAACATAATAACGTTGAACCACACACGCACGTTACACCGTGTTAACTCACAAAAGTTAGAATGAAATGTAAAACAAAAAAAATTGTTAAATATGATAAGTGTATGTGAACAAAGTTGAAAGTAAAAAGTGAGATTAAATTGCAAAAGATGAAAACTTTTGTGTTAAAAATGAAAACTCAAATAAAATTTAGATTAAAAGTGTAATATTAAGTGTGTGTGTTTTTTTTTGGTGAAAAAAACCCCTAAGATTTGTGTAAAATACCCCAATGCATATACATGTTTTTGGATAAAAAATGTAATATTAATTTTGTTTTTGAAATCACCCCTAAGCTTTGTGTACAACACCCCAATGCATATACATGTTGGATATTTATAATATGTAAATAATATAAATATAAATATAAACATAACATAACATAACATAATGAGGGTTAGATTCAAAAAATTGATTTGATT
Source organism: Helianthus tuberosus (assembly GCA_030545235.1). NCBI lineage: Eukaryota > Viridiplantae > Streptophyta > Magnoliopsida > Asterales > Asteraceae > Helianthus > Helianthus tuberosus. The sequence continues at coordinate 41,035,624 of CM060369.1, read as the reverse complement.
AGTTTTTTCATTAGTTCTCACGCAACATTTTAGCGTTTTCAAGATAACTACACACACATATTATATATATATATATAAATGGGTTCAGGAGAAAACGATTTAAAATGTGAAAACGGTGAGAACGATTTTCAGCCACAAGATTGATTCGTGACTAATATGGAGCGGTGACATTTTTGTAAATAATGGGAACTTTAGAACTACCAGCAGAGGTAAAATTGGAAGATCCAAATAAGGGTGCACATGCTAAATTTTCAACTAATTTTTCATGGTGTTTTTCTAAATTTTCATGGTGTTTTTCTAAACTGTGTGTTTTTATGGCGTTTTCAACTGAATTTTTCATGGTGTTTTTCTAAACTGTGTGTTTTATGGCTTTTTCAACCGAGTATTTTTAATGGCGTTTTTCTGAACTTGGTGTTTTATGGCGTTTTCAACTAGGTATTTTTCTGAACTTGGTGTTTTTATGGCGTTTTTATTGAACATCCAGTTCATGTTATTTTTTTTTTAAATTTAAATGTATAGCAATAGTATACTCGTTGGATAGATAATAAAACACTCGATTTTATGGTGTAATTTTTTTTATAAAAATAATCACGTATATAAAAGTTACGAGAGTTAGCATCAACGTCACATGTGTACACCAAAATCGTTCTCACATTTTTAGGCGTTTTCTCCAGATCCTGCCCCTATATATATGGATTATGATCAAATACAAAGGATAACATAAATAAGAATGGTAAGAAGGATTCTATACATTGATCTTAGATTTGGAGGGTTGGGATTAATTTAATGGAAAAGAAAATAGTGAAAGGGTAAAAAGGGAATCTCACATTTATTGAATTTCTTTCTCTACATGCAAGGCACATGCCAATTCTCCCATCAATTTAAAACGTCGATAACTTTTTCATACGACATTTGTTTTTTAACAAAATTTCACCATTATAACGAGCATTTTTTATCTTTAATATGAGTATGATATTGTTATATAAAAATAAAATAAAAATTCATTTTTATTGGGTTTTTTTTGTATTGTGTTAAAGGTTATGGTCATTGTGTCTTTCAACTGGGTTTTGGTCCTTACGGTTTTTACTAAGGTTTCTATACATTGTGTTATTATCAAAACTTATGAAACGCTGTTAATTTGGGTTATGTCCATTGTGTTTTTATCGGAGCCTATAACACAATGTATGACACAATGAAGATAGTGTTATGATGTGCTTAAAGTGGTCTATAAAAATCAAATAAATTTAACCTAAACTAGACACGCTAAGTTTTAAATTTATAAACTAAGACTCTCTAAAACGTAGACCACACAATCAACAAGTGTACCAATCAGTACAGTATAGCTAAAGTAAGTCCGAGTATCGAACCCACGAGACTCTACTGACTACGAATACTAGACTCGACTAACTTATCTAAGACTGACTTGACTTAATTTGTCACACCACCATTTTTGGTGGGCCCGGACGGGTTTAGTCGTGACGGTTGGGTAGCAGTTATCACAATATAATATAACGCAGCGGAAGTAATTTAGAGTAAAAGTATTCATAACATCAAAGTGTTTAATACTCAAATATACAAAGATTGTTCAAATGTTCAACAACAGCCCACAGGCGGATCGAAGTAAAAGAAGATTAGACATCAAAGGCCTTAAGCTAGGAGTTGCAAATTCCAAAGCTTTTATCATAGCCGACCCGGATTCCCAGCCTAACATTCAAGGTTCGGTAGCTACAGTTTAGTCTTTTGAAAATACGTCAGCTTTCGCTGGTAAATACAATTAATTGACTCATTTTGAAAATAGTTTTTTTAAAAATGATTTTAATATGTAGAGAAAACCCGTAGGTAATCATTTAATATTTCTTGGGATTTAGTCTTGTCACCAAATTTACATATTTGTCATACAATGAGAACCAGATATCAAAGCCGGTCATTTTCAGTGCTATAATGATTAAGGTACACACCAAAGTTGAATAACGTTTCTTACAGTTAGTATGCCTACCCCGGCACGTTATACTGTATGACCATAATAGTTCATAAGTCGGGATGCCCGGACATGGTACCAATAACCCCCAATCAGTTATCAAATATAACGGATTAAACCGAGTTCTTACATAAACATAAATAGTCATCCTTATTGGACATGGAGCACAAACACCCCTATAAGAATGAAGCTTAGTCAATTAGAATACAAAAGGTTACATGTATAGAATACTAGTGGGAATGCCCGCGCGTTGCGGCGGGTGTCCCGACTGATATCAATTTCAATTATAATGTCTATTACGAACCACGATCCATTCCGGGTTTCTAACATTTATTTCCATTCAACAATAGCCGCATAATACTTTCATTGCACAAAACCTTCCGATTCATTTTCTTTAAAAAAATAATAATTAATTTCAACTTAAAAAGAGAAACATGTCAAATGAAAATTACAGTTGACGATGTTAAATGAAAATTAAGCAGATTCAACATAACCTAAAACATTGAAATGATGTTGCCATGGAAAATCAACCATTTAAAACATTGAATTCCAAACCTGCCCTAACTATTATTTGGTACAGCAAAATGAAAATTAAGCAGATTTAATATCTGAACCTTCCAAACCTTCTTGATAGAGTTCAAAGTCTTCAGGACTCCATCTGCATATCAAGTTTAGCTTTAAAGTAGCCATCTTCATGTCCACTAACCGTTGCATTTATAAATAACTAACATGTGAAATATAATTACACAAAGAATTTGTTCTTTCAAATAAAAGGATCATGCTATAATAGTACATTTACGGAACCAGACTAGGTAAATCAGAACTTTGTGGCCCGTGGTGGACCCTACTTGGTCGGTAATCCGGTTCTTGAACCAGTGGATACAGTAACATGTCATTATGCGTTCGTGAATTGGTAAATTGTTTGTCCAATATGTGTTCGTGAATCCGAACATCAGTTCCGGTTTCAACCAAGTATGGCCATCCAATATGCATTCGTGAATAGGTAAATCGATTAACGATGTACTGACTTAGTTTACATCAGTTCCGGTTTCAACCAATGTATGGCCATCAAAATTTAAGAGAGTAACTTATTATAGCCACTATTAGATGGTTGGTGATTATTAATTAATCATCCGATGGTATCCAGTAGTTTTTTCATATAGAAACCACCTGAAATCCTTTGAAGTATCATCTTAGAAGGATCCATTTTGTATCTGACCGACCCAATACGAAATATTCAAACTCCTGCACATAAATACAGATTTAGAATGTGATAGTCAAACATAAATACAGTATTAATCAACTTACTTGACATGTTATTCCTGCTTTTATTTCAGCCGTAGCAGAAACAGCACCATGTTCTCTTTTTTTCTTCTCAACTGCTGCAACTGCAAGTGTAGCTTCCTAAAATAAAGGGAGTATATTCACAGATTCACAGTTAATTAACCACCATAACTAATTTATCATAACCGGTAATACACATCTAGAATTTCATCCACACAAACCTCATTAGTTCTTTTTGAGTTCCTCTCTATGGATTTTGACCATTTTAAACTAGAACCACCAACATTTAATAACTTGGACACACGAAGAGAAAACCCATGCTTTGACCTTGTGTAGAGCGTTTCTCTCTTTCTTGAAAGCAGCAACTTGCGACTGAAAGAGATAAAATCATACACTAATTATTTTATTTATCAAACAGAACCAGAAATGCCAATTTAGATAACGCGCGTTGCAGCGGGTGTCCCAATTATTATATCTATTACGAACCACTACCCATTATGGGTTTCTGACAAAACAAAATGAGACAACATTCAAAGACATGATTGTCAAATAAATACATGGTCTGAGCACAAAGTATATAACCCAACCGCTGCGTTTATAGCTCATGAAACGCATACACAAACCGTTTCGTCTCGTCTCATCTGGTCTCTCCAATCCACTATTGACTAAAAATGCATCAGTATTTATTATGATGCAGTTTATGTAACCATATTAACACATTAGTTACTCAAAATAAACAGAAATGGTTTTCAAGTCACCCAATCCAACCCGGCCTGTTTAAATATATACCAACGAGACCATTTTTTTACTCCAAGCACTCCTGATAAATTTAGTTCTATAAGAAAACTCGTATACCTGCCAATCCCAACCATCCATGACATCCAGGACTGAAAAACAATAACGAAGCCGCCATTTTAGTATCAAATGTTATAGAAAAGTAAGAACATTCAATAGTGAAGATTTCGAGTACCTTTTTAATTTTTTTACGAATGTAGTCATCGAATATCACATCTTTGACAAACTCATAAGCACCATCGCCCTAGAAAAATGAATATATGTATTTCAAATGGAGTTCAAAAATACATACTAAATGAATAATTAAAAGAAAACTGAGGTTTTTACTCACATTAGATCTGCAAGGCATGCTGAAAACAATACCCTCTGCTATTCCATAAGGGTTTCCATTTGTATAAACCTGCATTTTTTTTCATTGCAAAAATTTAGCTTTGGAACTAAGGATGCCCAACTTATGTTGAGTGTGTGTAAGGTAAAATTATCAACAAGAAACTTACTCCGGTTGAAAACCAATCACCCTCAGGTGTTGGTGTTACAAGTGATCTTATTGCATCCACAACAGAAATGGCAGTTGATGCCGCCGAAGATCTTCCCCATTTCTTAATTAGAGCTCCACTTCTCTACATAACATTTCCCCACAAATTAGCACCAAAAACCAGCATACCCACACGAGGATATAGTTAATACGGACTTACCATCTGAACCATTTGAGTAAAATCCTCTTCTAACCATTTCCTGCCCCTGATAACCTCGGGGACAGGAATTCTGTGTATTTTAGCATTTAAAAAATCTAGAACCTAAGACAAACAAATCACATTCAGCAAATGAAACATAAACTCAAAACCAAAAACATTTGAGTAACCTGAGTCGTTGAGTGGTTTCCCCAAATGGTGACGTTAGAGACTTTATCATAGAACACTCCAGCTTTTAAAGCCAACTGCAAAAGGAACAACAAATTTATTAATAAGCATAACTTTAGAACAACTCTATGCTCCAATCAGTTACGAATGGTTGTCCCTGTGCTACTGAAATTGTAAGATCTTGAAACGAAAGTCATGAAATCTACAAAAAATTAATCAATAAATGCAATTGTGAAATTAGAGGGCTAGGAAATAGGAAACCTTTGTTTCATATGATGAGATGAATCGGTTGCAGCCTTCAATTAAGACTCTGGTATCCAAACCCTAGATCGATCGTCTTCTGGCCTGATGTCTTGGTTGCTTGAGGGGCACGCTCTGAATTTCGACTGCTCATGTGGCATTGGGTTAGCAGAGATGTTAAAAAAAGAGAATTTTATGCACACTAAATCAAATCCCTAATTTCAACATCAGTTTAACATGTGATATGCAGGGTGGAGTAGATCGAGTATAGAGTTACTTACCTGAGTCGGTGGAAGATGAAGAAGAAATTAGGGCTCCACGAACAATTACCAGAGGTCTACGCTCTGTCCCTTCTCTTTGGTCTCGCTATTTCATGGCCTCCAAAGTCCAAACGATGATAACAAAGACATAGAGGGTCGTGAGGAGAAGAAACAATTCCAATTGCCTGGAGTTAATTTTAGGGTTATTCCATGGATGAAATCCCTAAAACACCCTTAGGGTGTCTTAAAATTTTGGAAAAGATGCAATTTTAAAGGCTTTATTTTCTTGTACATATTGTTGTAAAGTTTGTACGTTATGTAAAATTACAACTTTGTACATCACTTCTCCTTTTTAATATATTATAGATTATATTAACAAGACACAATGTTATGCAATAAGTAAAAATGTCTATGGCATGTTTTTTTTATGACCATGAGAACCGTGCCGATTTTTTATGCGTGTGAAGTGTGTATATAAGTTTAAGTATATTTTAAGCCCTTTTACACTTTCTTTAGCCAAGTTTTAAATTTATAAAACACGATATTTACTAACACTAAACACACATATGGGCAAGTGCACCCATCGTGAGCGTAGTATAGTGTTGGTAAGATACCGAGGTCGTCCAAGGACACAAGAGCTTTTAGTACCGGTTTATCCTCAACGTCTAATCAAATCAAAAGTTTAGAAAAATGTTTTAAACTAAGAAAATAAAAACTAACTAAAATGCTGAAAATAAAAATAAAAATAAAAACAGATAGACAAGATGAATCACTTGGCTCCGACTCGTGTTTAGTGTAACCTTTGATTATTTCCGCACTTTTGCACTTTATTAAGATATTATCTTAGTTATTGTAGTATGCCCCTCTTTTGGAGGTGACGTTACCCTCAACCCAGTAGTTTGAGTCAGCATGGATACAATCCTAAGGGGTTGGATTATTGAAAGATAATTAATTAAGTTATTAATGCATAATGTGGTAGGCCCCTCTTTTGAAGGCGACGTTACCCTCGGCTAAGTAGTCTGAGTCAGCAGGGATACAGTCCTAAGTAGCCGGGTTAAAATATTAATAGTAGTTTAACTTATGAGGGGATCAAAGAGTTTGGACCCCCGTCATCCAATACCATTAAGTATTGAAGGAGGTCCTACTAAATTTGACCCAGGTCCTTTGCAGGATCTATACACTGAACAATGGCAAGACTCTTACCAAACTGTTCCCTTAACCCCCGACCAGGTAGCCAACATATCTCCATATAGACCGTGGAGATATGAATGGTGAAAATCTTTTATTTTATATAGACAGTAAAATAATGCCAAGACATCACGGACAAACGATAAGGAAGAATCACCTTCAACATAAGAAACTAGTTATTAAAGTCATTAATACATAACCAATTAAAAAGTGCGAAAAGATTAAAAATAAAAAATATTACACTAGACACTTTGTCTTCACCAAGTGATGTAAGAGACTTAGGCAAACATGGCCTTGATTGTCAAGAACTCTTACGATCAATCTTGGATCCCGAGACGACTCACACACTCTATGATGGACAATGGATGATGGTGGTGGATGATGGTGTTATGGTGGTGGTGGGTGGTGGGTGAAGTGTGAGAGAGGTGGTGTGCCAAGGGATGGTTTGAGCTTGAGCCAAGCACTCCTATTTATAGGCTGAACAGAAGCTCGGGCACGGCCCCGTGTCCAGTGGGCACGGCCCCGTGTCCACATCCTTCTCTGTCTTCATTAATTGCTCTTATCTTTATTAGTTGACCACGACCCCGTGTGCAGAAGAATATATGTACTATCAAGATTTGCCTGGATTCTGCGAATCTTATAGTTGACCACGACCCCGTGTCCGCTGAGCACGGCCCCGTGGTGGGCGATGGAAGCTTCTACAACTTTGTCTTTTATGCTGACACTTGGGCACGCCCCCGTGCTCATTGAGCACGGGGCTTGTTCAGCCTTCTGTTCTCTTGTTTTGCTTGGGAAGATGCTTTCGAGGAGGTCGGGCATGCCACGTTTGTTCCTTTTCTTGTATTTATGTTAGATTTATCTGCCTTTTTGCTTCTTTTGTTAATTTGAGCTCATTTAATCCTGAAAATACAAAAGGAAGACATAAACACACTTTTTCCAACATTAGTACTAAAAAAAGGTTAGTTTTATGCCACAATTGATGTAATTTATATGTTGCATTTTGCACACATCAAATACCCCCACACTTGAATCTTTGCTTGTCCTCAAGCAAAACTTTTTATAATATGGCTTTACACTCCCAAATTGAATGGGTAGAAGAGAAGGTTTTTGGGCTTGTCATAGAGTGTCGGGATTTCCAAGATTCTTTATTACGTTTTATTTTTATTTATTTACAATCTTATTCGTCATGATTTATTTAAAACTTTTCATAAGATAAATTACTTATTAGGGCATAACATGCCTCTTTAAAATTCTATTTATATACAAGTTCACATACCTCACGGGGGATCACTCAACACTCGGCCGAAGATGTATTTTAGTGAATCACTTGAGAGTGGCATGGGACTTACTCCTACCATAGGCTTGCCAAGCAATCAATCCTCCTCCTTTTTAACTATATACCTTTGTAAATATCAAGAGGGCTTTTTGGGTGAAGGGTTAGGCTTGGGTTAAAGGTAGGTGGTTGGGTTAGTGGTTAGTAGAAAAGGGTGAAAAAGCGTAAAAAGCGTCGGTTTTCGAAAGACTTTTTATTTTTTTATTTTTTTATTTTGATGAAGCTATTATTCAAACAAAGTTATTTTTGATGAACTTGTTTGTTTATTTCTTTTGCTTCATAAAATAATATTTTTTTTATTATTTTTTTTCAAAGTCAAACGAAAAACCGAGCTTGTTACTAAAACAAATGGTTAAAAATAAAAAGGTTTTGGTGGGTGAAAGGGAGTTTGGTTTGGGTTAAGAAATGAAAAGGTTTTGGCTCAAAGGGGTTAACTAGGGGGATTTTGGGTAGGTGGTAAAAAAAAATAATGGTGTAGAAATAAAAAAATGTTAGTCCTAATGCCTCTATCATTTACTTACTCGGGTTTAAGTTGGTAAGGACCGGGAATGTATCGTCGTGGCAAGTTCAAGAGTTGTAAGAACCAACCGGCTATTCACACAAGAAACGAAAAATGAGCATTTAATTTAAAGATATGTATTTGTATGCTCAATAAAGGCTCAAAACTCACTTTTGTGGGAATGGGTTTTTATGTGATCAAGTATATATAATTAAATTTTAACTAAGCTTGTCATGCATTTTCATAATTTTCTTATGTTGGTTCTTTTTATCACGACGCTATCGGTTGTAAATTTCTAAAAATATAACCTTTTTAGAATTTTGAAATTCCCAAATTAAACCTAAACAAGTAAAAAAAATGAGTTTTAGCATCCAATAGAGTTTTGTGTAAGGCTTGTTATTAGGACTTGCAAGATTCAAGGTTTTAGCATCCCCCCCCCCCACACTTAAATTACACATTGTCCTCAATGTGTCCCAAAAATAAGTTTTTAGGTTGATTGAATGTGTAAAAAGGTGTGAAAAAGCAAAAAATTGTGTTACTGGGCGCTGGACACGGCCCCGTGTTGTCCGGGCATGGCCCCGTGTTCAAGTGCCAGTAACAAAAATTAAACAAAAGAAACAGAAGCCTGGACACGGGGGCGTGTTGGTTGAACACGACTCGTGTCCAGTTTACCTGAAATGGGTCATTTCTACAGACTGTGCAGCACGGGGCCGTGTTGGGCGGACACGGCCCGTGCTGAACTTACTGTAATGAAGAAAAATGTCGGATGGCCCTGTTTTCCTGCATGGGGTGCTGGTCCAAGTTTCCCTTGTATACTTTGCCATCCCGAGTGTGTTTTATTCATTTCAACACCATCCAACACCAAATTAACTAAAACCATCATTCATTAAGTCATAGAGAATTACATGATAAACCTAAAACGTGAAAAACAAAGCAGAAAATAAAAGTCCTAAATTAGATAGGTCAAGTGATACGTAAAATCATCCTAAAGAGTTCTACTTCTATAATAAGAACCAAAATTCCAGAAATAGTTTTCCGGTATCTAAAATTTTGTAGAACTCTAAGCCGAGCGGTGTCCCTTAGATGTTGCTACAGTCATTCTTCTATCTCTCTCGGGAGAAGGGGGCGGCTTCATGTTCCTCAACATCTTGTGGAGGGGGAGTAACTCCAATCGGAACCCCTTGTAGTATGTCTCGAGGGGGTTCTGGATGTAAGGTGTACCATTCGGCCGGAATGATGACTTCCGGTATCACGTTCCATGCCCTTTGGGTGATGATTGGCACCAAAGGAGAAGAGGCGAGAATGTTCAACCTTTAGTGCAAAAGGTTGACTTCCCGGAGACACCCTTCTAGTCCCACTGTTAGATGATTAATACGGTCGACCAATGCTTCTTCTACCCCCGTTATCTCATCAATGGCATCTCTTAGAGCGTAAACGTAGTTTACAAGAGAATCTTCAACCGTTGATGATTTTCTCCCTTGCCGGTTGTTTCTGGAGTGCAACGAAGAGGTTCCGTTCGTTCTGCTTGCCATTCTGAGAAAACATACCGAAAAGAGTTCAATTTTATTGGACTAGTACTTCGGACACGGCCGCGTGTTCGATGAACACGGCCCTGTGTTCAGGTATCTGCAGGATTTTGGACCAAGGAATCTTGAGGTTTTAATTTATTTTCATGATTTTTAAAACGTTTTTTAGCAGAAACAACTTAAAATATTGTTGTACAACTTATTTTTAACAAGATTCCATGAACACAAATCTGACAAACACCTCATTAGAGCTTGAAATTATGGAGGCCTCAAGCTTTAATGGAAGTATAGGAAAAAAAATTGAAGAAGATGATAGTGGATAAAAGAGGAAAGGACAAGAAGGTAGTTGAGAAGCTTCTTTTAGAAAATACCTAGGATGGTATGTGAGAAGATTCCTCAAATCTCTGTCCCTGGAATGGTTCAAATGTGCAGGATTCTTGGCTGCATTTATAGAAAACGACAGCATGCTGGACACGGCCCCGTGTGCAGGCAGGATCCTGACACGTTTTGTCCGTATTCTGACAAAAAGTCAGAAGGGAATCTTTTGGTGGACACGGGGGCGTGTTGACCTGGGCACGGCCCCGTGTCGAAAGGTTGTTTATGAAGTTTTGTCTATTTTCAAGGAACTTTTTCCAGATCGGGCGGTTCCTTACTGGATGGAACAACCCCAAAGTGCCTAAGATACCTTAATTGTTCTAGATTAAGACGAGAACGCAAGAGGTTGTCGGTGAGGGTGATTCCTATGCTATATGTAGGTGGACATGTCCAACCCTTTCCCGGGCTCTCGTTAAAGAAGGTGTATGCCGAATCGCTCAGGTCTATGTATGCATCGAACGAAGTCGATGGGGAGTCTTTCACGGCACAATCGACACAGGGACGACTATCGCTCAAGTCCTCACTAGAGTTAGAAGTATCGTTGGGAACAACGAAGTTGTTTGAATGCGATTCCAAGACTTCTTCTTGATTATCATCTTGAGATAAATTATTGAAATCTATCCTAAGTTCTTTTAACCAATTAAGAATTAGATCTTCTAATTGAAATAGTTCATCAAGAAGCATTTCTCCTTGAAAATCTGGTTGGGAGCATTCGAGGGAGAGATAGGGATTATTTTTACTTTCGCCCCTCTTAAAGATACAAGGAAACGATGGGTCTATATAGTGGGGCTTATAATTTAGAAAATAACATTCTAATTCCTCATGGGTACCACCACATATTTGACACCACTTACCATAAGAGTGCCGAAAGTAAAAAGTATCAGTATCACTCATGTTTGTGTCAGAAATTACTAACCGTCGGGATCTCACGGTTCTGTTTTCAGTAACTAAATCTTGGGCACGGGGCCTGTTGAGTGGGCACGACCCAGTGTTCAGCTTACTGTCTGACTTAAAACAGGATTGCCAGTTCCAATGATTGGGCACGGGGCGTGTTCAGCGGGCACGGCCCGTGCTGAGTTCTGCAGAAGCTGAAAAACTAAGAAAAATCCTAAAAAATAGAAAAATAAGAAAAAACGATTAGGCCGCTGATTCCTAACTTTCTTAAAATCCTTGTGTCCCCGGCAGCGGCGCCAAAAACTTGATGCGTGTGAAGTGTGTATATAAGTTTAAGTATATTTTAAGCCCTTTTACACTTTCTTTAGCCAAGTTTTAAATTTATAAAACACGATATTTACTAACACTAAACACACATATGGGCAAGTGCACCCATCGTGAGCGTAGTATAATGTTGGTAAGATACCGAGGTCGTCCAAGGACACAAGAGCTTTTAGTACCGGTTTATCCTCAGCTTCTAATCAAATCAAAAGTTTAGAAAAATGTTTTAAACTAAGAAAATAAAAACTAACTAAAATGCTGAAGAAAAAAAAACAAAAAAAAAACAGATAGACAAGATGAATCACTTGGCTCCGACTCGTGTTTAGTGTAACCTTTGATTATTTCCGCACTTTTGCACTTTATTAAGAGATTATCTTAGTTATTGTAGTAGGCCCCTCTTTTGGAGGTGACGTTACCCTCAACCCAGTAGTTTGAGTCAGCAGGGATACAATCCTAAAGGGTTTGATTATTGAAAGATAATTAATAAAGTTATTAATGCATAATGTGGTAGGCCTCTCTTTTGAAGGCGACGTTACCCTCGGCTAAGTAGTCTGAGTCAGCAGGGATACAGTCCTAAGTAGCAAATATTAATAGTAGTTTAACTTATGAGGGGATCAAAGAGATTGGACCCCCACCATCCAATACCGTTAAGTATTGAAGGAGGTCCTACTAAATTTGACCCAGGTCCTTTGCAGGATCTATACACCGAACAATGGCAAGACTCTTACCAAACCGTTCCCTTAACCCCCGACCAGGTAGCCAACATATCTCCATATAGACCGTGGAGATACGAATGGTGAAAATCTTTTATTTTATATAGACAGTAAAATAATGCCAAGACACCACGGACAAACGATAAGGAAGAATCACCTTCAACATAAGAAACTAGTTATTAAAGTCATTAATACATAACCAATTAAAAAGTGCGAAAAGATTAAAAATAAAAAGTATTACACTAGACACTTTGTCTTCACCAAGTGATGTAAGAGACTTAGGCAAACATGGCCTTGATTGTCAAGAACTCTTACGATCAATCTTGGATCCCAAGACGACTCACACACTCTATGATGGACAATGGATGATGGTGGTGGATGATGGTGTTATGGTGGTGGTGGGTGGTGGGTGAAGTGTGAGAGAGGTGGTGTGCCAAGGGATGGTTTGAGCTTGAGCCAAGCACTCCTATTTATAGGCTGAACAGAAGCTCGGGCACGACCCCGTGTCTAGTGGGCACGGCCCCGTGTCCACATCCTTCTCTGTCTTCATTAATTGCTCTTGTCTTTATTAGTTGACCACGGCCCCGTGTCCGCTGGGCACGACCTCGTGTGCAGAAGCATATCTGTACTATCAAGATTTTCCTGGATTCTGCGAATCTTATAGTTGACCACGACCCCGTGTCCGCTGAGCACGGCCCCGTGGTGGGCGATGGAAGCTTCTACAACTTTGTCTTTTATGGTGACACTTGGGCACGCCCCCGTGCTCATTGAGCACGGGGCGTGTTCAGCCTTCTGTTCTCTTGTTTTGCTTGGGAAGATGCTTTCGGGGAGGTCGGGCATGCCAAGTTTGTTCATTTTCTTGTATTTATGTTAGATTTAGCTGTCTTTTTGCTTCTTTTGTTAATTTGAGCTCATTTAATCATGAAAATACAAAAGGAAGACAAAAACACACATTTTCCAACATTAGTACTAAAAAATGGTTAGTTTTATGCCACAATTGATGTAATTTATATGTTGCATTTTGCACACATCAATTTTTCTCTCAAACCGATTCGAATTTAAATCTGGTTCAGGTTTTTTAAGAAGCATTAGAATCGGTCTTGGTCAAATCGGTTTGGGCTAGAAATCAGAATTTTGTTTTTTTCTTAATTTTGTAATATTTTAGTTTTAAGTTTTTTTTGTTAGTGTTATTTTACTATTTCATCTACATTTCCATTTAAATTTCATTCAAAATTGGTGTGGCTTGCCGCGAAACGCGGCTGGACACTTCTAGTATTATTTGATTATAAGTACTTATTATTTATATCTATACTATAATATAATAAATTATTATCTTACAGTATATCTTATTCTATCGTGTAATACACGAGATTTTAACGTAGCATATACATATTTAAAAAAAAAGAATATATTATATCGGTATATGATCGAGAAAACGGGTACACTTTATCAGGTGATCGAGTCGGGCAAATGGTATATCACCAAATCTCAAACCCGAAAAAAAGTTAATTCCAAACTGGTCTCATACCCAATTACTCGACCCCAAACATGTCCCAAATGTGTCAAGTTTGAGGTTTACCTATCGTGTTTGAGTTTGATTGCCATCCCTACTCTTAGAGAAAAGATCTCGGACATAGTGTGTAATTTAGAATAATTGATGTAAAGTATAGATATCTTTTGTTGTTAAAAAAGAGAAGAAAAAAAAAGGATAATCAGATCTTTTAAATTTTTATTTGACTAAAATCAATGTGAACCAAAATGAAGGGTTAGAAAAAGAAAACATGCAACGATTTTTGACCAGTTTTTGTTTACTTGGTTTGCTTCTTTTGTTTTTAAGTGTACTAAATTGACATTTTAGTGTTGATTTTGTTTCCATCGGCGCAAATTAGAGCTTGGATCAAGGGATGCCAAAAAAGTAGTTATAGATTGCATAACTACCTGTCAACGGTCAACCACACATATCTCCGATTTTCTTCCCTCAAATCTCCCCCACTTTCTCTGCCTATTTTTCCGGTTCTATATTTTATTCGGTCCTTTTCTTCTCCCGTCACCCGCCACCATTTTCATCACCACCACCTACTTCTGCCCCCGCCACCATCCACCCCCGCCACCCACTGCCACCACCTCCGACCATTGCTACCATTGCCACCTATCACCACCCACCACCACCGACTACCGTCACTCATCACCGATTTTATTTCTTCGTCTATTCTTTCCTACCAAACAATACAAAGTAATGATTCATTTCATTCTCACATGGTAACCAAACAAGACATGGAATGGTAATGATCCATTCCATTATCTTGTACATTCCATTCACCCGTCTATTCCATTACGTCATACCAAACAGACCCTAAGGGTGAACGGGGTGGGGACAGTAAATCCACTTGGTACCGACCTCCCTCCAATGCCAACCATTTTTACCGATCGGGGATGCATGGGATTACCGAAATGGGGGGCGAAATCAGTGAAGGTTCACCGACTCGGTGAAGGGAGGGAAAGGGGGAGAGAAAGGGTGTGTGGTGGGGTCCATTTCTTCTCAACCAATCACACATTTTTCTTTTTCTTTTAATAGTTTACCTAAACTCCATTAGGTGAATCACCGCCAACGATTTTTAGCATTAAGTAAACAATAGACATGGCGCTATGTGATCGGATGATTTGGAAGTTTACCTATTCCAAATGTTTAACCACTCCCTTCACCCTAATACGAGGCCTTAATCCGAGCTGATAATAGTTCGGATTCTGGTCTACAAGACTTGGAATACATAACACTTATTATGAATTTTGTAATTTAATATGAAATTTAAACCTAATGTTTCTTAATGACTTGCAATTTACAAACGATTGTACAAGAGTCGTTCAATACAACATTTATTTGAAGTAGACAACTACCATACATACATGTTTATATTTTTTTGTTTTTAAATGTGACACAAGTTTTCAATCACAACTCTTTCTCTCTCGCATTACACACAGTAATCTTACTTGTATCACATACAAATATGTATACAAATTTTATTGTTTTTTTTTAACGGCAAATTTCTTTTTATTCCTGTTGTCAGTGGGACTTGAACCCCAGACCCCCCTCCCAAAGTGTTTAAATGTTTTGTATCTGTCAGTAGAACACCACCTCATTGGTTTTTTAGTTATCAACGAATTTTATTTTTTTTTAGTTATCAAAAGTTGCCATATAATAATGATTGGATTGCTCATTTTGAACCAGAACGTTTAATATCTAATAATAAATAATAGTTGCGAAAAATTCTGAATAAAAATGATATATAATTAAGAAAACGTACTAAAGCTATGTTTATGTACCTCACACGTTACCATTAGAATTTTCCTTTTTTATTTTTTGTACTGAATACATATTTTCCGAATGATGTCGGTTATTTAAATAAAAACATCCACATCCATATGATATTGGGAAGATCTTGTTCCATCCCTAGTTCCCTACTCCAATAATGAAAATTGGCTTTTCAAATCCACGTCAAAGACTATGTTTTTTTTTTTTTTTTTTTATAATATGAATGAGTTAATAGGAAAATAAAGTTACCGAGATGTATGCGTAAGTCCCCATGATATAGGGAAGTGAGAGGTAGACAAATGGGAGGAGTTTTCCTTTTTTCACGAGTGCCTAACATGTTGAGAAAAAAAAAATGTTTCCTATTTTCCAAAGGCTTCTTTTGTTTGTGATCACGATGGGGATAAAATGCGGCGTGGCATTTTCTTAGTGTTCTTTTGGAAACATTAAGGCCCCATGTGCCTTCATCCATCAAACATTTTTCTAGCTAATATATACACACAAGAATAATAAAATACGAACACAAGTTTTCGTGACAATCAAGTGTTTGATCACAATATTCCAATGGTTGATAAAATTGTGGTTGATAACGGGTATGTTAGGGGCCGTAACACTTGCGGCTGGGCAGGACAGATGTGTATGGAAGCTGGACCAATCTGATATTTTTTCTGTATTGAGCATTAAAGCCATTCTTAATTCGTGTAATGGAGGAAGACATGTTCGACTATTTGTTTGGAATAATTGGGTACCTAAGAAAGTTGGTATTGTGGCGTGGAGGGCTATGATCGAGAGACTGCCAACAAGGTCGGCTTTGGCTTCGAGACGAGTAAGTGTCCCAGATTTATCATGCTTATTTTGTGGTGAATATGCGGAGTCCTGTGAACATATTTTTGTTTCATGCCATTTTGCGCAAACGGTATGGCAAAATATAGCTATATGGTGTAAAATGCCTCCTATACTAGCTTTCGATTTTAAAGATTTGCTTGACTAACACGGTTAGCTCGGGTACGAGGAAAAGGAAAAAGGCTATTCACGCCATGGTTGCAAAAGTCGCTAGGCGCTCCCTATTCGGATTCGGGAGTACTCGGGAGGTACTCGGCCTAGGCGGAGATTACTCGGGGAGTAATGGGCCTAGGTGAACGGTACTCGGGCCTCGGCAGCCTACCTTGTAGTGAGTACTCGGGGAGTACTCGGAGCCTAGGCGGGACTTTTACAACCATATTTCACGCATTAGTCCTAATCGTCGTCTCGAGTATATGGAAAACACGTAACGAGGCTATGTATAATAATGAAAGACCGACAGTTTCGAAAGTATTGGAGGTGGTAAAATCGCTTGGGTTTCTTTGGGTCAAAAATAGGTCGAGAGAGGCGTCGTTGACATGGGAAGATTGGAGCAAGTTCTCGTTTTTTGCCTAGGTTGGATTCTATTCCTGATGGTGTATTGTTTGTTTTCTTGTCTTTGTAATTTTTGTGTCTAGCGCCTTGTTAGTGTTGGATAAAAATTATGTTGGTCGTTCAAAAAAAATTGTGGTTGATACGAAATTAAAAAGTGTTGAACTTTAAAATATGAACCGCAAACCGCATTCTCTTTACACACGAGGCGGATCGAGTAAAACATATTTGATTTAGAGAAATGGACTAACGTATCTGGAGTCTTTAACGATACAAATCAATTGCTAAGATAAAGTGTTGGAAATTTTAGTGAAAATGAGTTTTTCAATAAATATTTTGGACATCAATAATTATATTTATATATGTGTTATATAAATAATAATTTGTGGGTTTGTGTTCTATGTTGTGAGAGCATCATAATAATGAATCAAACTCTATCCAAAATGAAGCTAAGATGAATAGAATATCGATGCTCGAAGTTGAATGATTGAAGTGAATATTTCTAAACTTTGGTGATTCTAGTATAAATTCATCTTTGTCATAAATTGGTGGTTTTATGACTTTTAATCTCTATTCAAGAATAATGATGTAAGTTTTGTTATATCTTATTATTTTATATAATATGACATTAACATGTCATGAATGTAAATTAATCATTTTTTGACTCATAATGAATTACTAGACTCACAATGAAGGTTTTTGTTATAATTATCTTTAAACAATATAAATTAAATATGAAGTTTTAGTTTTGAGTATAAAAGGAACCTTATAACTCTTTGTTGGAAAAAAAAATAAGAAAATAGAGAAAAATGAGATGAAAGAGATACACTTGAGAAAATTATTTATGCACAAAGTTTTATAGAATTTAGAGAGGAGTACTCTCTAATTCTTCCACCATCACCAACTTATCTTTATTTATTTTCCCACGTAAATTAGAACACCATGATACCCGGTGCTATCTCGGGCGCGAGTGTCATCTCCGGCAGTACACATACTGTTCCGGTTGTTGTACCCTAGGAGACTGTAACACTCTATTCGTTTTTCATTTTATTTTATTTTAAACAAGGTCTTAATATACCAAAACCTTGAATTTTATATCAAGAAAAGGAAAATTTAACCAAGTTAACGTCTAGAACAAGTACTACTAGTTTAAGAATCCTAAAACAAAAGAACAAGTGTTTAAGTGTTAACTACATAGACATTGATTTGAACATATTTGAGTAATCGCGGAAGCTTCAAAATATCGTGTTCGGTTCTTGGAATTTGCTTGATCGTCATCCGGATTTGGTCAAGCGTCACCTATAGCCAAAACCACACAAAAGATTAGTTTTGACACCTTAAATATAAGTCTGATTAAGTTCCGTACTCGAAACATAGCAAAACAAACAAAATCCATCCACCTGGACGGTCGCGCTGCGCGACGGGTACCACCGATGGTGGTCGCGTGATGCCACACCCTGTCGCGTCGCGCGACGGGTTTGGTACTTAGCCGTGGCGTTGCGCCACGGCATGATTTCGATAGATTGTTGCTGGTTTGAGCTGTATATCAGTCCAGCACCTAATTTTAACGTTTAATACTTCAAATCGACATAACTTTTGACTCGTAAGTCCGTTTTAAGTGATTCTTTTTCCTATACGTCTGTAAATTCATTACCGACGTTCCTATTATAATTACCGTACCAAAAATTTGAGTTACGGGCCAAATGACTGAAAACCACTATGCATATTTTCGACCCACTCTAACTTCACTTATTTTACTACCATTTCACTAGTAAGCCTATGGCGCCTTATACCCAACATCCGGGGCTTATCATCACCCGAATTTCCTTACCAATCTCATGGTTTAATGCTCTTATGATTATTATCGCCATCGCTAACTATTAAAACATTAGTACTACAATTTACTCCATTGTTCGACCCGTTGGCTCATCTTACGGAATCCTCCAATATAATGACTACCAAGTGGTTTCTTGCAATTTCTTAACCTATTGATTCAAGTGACAAACAACCAACAACAACAACAACCATACCCAGTATAATCCCACATATAGCGAAGCTATTGATAGGGTCTGGGGAGGGTAGGATGTAGGCACGCCTTACCTCTATCCCAGAGGATAGAGAGGCTGCTTCCAGTGAGACCCCCGGCTCCAAAAACCATAACCAAGACATAAGCTTCTAAAAAAATATATATAAGCACGCCACTACTACAAAAAGATAGAAATAAAAATAACAATAAACTGATAAATAAGTAAGTGCTTGTTAGTAAAACTACGACACCGAGAATAGGTGAAAACATATATACATATATATATATAACTATATCACACCTCATAGAAACTGAAAAAATAAACTCATAAGATAGGAACCTAAGCTAAAAAACCAGGCCAAACTCCTAAAAATCTCTAACCTTAATCCTACGTCTCCACGAAGATCTGTCCTCGACCATGTCCTCAAAGAGGTGCAAATCTAGCAAATCTTGTCTAATCCGCTCATCCCACATCATTTTCGGTCTGCCTCTACTCCTCCTTCCATCTACCGCGAGTGTTTCAAGTATTCTAACCGGGTCTGTCGTATGCCTCCTCCGGACATGCCCAACCCATCTCAGTCTCCCCTCCCTTATCTTGTCTGAAATACTAGCAACTCCTAATCTTTCTCTAAAAACCTCATTTCTTATCTTGTCCAACCTAGTGTGCCCACACATCCATCTTAGCATCCTCATCTCTGCTACCTCTAGCTTTCGTGCATGAATTTTCTTGATGGCCCAACAATCTGTTCCGTATAACATAGAGGGTCTAATTGCAACCCTATAAAATTTCCCTTTTAATTTAACAGGGAACCTCTTGTCGCACAACACCCCTGTGGCTGCTCTCCACCTACACCATCTAGCCTGGAAACGGTGAGCTACGTCACTGTCTATCTCTCCATTGCTCTGAACAAACGATCCTAGATACTTAAACTTAGTTTCCAGTGGAACCACCTGGCCCTCAATGGTGATCTGGGTATCGTGCTCATCGCCTGCTCCACTAAAATCATAGTAAAGGTATTCAGTCTTAGAGCGACTTATCCTCAAACCTTTGCATTCTAAGGCTACCCGCCAATCTTCTAACCTTGCATTCAAGCTCTGTTTACTTTCTTCAATCAACACAATATCGTCTGCAAAAAGCAAGCACCACAGAACTGACTCCTGAATCGACTTTGACAACTCATCTAGGACAATCGCAAATAGAAAAGGGCTCAACGCTGACCCTTGGTTGTCACACCCTGGCTTTGCGGAAGCGTGGGTTTATTTGGTATGACTTCTTAATACCATAGCAACAATCATAACAATGCTATATGATAAAAACATGAGATATTCATCCATTAATAAAGTTAGAAAAATCACATTTTCAACAATCACAAAATAAGTTACAAACCTTAACTTGATTTAATTGAGTTTATAAAGACTTAGCAAAAGACTTTAAACAATACTGGGTTTAGGGGTATGTAACCCGTCCAGGAAGAAGTTACACCTTCTAAACCCTGGATGACTTCTTTATTCAAACGCAGCTTGAAAATACGTGCATACCGTGCCAGATCCATTAGTTTCCTGAAATACATGTAGTTTGAAAAATCAACATAAAGTTGAGCGAGTTCATGTGTAAGTGAGTATGTGTAAACCTTTGTAATATGTCTGTATGTTCTTGGTATGTAGCGATAAGGAAAATATTACACCCTAATTCTTAATTGACTAAAGTCGCAGCAGAAATTCGTACCATAAAAATTTCTTTCGTTACAAACACCTTGACGCACTGAAATTCATTTTTAAGGTTAATTCTTTTACAATAAATACATTTATTATACTCATTTACAATAAGAAAACATAACCTAGCTTCACTCAGTTACGTACTCAACACTCCCGTACAATCTATCTTGTGACTCGATCTTTGATCGCTCCTCTTCAATATAATAATCTGGCTCGAACAACCTGCACTCACCAAATACATACAAGTCATTAATATGTTATCAATATAAACGATACTTAGCCTTGGACTATTTCCGTTCCATTATTCCTTTACATTAATCGTTCCCTCTGGGTACCTCACCTCTGGTGAGTCTTCGATACTGTACCTGCATTACACCTAAAACTCCCGGTACACGAATAACAACGTAAAAACTTAATCATACTGAATGATTTACATACATACCTAAACTTCATACATATTATCCACATACATGCATACCAATCTACATGCATACCTACATATGAATACATCTACATCATTACATATGTATCTACATATACCTACATCACTACGTACACTCATGACATTATACATATATATATACATACATACATACATTCCAACTTGCAACATACCAAACTCATACACGCCTACTCACATACAAACCTTCATATATCCGCGTATACTTACTCACATACTTATAAACATACCCACGTAGGTGCATACATGCTTTCATACATTTCTACATACGTGTATAGAGATATAAAAACATACATACATACCTATCTACATGTGCTTACCCTAATGCTCATAAAACGTAAGTTAAATTAGTCCCACGTAGCTTAAAACACATTTAAACGAGCTTTCCGGACCAAACACGTGAAAAAAAACAATTTTTGGAGAAACATACCCCGTCGCGTCGCGTGACGCCCCTGTTTGACCAGAAAGGTTGCAGCTGGTTGCTGCATATTCCCAACACATTCGGATTTTATGGAAACGATCATAACTTTCTCGTTTTTGATCCGTTTTACCCGATTCTTTTTCCTACGTGATCGTAATTTAATTCTCCATCACATGGAGTGAAAATCCAATATTTGGACTACCAAAATTTATGACTGCTAAGCCTTCGGCTCATTACCCTTTTACTAATTTTTTACCCGTTCATGCATTTATCAACATAACTTGTTTGTTTGACCATAACTTCTTATGAACCTAATAATATCCATGACGACTATCATAAAGGATTGAATTCTCGGGTGTCTCGCATCATCTTGACCCATTTTCGCTCAAAAGCTTACTTTGACCCGTTAAGGGTATTTACGCATTTTAAGGTCTATGACTTACAAAAAAACCATACTTCTCACTATCATACTTGTCTAAAACATTACACTCATCGGATAACTTGTTTCCTAAACCACTTTTAAGATCGTTTGCCCAATATACCCCCCCAAAGGCGTTTTGGTCAACTTTGGTCCCATCATTTACGACGAAAGACTTCAGCACATATTTAACTTCCAACATCATGTTTAATTTAATTAAAACACTATATTACCTAAACAAACTAAGAAGTGATTACGGAAATCACTTACCTTATGCGTCCATGTTCGTATCCGTTTCCTTGCCTCTTTTTGACGCGTTAGCCTCTCATGCTCGAGTCCGTCTCGACATGGCCCCTACACTTCCATGTCATCGAAACCACATTCTTGTTAGCATACCCATTTGTACATGTTAACAATCATATCAATCGCATAATCCACACTTAACTTCCCTTAGTCATTTCTAACAAGTATAAAAAATATAATCAACTTCATATCCTTTCCAACTCATGTAATTCATCATGTAATCACAAATAACGCATATTAACATAACATGTACCAAACGACTTCCTATAATCCTACCTTTACGACAACGAGTCAAATCATGTTTCTTATACTTAGTTGACTTTCAAGAGTCAACTATCAACCATATTCAACTATCGACTTATCATCATATACTCGTAACATCATAATCGACTATACGGACGACACTATATACATTTTATCATACGCTTGATGTGCGTACCACCTTTTAAGCATAACGTACAACTAATTCATACATAAATCTTCTAAACTCATACATAACCCATCAAAACCTACTACTAATCATCATGTATCATTCCAAATGAACATCAAACATATCATCATCATATTTCTCCTAATTCATCTAACAAGAATTCATCATACCCACATAATACATCAATCTTTCAACAAGACTCGAACATGGGTGGTGATTCTAGTCATCATCTTCACCCTAACTAACGGGTTTCACCTCTAATCATCAAATTAACACAAACCATACGTAACCCATGTTCTATACGATGATTCTAACCCTTGTACATGATCAATTTCATATTAACTCACGGATTTGAACATAACCCACTTCACACATGATCACAAATCTTAGATTTAAGACATACCTTATGATCCCCTCGTGAAGGTGATCATTAATCCGAGTTCCTTCTTAAATTTGAGCTTCGATTCACCCTTCAATTTGGTGATTTAAGTGAGTTAGGGTTTGGAGCTCTTGAGAGCTCCTGAAGCTTCACGAACACACACGTATGTGTGTTTGTGTTGATCTTTTAATTAGTAAGCAACTTTCATTTGTTCCACTTTAGCCCCTCGGGTTTGCCTTTAAAACATAACCTTCATCATTTAATACTTTTGACCATACCCTTAACTAGGTTAAATAGCCTAGTTATTTATTTCATGACGTGTCATATAGGAACACACGACAAATATTAACATTCGGATTTTGGGGCATTACAGAAAAAGAGATCAATTAATGTGTAGCTAATACATTAATAAGTGACATGGCCTAGGAAGCACTCAAACCTCTAACGCGGATTTCATACCGGTCCTTCCGGTGGAACGACATAGTCACCACATGCAGCCCCACGCTGGCCCATGTGTGGGGCTCGCAACACCCGATAGATCTATCACTCATGCCTCTCGGTCCTTATAAAAGGATTAATGGTCTTACGATAATAGCCAATCCATTCACGTGATCTAGCAGTAAGTTCCTTAGTTAATCATACCGTGTATAAAATGTTTGTAGTAAATGTAACATGTATTTCACCCCCGAAGTGTAAAAACTAAAAACAGTTAAGAGAAAATGGGGACATGAACTCACAGTATTGCGTCTTCAATATGTGTAACCCAAATCTCCGCGGCAAACACGACTACCTACAATGGTCTAACGTTTATTAGACGAACGGGTCGTGCCTTGTCTTAGTATGTATGTTTTTGAGTTACGATTCTGGTATTATTCTGAGTTATAATAATTGTATGTAGTTTTGGAATAATTGTTTATGCAGCGATTCTGTATTAACGCTTCTCAAGCATTTTAACTTTGTATTTCCTTCCCAAGGGTGGGGGTATCTCATACATGTATTTTCGTATTTGTATTTGTATAACATGCCAAGTAATGGCGTCGTATTTCGGTGTATTGTTCCAACCAAATATACGTTAATATATCCCCAATATATAATTCCAAAAACATATATTGTAAGTCTCACTTAAAAGAAATATATTCAACTCATTTGTCCAAAATAACGTATACGTTATATTTCCGAAAAATATATTTTCAAGTCTCACTTGAGAAATATATTTTAATCACAAGTCCAAAATATTTTAATCCCAAAATATACATATTTTTCCCAAAAATATTATATTTTACTTCATACTGTAGGATCGTGATCTGACCCGAACGAGTCGTTCCGAGGTGTTCAACTTCGTTTCAGGTGCGTAATAACAAGAAACGGAGATAGAAATAGCTGATTCTTCACTTTTAACACTGATTATATTGATTAAAACTCGATTACATGCAGTTCTTCACACCGGCAGCACTTCGGTATGGAATCGTACAATCTTACAAATGATTTCGCTCAAGACCCTATTTATAGTGTTGGTGGTTTCGCTCATATGTACATGTACATATAAGTGGAACCCCTACATGTCCATATAAGCGGAACCCCTACATGTCCATATAAGCGGAACCCCTATATGACCATATAAGCTAAACCCCATGCTAAAGACCCTATGAGCGAAATCAGCACCTAAGACACATACATTCTCCTATTTTCTTATAAAATGTGCCCTAATCTATACAATACCATGTAAGACTCGATCCAAGACGAAGTCGACAGATGTAGTGCACCAACAGACCCCCCCCCCCCCTCAGATGTTGACGAGTCAACTATCGAGTCACAACAATGTTGTGTCTTCACTTCTTCAGTCTTGATCAGTCTCTGGGCTTTTCTCTCTCTATCTTCATCAACAGACTCCCCTTCTTGATTTGCTGGCATTCCTTTGTTCTTCAGCAACATCTGCTTCAGGATCTTTGTCTGGCTTTCTTTAACTTCAGAATCCGAAATCTGGCACTCTATCTTCAGATTCAGAATTGAAACTTGGCTATTCCTGCACATTCTTAACCCAGAAATAAGTTTTATGAATTTAACAAATTAAGTGCACCAACACTAATACTCTTTCATAAACATGTGCACCAATAACGACTCTCCCTCTAACTATTTTCTTTATGATAAACCACTTGTTGATTGTCAAAACACATTTGATGATTAAGACACACTCCCCCTCACAACAATGTCATCATGTTTAGCACTCAGAACTTTGAAAATCAGCTCTCCAACATCAGTTGTCGAAAATCTTTTTGATTTTTTCAAAAAATTTATGCTAAAACACACCGAAAATCTTTTTGGATTTTTTAATGTAAAGAAATGCAGTAAAGAAATATTTACAGACAATATTTTTGTGAGTTTTGTGTAAGAGGATCATATCAGATTTTGACAAATCACAAGTACCGTTGAGCTTAGTTACACATTAAGAATTAAACAATTCACTTAGATTGCCAATATACTGATCCACTTAAATTTTCACACAAATTTCAACTGATTCAGGATATGAGTTAAATGTTTTAAGAACTTAAACTCATTCATGTGTCCCACCTCTTGAATATACTCCCGTATCCAGATCCCAATATTCAGTCTTACAGGTGAGTATACCACAGATGATATCTGTAAGGGGTTAAATTGCGAGGGCCGTGAGAGCTCAGGTCGATACTCCCGTATACGCAGAGAGATGACAGCTTCGACTTTTGGTGGGTCCCCTTTAGAGGATCTTTTGTTACAACAGCAATGACTATCAATTTTATTGTTTCATCAATTTGCTGAGGGCGGCGCTATGTTTCAAGCAAGCAGAAAGTATTCTCCGGGGACTAGGCCATTGCTTCCGCAAAATCAGAAGTCCCGGGATAATACCCCAGATATCACTGAGTATAAAGACCTAGTATCTCAGAAAGAGGGACCTTTCAAACGAGATTTCAGGGGTTACCTATATATCCAAGTAGTGTTCCCCACGAAATAAGCAAGTTTGAATTTAAGTTTATATACCGAAAAAGCTTACTAAATGTGTAAAAACCTATTGGCATATCATCAGTGAGACCGTTTAACACTATTTAATCATTACATTTCTTTAGCATACTGTGACCGTCTATTGATGTACTATCATTTCCTCTTCTTTGACACAAAAACTCATTTTTCATTTTATCATGTTTTTGCCTTTTTCAAATTTTCTAATGTTTTTGGATTTTCTGAAATTTTTCTTACTCCCCCTAAAATGCAAACACATTTCAGGAAATTTGAAAACTACTAGACTCTTGACCCACTTGAAACATAAAATGAACTGTACAAAAACTTGACAACTGACATCGAATTGCATCAAATCGCCATCCACTTGGCATAAACAATCAGAACTCCCCCTTACACAAAACTATTTTCTCATTATGATTTCAAAACACTTAAGTTTGTATTAACCAAAATGATTTTTCCAGAAAATAAGTTTTGTTGATTTTATCACTTGTAAGATAGGGGTGTGGTTCATCACATTGTCCATTAAATCACTTGTTGCAGATCAAGTACAACTTAATATCCCTGATTTACCACTTGCATGTATGCAACCTCTGTACCTCTTGTAAAAATATTCACAACATTTAATCACATGTAGGAATAAATCATCTACACAAACCATTTTACCAATCAAGATGTCGATTCTTGCTTCACACTTACCAACCTGGAAGCTCCGGCAATTCACACTCATCCTGTAAAAATTAACATTTATAAGATTCAATCACACAATCAATTACTAAGAAAAATGCCGATTCCTGATCCACGATTACAAACTTGGGATCTCCGGCATAGTCCTAAGACTTTACGGGAAACAAACTTCCATCCAAGTCTTCTCAGACTTGATGGCTTTCAGTTCTTGCGCAGTAGGGTTGTAAGTTGCCTTTTTAGTTGCATAAAAATCTTTAACCCCCTTAGCTTTCCCATTTAACATTTTTCCAAAAATTTTCTTAACACTCCCATTGAATGTTTTCTCGACATCAAACTTAGTTTTCTCTGTGTAAAACTGATTCGAGATATCAACCTTGCCAACTTTTTGTTTAACCTCTTCAAACTTCAGTGATGGAAACTCATCATCATTCACTGAAATTTCCATCTCAACCTGTGGCTCTTCTGGCTTTGTGGAACCAGATTCATCGCCGACTTTCTCATCAACTTTCTTAACAACCCACATTTGGTTGTCTTTCTCTTTCTTTTTATAAAAATTCTTTTTAGAACACTCACCAACCTCATAAGTTGAGTTTTCAAAAATTTTAAAGTTTTCGGTTGGTGGTTCAACATCAACAACTTTCTCTTTCAATTTGTTAGAAACTCCCTGTTTTGTTTTGGCATTTTTCGAACAGTTCCATGCAATGTGACCAGCTTCATTGCATTTGTAACAGGTTCTAGTTTCTTTTGAGTGAAAAACTTAAGTTCCATTCTTCTTCTTTTCAGCAAGAAACTCTTGATTTGACTGTCTCCAGAATGGTTTCTTCTGTTCCTCTTCTGCACTTCCACCTGACACAAATTCTGTTTTTGTTTTAGAATTTTTCAAATTTTTATGATTTTCTAGTGGAATAAATCCAAGACCTTTCTTTTTGTAGCTACGATTTTGGTTTTGTTTCTTTTGAAAACCAGAACCAGAATTGTAACCCTTTTTCTTGTTTAAACGTTGTTGAACTCTTGAAGTGTACTTTTTAGGTTTTTCAGTAAGATTTAAATCTTTTATTTTAGAAATATTAATTTCTGTCATTTTGAAAACCTTTTTGATCATGTCAAAATGAACACTTCTTATTGGAAATTCTTTGTCAGAGTATAATTTGTCCGAATCATTTAAAGTGTATGCAACTTCAAATGCTTCATCATCCAAATTTGCTTTTGATAACAAAAATTCTTTACTGTAAGACCGTTTGACCGACGACTTTGGACTGTTGACTGACGAATTTGACCCTCCAGACTCAGACTTTGACTCGGATTCCTCCTCAGTATCCAACACCTGATCAACCACCTTTTTGATTAATTCAGACTCATGATCAGTATCGGACGAGGTAAACGTGGCATCAATGTTATCTGGTAAAACGTCAGTTGTGTCGGTTTTTAGCTTTATATTGACTGCTTTTTCAAGTTGCTCCTCGTTTGGTTTTCTAGGAGAGTACCCTTCCCAAATTGGAGGCGGACACTTGTTATAGCTAACAGTCGGTTTCTTACCACTATCTTTCTTTTTCTTCGGCTTCTCATCTTTAAAAGCTTCCATACCTGCAACAGTTGGGTAAATACGATCAATGAGATAATCAGAACTAGAATAACTTTGTAATAAACGTCTAATTCTCTCATTCTCGATCTTTTCTGTCTCCAACTCTTGCTTCCATTTAGCACTTTCTTCGATGTAAAAGTTGATGGCTTTCTACTTTGTCATCATCACAGCATTCATCATCGTAAGTGCTTGTTCTCGTTCTGAGTTTGTCTTTTGGAGACCAGCTACTATTTTGTTCAAGACATCATAAGATTCTTTGACATAGTTGAGGTTGAACAGTAACTGCTCTTTCTTCTTTTCATACTCAGCAATTATCTCGTCTTTTGCTGCACAATCCTTGCATGCTTCCAAACACTTCTCACAAGGCTTTACAACTTCAACAATCTTCTCAATCTCGATTGTCTTTACCACTTCAACCACTTTTTCTTCTTCTTTCACCTTCTCAGTTTCAAACATCTTCTCAACAACACCTTCAACATTCTCTTTCTGAACAACATCTTCAGATTTCATTTATTGTTGTTCTTTAGCAGCTCGTTTCTCCTTCAGTTTCTCCATGCGATCTGCAAAATAGAAATGAAAACTTTCAGGAGAAAGATGAGTTTTAGCAACATTAATATGTTTCTCTTCCTCATCATCACTGCTACTATCAACTGGTGACTGATCAAACTGTACAGATTTTTTAGAATCAGCATCTGATAAACCAAAATCTGACGGTGTTTGATCAAATACAACTTCCTTTTCTAAAATAACAACATTTTGTACACTCTCATCAGAACTTTGTAGACTTTCATCAGCACTTTCTGAACTTTCAACAGAAACAACAGACTCTTCATCCACACTCTTTATAGTCACTCCAATAGACTTCATCCATGTGGTAAACATGTCTGGTTCTCTGACAATCTTAGCAATGAAAGCTTTAAAATTCCCATTCTTATCTGCAAACATATTCCAGCTGAAACCTTCAGGTAGTCTCTCATCATCTTGATCGACTATGCATGCTTTGCTATCAGGAGAGATATAATTGTTCCAGTCAAAATCCACAACACACGCTCTTTTTGGATCCTCGATTCTTCTACCATGAGCCGTCTGTGAGTCTTGTGATTGACCAACTTGCTGATAAATGGCTTTCCGGTAGTAATCATCTTTTCCAAACAGATTTTGAGCGCCACTAGCTTCTCTGTTCTTGCACTCCCGCTTGAAATGGCCTTTCTCCCTGCAACGAAAACAAGTAACTTTAGATTTATCAAAACCTAAAGTAGATACATGAGCATCAAGAAAGTCATTTCTCCCGGTAATTGTTTTGAACTTTTCAGCACGTCTAAGAACACTCGCAAGACACCATTTGATATCCATCAGTTCCATCTCTTCTGCGTCTATTTGATCGTAATCCTCTTTGGTGAGCATGGGATTTCCGATCCGACGTGCAAGTAGACCTTCATACGATAACAACACAGAACCAAGTAAAGCCATGTGGTCTTTAGCAGTGTCTTCTGAAAAACTTTGACCTTCTGGAAGATTTAGAGCGATGTTGCACTGAATCACATAACCATTTCCTGTCTTTGTGCTTTGAGACTGAAAGCTTTCTGATGAACTCTTTGGATTGACACTAGGATATAATGAGAAACCACTGCTGCTTTTGTTTGAACTTTGATCAATCTTTTCTGTAGAATCCCCAGCACTAAACGCAGTCTGAATTTTCGGACTTCTCTCAGCTTCTGGAACTGGAACACTCCCTTTGTAATACATTTTTATATCCTGTTGACCACTTGAATTGTTCATCCTCGCAATCTTCTGCTGTTCCAAATCTTGACCCTCAATCTTTTCGATAAACTGACCAATTGTTAACCCATCATAAACCCCTGTGTTTTTCAGGATCATCAAATAAGTTCCCCACTCTTTTTGCGGTAACGCATCAGCTAATTTGTCTACCCACTCTTCAGAATCCTTTTTTATACTAAGCATTGACATAGATCGCACAAGGTGACAGTATCTTTCAATCAGCTTCTTTGTGTATTCACCCGGTAGACTGCTGAACAGATCAAACTCTTTCTTTAACAGTGCCTTTTTGCTTTTAATCATATTCTCGCTACCCTCAAATTTGACTTTAAGTGCATCCCAGATTGACTTTGCAGTTTTGTCATGCTGTAGCAGTATGAAAATGTCTTCTTTGATAGCTTGCTGAAGTAGACTGATCATCATCTTTTCAGCTCTATACATATCACGTTCTTGATCACTAAATTCAGATTTTTTTTATCAACTTTCAAATCTGTCTGTGGCAAAACATATTTCTTCAAAATACGCTCCCATGATCTCAGATGGTTAGCCTGAACCCAGTTCTCGAATCTATCTTTCCACCCATAATACTCTTCAATGCTCATTAGCTTCGGGGGTTTTTGAGTAGTTCCCGTTTCATTTTCCAAATTCATGTTCTGAGCAATGGAAGTCGGAGTAGACGGAGTAGCAAACGCGTTGTAAAAATCGTTATCCATGTTTCAGATTTTGAAATATCACAAACTCATATTCTTCAAACGAGCTGGTTCACCTCGTAACACACCTTGTTTAATGTTTCTCAATATTCGATGCACTTATCCGACAACAATGATTGGGCCGAATGATATGAAACACGTAGGCTGAATAAAATGAACTTGGGCTAATAATCTTTGACTTTAACAACTTATGCACGTGAACCAAACCTGACTTTAATAGACTAAAGATATATGATGGGCTGATGACAAACCCACTAAGCCGACAACTTTCAATAATGAAACAATTCTATTGAACCTCCTTAATACTCACTGATTGGGCCGTTATTCATTCAAAACACATGATCTGATTTATCACATGCAATAAGCAAACAACACTCCTCAACGATTAGACCTCCAAACTGAAATATCACATGCAATTTTTAATTTCTATCCCACTAAGCCGACACCTTTAACTTTCTTCACATGCACATGAACCAACACTTTATTTCAATTCCCATTGAACCTTAAAAGCGAAATAGTGTTCTAGATGACCAGATAAGCGAACCCAGATGAACCATAAAAGCGAAACCTCTAAGTTCAAATGAGCGAAACCTTGGATATTGACACAAGAGCGAAACCAGATATGTCTTATGAACGAAACCACAAATAATGATGACACAAGAGCGAACCTAGGTATACTTATCAGCGAAACCTGATGTCTTTGTGTACACAAAAGCGAAACCTTAATGAACTTATGAGCGAAACTAGGGTTCTTGGTGGTCACAAAAGCGAAATCAGTGTGACATAAAAGCGAAATCACATAATGTACATATAAGCGAAACCTAGTTCGAACCAATTTTAGTCCATTTTTAGTCCGAATTTCAGTATGAAACTTTCCAGGGTTTGTCTATGTTCAATTGCGCACTGTCTGTGAAATTTTGAACGAATTCCGACCGGTAAAATTTTCTGAATTGAAGAAAAAAGGTGTAGAAGTAAGAAATCTCGATAAATTCCAGCTATTCTCTGCAGAACTCCTCCTCCTGAGCTCTGATACCACTTGTAGGATCGTGATCTGACCCGAACGAGTCGTTCTGAGGTGTTCAACTTCGTTTCAGGTGCGTAATAACAAGAAACGGAGATAGAAATAGCTGATTCTTCACTTTTAACACTGATTATATTGATTAAAACTCGATTACATGCAGTTCTTCACACCGGCAGCACTTCGGTATGGAATCGTACAATCTTACAAATGATTTCGCTCAAGACCCTATTTATAGTGTTGGTGGTTTCGCTCATATGTACATGTACAAATAAGCGGAACCCCTACATGTCCATATAAGCGGAACCCTTACATGTCCATATAAGCGGAACCCCTATATGACCATATAAGCTAAACCCCATGCTAAAGACCCTATGAGCGAAATCAGCACCTAAGACACATACATTCTCCTATTTTCTTATAAAACGTGCCCTAATCTATACAATACAATGTAAGACTCGATCCAAGACGAAGTCGACAGATGTAGTGCACCAACACATACAATTTCCCAAAATATTACTTTGTCAAAATACACCATTAAGAGTATTTTCCGAAAATACGCGCGTTACATTTTAGAGTTCGCGTTGGTATTATTTTGGAGTCGTATTCTCATGATATAACAAGTAATATTATTTTTACCCTAAAAATAATATATCTTTAGTTCACATAATAATCACGTAAGCACACAAGCGTCTTATTACGAAATATATATTCTCAATATATACTTAACAAGTTTTATTTACGAAAATCCACCTCCGACACTTGGTTGTTTTGTAATAAAAATCATGGCGAAATTTATATTTTGAAAACAAGTTGAAAATATACTTATAAACACTTGTCACCAAAAATATTTCTAAGTGTTACATTTTTAGAAAAATTTCGCCAGAGTTTCCTCTGTAACAGGAGGCGTCCACGCTTACTAGTGTATCATTTTCTTTAACATATAACATACTAGATTGCTTTCAAATAACCAGCCCGACATTTGGACATGCAAAATACTACTTATACCGATTCAGTTTTAAAACACAAAACTGGGCTGTTTTCGGTTATTTTAATAAAATAGTTATCTTACTCCAAAAATTCCCAATTTTTATAGAATGTCTTATACGATCCAAAAATTATTGTGTAAAAATATCGGGGTCCAAATCATCACCAATATTTTATAGAAAATCATTTTCCGGCCTGAAATCAGATTTATCTTTTTCTAACTGCAGTCCACGGAATAATTTATTTAAAATTCATCGTAAGTCCGATTTACGAAATTCCAGTGGGATAATTACAAATACATCGGTGGTCATCTACAGTAAAAATTTCATGATCTAACTCTACACAGGTTTCAAGTTATGACTAAAAATGTAACACCCATTTTCTGCTGTAAAAATGCAGCTCTAGCTGCTGTTACAAAACGACACTTTAAAAATAGTAAACGAAGTCCAAAAATTATGATTCCAGTGCCATTAGAACCGTATTTCATAGTACATAAATCTAGACTTCAGAAAATACATTTTTTGTTTAGTTAAGGACCTGTTACAGCCTGTTAAAGTTGGCTGGAAATACAACTCGGCATGCTGTTTTTAGCTCATATGTTACTAAAACGCACACATTTGATCGTCACACCTTCTAATACGATTAACATCGGACCACACGTCATTTACAGCAGGTCATGGTTTGTTTAATTCAGATTTGTTATGATTTCAACATCATTCTACATTACTTCATCTTTTATCCATTCTTTATCTTTTAAACTTTGATTATGTTCTTAGTGTTTCTTAACATTCATCATTCTTTCAACTATTAACCACCAAAAATAAGAACAAGATGATGATTTAGAGCACTTACTACTAGCACAAGGCTAGGGAAGATCAAAGGCGTAAAAGTGGTGGATAAAAGAAAACAAGAGCGGTCCTTGAACTTCCGAGAGCACCGAGCTTGTTTGTAGAGCTCCTTGCATCTTTGAGTATAAGTAAAATGGCTAGAACAAGACTAGATGGTGGTTGTATGGTGGAGGGTGGTGGAGCCGTAGGTGAGGGAAGAGAGAAAGAAGAAAGCTTGTTTGGTTTAGTGATTTGTGTAATGAAGGTCTTAACCTTTGATGTTTATTTATAAACCATGTTTCAAGTTTACCCAAAATGTAATATGTCTCCTAGATATTCAACCACAACAATTAAAAAATTAAAGGAAGGCAAGGGTATGTCACCCTTGTGGTGACCGTGAGTAGGGGGTATTTAGTTGGATTTCAATGACTAGTTAAGTGTTTAGTTATGCTTAGTTAGAAGTTTAAATTAGTTTCTAGTGTGTTATGTAATATAACGGGTGTTAGGGTGTTCGGGTACCCTAACTGGCTCAGAAAAGGATAAACAATGTCATTGACATTATTTTTATGTTCCGGGTAAAGTCCGGTTGTTCGGTTGGATATTGATCCGTTAAAGTGCTAAATAAGCATTTAAAGTGTCGTTAATATTAGTTTTAGTGACACAATGAATTCCTGACACTTTGGAAAGTGTCTAGTATTATTTTCCCATGTTTTTGCACTTTACTAGTTATGTTAAATGCTGAATTTTGTATTAAAGTGCAGAATTTTGTACTTAAAGTACGTTTTAGACACATCCGGTCACTATAACTATCACCTAGTGACGCAGTTCTACAAACCTCATCTCCCTACACTCAATACTAGTGTAGTAAACTATTCTCGGCTCATACTGGCCTCAGAGACAGTGCCCGTCTGATGCTGGCTATGTCAACATGTTTACTGGGTTATCCGTATGGTGTGCTCACTGTGCTTTTGTGTATCAAGGTTGTCACTGATGTTTGTGTGTAAGTAATAGAGTGACAGTATAAAGTGTGATGCGTGAGTATGTATGTATCAGAAATCAGTAAGCAGTTTGACCACAGTTGTAAGCAAGTACAGTAATTAAGCATTAATTAAATATTAATTAATTCATACGGATACCTGATTTGGTGAGGGTTGTCACATTGGTGGAGTCCTACTTCCACAGGAAAGAAATCAGTATCCCCTACCGGTGCACAAACACTAGTGTTAGTCTTAACATACATATCCTTAATTAAGTCTATATACTTACTAGGTACCCCTCTATCCTCTAAACTGTCACATATCAATCTACGTGGCACACTGTCATACGCCTTTTCTAAATCAATGAACACCATATGTAGATCACGATTTTTCTCTCTATATTTTTCCATCAATCTCCTTAAAATGTGTATCGCTTCTGTAGTTGACCGCCCTGGCATGAAACCAAATTGGTTTACCGTAACCTGGGTTTCTCTTCTAAGTCTAGTCTCAATCACCCTCTCCCATAACTTCATAGTATGGCTTAACAACTTAATCCCTCTATAACTACCACAACATTGGGCGTCTCCTTTGCTCTTATATAAAGGCACTACAATACTACTCCTCCACTGGTCTGGCATTCTTCCAGATCTGAAAATGAGATTGAACAAATTAGTTAGCCATTGAACTCCAGCATGTCCCAAGCACTTCCACACCTCAATTGGTATGTTGTCCGGACCCACTGCCTTAGCCCTTCCCATCTTCTTAAGTGCTGCCATCACCTCTCCCTGTGTGATACGCCGACAATAGCAGTTATTTCGTTGTTGTCTCTGTGTAATCGAGTTGTCGCTTTGTTGTTGGTAAGCCCCAGCGCCGTTGAAAAGCTTGTGGAAGTAAGTTTTCCATCTCGACTTTATGTCGTGTTCCTTGATCAACACACGCCCATCCTCTCCCTTTATAAACTTAACTACCCCTAGATCTTGCCTCCTGCGCTCCCTAGCTTTGGCAATCTTGAACATGTCATTTTCCCCCTCCTTTGTTTCTAGGCGTTCATACATCTTCTTATAGGCTGTGTTCTTTGCTTCAGTCACTGCTTTTTTCGCATCCCTTTTGGCCTTTGTGTATCTCTACCTCAATCTCACACGCTCAACGTCATCCTTACATCTCAAAAGATCCCTAAAGCTCTCTTGCTTATCCTTTATTTTGGTTTGTACTTCATCAGTCCACCACCAAGACTCCTTACGCCCATCTGGCTTTCTTATTGTTACCCCTAGAGTCTCCTTTGCCACATAAGTAATGGTGGTCGCCATAGCCTCCCACACCCGGTTTGAGTCCCCATCCTGGCGGGCCGATGCTGTTGAGATGACCTTATCTCTGAACAGTGCAATCTTGTCGCCTTTCAAATAACCCCATCGTATCCTAGGTCGCGTATTCCCCTTCCCCTTAGTCAAAATTTCTCTCATGACTATATCAGCGACAAGTAAACGGTGTTGAGCCACCACTGTCTCCCCTGGTATAACCTTGCAATCCCTGCACCATCGTAGATCACATCGCCTCATTAAAAGATAGTCAATCTGTGTGTTACGTCCTCCACTACTATAAGTAATCAAATGCGAATCTCTCTTCTTAAAAAAAGAGTTTATAATACCTAGGTCGTGAGCTACTGCAAAGTCTAAAAGATCCCTACCAGGGTCATTCCTATCACCAAAACCAAAACCCCCATGCACTGACTGGAAACCATCACTACCTTTACCAATGTGACCATTAAAATCGCCTCCTATACATAATCTTTCACCCCTTGGTATGGCCCTCACAACTGCATCTAAACAATCCCAAAAGTCCATCTTCTCCTGGACCCCTAGTCCAACTTGTGGTGCGTAAGCACAAACCACTGCCACTACCTCTCCTCCTAGTACTAACCTCAACAC
Organism: Helianthus tuberosus; assembly: GCA_030545235.1. NCBI lineage: Eukaryota > Viridiplantae > Streptophyta > Magnoliopsida > Asterales > Asteraceae > Helianthus > Helianthus tuberosus. Next base: position 40,999,029 of record CM060369.1, on the reverse strand, counting down.
CATAATCCTATCGTTGTGTCGTATCACCTCAACCACATTTTTGTACAGTTCCAAAGCCACTAGAAACCCTACCCCATTCTTTGCCCCATCCGTCCCTGAGTACAATAACTTGTACCCATTTCTCACCTCCCCTTTGTGCCCCTTCCACCTAGTCTCTTGAAGGCATGCTATCCCTATATAACTATAATCAACGCAATATCTATTCTACTATATAACTATACATAATTTAATAGCAATTCACTTAATGTAACAAATCAAGTTACATACCTTCAAAGCACACCCTTCAATCGTGCATTAACACCGGCTTGTCCGCTCGATGCGCCGGCTTCTTTTCCTGTAGAGTTCAATCACTTTTCATTTAGAACTCTTTGTTTCATATATAACACACATTTTGTCGAAACATCGTAATTATGCATTTTAATATTAATTCTCAGTTTTAAGCCTTCTTTGAGGCATTTATACAAACACTTTAAGGGCAGAATTATACATGATTTGTTAGCAAGTTTATAACTTGTCATATAGCCCAAATTTTCATCAATCCAACTATCTAACGTAAGTATTATGTTCTATGATTCTGAAATAACCTCACATATGTAAAATTACACTAGAACAACCCCAAATTTCCTAGTGTGTATCAAGTTCTACATAACCCACTAATCACCTACAATGGTGTCCATGGATTTTACTAGAATTAAACAAGATTTCAACATGTACTTGTCTAAGGTTTACTCCTAGACATTCCAATGTTCCTATTTCATCTACAAATCACACATGCATCATCAGATTTCGAATTCCCTAAGTTCATGAGAATTTCAAGTAGAGAATTTTTATCAAATTTTACATACCTTGTGATCTCCTTGCAATGGGGATCACTAATCTATGCTCGAATTTCGTTTTGAACTTGATTTGAACCTTTAAATTGGAGGTTTTGACAAGAACTAGGGTTTTGGGGAGCTTGGGATCACCCCTGCCTCTGATCGATTTCCAGCAAAAAAACACAAGTATGTGTTTTGTTTTTAATAAATTGGTTTTATTATAATTAACTTCCAATTATACACTTTTAGTCCCCCTATTTTCTGATAGTTCATATTTAAGTGTTTCTAACCCACTTTTAAGTTAACACAAGACTTACAACTGACTGGGTTATTTCGTCCTAGTTAGTTTGTACTTGTTTATTTAATACTTTATAACTTTAATTATAAAGTTTTATATTTTCGGGATGTTACAGAGACAGACCATCTGAGAGGAGACGCGGAATCTATTTTAAGGGCCCCGTGTCAAACACGATCCTCAACCAAATCCATCAAAGTTTTAGTGTGCTCTTTCTTGCAGTAAAGGAGCATGGTTTAATACTCAAGATGATGAATACACGAGTCTAGGATGCTATCAAATGTGCGTGAAGGACCTACCAGATATGCGGCTTGAATCAAGATTGGTATATAAATTTACATTTTATATTCTTTTCATTTAGTTATTGTATCTGATATTTCATACGAATAACGAGAGTCTCGTTATTATAAGTTTTGTAATTATATTTTATAAAAGCAAACCTAATTCCTACATAAAGCGGTGACACTTTCTTATAAAAATGGGAGTAAATTACAAAAAATGTCCTTTATTTTTAGGACAAATTTTTAAGATTGTTCTTTGCCTTTAAAATTGATGAGATTTGTACTTTATGTTTACAAATTTTGCATGTTACGTTCTTAGGTTATAACTCATTTAATTTTTTTCCTTAATACACGTAACACAAGAGTATTTTAGTCTTTTTTACCAATTTTTCTAAACATACTTTTAATAAATTAAACAAAACAAATTTTAAAAAACTAATATATATAGGGTTAGGATCGGTAGGGACTTCAGGAGGGTTCGATCAGTATCGCACATTATGACAAAGGATAAACAACTAAAAAAGGTGGTAACATTAACTAAATAGTATCTGTAACACTTCGCACTTTCGTACTTTCCAAGTCTTGTTGTACTTTCCATTGTTAGACACTTGTACTCTTGTTGTAATCTATTTCGTTTCAATTTGTAATCCGAGACTATCGATCATAATGAAAACGAGACTATTTTATCATATTCATGTTATTCATGTTAGACTTATGTGCGACTTCGCACTCACGATTCACATTTTGAACGATATGATATTCTTGATTCTTGGTTATTCATTACATATTGATGCTTGATACTCGTTAAACTAATTAAAACACGTAAATTAATCAAGTTGGAAAAATAAAATATCAAAAAACTAACCCCTTCGTACGAAGGGAGTGGGTTCGTACGAACCCAACGCGTTCGTACGAAGGAGAAAGGGCGAAAATCTTGGAAACCCTAATTGTACCCCCAAATCTATAAATAGACCCTCATTTATTCAATTCCAACTTGCCTAACTCTTTGCAAACACTCTCAAGTCCCTTGTGACGATCAGAATCTGCTGTGAGAGTCTTCTCTCATTTCAATTACATTGTTCATTTCATTTCTCACATTTCTAATCACAAACTCTTGTATTTTCTCAAAAACCTTTGATCCAAACGATCTCGAAGATGGCTTCCACTCGTTTTGCCCATGCAAACTGTTGTGGAGCATCACTTATACGAGATTGGATCAAAGTTCTTAAATTTTACAACTTAATTAAATTCTTGTTTCGATTATTGTGCGATATTGATGGAATCTGGAACCCATCAGACCCTAACTCATTTCATAGTTAAGGGCCTGCATTAGGGTTAGTTCCCATAAAGAAATGACCCATTTAACAAGATCGAAAATAAGTTTTTCATCAAGAACAGTGCGTTCGTACGAATGCACTATGTCCGTTCGTACGAACCCACAGTGATTCATACTTCTTTTTTTGAATGACCCATTTAACAAGATCGAAAATAAGGTTTTCATCAAGATCAGTGTGTTCGTACGAAGGCACTATGTCCGTTCGTACGAACCCACCGTGCTTCATACTTTTTGTTTTGATTTCAGATATGTTTTCACGTATGTTGATCATTATTTAAACGTTTTATCTACTGCACAAATTAAAAAATATTTTAACAATTTCAACCAAATCAGATAAAAACAAAACCATTTCAGAACAAACACTATGGATCCGTACGAACCCACACGGCACTTCGTACGAACCCACAGGTGCGTTCGTACGAACCCACACTGTTATCAAAACCAAACTATTTTATTTTCCGATTTAACCCTCGTTTTTACACCCGAGCATTTTATTTACTGTTTAACATTCAAATCAGTTCGTTTTATGCTTTAAATTGTCGATTCGTACTGGACAGGAACACCCGTGTTTACGAAGGGACTATGCCCGTTCGTACGAAGGGACTGATCTTCATTTTAACTTGTTTTATTTCACAAATTTCAACAATCAGATCCAACACTCCTTCACATCAATAACCTTACACTCTCGTTTAATTATTTAAGCATAATCTTGAGACTTCGTCAACTCCGCTCGCGGTTTACGTGTATTCGCTACGCTAATCTGTGAGTATACTCGATCCCATTTTCGTTTTAAACACTTTGGGTGCAACATGTACATTATACAAAAACACGCAACACTTGAAACTTATTTTAATCACACTCTATCCACATTTAAACATGAAAACATGTGATACTTGTTAGTCTTATATGCTATGTGTACACTTGTATCTATATGCTCATTAACTTTGCTAGCCTACCTTGACAATTGTAGCGCTATAGGATTAACGCACCGCCCTTGAGTCTTGGGGTATTGTTACATAAAACATGTTAACCTCCTCTTCGTTGCGACGATGTAGGAAAGGCACGATTGCGTTGGAAACTTAGGTTGACATATAGTTTACACTAGTCCAGCATATTTGTAACTTGTATGCATTATTCATGTTAGATATGAACACGTTAAAATTTTTATTCTTATTATACTATGTATCAAAACTTGTATACTCGCCAACATTATTGTTGATCATTATTTTAATACATATTGCAGGATGATAGACAAGATGACGAAGAATCAAGCTAGGGTGAACATAGAAACACACCTTAGAAATAAATGAATTGTTTGACTATGTTTGATACAATTTGAATCTTGTTTTGAACTATTGCATGACATTTTTAGTATTTATGAAATCATGATTAATTTATATTTCCACAATTAGTTTTATGAAGCTTTGAGCGATTTGTTTTCGTCTTATCCAGATGTTTTTGCCATCGGTTGAGGTGTGACATTATCTATATGTTTTTGGTTCGTTATAGTTGCGACTTGACTTTGAACATCAAAACGTAACTACGTAAAAATATGCCATAATTAAAACAAATCATTAATGATATCAACTGCATGAAAAAGAAATTTGTAACACCTCGAAAATTCGTGTTCAATGATATAACGACACGTGTCATGTAAGACAAAAAGTGCTATAAACCCAGATATGATTAAAGATGTACGAAGGGAATTAAAAGTGTTGTCATGTTAATTTTTACACCTCTGAACGACCTTATTATGAATCCCAAGACTAATAAACATCTGGTATATATTCAAATTCGGGGAATCATAGCAACAAACGGATTCATAATGGAAGTGGTGGACTCCTACGAAGAAAATGCACGGTAAACCTTCTTGTTCAGCACTTTCAAATAGGATTCAATGAAACATACCAAAGTGGTAGGGTATGTAACTGTTTAAGGCACAATTTAGAGGCCCCAATCTGATAAATAATGTCCCAAATTCGAAACAAGTGGTTGCCCTTTCAAAACACCAAAGAACAACATATTTTTGTGCCTGATGTCAGGCTTACGGACCTCAACATTGGGGACCTTGAGGTCCGTAAGGTAGTGCCCAGCGACAGAAACCGGCTGTTGCCTGTTTTAAGCGCAACTTTCGACCTTTAAACAATTTTCCACATCTCCCTTGGCCCCTAAATAACCCCTAAACATCTAGGACACCTGTGGGAATGTTATGGTCAGTGGTAGACATAGTTGTCAACACTTTGTGGTGTCTTGGATCACTATATAAGGCTCACAAGTGCAACACTTTGATCATTCATTCCTCAACATCTTCTGATCAATTGTGGAGCACAAGAGCATCTTCCAGGCCTTCCTAATCAACCATTAGACACTTGTAAGTTTGCTTGACCTTTCTAAATTAAGTTTAGCTTAGTTATTTAGCTAAAAGTCAAACCATCGTAATTACGGTTTGACTTCGAGATTAATTAATAATGGCTCAGTCAAATCTCAAATTAAAAGTACCTCTAAGTAGGTAATTATGTGGGTAATAAACCCTCAAAAGGGTTACCCCTGATTCCCACTCTAACTAGGTCAAATGTCGGGTCAAACTTGTATTTAAAAAGTCAACAGAATGTGTAAATTACAATTTATGCATAATTAGGAATGTAGAACACATACAACCTGTTTGATCATTAATATAACTTGGTAATTAGTGTAAGGACATGTCTAAACATGTTCAACCCGACAATTTCCTGTTTAGACCCGGTTCGGAACCGAAAGTCGCATAGTTTGACTTATACTTTGACTTTCAGTTCTGACCCGTTATGGTATGTTTTAGAAATACCTTAGAGCTTCATTTGGACCAGGTTACATGCGAGTATAACCCTCTGTGATTATACACCTCGGATCATTAGTTATCCAATTAATACGCATGATTCCGTTAATTGCTCATATGTTGACCATTATGCCCTTATTACCTTAAAACGTGATTTTTGGAAATGTAAAAGAGTAGAAACCTTAATTACTGATATATAAACTTGCATACAAAATTTAACATCAGTTTGAGGTGTAGGTTAAGAGTTATGCTCGTTAGCGTAAAATTAAAGCTTTATGTTAATTAAACGGCGTATTTAGCGTATAGCCTACTTAAACATACTTTTTGATATCAATATCTTTACCCACTGATGTAATATATTATTTTGGGATTTTTAAAGATTTTTAATTAATTTTAGGCTGAGCATAACTCATAGTCGTAGGCTTAATCCGATAATTGTCGGTTTTGCCCTTACGGGCCATAAAATGAGTTTTACATATCTAAACGACTCCAAACCTTTTGCTACTGATTAGATATGATAAATAAATTATTTTAAGCCCTTTGGAACAACAAAAATATCAGCTTTAAGTATCGAACCCGAAAATGGCTTCTAATCGCCTTATTAAGCGTTTTTAGCGCATAGTATGTACTAAGACTATTTTTAAACATACAAGGGTGATACCTACTGATATTTGAGGCAAATTATAATATTTTAACAGTAAGCAAAGGTTGTTAAACTCAGACTTTAGTTTTGAGCTTTTCGGCTTATGTGAAATTACCAAAATACCCCTACGGGGCATAGTTTGGTTATAATTGATAAATTTCACATACCTACAATACCTTACTGTTATAAATCAGTAAACTAAGTATTTTTGATGATTACATCAGACCTGTAACTCAGGATACTACTTAAACTCTTTTACAACCTTTAAAATGACCAAACTACCCCTACGGGACATAGTTTGTGTTTAAATTCGTTTCGGGCATAATAAAAGACACCTTACTGATTTCAAAACATATTTGGAGCATATTAACTTAGGAAACCTGTAAATGGCTCTCATTATTACCCGTTACGCTTATTACGCGTTCGGTTCGGTTTATGTAACAAGTTTACATAAATTAGCCGAGACGGGTCAAACCTTATCGGTTTTATCTCAAAATCCAGAATGTTCATGAAGGACCCATATTAAACAAGTCTCTGAACTTGTCGGGTCTAAATCACATTCTATCCGTTCTTCGCTTAATCTTGCGTACGAACCGTATCTTTGAAACTAACCGGTCTAAGCTTAAGCTTAATTAAAGACCCGTTAGAATTCTAATAGGTTATTATAAACCTTCGTTCCAGATTAGGAGAACCGGTAAAAGCTACTTGCAATTTGCTTATTGTGATTTATACATTGCTCAGGTAAATACTTTTAACTTATTTTCCCTATACGGGCTTGGGTTACGGTATATAGAATACCGCTTGATCGGGCATCAAATCTTCCATCGTTTGGTGGTTAATTGAATAATTTGATCGGCTTGTTTAAACAGTCTTGTTACTTAAAGCCTTTGGGGGGGTTAATGACCATGTCCCGGATATCCTTGGCATCATTTTACGAAATGGCCACGACTTAAGCGCGGGATGTAGGCGTACACCCGTCAGTGCACAAAAGAATAATGTGGTGTGTCTATTGATCTTTAACCCAGACAAGATCCTGGCTACTGAACGCACAAGGAACATGTAATTCGTTCACAAGATTATAAAATTTAAATAATTCTCCCAAGTTAAATAAAAATGTTTATGCCACGTGCATCCAAATCAATTTTCAATCATTTTCCAAAATGAGTCAGTTGATTGTATTTACCAGTGTAAACTGACGTATTTTCCCAAAAAGATTAAATGCAGGTACTAAGCGTAATTGGCTGGGATTTATCCTTAGCATCATTAAAAGTCTCGCAAGCTTAAGATGCCTGAAGTCTGTTGAACTATTGTTTCCTTTTTGTTTCCGATCCATCTGTGGATAAACTTCCGAATATTGTGACATTTGATATTACAATATTAAATTCGGTTGTATTATAACTTTTAAATTGCTTCCACTGTGCATAATTAAATATTGTGTTGTTTGACTATTATGTTGCCAACCACGTCACGATACTCCCCGCCGGGCCCATTGGTGACACGTGGAAATCGGGGTCTGACAAAATTACACATCCAAATACTAATAAAAATAAACACGTTATTAATTACGTGTCATAACACGAAGGTTTTAACACAAAAAAATAATACAAAACTCGAATTACCCCCGCCGTAATGCAGACATGGGTGAAGCCCAGGGTGGGCGGGCGTACCCCTTGAAAAAAAATTGTGTATTTTTTAGGCAAAAAGTCCGACACCACCACCTGAAAATATGCTTAAACCACTCATCCGTACCCCCAGCAAATAATTTTTCAGTCTGCCACTGAATGCAGAGGGGATTCGTTAGTTATATATCATATTAGATGAAAGTCAAATATTTCTTACATGACCGTGAACATGTGTGTAAAACGAAGAAAAAAAAATATTAGAATAACTAAGTTGATATCTGACTCGCGCGTTGCGACAGACTTATCAAACAGGGGAAAATAGACGCGTTGCGACATGCCTGTCAAACTGGAAAAAATATATGAAAAAAACGTTAAACCTCACACGCATGTTGCGGCGTGTTAACTCAGAAAATTTTGAACGAAACTTTAAACGAAAAACTTGCGAAAGATGAAACGTATAAGGGACCAAAGTTGAAAGTAAAAAGTGTTGGGGTTAAATTGCAATTGATGAAAAGATTTGGGTTAAAAGTAAAAAATCAAAGAGTCTAAATTGCAAAAGATATAAACTTTTGAATTATAAGTGAAAAATCAAACTAATCAAAGTGTTTAAATTACCAAACAATGAAATTTTAGAGTTAAATTACCAATGACTGACACTTTAGGGTTATAAAGGAAAAAATCTAATTTATTTTTGAAAAAACTCACAAAACCAATAGTACAACTATCATATGCACATACATATTGCTTATTTATAGTTTATAATAACATATGATAATAAAAAATAATAAAATATTAGTATAAAAGTAATATACCAAGCAGTAATCAACTATTCACAATTGGAAAATGTTAGTTTAGAAATTTTATTATAATAATTACCTTTTAACATATTTTGTTATTTTCATATAAATTTTTTGATAAGACGTTTTATAAAATTTCGAGAATATATATATGCGATATGCTTATTTTATCTAGGTCTAGATATAAATTTTAGTATTTTTCTGTGTTGTAAGTTGTTGCGAGTATTGGTGTCGTACCGGCACTGTGACGACCCGAAACGATTCCAACCGAACAACATCGACAACGGTATTGAAATTATCTTAGTTGCTACCGGTATATTTTTTATGGATTTTAATTGATGTAAAATACGTGTTGATATTTTTTGGTATATTTTGGTTTTTCTATTTCGGTCGCTCGTTGTAGCGATTGTGAACACCATAACAAACCAAACCGATATCAATCCCACTAGTACTATTAACTAATTAGATAGATGAGAATTGCGATTATAATATCTTTTATTTAGTCATGGATCACGAGCGGCCTCTTTTCTTATCATTTTATTAATTCTAGTATATAAAGTTATTTTTTTGTTAAATGTTCTTATAGTATAAAAAGTTATTTTTTGTTAAATGTTATATCATAATAAATATTATCAATCCCACTAGTACTATTAACTAATTAGATAGATGAGAATTGCGATTATAATATCTTTTATTTAGTCATGGATCACGAGCGGCCTCTTTTCTTATCATTTTATTAATTCTAGTATATAAAGTTATTTTTTTGTTAAATGTTCTTATAGTATAAAAAGTTATTTTTTGTTAAATGTTATATCATAATAAATATTAGTGTGTTTATTTACCTGAACAGTACATGTGTCACAAAAAAGGTTTAATCAAAACAAATTATCATGTCACATGATGAAATCAATTTTCTTGCATTAAATAACCATCCACTTTACATGTTTTTGGATGACATGTCACATTTTCGTCTTTGTTTTTCACATGATGCTTCATGTTTATGGACTTTTCTCCAACTTTTATTAATGGCTCCATTCAACATCCCATGAACTTCTGTTTCGATTCTGTTTTAGTGTTCAGTCGTAGTATATACGTTTTAATATTAGTTATTATTGTTGAGTTATTTAAACAAGAGAAAACCGTAATAAAAACCAGAGATACAAGGATGAGATGCACTAGCTAGGGCATGTGAGATATTATAATATGCGGAGTTAAATATCTGGTTAGTCTTTGTGGTTTGTAAAAACTGCATACTTGGTTCCAAGGCTTCAATAATTATAGAGTTAGTTCAAGTGGTTATAATTTTTGAACTCGGGTGTTTCTTACCATCAACCTCTGTTAACTTTTTCACTTAAGTATGTGTGAAATGACTATATTACCCTTGAGACCCTCATCTTCTTCTTCCTCCTATCTCTCTCTAAACAAATTTGACTAACAAAAATAGACAATTATACCTACTATTAATTTACAAACCTTGTGAAAAGTAAAAGAAGGGCATGTTTGCAATTTACTTTTCTAATCAGCTTATTATAAAATGGAGAAGAGATAGAATATGGTTGACTGAGAACACGGTAGAGAGAGAAAGTTGTGTTAGGGAGAGAGAGAGACTGATGACGACGATTGTTCCGTCGGTGTTTCAACCTGTTAAATTAAAAATCATTACATTAAAAGTTTAAAATGGAATAATTTTATATACACCTTAAATTATTCTTGTAAATCTAACGCACACAAGAGAGGCGAGGGCTGAATTAGGGTTAAAAGATCAGGGACAAAAGTTTTTTTTTCCTCTTCATGTGTTGTGTTTGTAAGGGTGAGTGGTGTGGACTGGCGTCCCCTAACACTTCCCCACCTTAGTTAAAGGGGGGCGCCAAAGAAGCTCCAGCCGAAGAGATGGCGAGCGCCATTGATGTGTGTGGGTTCCATTCACCTTTCCACCAATCAAGCTTTTCTTTTTTCCTTTTTTTCTCCTTTTTTCTATTTTCTTTTTATTTTAATGATTGAATAATGATGAGGGGGCTTTATCCATATGAACCGGCTGAGCTCACTCACTGATCCGGACCTCCAATATCCGACATGATTATATCGATGAGTGACGATGGAAAATACGACAATACCTTCAAGGTTTTCGATGGACATCACCTATAGTACAAAGATGTGCCATTAGGGGTTTATATAGAAAGCTAAGAAACTAAAATTTGTGTTAAAATCTCAACTTGGATCACCATAATCATAGTGGATACAGAAAATTTAAGTAGTGTTTGGTATGCAGGAATGAGAGGTGGAATGGAATGGATCATTACGAGGGAATGAAGAAATGGGTGTTTGGTTGGTCAATGGAATGGAATCACCCATATCATAAGGCATTCCATTCCCTCAAAATCATTACATCAACTCCCCATGTTTTTTTTCATTCCATCCCATCTAGCACCATTCATCACCAACACCACAACCCACCACCTTCGCCACCACCCACCACCGACGCCACCGCCGCCTCCACCCGCAACCCGTCAACGCCTCCATCGCCACCCCGACAGCCACCATCGCCGCCGCCACCCACCCGACACCGTTGCCACCCACCGCTGCCACCAACCACTATCGCCGCCAACGCCAGTCACAGCCAACAACCACCATCGCCGCCACCGCCAGTCACCGCCACCACAGCCACAACCAACCACCACTGCCGCCGCCACCCACCGCTACCTCTGCCTCCACGCACACCCCGGTCACCACCACCCGCCATCGCCGCCTCCACCACCACTCGCCGCCGCCATCCACCGCCGCCGCCACCCACCACCGCTGCCGCCACCCATAATCCCTACCATCGACCACAACCACTCACCGCTGATTTTATTCCTTCGTTTTTCTTGCCTACCAAACAATACACAATAATAATTCTTTTCATTCCCACATGGTAACCAAACAAGACATGGAATGGTAATGATCCATTGCATTCCCTTGTCCATTCCATTAGCTCGTCCATTTCATTCTCTCGTCCATTCCATTACCCCGTACCAAACAGACCCTTAAGGTATACCAGAATACCAATGAAATGCATGTTTCAAGAACATGAATGAACAACAAATAAATTTCAACTAAACTCAAGAACCGTAATATAACGTCAAGCGGTGCAAGCAAGAACATAATTGGGGAAAAGCGAAATCGGAGTGAAATTAAACAGTTCTGATACAAACAATTAAAACTCGATCTTGTAAAACAACATCAATCAATCATATACAATTGGATTAAATATATTACGCTATACAGATACACGTAAAATTAGACAATCAAATAGATGATAAAACGAACACTGTAAACAAATGATAAATTACGTAAGATTTTGAGAAGAGGGTGGAGGTATGAGATCGAGAAGATTACCTAAAAATGGCGGAATGAGTACGAGTTGTTACAGGTGGGGTTTGATTTATAACAGAAATTATTATGAGAGAATGAAGTGAAGCTTGGGGAGATGCAAGAAGAAGGCGACGGTGGTGGTGGTGGCGGCGGTGGAGGTTGAAGGTGGAGGTGGTGGTGGTGGTGGGTGGGTTTTATTAGAGAGAGAAATGGGAGAAAGAAGATATATATTTTTATTTTTTTAATTGTCAGGGTCAATCTAGTCATTTCGCACACATTTAATTGAGAAATTTAACACATGTTAGTAATAAGGATCACCCAAGTGCAAAAGTTGCAACCACTTAGACCAACTCTGTAGTTATTGAAGCCTTGGACCAAGTCTGCAATTTTTGTAAACCACAGGGACCAACCAATCATTTAAATCTAAAATGTATCACAAATTTATCACGTCCAACAATAACCTTGATTGATTGTTCGAGGATGATGACCAAGATGGTGATGATGGGTGGTGAAGATGTGGGAAAGATGGAGTTAGATGTCGTGTGGACATATTGTGGTGTAAATTTTTAGATGTCGGTTGTCAATCGCAAAATATTAATTTTTCTGGTCAGGTTGGATCACATAACAAAACGATAAAACTAAATATTTCGGTCCAAAAATTTTCATGCTCAAGTGGCAAAGCCAAAAAAACTAAAAAAAAACTGAACTATTCGTGAAAACCGAAACTATTAACCAAAAACACAACCAAACAACTTTAAAGGAACCTATTTTGTGCCCAAAACCGACCAATGCACGCCACTACAACTTACGACAGTAGATCTCTTTAACATAGGTCGATTGAGTTAATAGTTTGAAAAGTTTGTGGGTGAAGGCTATTAAATAAATGACAATCTCTCATGTTTTTTAGATTATTTCCCCTCTATTAACTTATAAAAAGGTTTTGTGAGTTGATTCTCCTGTTTAATTTTATATAAGTCATTATAGCTTTGTGTACAATTGCCTAAAGCATAATTCATTTTCCTCTTTGGTTTATTGGTCAATTGAGTCATTGGTTCATATATTCCTACTTTTGGGATTTTGTCTCAGTCAGATTTAAGTCTAGAACCCAAAACGGCTGACCGTCTTTTAATTCACATCCATACGAAACAAAGATGTAAAAAGGAATATTAGGTTAGGAAAGTTAGTTGTGGGGATGCCCATGACTAATGACGTAGTCACCGGTGATGCTGAAGGAAGGTCACAAAACATTTCTTAGATGAATTTCAACGCCGGAAAAGAAAAGGAAAATGGATAAGGTGGTGGGTTGTCAGAAAATACAGAGGTCGTGGTCAGATATGGTCATTTTCCCATAGTTGCAAGAAAATTGAGAAGGTGAACCACATAGCACCTTAGGTCGTTTTTCCCTTGCTGTCGGTGAAGACGAACCACCAAGCAGATCTGGCCGTTTATCGTGCACCGCCATCTTCATCTGCCCTATCTCTAGACAAGAAAGCCGCCCACCACCTGGAAGCCTTGGTCACCACTTAACCACCAAACAACATCTTCATTAGTTTCGGTTTGCTGAAAAACAAGACCCCATTTTAGTTTCACAACACAGCATAGAGGTTTACCGATTTTAGTGATTATAGAGGGTGTGGAAGAGATATGGGGTCATGTTCATCTTCTTCCACTGCACAACCATCATCACCATCGCCATTATCATTAAACCTCAAACCCAATAGATATAAGCTATGTGGCTTACATTATGTAGAGAGAGAGAGAGAGAGAGGGAAAGTATAACTTCCTGGGAATATGGGTAATCATTGTGGATTTCAATGCGTTCAGATCCCCATATGAGAGACTAAACTTCGTTTATTATCTGGTGTTGTTATACCCTCACCGTGTGCGGAATCAATGGTGGTGACTTCATGTTAGGGAGAGACCAAGGCAATAAAAGGAAAATTACTATTATATTAAAATATTTAACATTACATCGTGTTCAAACTCAAACCAAACAAACAAAACAAAACAACTTGTACAAACAATTCAAAATAAATAACAACTTGTTAATTTAATAAGTAGGCAATTATATGTGATCTTGTCTTAAATTTCTAAGCATCATTTCCTGAAACATGTAGAAAATCTGTCAACTAAAAAAACTGGTAAGAAACATATGTTTATAAATAAGCACAACAAACACGTTTATAAATTCAACAAGTATTTATATATCATAAGTGCACAATGTAAAACAAACACTTGATGCATACAATCAACCCTCATGACATAACGAATGAATACGGTTTCAATCATCAAGTAACGGTGGATGGCTTTGTCACTCTTATTAGCCTATAATGTACTACCGTTGGCTTGAAAAAGCTAATGGTCGTGCAAAGAATAAACGATTATCATGAATGATTGTTTAACGAGTTAATTACTGTTTTCGTCCCCTTGGTTTGTCAAAAATCACTATTTCAGTCCATTAGTTTAAAAATTGCAATTTCATTCCCTGTGGTTTCACTTTCGTAACCATTTCAATCCATTTATTCTGTTAGTACAGGGATTGAAATTGTTACGATGTGGACTGAAATGGTTACGAAAATGAAACCACTGGGACTGAAATCGCAATTTTTAAACTAATGGACTGAAATAGTGATTTTTGACAAACCACAGGGACGAAAACAATAATTAATTCTTGTTTAAAATAAAATGCATGTTTATGTAATACTTCTATAACAATTTAAGTTGTATTTGAATAATAAATGGTTTGTAAATGTTTCATCCCAAAACTGTAAAACGGTACAAAGGGACTATGAATCTCACCTTGATAATTGATGTTGCTTGCGTGCTTTGAACGATTTAATATAGACCCTAATATAATTAAAGACGGCTAAATAGGGTTTTAAATATGTTATGATGTGATTAGGTTATAATGGGTATAAGAATCATTGATTGATCATATATTGATTAGTTTTTAGAAAAGGTAAATTCTAACAACTTTTTGTGTTGATTTTGTTTCAGGTTTTAAAAATACCAAACACTAAAGAAAAAATATGAAAATTTCAGTCTACTAAATTAGAATGTCTTACACAACATTCATTTGAAAACTTTTCTACTTGAGATTAGGAAATAGGTCAAAATCGTGGATCTTTACAAAGTGTTCGGTTTTGAGCATCAGTTTTGTTTTGAATGTTTGGCAGTCCAAACGAAAGTTTTCTTTAGGTGTGTTATATATTGTTAAAACTAAATTTAATCATAAAACAAGAGTTTACTTTATTTGCTTAAGTTATGACCAAGTAATGGTCATCCAAAGTCAAACACAGACATCTATGCAAGACGATAAAAGCACTTATGTGATTCCCGCTGATCGTTTTTAGGGTTTTTATGCATGAATAAAACATTAAACATGTTTTAACACCTTGATTACTACATACTGAATATGTAGCACCATGGTTTAGGGTTTGATTTGCAACGAAGACCCTAAGCATTGAAATACGCAATAGGGTTATTTGGAAGGATTCACTGAATGTAACGACTTAGCTGACATAGACAAACGTAATCCTATTATTAGTTTATGTGTATTTAGGTTATAAATGATATAAATATGAGTTAAGTTACACTAGAATGATAAATAATGAATTAAAGTGCAAGATTAATGAATATAGGTAAAGAATTGTAGGAAATAAACGAAGAACGATTAACATATAACTTACTTGGATTTCTTGGGAAGAAAAAATTATTCAATACAAGGGAGAGGGACGAATTGGGCTGGGGTTTAGGAGTGATTTGGTTGCAATTGTGAAGAAAAAGGGTTAAAGGGGGTGGGGGTAAATTAGGAAAGTCTTGGAGAACAATTTAGGGTTTTGGGGCCATTTTTGCACGGTAAAAGTGGGATCAAATTGTGCAAATTTAATGTTTAAAAAGTTTAGTGTTAATATATTTTAGTTGTTTCGATAAGTCCCAAACGTCACGCTTAATTATGATTTAAGCGATTTATGTTTTATTGCGACTATTAAGGGTTTTAATGAATGATTATTGATTTGAATTCTTGTTAAAATGATTCACAAATGTTTTGTTGAAAACATTATGGTTTAATATGTACGTGTTATTTATAAATGTATGTTCTAAACAACGAAAATACAAGTATTAACGGGTGATGTTATACATGATACACTATGTTGAAAGTATGAAATGATTAACCAAATAATGATTGAATTGATAATGTTTCACATGTATAATGACTTCAAAACTATTCTCATTGATAAGTTTCAAATAACCGTGAAAATTGAAATGTTGCAGGTATGTGGCCCGGGAGTCCAGCGATTTCACTCACAAAGTGCACCTTTATAAATTTGCTATGAAAGACCTAAGTTTACGTTTTGCAAAAGCGAGGGGAAGAAATTAAGAAAGATCGATAGGATTTTTGTAAGCTTAGTTGTTTTATATATGTGAATTAGATTATATAGGTTTGGAAAATTAATTGGTATATTTTTAAAATTATTGATATATTTTTAAATATTTTGAAATATATTTAATGAGACTTGGTTTAAAAATTTTATGGGATTGGTGTGAAATTTTTCTTGGGGATTTCAAGTGAGTGTCTAAAATAAAATTTCTGATAGTGTAACACCTCGAAAATTCACGTCCTATAATGTATTGACACGTGTCATAAGTTTGAACGTGTGAAAGAATGTTCTGAAAGGACTAAAGCTGACAATCATGGAAAGTATGTGAATATACGAGTTCTAAATGTCAACAGTGAATAAATATATTGTACATTAACCCTACATGATGCTCATACCTTCAAACGAATAAATCATGGATCATACGAAGCTAAATATGAAAGAAAGTGAGAGGTTACAAACTACAGGGGTTAAATGTGTCAACATGTTTAAGTTATACCTCTGAGTGACCTTTTGACAAACCCGAAGCTTTGTAACGATTAATTATGCTCACTAGAATGAACAATAAAAATTTCATAAAGTTTCGTTATCGTATGAGAAAGTTATGATCAAATTTGTATACGAGGGGTTAAAGTGTTAACGTTGAAAGTTATGACTTTTCGGGTTAACCAGAAATGTCCAGGGACTTGGCAAAGTGGGTACAAGTCTTAAAGCCCTTGTGGTAAATAAGAAGGGGTCAAATTGCAAGAAATAAGCTTAGTTGACCTTTCGAAGAGCCAAGGGACAAGATGCAAAAACTTGAAAATGTTTAATTCTGATTTCAAGGCCCAAGCGGGCCGTGTAAGAGATGTTAACATCTTACGCGGGCCGCGTCAGACGCCCAGTATCAGAAAAACAAGACAACAGCCTGTAAACGCGCATAACCGACCCAAAACATATATTTTCTCATCATGGGCGACCCCTAAGTGACTCCTAGAACCTTAGGGACATGTGTTAACAATCAGGGACCAATGGTAGTGTTGTGTGTCAATGATCCAAGTGTTCTTGAGCACTATATAAAGGGCCAAGGTTGCAACAAGTTCTTCACACCTTCCATCTGTACTTTGGATCATTTTCGGAGCTCAAGACTTCTCTCTAAGCTTCACATTTCGTGCATAGGACTTCAGTAAGTATGCCTAACCTTCCTTAGTTAAGTTTTTGCTTAGTTTTAGCTTAAAAGTCAAACCGTCGTAATTAACGGTCGACTTAGCGATTAATCACAAATGGTCCAGTGATTAGTCGAATTGAAAGTAGTTATAAGATGGTAATTATGTGGGTAATAAAGCCTTAAAAGGGTTCCCCCTGATTCCCACTCTAACTAGGTCAAATGTCGGGTCAAACTTGTTATTAAAAAGTCAACAGAATGCTTAACTTCTAATTTATGCATAATTAGCAATGTAGAACACATACAACCTGTTTGATCATCAATATAACTTAGTAATTAGTGTAAGAACATGTCTAGACATGTTCAACCCGACAATTTTCTGTTTAGACCCGGTTCGGAACCGAAAGTCGCAAAACTTTGACTTTTGCGTTGACTTCAGTTCTGACCCGTTTTAGTATGATTTGGAAATGCCTTAGAGCTTCCTTAGAACCAGGTTACATGCTAGTATAACCCTCTGTGATTATACACCATGGTTCATTAGTTAACCAGTTAATATGCATGATTCCGTTAATTGCCTATATGTTGACCATTATGCCCTTTTACCATAAAACGTGATTTTTGAAAATGTAAAAGAGTAGAAACCTTAGTTACTGATATATAAACTTGCACCCAAAATTCGGCATCAGTTTGAGGTGTAGATTGAGAGTTATGCTCATTAGCGTAAATTGAAAGCCTTTTGTTAATTAAACGGCGTAATTAGCGTATAGCCTATTTAAACTCACTTTTTGATATCAAACTTCTTACCCACTGATGTAATATATTATTTTGGGATTTTTGAAGATTTTTAATTAATTTTAGGCCGAGCATAACTTAGGGTCGTAAGCTTAATTCGGTAAATGTCGGTTTTGCCCTTTCGGGCTATAAAATGAGTTTTACATATCTTTTTGACCCCAAACCTTTTGCTACTGATTTTATATGATAAATACATTATTTTAAACCTTCTGGAATGATAAAAATATCAGCTTTGTATATAGAACCCGTAAACGGCTTCTAATCGCCTTTTTAAGCGTTTTTAACGCATAGTATGTACTAAAACTATTTTAAACATACAAGGGTTGGTACCTACTGATATTTTAGGTAAATTATAGTATTTTAACAGTAAGAAAAAGTTGTTTAACTCAGACTTCAGTTTTGAGCTTTTCGGCTTATGTGAAATTACCAAATTGCCCTTACGGTGCATAGTTTGGTTATAATTGATAAATTTCACATATATACCATGCCCTACTGTTATAACTTGGTAAACCTGAGTATTTTGCTGAACATATCAGACCTACAACTCAGGTTAATACTTAAACTCTTTTATAACCTTATAAATGACCAAATTACCCCTACGGGGCATAGTTTGTGTTTAAATTCGTTTTAGGCATAATGGAAGGTATCCTACTGATATCACAACATATTTGAGGCATATTAACTTAGGAAACCTGGTTAGGACCCTTATGATTACCCGTTACGCCTCTTTCGCGTTCGGTTCGGCTTATGTAACTAGTTTACAAAAATTAGCCGAAACGGGTCAAACCTTATCGGTTTTTATCTCAAAATACAGAATGTGTTTAGATTACCCATATAAGACAAGTCTCCGAACATGTCGGGTCTAAATCACATTCTATTCCGGTCTTCTCCTAATCGTGCGTTTGAACCGTATAATTAACCGGTCTAAGCTTAGGCTTAATTAAAGACCCGTTAGCATTCTAATTGGTTATTTATACCATCATTCCAGACTAGAGCCTTCCGGTAAATTGTACCTACGCTTACTTAAGTGAATACGGCTGAGTTATTATAATTCTTGCTATTTAAGACAGGAGCTAGCTCAGGTAAATACTCTTAACTTATTTTCCCTATTACGGGCTTGGGATACGGTAATATAAATACCGCATGGTCAGGTATGGGATTCAAAGACCAATAAGTCGGGAAATCCAAATAACCTGTTTTTAATTCGTATTGCTTGACTGAAACATTGGGGATTAATGCGACCGTGTCCTGGATATCCTTGACTCATTAATTGCAATGGCCACGACCTAAGCACGGGGTGTAGGCATACACCTGACAGATGCAATATGCTTATTAATTAATTATACCCAATAAGGGATTCCCAATAAGGGAATAGTGGTGTGTTGGTTAATCTTGAACCGGCATAGAACCGGGCCCCGTATGTAGAGCAAGTTATGTAAAACTGATAACATGAAATATAGTTTGTCCCAAGTATAAAAGATTAATTTTGCCTTGTGCATTTTAATCAAAGTGTCAAAACATCTTCGTGCCTTGAGCACCTAAACCAATTTTCGTAGACATTTTCAAATGAGTCGGTTGAGTGTATTTACCAGTGAAAACTGACGTATTTTCAAAAGTCTAAGTGACAGGTACAAGTACGTAATAGGCTGGAAGCTACTCAGGACGTTAATAAGGAATCTTGCAAGTTCTAAGCGTCTAAAGTCTGTTGAACAATATTTATGTTTTAAGATCCGCCTGTGGATCCTTCACTTTCCGTTGTAATACTTGATATTACTTTATATTCGGATTGTAATATATTTTATCTTTTGCTTCCGCTGTGCATTTATATATTGTGTTGTTTGACTATGACGAGATCAACTACGTCACGATACTCCCTACCGGGCCCACCGGTGACACGTGTGGAAATCGGGGTGTGACAGATAGATCCACCACGGCTCCTCTCTTCTCAAGAATCTACACATCCCTATTTGGATTTAACTCTTAGGTGCTGTTTGTTTTTTGGCCAGAAGCACTTCTGGCCACTTATGTTCGCGCAGACCTTTGGGTCATGCAGCTTGTTTGTTTTCCAGAAGCACTTCTCACCTTTTACCTCTTCCCCACGCAGACATAAGGCCACCTCTTCTCTCTTTCAAAACACAGACCACTCTCCACCGCCACTCTCTGCATCCCCGCCACCACCTCCACCACTGCATCCCCGCCACCACCGCTACCACCACATCTCCACCACCACCTCCACCGATACGACGCCGTACAGAGCAGCAAGAACACAAAAAGTCCGATCTTGCGAAATTACAGAATCATTAACCTCATCCCACCAGTCATACGCGTTCTTCAAAGCATACACCAACACTTGATCGTTATAAAGATCGATCGAAACTAGGGGTGCAAACGAGCCGATCTACTCGCGAGCTACTCGAGCTCGGCTCGAAAAAAAGATCGAACAAGCCGAGCTTAAACGAGCTCGAGCCCGAGCCTAAAAACAAGCTCGTTTAGCAAACGAGCCCGATCTTCGCTTATCGAGCTCGAGCCGGCTCGCGAGCCTAATCGAGCTTTCTATTTATATATTTTTTTATTAATATATTAAACATATATTTATATAAGAATTACCATTTATATAAATATAAAAAATAACTAAATTATATGTATAATAATCATAATTAATATAAATTAATTAAAAAAATACTAAACGAGTCGAGCCCGAGCCGAGCTCGAGCTTCAGAAATAAAGCTCGAATCGAGCCGAGCTCGAGCTTCAGAAATAAAGCTCGAATCGAGCCGAGCTCGAGCTTTCATATGTTAAACGAGCTCGAGCTCGGGCTCGGCTCGTTTGCACCCCTAATCGAAACCCTACCCATCACCGGAGACACCATTTTCCGACCGGTAAAATATTTTCAAGAACGAAAAAAGGGGTTGAAAGGGGGGCGGGGGTTTGGATTTTTTTGGGACTTGTACCAAGGATTTGAAGAAGAATTGTGGGTTTGGATTTTGGATAGCCGGCAAATGTGCGAACAAGGGGAGGGAGAAAGATATTTGATTTGATTTTCAAAGCTGAATCTTTTGTTTCACCATTTTTTATTTATGACTGGTGGGATGAGGTTAATGATTCTGTAATTTCGCAAGATTGGTACTTGACGGTGGTTGTTGGTTGTGGTAGTGGCAGGTGGACGGTGGAGGTGGTGGTGGCGGATGGTTGTGGTGGTGGTGGTAGATGAAGGCAGAGAGAGAGAGAGAGGAGTGTTCTGTGTGTGTGTTGTGTGTGTTGTGAAGTGGTTTTCGTAGAAGTGAAAAAAACAAACCCTCTTCTCCTTGCAGACTGCAGACCTTTGGTCCACCTCTTCTCCTGCTGATGCCTGCAGATGTGGCCCGCAGACTGCAGACCTTTTGGGTTTGAAAAAACAAACACCACCTTAGTATACCAGTATATGCGATTTTTCTTACATATGTCTAAAACAAAGCAGATATGGTAAAAGAATACTATGTATAGGAAAATTATTAGTGAAAACCTCCACGACATGTGGATGTGGTGATGTTGGTCGGTCCGAAAAGATGAGTTTTGCTCGGATGTTCAAGAAGAATGTGATGATACTAACATGGGAGGTTCGTGACATTGCTAAAACAACAAAACACATATTATAAAGTGGCACTAAAACAATGATGGAAGGTGACAACTGCTAAACGATAGAGATGACGCTAGTTTTAATATATGGCGTATCAGGTAACCAATTTTTGAGAAAATATTGACAAACTATTTGAATACTTTGATACTAAATCAAAATACGAAATCTCTTCACAATGTATATAATTGTATGGATGATAACTCGGTTGTTTAACGTCAACTAACATACACTTAAAATACTTGTATACTTGCACCTTGCAGAATTTGAATCATCCACCTATTGGATAGAGCGAATGTAATTACCATCACACCATATCCTGTTGAGATGAATGATACTAAGTTGATTCATCTCATCGTATCCTTATATAATTACTTTTTCTATAATTCTAAATATATATTTAAAGTTTTGTTTTTTGTTTTTTGTTTTTTGTTTTTTTTTTTTTGTTACAAGTTCATTAAATCTCCACCTATTTTTTGATATCTTTAGTAACATTTTTCCTCTTCCTGCCTCTTTCATCGATCAAAAACCACCTTTTGGTATCAAATTTTCATCATTGATCACACCCACCCCAACCTTTCTACGAAATCATAGAAACAAGGTACAAAATCGATTTATTGTGCGAAACAACATGTTTTTCCTTTTTAATATAGATACGATCAACCCAAAGCTTCTTCCTGAACAATCCATCTATGGTTGCTTGGCCTTTAATCCTTTTTTCTACAATTTGTCAATAGGTGGGTCGAGAAATTTACTTGTTATAACATCATGACGAACTCGGGGAATGACGTCGGCTTTGCTTTGTAATAACTTTTTCACTTTGTCAGACCACCTTGTCCCATCATTGATTCATGGTCCGGTAGTGAAGGGGTTTCCTTCGACTTAAGCTCTATGTTGTGGCGAGGTGGACTAACAAAAATGGTTGTAAATCTTTTTTTTAATAATGTGACAAGAACTTGATTGTAGTGAAAAAAAATTGACATGTCATCCAAACTAGGTTTAGAAAAATCATAAAAAAAAGGGAAAATTACCAAATTAGCCGCTTGATTAGGCACTTTTCCAAAATAGCCATTTGACCAGGCTTTATGCACCTTCAATGCAAGTGAACTCTCATTTTTATGCACCTTCATAAATTCAGGGTGTAGCGGCTTGGGCATGGGTTGAAAGCTCATAAATTCAGGGTGTAGCGGCTTGGGCATGGGTTGAAAGCTCATAAATTCAGGTGCATAAAAATGAGAGTTCACTTGCATTGAAGGTGCATAAAGCCTGGTCAAATGACTATTTTGGAAAAGTGCCTGGTCAAGCGGCTAATTTGGTAATTTTCCAAAAAAAAATACTGAGATTAGTTGACTGGTTAAGTATGTTAGCCATTAAGGCTATTATGGTGTGGGATAAACACGTTATATCAATGCCACACAGTTTTTAGGGCAATAATAACATCGCTCTTTAATATTAAGGGGTTGTTTGGTAGCCTTTGAATGGTCATTAAGAGACTACCTCTTAATAGAACCATTAAGAATTTTACCAATGAGAAGGTAGAAGAATGTGACATGTGATGATTTGTCATTCAGAGGTTACCTCTTAACCATTCAGACTTGAGGTTACCTCTTATTCATTCAGAGGTTTTAAACCATTAAGAGGTAGCATCTGAATGGTCATTAAGAGGCTACCAAACAGCCCCTAACTGTTTGAAATAAAGCCCTCTTAACTAATTTTTATTTTAAAAAAAAAAAAACTAAACATACATGCATGTGGCCCCCCTTTTCTTCCTTTGACGCTTGTGAAGCAGATGGCTAACCCGCACCGAGTCGCCTAAAAAGCCATGGGGTAAGAATTACATGTGACTCACCTCGTATTAAGGTTTTTGTAATAAAACAATAAATTACTTAAAAACAATCTATTTTTATATATTTTTTTAGAATGTGACTTTCTATGTACAGGACCTATTGGTTATCGGGTTCATGTCGATGACGTTCCCCCGTCAGCCCCGCTCTTCCGGACACGATGTTCGATCGGGCCCCGACCGTTGCGCAAGCTGACTTCCGCCCGGAAACCATATTGCCCCCACACGAGAGACTCGCTGGGGTAACAGCTGGGTAAAACCGGGTTGCCCTCAAGACCGCACCATGCCTCGGTAGGAACGATCTATCATTGGGACGTCCTCCCCCCATAACGCCGCAGCCGTGGATCGAACCGGTGACCTCCAAGGAGGAACCGGCCCAACACCACCACATGGGACCAAGTGGGCTAGGGGTTCGGATACAATCTATTTTTATATATTAAGTGTTTTTTGTTTTAATTTCTTGCACTTTGCTCGTTTGGGTTAGGGGTGTTGTTGTTTGTTTGGCCTTTTGCTCCTTTAGATCAGAGGTGTGTTTTAATAAAGTTTATTTTTCAAAAAAAAATATTAAGTGTTTTTTTTTATTTTGTTTGAAGGTGTGTCTATTTTACTTTTGTTTAAAATCAGTCTATCCCGTCGAGAAGTGTGGTAGCGTGTGTTGATAGCATAACGAACCAAATCATACCGATCGAATTCTCGTCGCACTCTCACAGCAACACGCGAATTTAATCCTGCTAGTTTTATATTAAACGGTGACGCCTTTACATAAAGGAAAACTTAATGTTCGTTAAAATTGTTTTTACAAATCGAAAATATCTTTTCCATTAAAGAAAATTTAAAGTAGAAAGTAAATTAGGTGTTTAGCAACATCTGAATGGTTAAGTGCTAAACCAGTAAGAGGTCTGAACCATTAAGAGCCTGTATAATGCTTAACCATTCAGAGGCAAATGTCTGACCAATTCAGATTAGAGGTCTTAACCATTCAGACTCTGTATAAATCTTAACCATTCAGAAGCAAATGTCTGGATCATTCAGACATCTGCTCATGAAACAAACAATCTGAACCATTAAGTGCTGAACCAATAAGAGGTCTGAACCATTAAGAGTCTCATTACGAGGTAAACAAACAACCCCTTAGTGGGACTAAAAACAAAATGAAATCAAATGCGTTTCTTGTGTGAAACGATAAATTACCAAAATAAATAGCTAATAAAAAACATGAAAAAGATTTTGTTAATAATACTATATAGGACTTCGCTTATACGCCGGAATATTCTTATGTTGCGACGTCGTTTCTATACCTAGCAGCCGGAAACTGGCCGTTGACTCCTATGTAATAACTAATTTTACTATGACCCCTAACTTCTTATAGTTTATAGATTTAACCCCTTAACTTTCAATATATGCACATACACTTCCAATAATTATATCTATAAGAATGAAGTTGAGGTCTGTCTACCTATGCGGCTATGCTTATAAAAATGGCAAACCTTTAAATGAGTCTTTTAGTACATATGATACTATTAATGTTCATGCATTTTGTTCTAAAGTTATAAACGGAAAGAAACATCCATAATTAGGCGGTTACATATTGCTACGAATGTTAAGTAGTGAATTTCATCATGAATTCTCTTTGTGTGAAGAATCCCATCAATATGATATATCCGTTTCGTTGTTTCTTTGTTTATAGATCTCATTATTAAAATAGATCACCGTGTCGGTATCAGATAAAAACAAGCGTAGATACGTTTTATGTTAAAATATTTGGAGTTCCATGCATATATAGATTACACTTGAGATGTCCGTAAAACATTCTTAAAACACCAATTTGTAGACGTAATTGTCTTGACATTTGATCTAATAAAAGAATATACCCTTTGTAAAAAAATAGTGACGATTACATCATCTCATGCTGACTACGAGATTGGATGTCTGTAAAACATTCTTATTTCTTAATATACCAATTTCAAGACGTTACATGTCTTTGACATTTGATATAATAAAAGAATATACCCTTTGTAAAAATAATAGTGACGATTACATCATCTCATGCTGACTATGAGATTGGATTAGCCATCTATTCGTACAACTAAACTATACCGATCCACCATTTTATGAAACTGTCGAAATCAATATTCAGATACACAGAAACAAAAAAAAATAGTAAATCATATAACTATTTGCATTATGCTTCATCTAAATTGCATACACTTAAAAGACATAGTAGACACTTTCGTCTGAAATTTATACAAAACACTGTCAACAAATCGTCAGATCGCAACCACTATGCAAAATACCAAAACTAGAGACCTAAAAATACAAACACACACAAACTAAAAGTACTCAAACTATCATAAACAAAAAAAGGAGGAAGGTAGAGTGTTAAGTCAGTATTAATAAACAATTTCACAAAAATAAAAAGTAAAAAAAAAAATGACTATAAAAAAACCTCAATCTCTCTCCCTCTCTCCTTCACTTCACTCCTATCTTCCCCTCTCTCTCTCTCTCTACCTGCACTCTCACCATTTTCTATCCTCTCTTCAGCAATGCCACAACACACCTCTGCTTCTTTTCTATTCTAATTCAATAGAAAAAACAAACCCAGAAGCAGCAGTTCTGTTTTGGCATAATCTGCAAGCAGAGGAAAGGAAATCAGAGCAGTGCATATCAATAAGAAAACCAAACATTGAAAACTCACATTAACCACATCTCAACAGATCTATCCTGTTTCGGGTTGTTCGAGATGGGAGACGTAGTATCCGGGAAGAATTTGATACCCGATAACTTTCCGGGTGGGTCGGTGGACCTTGCGGCCCAAATTGGGATGCTATGGGACCTTATTAAGGCGCCATTGATTGTCCCACTGTTGCAACTTGCTGTGTATGTGTGTTTGGCGATGACGGTGATGCTGTTTGTTGAACGGTTGTAT
The DNA here is from genome assembly GCA_030545235.1 of Helianthus tuberosus. NCBI lineage: Eukaryota > Viridiplantae > Streptophyta > Magnoliopsida > Asterales > Asteraceae > Helianthus > Helianthus tuberosus. The sequence continues at coordinate 40,972,380 of CM060369.1, read as the reverse complement.
ATGGGGATTGTTATTATCCTTGTGAAGCTGTTTTGGAAGAAGCCTGAGAAGAGGTATAATTGGGAGCCTATTCGGGATGATTTGGAGATCGGAAACTCTGCTTTTCCGATGGTGTTGATTCAGATCCCTATGTTTAATGAGAAAGAGGTTTGTCACTTTGTCGGTGGTTCCAAGTTGTTGTTAAAACATTGTATGACTATAGGTCCATAATTTGAATTCACAAACGTTTTGGTGTTAAATCGACTTATGACGATCGCTAGAGACCGTCATTTGTCGATTTCATCAATTCTGTTAGATTTTGTATGACTATAGGTCCATAATTTGAATTCACAAACCTTTTGGTTTTAAATCGACTATGACTTATTGTCATTTGTTAATTTCATCATTTTGATGAATGTGTTGAATAAATGATGACCGTCACAGGTATACAAGATCTCGATTGGGGCGGCTTGTAATCTATCATGGCCGTCGGATCGGCTCGTGATACAAGTACTTGATGACTCTACAGACTTTGTGATCAAGGTACAACTCATGAAGCCCACAAAGCTGTATATATGATTATGTATGTATATATGTAATGCTACTCATGGAACATAAAGGATGTTTTAATCATTGTTGGTTATATTCAAGTTCAACACTTTTTATAGTTAGTTAAAATGATTACATCTTTTTTTTTATTGGTTATCTTTGGTGGTTTTAACTTTCAAGATCTAAAAATTGTACCCAAATTGGGTAAATTGGTTTGGGGTTTGAAGTAGTTTTTTTTACTATAATTGTTGAATTTCTTGAAGTTATACACATTTAATTATGTTTGATCTAAAACAATTGAATTAACTCATTTTACATTTAATGTCAATTTATGGTGTGATTGATAAAAAAAGAGAATTTAGTTATTTACCCATGTTACATTTAATGCCCATGTTCATATGTTTCCTTTTGTTTTCTAAAAAAAATAGAATTACATAATTTTATTTTTTTCAATATTTTTGGTTAAATTGTGCTTAGGATATGATTGAGAAAGAGTGTCAAAGATGGGCAAGCAAAGGGGTTAATATTAGGTATCAAATTAGAGAAAGCAGAGGGGGTTACAAAGCCGGTGCGCTTAAAGAAGGATTAAAGCATGATTATGTTAAAGACTGTGATTATGTGACCATTTTCGATGCCGATTTCCGGCCAGAGCCGGATTTTCTCCGTCGAGCCATCCCGTTCCTTGAGTTCAACCCTCAAATCGCCCTTGTTCAAGCTCGGTGGCGGTTCGGTAAGTCTTTGTTTTACAATTTAACCATGGTTAACCCTCTCTTAATGTTGGTTGATTGGTTTAATACTTGACTGTATAATTTGTTAATTATATAGTTTACTAACCCCATTATTGTTATAAATTATAAATAATAAATAAGAAAATATGAAAAAGAAAAAATATCACACTTGCTCATAGATTGTAGAAGTGTCGGTGGTCTGGTCTCACACTCTCACCCCCTGTTTTGTAAAAAGCAATATCATCAAAATCTTTTAATAAAAAATAATAATAGTAGTAATAATAAAATTTGATTAAAAAAATCTGCAACAAATAAATGTAACCAACAGACATATCTATTTATTTATAGTGTATTAATATATAATATTTAATTGACCGTTACAATTTCCAACCTAATAAAAAAACATATCTTGTCATATATACACTAGATATTTTTATATCTTTGATGCTTGCCACTAAAAGTTCTAAAATTCAGACACCAATTCGGTGCAAATTGTCTATTTTAGAAAGTTACACAGAGCATATAATATGAAAGTACAAGGATCACTTCTATAAAAAGTGTGTAGTACAAGGATCTAATGTGTAAAATTTTCCCTAAATTCAAGTTACCGGAAAAAGATGTGGGCTCCATTTTGACTCCACCAATCACGGCATCCTAGCCGTCCGATCGTGACTCTAATAAATTGCACTACTTTGTGTCTTCTGGTGACTCATTCGTACTTTGTTTTAGTTAAGTTTTTGATTTTCAAGAAATTATATCTTTTAGCCGGAAAAATATAAAATTTTTAACTTATGGGTCATGTTCAGGTTCATGTATCTGACACAGTTTTTAAGTTTGGGTCGTGTTCGAGTTTTGGTTTGTATCGGTTTAGACCTGTTAAACCACGAACACGACCCGTGAAGTGGTAAACGTAGAGATTGTAACTTATTGGTCACACCAGAATAACCGGCATAAATGTTGCTGGTACAAGGGTATATTTATTAGTGATCTAGCTTTATAAAGAATAAAAAACTTTACTACACAAGGGGTAGTATGGTAATTTTACACTCTGCACTCCACGTGCATTTATGCTTCTAGCTGTACACTGTGCATTGTCGTTGGTACAGCTGCTGGATTCTGCTTTCTCACCGACACTCAAGGCCTGTTAATTTTACATTTTACTCCCTTGACTTAATATGATAATATATGTATTTGTTATGATTAATAAAAAATGCTAGTTATATATTAAATAAAAACAAGTGTCTTTAACTAATTATAAAATAAACTGGTCCCTCCGGTTAATAGTGTATTTGTGGGTCCTGTAAGTTTTCTGATAACGGGTTTTATCAATAATATTATTAATGTTAGTAATATATTATAGAATATTAATTATGTGTAGGTTGTTAAAATTTATTAAAAAATTGTATATGAGATGTAGAGGTTAGATAGATGATGAGGTGTATAAATTGTGGTTGATATAATTCCTTGTGGGATGGTGACAAAAATCAAGCTGTGAGTTCATGTGCTTAATGGCATGTTGTGTTTGTGATGTAGAGACATGTGTAATGTAGCTTCCATTGGCCCATATAATGCATGGTCCCACCTTCACTTTAATATTTTTTTAGTTTAATTTCTTTTTTCTTTAATTTTGATTCTTTAAAAAAGCTACAAGCTTTCTTCTGTCCTCTTGTGATCATTGTTATAAATCAATAATCCATGTATTATAAGTCAAGTCAAATATTAATTTACACATTTATATGTATTATTTAATTTTTAATTGTTTAATAGTTCTTAAAAATAAAGTTTAAGTTATTTACATATTTTATGTGGAGTTCTTTGGATTAGCTGTACTTATCACTATTTATTGTGGAAATATAAAATTAATGTGTGATCAATTTATGCAGTGAACTCTGATGAATGTTTATTGACAAGAATGCAAGAGATGTCACTAGATTACCATTTCACAGTGGAGCAAGAAGTAGGATCAGCCACTCATGCGTTTTTCGGATTCAACGGTAAAAACCAAAATCAACCAACCCTTTTGATAATTTTTCATCATTTCATTTAATAATCAATATGATAACAACATGAATGCAATTACCACAGGAACGGGTGGTGTGTGGCGTATTGCTGCCATTAATGAAGCCGGAGGGTGGAAGGACCGGACCACAGTCGAGGACATGGACCTTGCGGTCCGAGCAGGTCTTAAAGGATGGAAATTCCTCTACCTTGGCGACCTTCAGGTTAGTAAATTTTCTCGATCTATAAACGAGTCCCACACGCAAAATACAATCTTTAGTTGAGACTTACAATTAATTATTGATAAATGTTGTAGGTGAAAAGTGAACTTCCTAGTACATTCAAAGCCTTTCGATACCAGCAACATAGGTGGTCTTGTGGTCCAGCCAACTTATTTAGGAAAATGGTGATGGAGATCGTTAGAAACAAGGTTATGGTCACATTTAAGCTGTCTATTCAATCTTTTTGTCTTTAATATACTTTTTTTGATGTTAATTGACATCAATTGTATTAAAGTTGATTGTTTTGGTTGCAGAAAGTGACATTTTACAAGAAGGTGTATGTCATCTACAGTTTCTTCTTCGTAAGAAAGATCATCGCTCATATGGTCACGTTTTTCTTTTTCTGTGTCGTTCTCCCCCTCACGATCTTGGTCCCTGAAGTCGAGGTTCCAATCTGGGGTGCCATTTATATCCCATGCATCATCACCACCTTGAATTCAGTTGGAACTCCGAGGTATCATCATCGTCATCAGTCATTCAAACTTTGTATGATTTAAAACCATATAAATGTATATCCATATGTGAGGTTTCTAAAAAAATTCAGGTCCATACATTTGTTATTCTACTGGATTCTTTTTGAGAATGTCATGTCCCTTCACCGTACCAAGGCTACATTCATTGGTTTACTTGACGCCAAGAGATCTAACGAGTGGGTCGTTACTGAGAAACTAGGAGATGCACTCAAGAACAATAAAACCGCCAAACAAGCTCCGAGAAAGTTCAAATTCAATATTGGTGACAGGTAAAACTCATCGTTGTCGATACGTTGTAGGATTTCTTTCCTTCTTAAGATATGAAACTTGACCAAATCTATGTGTTTTTCGGTGGTGTAGAATTCATCTTACGGAGCTTGGATTTGCTGTGTTCCTGTTCTTCACCGGATGCTATGATTTTATGTACGGAAAGCACAACTACTTTATATACATATTCCTCCAAACAATCACATTCTTGATTGTCGGGTTTGGATATGTGGGAACCATTGTCCCAAGCTCTTAAAAACTCGAAATGGTATTTGAAACTTAGCAAGTAAAATGGTACATCTTGTTTCTCTTCCATCTCGACTTTATTCTCAGTATATACATACAATCTTTCGTGTGATTGAAACACATACCTTTTAACGCGTTGAGAAGGAGAACAGGAAAGAAATTGGAGTTGTTGGGAGATTGATATGTTTGTGAAAATTAAGGAGACATAAGAGAAATAGGTTGTTTGTTAGAGGATCATAGTATACAATTGAGTTGAAGAAGGAAGAAAAAATGATGTTTATGTTTTATTGGATTCCTAGTTGCTTTTGTTTTAAAAAATATTTATTATATGTTGAGTTGGGTTTTTAGGTTTATGTTTTGTGAAAAGGTGGCAATGAGAAGACTTAGCCATCTATTGTATTCTACTCTTCTTTTTTTCTTTGTTTGGAGTCATGTATTGTAGTACAACTTCATACCATTAAATTAAACAAACGTTTGGTCCCTTTTTTTGTGTTCTATCATGTGTAGTGCTTATTGACACATGGTGTGTTTAATACATAAGTGGGAGAGAAAAAAGAGTTATTTGGTTATATAACCGTCTTATGTGTTACATATAAGGCCGCCCGGGGCGGTGCCGTTATTTTTATCACGGAAATAGTATAACGCGTTATACTATCAAAATTCCCACCCCCACAACAAATGTCAACGCGTTATATTTTCCACGGATTCAATTTTCGTGATATTTTCAACGCGTTATTGTTTGGATTTGTGAGTGTAATTGTTGGTTGGGGGGAAATTGTTGGGTGTGGTGGTGAGTGATGACCACCCCCACTAAAAAAGGTTGTGAGTGATGAAAAAATGGTTGATGACATGGCGAAACTTGATTGGTGCTCGTGAGTGATAGAATTCTATCACTAGTAAACCACCCCGCCTGCCCTAAGTTAATATATGTACAAAGTAATATTATATTATTCACGCTTTACTATATTGAGTTGTACGTCATACCTGCCGCAACACTTGATAAACGCAACAACGGATGGAAATAAACAAAAACAACCAGCCACCCTCTCCATATCTAGTGGTGGTGGTGGTGTTCTTCTTAGGCTACCAACCGATGGTGCTGTTGGTGGTCTTGGAGTTGGCGGCTGCACGGTGGTGACCCTTGCTCCGATCTTATCAGAAACAAGTACCATAATTGATGGATTTTCTCTCTCCACATGCAAGGCACATGTCAATTCCCCCATCGATTTAAAACGTCCATAATTTTTTCATACGACATTTTAAAAAAAAAAAAATTCACCATAATAACTGTTTTGTTCAAAAATTAGCTAAGCAATTAAGTGATCAAATTAGTTTTGTGAGGTAGTGTGCTAGTAATACTTTGTGAAAAATATTTTGGTTTGTTAGTTTGCGAAAACAGTTTCAGGATACGGCTCAAGATATAGAGTTGTACTTATGATCAAACAATGAGCGAAAATGTAAAGGTTGACACGTGATGTACGAGGAAAGCCCTTGATCAATCTAGATCTCCGGCATAAAACCTCGGGAGCTGACAATCGTCGGCTGCCTTGTTCTTCTTATTGCTTGAATAACAGGATACAATGCAGGATATGATACGGATCGACTAAGTGTTACAATGCGATTCGAGTACAAGTGTGAGTGTTTGTGAGTGGTTACAGGTGGTAGAGAGCAAGAGTGTATAAGAAATTGTGTGTGTGAAAGTTGTGTCTACCTATGATCCGATCACTCCTTTATATAGTAAAAGGAAATAACTAACTATGCTAAAAATCCGGGATATTATGCTAAAAATCCGGGATACTGAGATTATTTCCTTTCTGAACGTTGCCAGGCTGTTTCAACTCGTTTTCCACGCGCTTACTAACTATAACTCCGGGATTTAAGCTTCCATAACCGTTACAACATTAATATCTTTGACCAATCTTCGTAACTTTCCATAAAACATGCCAATCTTCAATGCTGACCGTTACAAGAGCTATTTTTCCGCCATCAACATCCTTATCCTAACCAATTTGAACGGGTCTTCAGGATGACTTGGTCTTCATGAACGTTAGTCCCTTGTAGCCAACGTTTACAAGCAAATTGTTAGTAATAGTCAGGATACTGCCTCAGGATGTTACCAATATCCTGGTCCGGTATCCTGATCCGGTATCCTGATCATATACAACTAATAAAAATCAAGATACAAAGTCAGGATATGGGCTCAGAATTTCACCCATAACAATTGTCCCAAAAAATATAACTGTTGGATATCCTGATTCCAACGGGTATATTTTTTAGTCATTCCAACATGTCTGGTAAGGATATATGTTTTCTTCGATCTTGAGAAGCTTGACAGCTATCCCAAGCCAGTCCTGGTGAAAAAGGAGCCTTATGTTGCTGCTGCCGAAGGTTTGTCTTATGGTGACCTTGGCTTCATGGAATCTATCGAGCCCATGACCTCCTTCCCTAATAAGGTAAATATCCAGATCCTGTATCCCGTACACATATACTGAACCTGAATCCTGGTTAGTTTGTCTTTAATGATACCTGTATTTTGTAGGGTCTAAATCATCCGGTCGTCCTGCACTTAGAACAATTTTAATTTCCTGCAAGTAGAATATTTTGACAGTTGAAGGTGGAAGGATCCTATGTTTTCAGGACGAAACCTTCAACAGTTTATGTAAATATGCTTTAAAAACTTAATTGTGTTCTTGGTGGATGGGTCTCTTTTTGAGACGAAACCAAGAATACAATCTTTTGGAAATAATAATAAACTGACCTTTTGGCCTTATTTGTTGTTGTTATGTTTTTATTTTGAAAGGTATGTTTTGAATATCCTGATCAAATATCCTGGTCAGGATACCGAAACCTTCAACTGTTTATGTAAATATGCTTTAAAAACTTAATTGTGTTATTGGTGGATGGGTCTCTTTTTGAGACGAAACCAAGAATACAATCTTTTGGAAATAATAATAAACTGACCTTTTGGGCTTATTTGTTGTTGTTATGTTTTTATTTTGAAAGGTATGTTTTGAATATCCTGATCAAATATCCTGGTCAGGATACTGATGAAATGTTCAGTACTTTTGATATCAAAATGTTAGACAAAACTTGGTTGAACATGACTTTTTAGAAAACTTAGATCATTTAGATAAGGTTTTCAAGACTTGAAGAATAATAAATCATACCAGAAACACTTAGGCAATAATTTCCAACCTTAACCTTTGAATCCTTTGCAATGTCCCCGGCATGGATGTCCCCTGTCTATGCAGGATATTGCATCAGTGCATGACATACTTGAGTATTTCTTCACTTAGTGATTAAACTTCGTAGCTTTTTATCCATAAAAGAACGTGTGTAATCACATCTTGTCATATCTTTGCAATCTTGTTAAAAATTTTAGTTTTACTGGGGATAAACCCTTAATGTAATGGGGATAAACCCTTAGTATCTCCTGGGGAAAATCCCAAATTTTCGTGCGCTACAGGCGGGAGTGTATAAACTCCAAGACTTAGAAAGGTGAAAACCTTTAAACCTTAGAGAGTATGAAAATACCCTTTCGCGAGAGAGGGTGATCAATCCTCATATACCTTAAGGATCCAGGGTATAGCCAATAGTAACGAAATTGTCAACCACTTTTACATGAACTGGTCCCGCCACCTTGAACTATCCCTGGATAACTTGCGCTCCAGGTGGGGTGTTTAAACCCAATTCGTGAGAAAGGTGAATATCTTTAAACCTGTGAAGGGATCAGGATCCCTTAAACGTGAGAGAGGGGGCCAATCCTCTAATCTTTCGAAGTATCCTGAGTGTGTATCCTGGAGCTATATCCCGAAGCATATTCTGTAAAACATACTTAAACTAAGGTGGGTGTTAGCTTGGCTAACACCCCTCCGATGCTTAAGTTAGTATTGGGTTCAAATAAAATAAATTATATTTAAAAGAGATAGAATTCATACCATCTTGAGTTAGAAATTAAATTCTAAACTCACTTGAAATAGGCTTTGAGATGTATAGCATTCCAGGATCTTGGTAGTATATCCCCCTCCATATTCTTAAGCTTGTATGCTCCTTTTCCGGATTCCGATTCAATCTCATAGGGTCCTTCCCACTTTGGAGCCAACTTTCCATCAGCAGGATTCATAGTATTCTGAAAAGCTTTCCTTAACACCCAATCTCAAACTTGGAACCTTCTAGTCCTTATATTCTTGTTATATGCTCTGGATATCCTCTGTTGATATGCTGCCATTCTCAACTTTGCCGCATCCCTTGTCTCATCAATAGTATCCAATTCTTGACATAAGATTTCAGGATTTGATTCAGGATCCTGTAGGCTTGATCTAGCTGTCGGTATCACCATTTCTGTCGGGATCACTGCTTCTGCCCCAAATACCAAAGAAAATGGGGTTTGCCCAGTAGCATTCTTCACAGTTGTTCTATCAGCCCATAGGACAAATGGTAGTTCCTCTGCCCATTTTCCTTTTTTGGCACCTAACCTCTTCTTTAAATTGTTGACGATTATCTTGTTCGAGGATTCTGCTTGTCCATTTGCTTGAGGATGCACTGGTGTTGACGTAATCATCTTAATTCCCTAACTCTTGCAAAAGTCAGTAGTTCTTTTGCTGATGAATTGAGAGCCATTGTCACAAACTATCTCAGCTGGTACCCCAAATCTGGTCAGGATATTCCTCTTTATGAAGGATACCACTTCTTGATCCCTGACTTGAACAAAGGCCTCGGCTTCGACCCACTTGGAGAAATAATCTGTCATTGCCAGCATGAAAACCTTTCCTCCTGGAGCCTTTGGAAGTTTTCCCACTATATCCATACCCCATTTCATAAATGGCCAAGGGGTTACGATAGGATATAATGGTTCTGCAGGCTGATGCAGGATGTTGCCGTGTCTTTGACACGCATCGCATTTCTGAGCATACTCCGCGGCATCCTTTCTCATGGTCGGCCAGTAATATCCTGTTCTCAACACCTTCGAGAACAGAGATCTGCCCCCAGTATGGTTGCCACAGTCTCCTTCGTGTATATCCCGAAGTACCTCCTTGGTTTCAGGATCTTCCAAGCACCTTAGGTACGGACCTGCAAGGGATTTCTTATACAAAATATTATTTATAATAGTAAAACGAGATACCTTCATCCTAAAAGCCTTAGGATTTGCATCCTTTGGGATATCTCCTTCTTGAAGATACTTCACAATTGGAGTCATCCAGGATTCAGGATCCTTCTCAAGATATCCATCACCAGGATCTTGGATACATGCTACTTCTTTATCCTGAGATTTGAAATGTTCCATTGCAGGATACATGATGTGCATTATTGGTATCTGAGTTCCCTCCGGTATCCTGACAGTAGATCCTAAGTTTGCTAGAGCGTCAGCTTCAGCATTCTTTTCTCTTGGTACCTGTTCAAGTATAAAAATTTCGAAATATCCTGCTAATTTTTTTAGCAATTTCAAGATATTCAGCTAACTTTTCGCCTTTTACTGCATAAGATCCATTGAAATGGTTAGTAACCAACAGGGAATCAACATATACTTGTAAATATCTAATATTCATATTTTTAGCTAATTCTAATCCTGCTATCAGAGCTTCATATTCTGCTTCATTATTAGTGGCAGGAAACTCACATCTAATAGGCTGGGGTAATATGTCCACCTGTGGCGATTTTAGTAGTATACCCAAACCTACACCTCTTACATTAGATGCACCAGCAGTATATAGTGTCCAAGATTCTATATTTTCTCCTAGTTGTTGCACTTCTAGGTCTACTTCATTTTGAATATCACTACTGAAATCAGCCACAAAGTCTGCTAGAGCCTGAGACTTTATAGCATTTCTAGGTTCATATATTAGATCATAGGCACTTAATTTTACTGACCACTTAGCCATTCTACCCGACATCTCAGGTTTCCTAAGCACATTCTTAACAGGATAATTAGTTTTAACATGAATCCTATGTGTCTCAAAATAATGTCTAAGCTTAGTTGATGCCATAACTAGGGCTAATATTAATTTTTCTAAATGAGAATATCTAGTTTCAGCATCTAATAAACTTTTACTAACATAATAGATAGGATACTGCTGACCTTCGTGATCCTTAACCAAAACAGCACTTACTGCATTCCCTGATACTGCAAGATACAGGGATAATGGTTCACCATCCTCGGGCTTCATCATCAGAGGTGCGGCTGAAAGATATTGCTTTAATTCCTGTAAGGCTGCTTCATGCTTTTCTCCCCACTCAAACCTCTTATTCTTCTTCAGGATATCGTAGAACTCTTTACATTTTTCTGAGGATCTTGAGATAAATCTGTTTATTGCCGCTACTCGCCCCGTCAGTCTTTGTACATCTTTCATGTTGGAAGGTGATTTGATATCCAAGATAGCTTTAATCTGCTCCGGGCTTGCCTCTATACCCCTTTTAGTCACCATGTATCCTAAAAACTTTCCTGCCCCCACTCCAAAATGGCACTTGGCAGGATTTAGTTTCATATTGTACTGGTCCAGGATATCAAATGCTCCTTTAATATCCTGGAGATGATCCTCAGCCTTCTTGGATTTGACTACCATATCGTCAATGTACACCTCCATGGTGTCCCCCAGTTTGTCTTTAAACATCATGTTCACCAATCTATGGTACGTTGCACCTGCATTTTTCAAACCAAAAGGCATAGCAGTATAACAGTAAATACCTGTGGGTGTCATGAAAGCAGTATCCTCCTGGTCTGAAGGTTCCATTTGGATCTGCTGGAATCCTGAGGATGCATCCATGAAGGTTAACATCTCATGACCGGCAGCGGCATCTACAATCGAGTCTATATGAGGCAGAGGGAATGGGTCTTTAGGACATGCTTTGTTCAAGTCTGTGTAGTCTACACAAACTCTCCATTTCCCATTCTTCTTTTGAACCACGACCACATTTGCTAGCCACTTGGGAAATTTGACTTCCCTGATCATCTTGGACTTCAATAGTCTTTCAACCTCTTCTTGAATAATTATGTTTCGTTCTGGAGTAAACTTCCTTCTCCTTTGTTGGACAGGCTTGAAAGACCTGTCAATTCCAAGCTTGTGAGTTATAATATCCTTAGAAATACCTGTCATATCCTCATGCTTCCATGCGAATGTTGACATCCTGCATTTCAAAAAGTTAGTTAACTGATTTTCAATATCCTGGGGGATATTGGCTCCTACAAGCACCGAGATATCTGGATTATTCTGGTCCAGGATAATTTTCTTAACATCCTGCTCCGAAGCCTCCACAATATCCTGGGCTCGCATCTTTAATTGCTATCCTGCTTTGGATTTTCTTGAGGCCTTCATTGAAGAGGAGTAGCACTCCTTCGCCTCTTGTTGGTCACTTTCAACTTTGACTACCCCCCAAGGAGTAGGGATCTTGACACACTGATGATAGGTGGAAGGTACAGCTTTCATATCGTGAATCCATGGCCTGCCCAATATAATATTATAGCAGGATAATGAATCCATGACACAAAACCGTTGCATCGAGTTTACTCCTTCAACATATACAGGCAGTTTTATTTCCCCAACAGTATTCTTTGCTTCTCCACTAAACCCTACAAGCACAGTGGACTTTGAGGTAATTTCCATACCGGGGATGTTCATTCTCTTCAAGGTTTCCAATTGGATGATGTTGACTGAGCTGCCATTATCCACCACTATCCTGCGTACAAAGTGATTAGCAACATACAAAGTTATTACCAGAGCATCATGATGAGGATCCTGGACAATATCCCTGTCATCACTATCGAACGTGATCATTTTATCAGTCGTGAGGGTCGATATCCTGGTTGGCTTATTCCCCCTTTCGGCCTTAGCCTCCTTTGCATGTCTTTTGGCTGCAGAATAAGAAGTTCCACAGATTTCAGACCCTCCTGAGATAAAGTTAATTATCTTGGCGTCGGTGGGAGGTGATGCTGCTCGTTCAGGATCCTTCTCAATATCCTGACCCTTATTCTTCTTTCTGCCCAGAAGATCCTTCAGATATCCTTTGCTTAGTAGGTAGCTTATTTCTTTCCTCAGGGCAATGCAATCCTCAGTAACATGTCCGAAATCCTCATGGAAGGCACACCATTTGGACTTATCCTTCCAATCGACTTTTTGTTGATTCTTCCGAGGCCACCTGGCTTTATCTCCCAAACCCTGCATAGCATACATTAGTTCAGGTATATTAACAGAAAAACAATATTCTGACAATTCAGGATACTCCTCAGGATCCTCATTTTCATTAGCGTTCACTTTTTTGCTATCATTCCTGTCATATGGCTTAGAACGATATGGTTTGTATGAGGATTCTGACTTCCTGTTAGTTGGTTCATATGTTGAGGATGCATTCATCCTCTCTTGCATTTTCTTATCATCTTCCAGCCTGATATATCTCAAGGCCCTGTTTCGAGCTTCGTCCAAGTTCCTGCAAGGATTCATCACAAGATCTTGATAAAACTGGGAATCCTTTTGTAGTCCCATCTTGAATGCTTGGACTGCTGTATCAACATCAAGGTGTGGGATATCCAAGGATTCCCTGCTGAATTTGTTCACATAATCCCTTAGGGATTCTTGAGGCCCCTGTGTTATCCTGTAGAGGTCACTTGTTAGTTTTTCAAAGCTTCTACTACAAGAAAACTGACTATTAAACAAATTAACTAAATGAGCAAATGATGTAATTGAATAAGGTGGAACATTTAGAAGCCATTTCAAGGCTGATCCTGTTAGAGTAGAGCCGAAGCCCTTGCACAAGCATGCCTCTTTAAGATCCGGTGGGATAGGGTTAATTTCCATCCTCTCCCTATACTGGGCAATATGCTCCTCAGGATCCGTCGTCCCATCATACAGCTTCATGTTAGGAGTCTGGAATCTCTTTGGGATTTCTGCATCACAAATGGGGTGAGCAAAGCGGGATATGTTATAACTATCCCGGGATACTTCCGGTATAGGCTGCACTATCCCAGGCACACTTGATATCATATCCTTCAACTTTTGAAGCTCTCTGGTTATCACTGATGTCACACCTGCATCCTGTAATGATCCAAGATTATTAGTAACAGGGATACTGGTGTTAACAGACAAGTTACCAGCTTGGTGATTCTGGCTATATCCTGGGGCGTATCCTGGAGCATATCCTGGATCCCTTACAGTCGACATCCTGGTCGAAGAGGGTATCTCAGGAATATGACTCCAGGAATGGCTAGGCACAATATTCCCCCTGTTATCCTCAGCATATACTGCAGAATTGAAGTTGAAAGCTCTTGGTTGCAAGGGAGTGACAGTATCCTCAGTGGGCCGGCTTGAGCTAGATTTCAAGAGTTGTATCTCTCTCATCAGCATTTGGTTGGTCTCCTGCTGTTGCCTCATCTGTTCCTGTACACTACCAAACAAAGTTAGAATTTCTTCATTAGAGGCCAAAACAGGGGCAGATCCCTGAATATTCTAAGTGGGAATAACATCCCGAGCCACATGAATTTTGGTTCCTTGTGAAGAGGTTTGCGTTCTCGGAGGAGGTAGTGGAAGCATCGAAACAATTGTTGTAGAGGTTGTAGCAGACACGGTGGAAGAGCTCATGTTTGATCTTGAGGCCATTGAAAATAGTGTAGTAAAAAGTTTTGAAAATAGAAAACCAAGTAATGATTTTGCAAAAGCTTTTAGTAGAAATAGCACCACTGGCCCCACGGTAGGCGCCAAATTGTTTTGGTAAAAAATTACCTAAGCAATTAAGTGATCAAATTAGTTTTTTGAGGTAGTGTGCTAGTAATACTTTGTGAAAAATATTTTGGTTTGTTAGTTTGCGAAAACAGTTTCAGGATACGGCTCAAGATATAGAGCTGTACTTATGATCAAACAATGAGCGAAAATGTAAAGGTTGACACGTGATGTACGAGGAAAGCCCTTGATCAATCTAGATCTCCGGCATAAAACCTCGGGAGCTGACAATCGTCGGCTGCCTTGTTCTTCTTATTGCTTGAATAACAGGATACAATGCAGGATATGATACGGATCGACTAAGTGTTACAATGTGATTCGAGTACAAGTGTGAGTGTTTGTGAGTGGTTACAGGTGGTAGAGAGTAAGAGTGTATAAGAAATTATGTGTGTGAAAGTTGTGTCTACCTATGATCCGATCACTCCTTTATATAGTAAAAGGAAATAACTAACTATGCTAAAAAGCCGGGATATTATGCTAAAAATCCGGGATACTGAGATTATTTCCTTTCTGAACGTTGCCAGGCTGTTTCAACTCGTTTTCCACGCGCTTACTAACTATAACTCCGGGATTTAAGCTTCCATAACCGTTACAACATTAATATCTTTGACCAATCTTCGTAACTTTCCATAAAACATGCCAATCTTCAATGCTGACCGTTACAAGAGCTATTTTTCCGCCATCAACGTCCTTATCCTAACCAATTTGAGCGGGTCTTCAGGATGACTTGGTCTTCATGAACGTTAGTCCCTTGTAGCCAACGTTTACAAGCAAATTGTTAGTAATAGTCAGGATACTGCCTCAGGATGTTACCAATATCCTGGTCCGGTATCCTGATCATATACAACTAATAAAAATCAAGATACAAAGTCAGGATATGGGCTCAGAATTTCACCCATAACAATAACGAGCATTTTTTATCTTTAATATGAGTACCATATTATCATATAAAAATAAAATAAAAAATTTCATTTTTACTGGTTTTTTTCGCATTGTGTTAAAGGTTCAGTTCATTGTGTCTTTTAACTGGGTTTTGGTCATTACGTTTTAGTAGAGTTTCTATACATTATGTTATTATCAAAACCTATAACACAATGTTAATTTGGGTTCTATCCATTGCGTTTTTATAAGAACCTATTGTTTTGGTCAAAAATCAGGCTAAGATAATACAACCAAATCTTTTGTTGTGAGGTATGATGCTTGAATCAATGAACAAATGTATGAACAACTTGTAAATGAAATGAACAAGTGACACAAGGATTTGTACGAGGAAAAGCCCTTGATCAAGAGTTGATCTCCGGCATAAAAAACCTCGGGTGATGGAAACTACCGATCACCAACTATAATTAAACAAATGATGATTACAACTCGGGATCATAACAAGCTTGTTACAAGGATCACTAGTGTGCAATGTGTACGTAATCGCCAATAAACTGTTGAGAGTTGTTTCGAGTGTGTGTGTTTGCTAACTTGTTCTAATTCAAGCTGTTATCCCCTTTTAGAAATAGAAATAAACTAAATAACTAACATCCCGCAAATTATGAAAGCTACCCACGACTTCTAAAACGGTCACCAAGCCATGCACGTGCGAAATATAGAGAGCATATTCCCCAAGAATATCGGCAAGACCAGGTCCATGCGTATACTCCTGCAAAACAAGCTTAAATATAGTGAAAGCAACCGTTAGTGTAAGGATAACAATGAGGATCCTGGATCCTGATCCTGCAACATCTTCTGAGGATCCTTAATTCAAACAGAATTGAGGATCCGTGATCCTGGCTGCACTTGAGGATCCGTGATCCTTAGGTTTAGAAAATCTATCCCTAACAATTGCCCCCAAAATATGAGGAATAAAATATAACATAATGAGTCATATTTTTCAACATTATCTGCAACGAACTATCCAACGGGATTATAGCCATTAGAATCGAACTAGCCGTTACACATCTTGCGTCAGTGAAGTGACAACCTGCAGAATCATCATTATATATAGGTTAGAGATAAGGATCAATTTGCATTTAAATTCGAGCGATACTTCCCTTTAAATCCTCATTCAAAGATCGGAACAGGTATCTCTCTCTCCTTCTCTCTTCATCTTCTTTTCCGTTTCATCAAAATCTTAATATTACAATGAAGCTACGATCCTCCCCTGCCAAGGATCCGAAGAAGGATAGTCCCCTGAAAAGCCAAGGCATTATCCAGAATCCTTCAAAAGAACTCTGCAACTTCACCGACCCGGAGATTGACCTGATTCGCCACTTCTTTACGGCGGATACTGTCTTTAAACCCTTTGACCCTACTGCCAAAAGCGATTTTGTCTCCGACACTTGGGTTGCTTTTCCGGCCACCCCATTCTTGATAGGATTTTCCTATCCTTTCCCTGCCTTCACCCAATCTTTCTTTGCACTCATCGGTATTTGCTATATTCAGGCCATGCCGATGATGTGGAGGGTTCTTCATACCATAGAGAATATCATTGAGCAGGAAGGAATAGAGATAGGAATGTCGGAACTGGCCGAGTTGTATAATCTTGTGAGCCATGGTTCACATCGTTTTTTGTTCAAACACAAACCTGGTGATCCTCACCTAATCCTCAAGACCACAAAAAAACGACACCAACTGGAAAAAGCGATTTTTCTTTGTTAGGAGGGACTCTATCCCAGACGGGAAAGATCTCCCCAAAAAGTGGACCACCCATGGTAGGACATAGGATCCTTATAGAAGGATCATAGGATAACCCTGTTTCTGTTGAGGATAACTGATCCTTTTCTGTTTTGCAGCTATCTCGGTCTCTCATCTCATTCAGTCACCTGCAACAGAAGAAAGGATCGCTGTCTTTTGGAGCCTTGATCCTGCAGTTAGATCATTCCAGGCAAACACAAAGGATTCACAAGAAGTATCCTCCGGTTCAGTTACCATGTCAAGTGAGTATTTACATTTATGTATGATTAAATAGATATAGATTAAGGATACTTATCTGTTGTTTGCCGTTTGTAGGTGCTGGAAAGTCCTCGAAATCAGCTTCTCACTTCAGCATCAGTGATCTTGATGCTGTCGCTGCCCGATCCGGCAAGAAACGACTTGCTGCCAGCCCTAGCGTTGCAATTCCTAAGCCTGTCACCTCCAAGGGCAAAGGAGGAAAGAAGAGGAAGACCGCTGACGATCTGGAAGGCCTGCCCCTCATCCGGCATCAGTTTGAAGAATACTTCTTTGAGGTAAGGATCCCTGATCCTTAATTCTATCCTGCCCATTTGAGGATAACGAATCCTGAATTGTATCTTTTCTTTTTGGCAGAAATTTGCTGAGATCCAGATGCTCTTAGATGCGTACACTGAAGAGGCTGAGCAGAAGGAGCTGGGTTTTCAGAAGATCTTCCTGGCAAAGGATGAGACCATCTCTACCCTCGAGAAAGAGCTTAACTTGGCGAAAAAGCAGCTGGTCATGGCTCACATCAATGCTGATCATGAGAAGGCTGAAGTAATGGAGGGTGCCAAGCTTTCTGCCGCCATTGCTATGCTCAAGATCAAATTGCAGATGGCACAAGAGGCTGAGGATCCTAGCTTCAACAGGACTGCCTGGGATCAAGAAGGCTGGAAGGCCAAGCTAGCTGAGCTGGACAATGAAGAGGAGACTGAAGAGGTTCTGGCAATCGAGGCTAGTGGCAGCGGGGCGAAGGATCAGGCTGGGGATGCAGAGGCTGGAGGTGATGGAGATGCAGCGAAGGTGTGAGCTGCAAAAATGGGCAATGATGGATTTATCTAGACGCGGCCGGAGCCCATTTTTTATGGTTTGATTGTTTTTTGTTTGATGGTGTTTTTCTTGAACAATGGTTGGTCTGTACTTAAACAATAGTAATTAGGTTTAAGGATCACTGATCCTTCAGACAATAGGTAGGATTACAAATGGTGGAGGGATCCTCTGTTTGGGGGATGAAGCCATTGTGATCTTGCCGTCTTTCTATTCCTGCACTTATTTAGAACTTATTATCATGGACACCCTTTGCCTACCCCAGCGGACGGGCCACGTTTTGCTGGTAGAAACTTGGGTTGGCAATTTTGACAACATTTTAAGGGTTTAACATTTGGTAAATAAAAGCTTAATCTTTTGACTATCTCATGTGTTGTTACATTTGTGAATACTTTACCTTTCAGTTGTTATGATACACTTTGTTTGAATTCATAAGTTAAGAACAGAAGTTTAATAGATTATGTCAAAAAGTTTAGGATATGATCAAGGATCAAATATCCTATAATCGAAAAATTCAAAAAAGTGATACAACTTAAGGATCATGTATCCTGTTGTCAAAGAATAAGGGTCACTCAGATAAACAAAGAATAAAATTAAGGCGATTAAGGATTGTACCTGTGAATCCAAGTTAGGATCCTAAACCTTCAATACTTACAATCAGAATAACCAAAGGACAAACCTTATTAAAAGGTTAGGATCAAGGATCCTTAGTTGTTTAGCTTCAAAAACCTGAAATGGAGCATAACTTGGGACTAAGCCAATATAAGAGAAGAGTTAGCAACTGGGGACAAGCCCAACAATTCTGGGGACAAGCCCAAAGGATCTTGTGTAAACTGGAGTATGGCCCTCACTGGCGACTATCCAAACTTAGTGACATGAAAATGCCAAAACCTTAGCTAACGTGAAAACGTTAGAAACCTTAGGAACGGATGTATGGTACGTCTACCATTATACGTAGGATCCCAAATACAGCCAGTACAATGAAATTGTCAGCCCCTAAAGCGGGTACTGGTCCCATTGCCTTGAACTGCACCAGGATCATCGTGCGCTACTGGCGAAACTGGGGACAGGCCCAAAAAGCTGGGGACTAGCCCAAATAACTGGGGTCAAGCCCAAATAACTGGGGACAAGCCCAAAAAACTGGGGTCAAGCCCAAATAACTGGGGTCAAGCCCAAATAACTGGAGATTTCTGTGGATACTCAATCCTTTGTTAAGGATATATCAACCTTCTGCAAAACTCAGAACTAAGTGAAAGAAGGATAAAGGATCCATGATCCTTCTCCTTGTAAATAAGTTAATTAAAGAAGTGAATAAATTGAGGTTAGATCATTACCAGGATGAGGATCATTTATCCTCTAAGGATCCTTCATGAACATCGGACACGAAAACGGCTAAGGATCCTGGATCCTTATTACATGAAGTATCTCTTCAGGTGGATAGCATTCCAAGCTCTTGGTAGCAAATCACCTTCCATCGTTAGCAATCGATATGCCCCCTTTCCTGCCTCAGCTTCAATAAGATAGGGGCCTTCCCATTTTGGTGCTAACTTGCCATCAGCAGGATTTGTGGTGTTTTGGAATGCTTTCCTCAACACCATATCACCAACTTGAAACTTCCTGATCCTGACATTCTTGTTATAAGCTCCAGCCATCCTTTGTTGATAACTGGCCATTCTTATCCTTGCCAAATCCCTGAGTTCTTCTATGGTATCCAAGTCTTGAATCAAGTTTTCAGCATTTCCCTCAGGATCACGGATGCTTGTTCTTGCACTAGGAACCACCATCTCTGTAGGGATCACTGATTCTGCCCCAAACACTAAAGAAAATGGAGTCTGGCCAGTAGCATTCTTGGGGGTTGTTATGTCAGCCCATAGTACATAAGGTAGTTCTTCTGCCCATTTTCCTTTCTTGGATCCAAGCTTTTTCTTCAAGTTGTTGATGATGATCTTGTTGGATGATTCTGCTTGACCATTAGCTTGTGGGTGGACTGGTGTTGATGTTATCATCTTAATCCCCCAGCTGTCACAAAAGTTATTAGTTCTACTCCCAATGAATTGGGATCCATTATCACAAACAATTTCAGAAGGGATACCAAATCTGGTAATAATGTTTCTTTTAATAAAGGACATCACTTCTTTTTCTATGACTTGAGCAAAAGCTTCAGCTTCTATCCACTTGGAGAAGTAATCAGTCATAGCAAGCATGAACACTTTTCCACCAGGTGCCTTGGGAAGTTTGCCAACTATATCCATTCCCCATCTCATAAATGGCCAAGAAGAGGATATAGGGTGCAATAGCTCTGCTGGCTGATGAAGGATATTGCTATGTCTCTGACAAGCATCACACTTCTTGGCATAATCCACAGCATCCTTCTTCATTGTAGGCCAATAGTATCCTGTTCTAAGGATCCTTGAGAACAGTGCCCTGCCCCCAGTATGGTTTCCACAATCTCCTTCATGAAAATCCTTTAAGACTTCTTGAACCTCAGGATCTTCAATGCACCTTAGGTATGGACCTGCAAGAGATCGTTTATATAACATGTTATTCAATATTGTAAATTGAGATACCTTGATTTTGAAAGCTCTGGGGTTTTCTCCTGTAGGGATCTCTTCATGTTGTATATATCTCATGATTGGAAGGATCCATGATCTTGAACGAGATTGTGTATCATTACTAGGGATGATTTTAGAATCCTCTCCTATCTCCATAGCTATATGATCCTCAATAGCAGGAGTTAGGATATGAATAATAGGGATTTTGATATCCTCTGGAATCTTCAAGGATGATCCTAGGTTGGCCAATGCATCAGCTTCTGCATTTTCTTCTCTGGGTACCTGTGTCAAACTAAAGGAAACAAAAGAGAGTGCCAATTCTTTGACTATCTCTAAATATTTGATTAGCTTTTCACCTTTAACAACATAGGATCCATTAAAGTGATTTGTAATTAACAATGAATCTACATGTACCTCAAGATACCTGATCCTCATATGCTTGGCAATTTGCAAACCAGATATCAAGGCTTCATATTCAGCCTCATTATTGGTAGTTTGAAACTCACAAGCTATGGAGTGGGGTATTATGTCCCCCTGTGGCGATTTTAGTAGTATTCCAAGTCCAGTTCCCTTGATGTTAGAGGCTCCATCTGTGAAGAGTATCCAAGGATCCTTAGTCTCTTCAAGTTGTTGGACTTCTAACTCAGCTTCCCTTTGCAAGTCACTACTGAAATCTGCCACAAAGTCAGCTAAGGCTTGGGATTTAATGGCAGTTCTTGGCTCATATCTTATATCATAAGCACTGAGCTTCACTGCCCATTTGGCCATCCTTCCTGACATCTCAGGTTTCCTGAGAACATTCTTAATTGGAAAGTTAGTTCTAACAATAATGGCATGAGTTTCAAAATAATGTCTTAGTTTTGTAGATGCCATAATCAAAGCAAGGATAAGTTTTTATAAATGTGAATACCTGGATTCAGCATCAAGCAAACTCTTACTTACATAATAGACAGGATGTTGTGTACCTTCATGATCCTTAACAAGGATCGCACTTACTGCTTTGGAAGAGGCTGCCAAATATAAGGATAGTATGTCCCCTTTTTTCTGGTTTCATCAAGGCAGGAGCTGAGGATAGGTAATCCTTAAGGGCTTTGAGAGCACTTTCATGCTTATCAGTCCACTCAAATTTCTTGTTCTTTCTCAAGATGTCATAGAATTCCTTGCACTTTTCTGATGACTTGGATATGAACCTGTTCAAGGCTGCAATCCTCCCCGTCAATGCCTCTTTTTGTCACCATATAGCCCAAGAATTTACCTGCTTTAACACCAAAGTGACACTTGGAAGGATTTAATTTCATATTAAATTTATCAAGGATATCGAATGCTTCCTTCAAGTCTCTAAGGTGATCCTCAGCTTTATTGTACTTAACCACCATGTCGTCTATATAGACTTCCATAGTGTGTCCTATTTGTTCCTTAAACATCATATTGACTAGCCTTTGATAAGTAGCACTTGCATTCCTTAGTCCAAATGGCATAGCAATATAACAATAGATACCAGTTGGGGTCATAAAGGCTGTATCCTCTTGATCAGATGGTTCCATCTGAATTTGTTGAAATCCAGATGAAGCATCCATAAAAGTCAACAACTCATGACCCGCGGTAGCATCCACCATGGAGTCAATGTGGGGTAATGGGAAAGGATCCTTGGGACATGCCTTGTTTAAATCAGTGAAATCGACACATACCCTCTGTTAGGGGAGGATTTTCCAAAGATCAGTGATCCTCAATTACTGTCGGGCTTAGGGATCCTCAATTCTGTTTGAATTAGTGATCCTCAGAGAGTATGGTAGGATCAGGATCTAGGATCATCATAGTGATCCTTACACTAACGATTGTCTGCTTTGAATATGAAGTTGTTTTGCAGGAGTACGTGCTTGGGCTTGGTCTTGGCGATATTCCTGGAGCATATTCCCTTTTTATTCCGCACGTGCTTGACTAATATGGACGTTATGGAGGTCGTGGAAGACTTGCACGAAATGCGGATAGTTAGTTAGCTTAGATATTTTCCAAATTTAAAAGGGGATAGCGAGCTAGATTAGAACACTTGGCTATTTTTGGCTAAACACACACACTCGTAACTGCTCTCATCAGCTCTCGACAGTTTGCTCGGCGAATACACACTTTTTTGCACATTACACTCTAGTGATCCTTGTAACAAGCTCGCTATCATCCAAAGTTGTAATACATTTTCTGTTTAATCTGAGTTGGTGATCGGTAGTTTCCATCACCCGAGGTTTTTTATGCCGGAGATCAATTCTTGATTGTAACACCTCAAAAATTCACGTCCTATAATGTGTTGACACGTGTCGTAGGTTTGAACGTGTGAAAGAATGTTATAAAAGGATTAAAGTTGACAGTCATGGAAAGTATGTGAATATACGAGTTCTAAATGTCAACAGTGAATAAATATATTGTACATTAACCCTACATGATGCTCATACCTTCAAATGAATAAGTCATGGTTCATACGAAGCTAAATATGAAAGAAAGTGAGAGATTACAA
This sequence comes from Helianthus tuberosus, assembly GCA_030545235.1. Lineage (NCBI taxonomy): Eukaryota > Viridiplantae > Streptophyta > Magnoliopsida > Asterales > Asteraceae > Helianthus > Helianthus tuberosus. The sequence goes on along the minus strand of CM060369.1, from coordinate 40,949,350 downwards.
ACTACAGGGGTTAAATGTGTCAACATGTTTAAGTTATACCTCTGAGTGACCTTTTAGCAAACCCGAAGCTTTGTAACGGTTAATTATGCTCACTAGAATACACGATACAAATTTCATAAAGTTTCGTTATCGTATGAGAAAGTTATGATCAAATTCGTATACAAGGAGTTAAAGCGTCAACGTTGAAAGTTATGACTTTTCGGGTAACAATAAAGTTAACCGGGGACTTAACAAAGTGGGTATATGTCTTAAAGCCCTTATAAGTCAAATTGGAGGGTTCAAAGTGCAAGAAATAAAGTCGAAGCAAAGTTTCCAAGAGCCAAGGACCAAAACATAAAAATCTAAAAGTTGGATTTGGTGCAAGAGGGCCTCGCGCGACGCGAAGCCCCAGGGGGGCTCTTCGCGTGACGCTAAGGGTCATCTGATCCGAGTTCTTTGGGTTTTTGTCTACCATGGCCATTTTAACCGACTTATAATCGATTTTCCACATCTTGCACGACCCCTAAGCAACCCCTAGACACTTAGGGACATCTGGAAGTGATCCATGACCATTGGTAGTGTTGTGTGTCAACAATCCATGAAGTTTTGAGCACTATATAAAGGGCCAAGGTTGCAACCATTTCTTTACACCTCCCATCTGCACTTTGGAACATTTCTGGAGCTCAAGACTTCTCTCTAAGCTTCACATTTCGTGCATAGGACTTCAGTAAGCATGCCTAACCTTCCTTAGTTAAGTTTTTACTTAGTTTTAGCTTAAAAGTCAAACCGTCGTAATTAACGGTTGACTTAACGATTAATCACTAATGGTCCAGTGATTAGTCGAATTGAAAGTAGTTATAAGTTGGTAATTATGTGGGTAATAAACCCTTAAAAGGGTTCCCCCTGATTTCCACTCTAACTAGGTCAAATGTCGGGTCAAACTTGTTATTAAAAAGTCAACAGAATGCCTATTTTCTAATTTGTGCATAATTAGCAATGTAGAACACATACAACCTGTTTGATCATTAATATAACTTGGTAATTAGTGTAAGAACATGTCTAAACATGTTCAACCCGATAATTTCCTGTTTAGACTCGGTTCGGAACCGAAAGTCGCAAAGCTTTGACTTTTGCTTTGACTTCAGTTCTGACCCGTTTAGGCATGTTTTAGTAATGCCTTAGAGCTTTATTTGGACTAGGTTACATGCTAGTATAACCCTCTGTGATTATACACCATGGTTCATTAGTTAACCAATTAATATGCATGATTCCGTTAATTGCTCATATGTTGATCATTATGCCCTTTTCACAATAAAACGTGATATTTAAAAATGTAAAAGAGTAGAAACCTTAATTACTGATATATAAACTTGCACCCAAAATTTGAGATCAGTTTGTGCTGTAGATTGAGAGTTATGCTCATTAGCGTAATTATAAAGCTTCTCTAGCGATTAAACGGCGAATTTAGCATATAGCCTATTTAAACCCACTTTTTGATATCAAACTTATTACCCACTGATGTAATATATTATTTTGGGATTTTGAAGATTTTTAATTAATTTTAGGCTGAGCATAACTTATAGTCATAGGCTTAATCCGGTAATTGTCGGTTTTGCCCTTACGGGCTATAAAATGAGTTTCACATATCTAATCGACTCCAAACCTTTTGCTACTGATTAGATATGATAAATAAATTATTTTAAGCCTTCTGGAATGATAAAAAAATATCAGCTTTATGTATAGAACTCGGAAATGGCTTCTAATCGCCTTTTTAAGCATTTTTAACGCATAGTATGTACTAAAACTATTTTAAACATACAAGGGTTGATACCTACTGATATTTTAGGTAAATTATAATATTTTAACAGTAAGCAAAAGTAGTTTAACTCAGACTTCAGTTTTGAGCTTTTCGGCTTATGTGAAATTACCAAAATGCCCCTACGGTGCATAGTTTGGTTATAATTGATAAATTTCACATATATACTTTACCCTACTGTTATAACTTAGTAAAATAAGTATTTTTGCTGATTATATCAGACCTGTAAGTCAGGTTAATACTTAAACTCTTTTATAACCTTGTAAATGACCAAACTACCCCTACGGGGCATAGTTTGTGTTTAAATTCGTTTCGGGCATAATAAAAGACATCTTACTGATGTCACAACATATTTGAAGCATATTAACTTAGGAAACCTGTATATGGCTCTTACGGATACCCGTTACGCTTATTACGCATTCGGTTCGGTTTATGTAACCAGTTTACATAAATTAGCCGAAACGGGTCAAACCTTATCGGTTTTATCTCAAAATCCAGAATGTGTATGAAATACCCATATTAAGAAAGTCTTCAAACTTGTCGGGTCTAAATCACATTCTATCCGGTCTTCGCCTAATCGTGCGTACGAACCGTATCTTTGAAACTAACCGGTCTAAGCTTAAGCTTAATTAAAGACTCGTTAGGATTCTACTAGGTTATTATAAACCTTCGTTCCAGACTAGGAGGACCAGTAAAAGCTACTTGCATTTGCTTATTGTGATTATTACTTTGCTCAGGTAAATACTTTTAACTTATTTTCCCTTATACGGGCTTGGGTTACGGTATATAAAATACCGCTTGGTCGGGCATTAAATCTTCCATCATTTGGTGGTTAATTGAATAATTTGATCGGCCCGTTTAAATATGTTTTGTTTACTTAAAGCCTTTGGGGGGTTAATGACTGTGTCCCGGATATCCCTGGCATCATTTTACGAAATGGCCACGACCTAAGCGCGGAGTGTAGGCGTACACTCGTCAGTGCATAAATAGATTATGTGGTGTGTCTATTGATCTTTAACCTGGCACGATCCGGGCTACTGAACACATAAGGAACATGTAATTCTTTTATGAGATTATATATTTAAATAATTATCCCAAGTTATAAAATGTTTGTGCCATGTGCATCCAAATCAATTTTTAATCATTTTTAAAATGAGTCAGTTGATTGTATTTACCAGTGTAAACTGACGTATTTTCCCAAAAAGATTAAATGCAGGTACTATTCGTAATTGGCTGGATATTTCTCCTTAGCATCAATAAAGAGTCTCGCAAGCTTAAGATGCCTAACGTCTGTTGAACTACTATTCCTATTTTATTTCGATCCGTCTGTGGATAAAATTTCAACTGTTGTGATACACGATATTATAATATTTTATTTGGTTGAAATATATCTTTCAATTGCTTCCGCTGTGCATTTAAAGGTTGTGTTGTTTGACTATTATGTTGCCAACCACGTCACGATACTCCCCACCGGGCCCACCGGTGACACGTGGAAATCGGGGTGTGACAGGTTGGTGTCAGAGCCAACATTGAGTGAATTAAACACTAGCCTTCTGTGTTTAATCTCAATGACACAATTGCACATTCCTAAACTTTCGAGTCTAGACAAATAACATAGGACAAATTCTACTTTGTTTTGTTTTGTTTTGTCCTTTATTTTATATATTCTTGTCGTTATCTGTTGGGATTGAACCCTACCAGAGGAACAGATAATGTAAAGTCAAAACCTGGTCACAACAGTGGATTCACAATAAGCAGACGTTCACTCTAAGCTCTCCCCTTGACAGTGGTTACCTATCTGCTGATATACTCTAAAGTACTGCTATGAAGAACAACTGACGAACCAAACACTGATGAAACAGTTGAAGACTGCTAAAAGGCAAACACTGAGCTCTATCTACTGCTGACTCTTAAGTACTGCGGATGACCTAAGCACTGCTCATTCAAAGACTGATCACCTTTTGAAGAAAGCACTGATGTTTCATACAGTCAGTGCTTAGGCTACAACAGTGGAACGTGAACCGTGTTAGACTTGTTTTATATTTTATCAGTTGTTAGACATCAGTAGTTTGTATAGACCAGTGTTTATAGTTTGTTAGGCTGTTAGATGTCACTATCATGGTGACGTCAGCTGAGGTACATCAGTAGTTTAGTTTGCCTATAAATATGACAGTACTCTGTACTGTTATATTTGATTCGTTTTGAGAGAGCTCTTCTCCTCAATCCAATCCTTTCATCTTGTGCAACCAACTCTTGAGTATCAGGCTGAGGGGGAGTTTAGTCTGTAAGCATGTCTGTAATCTTTTGCTTTGATTTGTAAATCATTCGACTCTATGAGAAGCAAATGTTTTATCAAATTATTTCCTCCTTTGATTGTGTTTACAAAGTTTGTTTTCATTTTTGCTGCACTTTACATTGTTTCATATTCATTAATTGTCCAAATCATACAAACAAACACAATCACAAGAGCCACAGATCCTAACAATTGGTATCAGAGCCTGGACAGTCAATTTCGATTTAACAGTCAAATTGACATAACAGTTCGGCTCAAAGTTCATTGATACTAAGGTTGGTTGTATTTTGTTGAAAAACAGAGTATCGAGTAAATCATGATCAAAATGGTTATTCAAAAACTCTGTACATCAACCAAGATGTCATATGACACACAAAAATTTCACACAACAAGTGAATTTACGTACAAAACACTCATGGTTTCTAGATCTGAAATAAATATCTGTTAAACTATGAGATTACTTCTTATTTTCTAAATTAATTTCAATTGTTGATGTGTAATTTGTGATGTTTTCCATAAATACTAAAGTATGAACCTCAGATTAACAAAATATATGTTCATAAAAACATTGATGTTTTGCTAACACAAAAAGAGGGAAATTATAACTTTAGTCATTTGATCTTATGTGTTGAAAACAGGTTGAGATCCTAAAAAGGAACAAATCAACTTTGTCCAAATACATTAAGAAAAACAGGGTTCAATAGTCCGTATCATATGTAGTGTGAGATTGGCTATAAAACTTATGCAAACATGACCAAGTCTCTCAAAACATTACTGCAAAATGATTTTAGATTAATGTATTCCTTCAATAAAGTCTCCCAGTAAGTACTTGATTACTTATGATTGGGAAGGGTAAAAAGGGAAGAAGAAAATTCACAAAAACTCAGAGGTGTGTTTATCTCAAAACTTTTGAAATCAGAAGAAAAGAGTACAAACATAAAACACCTTAGAGTTCAAAGGTTGGGGTAAAAATAGTCATCAAAGTAACTGTGTGAGATCTTTGGTTCAGGTAACCATAGGTATTTCCAGTGATTAAACTTTCAAAAGGACTAGACAAACTTTTAAGAGTCATCACATGGCAACAAAATCTACATCAGGGTTTTTGGAAAGCTTATGTGATCTTGTGTCCTCATTTCCATGTTGAAAATCAATCAACAAAAGAATGGTACCAAACAGTGGTTAAAATGGTCTTAAAATTTTCATATCATTTTTGTTAACCACTGACCATTCTCATAAACTTGAGTATGAGATGATTATGTGCTTCAATACGGTTTTACCATGTCTTTTTTGCTTCTATTATTAGACAATCCTTTACTTATTTTTTTTGTAAATGGATTCTCCTAAATAAGGCAGGATATATTATTTTTCATTGTTTAAAAAAAAAATAATATATATATTTTGAACTTTTTACTGGTTTTTGATAGTAAAAACTTCAATCTCCTGTCAGGATATATTATCTTTATTTTTGTTGGTAATATTATCCTCTAAATGGGTCAAAAGGTAATGGTACACTTATCAAGATCATGTCAGACTCAAGTTTGTCATTACACTGAATAAAAGATTAATTGATCAACATAAAATACTTGGACACTCATGGTTTTAACTCAAATATTATAACAAGAATGAGTGGCCTTAGTAAAAAGTTTACATCATCTGGGGGACTAAACCACTGTCAAAGGAGTTGTATAAACTTCAAAATGTGAAGTTGACATGTGGCTAAGCCTTGAATGGAAATTCTCAAAACTGCTGTTGACTTATCTGTTCTTCAAAACATTACCAGTACCATGCCCCAAACCACTGTTTTGCTCAAACATCTGTTTTCTAACCACTGTCCACTGCTGAAAGTCAACCACTGCCTCTTCATTTTGCTTGGCAAGCACTGATGATCAAAATCAGTGACTTATCCACTGATTGGAAGCCATCCTCTGTTCATTTCCTTGATAAACTCTGTTGCTCAAAGGCAGAGTTTTATCTACTGATATGCTATCCACTGATAGTAAAAATCATCCACTGTCCACTTTATTACCGTTGTAACCACTGATACATGACTCATCAGTGGCTCTTAAAACAACTGTTCTCCACCCTTCATCCATTTCATCAACGTTTGACACGTGGTCAGTTTTTAGCCTTCAGATCAAGATAACCGCTGCCACATCAGCGATCACTTTTTCCCTAAATAAAACCCTGCCCTAAACCCCCAAACAGGGTTTTACACTGTCGAATTGAATTCCAAAATTCTCTTCTCATAGTAGTTTTCAACCCTTCTTCTCAAAATCTCCAAAATCCTCCTTCGTTCTTCTCCGCAAAAATGACAAAATCAAAATCAAAATCACCACCACCTTCAACAGAGGCTGCTCAAACGGCTGAAGAAACTATCGAAATACCATACAAACAATCTCACAACTATTTGGGTTTACTCACAAAACCCGCAAACAACCATACTTTCGATTCCATTCTCGACACCATATCTACATCAAAGTATAAAACTTTGTTGACAGTAGATGCCCCCATATATCTGCAAACCCAGAGAGAGTTCTGGAAAAATGCTACGCTTGGAAAACAAGATGATAAAGTAGTAGCCATTAACTCCTCAATACAGGGTACTGCGATTCAAATCACTCCGCATTCATTATCAGAAATCTTCAAACTCGATGATCAGAAAGGTAAAATTTCTTTCGACAAAAATGAGTTAAAAGCTGATTTTCTGAAAAGGGGCTATGCAGAATAGTCAAAGGTAGACACCCTACAAAAGGGTTATTTTCCATCTGCACCCAAATTTTTATTTCACACACTTTTGATGTGTGCGTCGAATAAAACAACATCTTTCAACGAAATACCATTGAAAATTCAATGCCTGGGTTATGCTATTTTGAATAATAAGGACTACAATTACTCCCAGGAGATTTTCAATGACTTGGTGAAAAACGTTAAAAGTAAAGCATTTTTGTTGTTTCCAAGATTTTTGAGTTATTATTTTTTACAAAAATTTGATAAGAAAAATGAAAGTTTACTTAAACAAGGTGTCTATTTTCAAATAAAAAGCTTGACACCTGAAACATTCACTAGAATGTTGGCACCAATAAAAACAAAAGCAGGGGTATCTGAGCAGATTTTAGCGGTTACAACTGCTCCTCAGGTATCAGCTGCTGAGCCCACTGCTCCAGGTGATCATGGCAGCACTACCACTGCCTTGAAACCCACACCTGACATTACCAAAAAGACCAAAAGAAAAACATCCAGAAAACCCACCAAACCCAAAACAAAGGCAACTCTGGAAGATGAGATCCCAGAGGAACTGCCTGTGACAACATAAAAGTCACCACAAACCACTGCTGCTACTTCCTCACAGCAGTTGGTAGAAAGATCTCCACCATTGCCTAAAACTCCTCCTGCATCCTCACAAAAGGATCAAGTTGTAAGCACAGGGACACCACAATATGAAGCTCTGAATCCACTCGGATCCATCTTCCTCAGTCCTGATCCCAAGGACATGTCTCTTTCAACTCCCATACCCTCACCAATCATATTACCACAAACCATGCTACCTTTGTTGCATGCAGCTGTTATAGCTCAGACACAAACCAGTTCCTCTCTACCACCTATCACTAAGAGTATACATCCACAAGTGACTGGGTCTGATGCTACTACTCCTGCTATCCCAGCAACAATTGAGGAGGTTACACCCCCTGAGTTACATATAACTCTTGGTGGTAGTTCAAGTGGAGCAGCAACTATGACTGATGGATCAACAGATCTACAGTTGGACAGTTGTTTCATTAATAAGACTCCCTTGAAGGCAACTTCGTCTATAGCACCAATGCCAACCACTAGTGAGTTAATTTTGACCACTGGTAAAATAACAAGGTTGTCAAGTGCTGAAGAAGGAAGTCCCCAGTACCAAGAACAACGGGCATCAATGGGTGATTTTTGGGACTCAGTTCCTAAGTCAAACATTGATATAACCACTACTGGTGGGGATTCAGATGATCCTACTAAAGTAGGTGATGATTCAAAATATCTGGAATTGACGGGCAGAGTTGAAAAACTAGAAGAATCAGTTTCTGAAATAAAGGAGATGGTGCAGGAGATTTTAAAAGCTCAGAAAGCACAAGCCACTGCTGTTCCTGCTCAAGCACCCGCACAATATGCATTTGCTGAAAATGAGCTTTGGAATATTTTTAAACCCATGCTTGAAAAACAGCAACAGATGGCTGATCAAAAGCATGCTATTCATGTACAAATGCTGACCAACATGGTGGAATCGAGATTTAAAGATACCCAAGCTAACATTAAAGCTATCAAGGCTCATCTCAATAGCACTCCTGGAAAGGTTCCCTCCACTATTCTTTTCATGGATAACCCCCTTGCAGATAATGTTAAAAAGGGGGAGAAAATCAAGTTGAAGAAAAAGGGAATAGAGGATGGTGTTTTCATTGAACCTGAAAAAGAAAAACAAACAGCTGATACAACAGTAGTTACAAAAACTGCTGTTAGTAGCCAAACAGCTGCCATTTCATCAACACACACACCTCCAACACACACCACCACAACAACCACTGCTCTACAACCACCATCATCCACAATCTCATCACCACCACTGTCTCCTGTCATAAAGCAGAAGACAACAGATGTTACAACATCTGTTGTAATGACAGCAGCAGTTGAAGCACCAGTTGTTTCAACAGTTGTTTGTCAGCCACTGTCCATCATTCAAACCACTGTCTCACCAACAGCCCCTCCTCAACCAAAAAGGAGAAAGGTTTCCATTCCTTATGATTCACTACCACCATCACCATCATCAAAAACTACCACACCATCCCCTGCTCAAAAGCAGAAGACATCTGCTGACATATTAGCAGTTGTAATAACAACAGATGTTGAGACACCAGTTGTTTCAACAGCTGTTAGTCAGTCATCCACCACTGCTCTCATCTCTCCTACTTCACAACCAAAGCTCTTCAACAGAAAAAGAAAGCCAATCCCTGCCGATGAGGGTATACATGATCCTAATGCTGCACAATATCCACTGGAACTTGAAGCCATCAAAAATGAGATGAGGCAATTCTATACAGAAGAAGATCCTTCAAAAATGAGATTCTCCTCACTCATAGGCTACATGCCACCAGATGATATGGATGATTACCTCAAAATCAAGGCAAGGCAAGCAAGACTAAGAGCTAAAGTTGAGAGCGAAAAAGAACGGTTAAGCGAAGATGGCATTGCTAAAAGACTGGAGTTCTACTTCACAAAAGTAAAGCAGATAGAAGAGTTTGCACAAGACCTAAACAAAGAAAAGGCTGATCAAAAGAAAGAGTTAAGAAAACAATATCTAGCCTACATCATGAAAGAGAAATTCTATCCTGCTGAAGAACAGCAGTTCAAAGAATTGCCAGTAGTAGCTCTTAAGCGTGAGGCAGAAGGATTGAGAAAATTAAGAATGATCCTACGAAGAAGAGGAATGCTCCTAACTGGAGAAAATATGAAAAGCTCATTGCTGACTTAACTGCTGAGTATAAGAGAAAGAAAAAGGAGCTGGTGGATGCAAAAATGGATACTGCTGAAGCCATATCAAAATGGTCAAAACAGCAGACTGATGAAGCCTATGAAAGGCTAAAGAAAAGAAAGATAACTGTTTCAAGCATCTCAAAGAAGCATGAACAAAGAATGAAGCTTGAACAGCAGATAGAAAACCTCAAAACACTGTTCCGGTCAACCTTTGTGACAAACCAAGAAGAAAAGGAACAGTTGACCAGTGAAGAGGTGAAAGAAAAGGAAGCTGAGTACTTCACAGAAGCCATCAAGAAAATGGGTCTAAAAGAAGAGAGCTCAGAAAAGCTTCAAAACCTTCTTAAGAAGGTGACATCCAAACCTGCATCACCAAACACTTCAACAGACATGACAGACATTGAAAGGCAGGAGCTGATTGAAAAAGAAACTGCAGAAGATATAGCTGCAGCAAATGATGTCATTGAAATGGCCTTCAAAAGAATGTCTGAAAGTCTGCAAGTTTTTACAAGGCCAACATCTTTCAACTCATCAGCAAATAACCCTCTCCCGAAAAATCCATTGGGTTCGAAAGTACTAAAATGGATGTCTGACCAAAAGACCCACGTATTGACTATAGTCAGATCCAATGGAGATGTGAAGTACATATCAAGGAAAGAAGCACTAGGCCTTAGTGTTCAAGATTTGCAGGATCTCCTTGAACTTACACTGTGCTGGGATGAAGATGATATAAGCTCCAAAGAGTTTGAAGAAGAATTTAAAAGACAAGCAAGGGAACTTTTGATGAGTAATAAAGATCCAGAATAATGACAGGTTTTGACATTATCTGTTCCAGGGGGAGATTGTTTGGATTGAACCCTACCAGAGGAACAGATAATGTAAAGTCAAAACCTGGTCACAACAGTGGATTCACAATAAGCAGACGTTCACTCTAAGCTCTCCCCTTGACAGTGGTTACCTATCTGCTGATATACTCTAAAGTACTGCTCTGAAGAACAACTGACGAACCAAACACTGATGAAACAGTTGAAGACTGCTAAAAGGCAAACACTGAGCTCTATCTACTGCTGAATCTTAAGTACTGCTGATGACCTAAGCACTGCTCATTCAAAGACTGATCACCTTTTGAAGAAAGCACTGATGTTTCATACAGTCAGTGCTTAGGCTACAACAGTGGAACGTGAACAGTGTTAGACTTGTTTTATATTTTATCAGTTGTTAGACATCAGTAGTTTGTATAGACCAGTGTTTATAGTTTGTTAGGCTGTTAGATGTCACTATCATGGTGACGTCAGCTGAGGTACATCAGTAGTTTGGTTTGCCTATAAATATGACAGTACTCTGTACTGTTATATTTGATTCGTTTTGAGAGAGCTCTTCTCCTCAATCCAATCCTTTCATCTTGTGCAACCAACTCTTGAGTATCAGGCTGAGGGGGAGTTTAGTCTGTAAGCATGTCTGTAATCTTTTGCTTTGATTTGTAAATCATTCGACTCTATGAGAAGCAAATGTTTTATCAAACTATTTCCTCCTTTGATTATGTTTACAAAGTTTGTTTTCATTTTTGCTGCACTTTACATTGTTTCATATTCATTAATTGTCCAAATCATACAAACAACACACAATCACAAGAGCCACAGATCCTAACATTATCTCATGTTGTATTGACAGGATTAATTATGCCGCCAAGATTATTTCGACGAAGAGGACGAGGCAAGGGGCCAGTTACCGCCCCCAATGACGACGAGGCAGGACCTTCGCACATGCGAGCTCCTACCACCACAGCGAGTGCTGGCCCTAGAGAAAACCGGAGGAACCTTTTTGAACCTGCAAGACGATCAGTATCGCACAGTTCGACACCTCCCATTCATAACTCTTATGGGCCACATTCGGAAAATGAGCCCGACAACCCTCAACCTTCTTACATACCTCTTCAACGATCTCTATCGCACCATTCTTTTAGTGACCCTACACCTGTTTTTAGGGGCCGGTTTAACCCGGCCAATTACATACAAGAACCAGTGGGTTTTAACCCATTGGGGCCGAAGGATTATTTCTCCGGCGATCATGCGGAAGATATGGACGAGGACACCGATCCAGTCGAGCCCGCAACCGGAACTCCGAACCATCCTATCGAGGTCTCAGATGGTTCATCTTTTCACGGATCACCCAACCATGGTCCGGACAGTTTCCTGGCACGATTTAACCAGCACGAGTGGTATTTTACACCCTCGCACCATTCGTCGCCACACCAGCAACAGCAGCAGCAGGATCCCTCTGAGGATTCACGATTTGTGGCAGTCACGCCACCGCCACCAGTTCAGCCGGCACCTCCGCAACCGCCGAGGCATAGGAGAACCAGAGCGCGGATGTCCGCGCGAGGAAGAGATTTTCATTTTAGCTCTCCTCGACAGTCAAGTGGCAGTCATTATCCACCACTTCAAGAAGATCCACAAATGGGTGGGCCTTCGAACCCAGTTGCACCACAACCACCACCGATGGGTTTTGATAACCCAATCCCTGCATATACGGGTTCAATGATGTACAACCCGTTTGGGCCGCCGGTTTACACCAACTACAATTACGCTGAAGCCGACCCATACTTGGTAGCGTCCAATTACAACGCCTTTAACCCTGAAGGACCGTATGGAGCTCCTTGGGGAGCAGAGTACCCAACTCATGGGTACCAGATACCTGCCAGACCTATATTACGGACACAATCGTAGCCGCCACGGTTTTCTCCCCCAGAACGGGAGGAAATTCTTCAGAGACTGGACCAGGTCGAGCGAGACTTTCACCGAGATCGCAGGGAGAGACAAACTTTCTTCCAAGGGTTGACAAGCCTAATAAAAGGGAAGAGCAAGAAGGACCATTGAATCCTTCCACTGTTGTTGTAATTTCCCTTGTATCAGTTGAGCCCCTGTGTGGGCCTGTCTTGCTGTATTAGCCCCTGTGTGGGTATGTTTGTTTGTTTATTTTGAACCCCTGCGTGGGTCTATCTTTCTGTTAACCCCTACGAGGGTGTGTTGTTTGTTTAAGTCCCTGCGTGGACTAGTATTTCAATTTGACCCCTACGTGGGTATGTTGCTTTATTAAAAAGTCCCGTTTAGGGCGACGTGTAACCTATTAGTAATTAATGGAATGTTTAATTTATAAATTTCATTCTTGCTATTATGTGCATAAATATATTACATGAAATAAATAAATCGAAATCATTCCTTTTAAAAATAATCTGCCTATTTAAATATTAATTAAGAATCTTAAGAGTGAAACCTAGCCTGAGTGTCATTATAAAGACCTGGCCAAGATGGTGAGACCTGTTTAAAAGATTCAGATCCCTGTTAACATCTAAAAATATGTTAACACTCCTGGCAGATGTGATTCGTTAAAAATCACACACGTCATCTTTGTAATAGGATTCTTTAGAAGATTCCTAACCCAACTAAATGATCTCTGAATCATGGGTTAAATCATCAATTGAGATGATCATATTTTGACCATACATTGGTAATGTAGTGCCTACGGGCCTTGCTCATTTCTACATGAGCCAAAAGACAGTGGTAGCTATGACTCCCTGTCCGAAAAAGGTAATGAACTATGTTCAAACCTTAAAAGCCTTGATTCTCTGAAATCATAGCTTATGATTTAAAATGTCCTTGTGACTAAGCCTTTTGTGCTGCTAATAAAACTGTTATTATTTTATGATTAGGATAAATTATAATAAAAATCCTAAATAAATATGATTAACAAATTAACCAAATATGGTTTATGTATACCATGGTTAAAGAATTTCCATAAAAGACAATTCCATAATAAACTCCCAAGTAAACTATTGTCCTTGTTTTATGTAACAGTTCAATTAAAATGGCTGACTCGGATGAAATTAATAGTCACCCAGTGGAGAATAATGATAACGCCCGAATTAATATAACGGGTGCTGAATTGAAAGCGTTAGTAGACGACGCTGTTACAAAGGCCTTAGAGCGGCAGTATGAAGAATATAGCGGAACTCGAAGTAGAACGCTATCTACACCGCATTCAAAGCCACCCTCAAAGAAGGATGAGCCCAAGAAAGGATATGACGATTGACTCTCCTCAAACCACCACAGTGTTCCATCTCAACAGATTGTACTAAATCAAGAACCCCATAATAAGGGTTGCTCGTATAAATACTTCGTTTCATGCAAACCCAGAGATTTCACTGGGGAAAAAGGAGCCATTGACTGCATGACGTGGTTAGACGAGATGGACACAGTAGTGGATATCAGCGGATGCGCTGAGAGGGATGTAGTCAAGTTTGTGTCACAATCTTTTAAAGGCGAGGCCTTAGCCTGGTGGAGATGACTGATTCAAGCCACTGGGAAGATCCCATTGTACAACATGACATGGGAGCAATTTGTTGCCCTTATCAGGGAGAACTACTGCCCTCAACATGAAGTTGAGAAGATAGAGTCTGATTTTCTATCATTGGTTATGCAGAACCTTGACTGCCAAGCTTACCTCACGAGCTTCAACACAATGTCCCGGTTGGTTCCGTATTTGGTGACCCCGGAACCCAAACGTATAGCTCGTTTCATTGGGGGTTTAGCCCCCGAGATAAAGGCAAGCGTGAAGGCCTCTCGGCCATCTACTTTCAGATCGGTAGCTGACATATCTTTGTCCCTCACTCTGGATGCGGTCAGACAAAGATCGCTGAGGAACAAAGATGCTGAGAAGAGAAAACGTGAAGATGATAATTCACGGAGGTCAAACAAGAAGCACCGAGGAAACGGTGACAACAAGAAGGGGTCAGAGTCAAAGAAAGATGGGCATCAGTCTGGTGATAAGCCCAAGTGCAAGATTTGCAAGAAACAGCACTTTGGAAAGTGCAGACTCGAATCGAACTCGCAGGCTCAGTCGAGAACTTTTGCTTGCGGGATATGCAAGTCCAAGGAGCACAAGACCTTGGATTGCAAAAAGCTCAAGGATGCAACGTGCTACAGTTGCAATGAGAAAGGGCACATTAAAACCAACTGCCCTAAATACGCCAAGAAGCCTGAGGAGGCCAAGAAGACCAATGCTAGAGTCTTCAGGATGGATGCGAAAGAAGCTGTGCAAGACGATAACGTGATCACATGTACTTTCCTTGTAAATGATGTCTATACAAGAGTACTTTTTGATTCAGGTGCTGATAAGTCTTTTGTAGATGATAAGTTTTGCAAATTGATGAATTTACCTGTCAAAACCTTAAGTGTGAATTATGAGGTGGAGTTAGCAGATGGCACCATAGAAACCGTCTCAACTGTGTTAGATGGATGTGTTATATCCATTAAGAACCACTATTTTCCTCTGTCTCTACTTCCCTTTAAGTTAGCCGGTTTTGACATAGTATTGGGTATGGACTGGTTATCTCATAACCAGGCCCAAATTGTCTGTAATAAGAAGCAAGTGGTGATCAAGACTCCATCTGGCGAATCACTTACCATTCGGGGAGATACCCAGTATGGACTGCCTGAGCAAGTGACTATGCTCAAGGCCTCTAAGTGTTTAAAGAAGGGTTGTGTCATCTACATGGCACAAGTGACTTTTGATGAGCCGAAACCGAAGATGGAAGATATTCCTGTCATTTCTGAATACCCTGAAGTGTTTCCTGAAGAACTACCTGGTTTACCACCAGATAGGCAAGTGGAATTCAGAATCGACATCATTCCTGGAGCAGCACCTGTTGCTAGAGCGCCTTATAGGTTGGCACCAACAGAAATGAAGGAATTAAGAGCGCAACTAGATGAATTACTAGCTAAAGGTTTAATTAAACCTAGTTCGTCTCCTTGGGGAGCGCCAGTCTTGTTTGTCAAAAAGAAGGATGGATCGATGCGTCTGTGCATCGATTACCGTGAGCTTAATAAGGTCACAATAAAGAATAGGTATCCTTTGCCCAGGATCGACGATTTGTTCGATCAATTGCAAGGGGCAAGTTATTTCTCGAAGATTGACTTGTGGTCAGGCTACCACCAACTGAAGGTTAGAGATGAAGACGTACACAAAACTGCATTTAGGACTCGTTATGGTCATTACGAGTTCCTAGTGATGCCTTTTGGGCTCACTAATGCAGCTGCCGCGTTCATGGATCTCATGAATCGCATCTGTAAGCCTTATTTAGATAAATTCGTCATCGTTTTCATTGACGACATCCTCATCTACTCGAAGAACCAAAATGACCATGAGAAACACCTTCGCTGTATTCTTAAACTCCTACATCATGAGAAACTCTATGCCAAATTCTCTAAGTGTGAATTCTGGCTCCGAGATGTCCAATTCCTTGGACATGTGGTTAGTGAGCGTGGTATCCAAGTGGATCCCGCTAAGGTTGAAGCTGTCATGAACTGGCAAGAGCCAAAGACGCCTACAGAGATTCGTAGCTTTCTAGGCTTAGCAGGATATTATAGGCGTTTCATTGAAAAATTTTCAAGGATTGCTGCACCCCTAACTTCCTTAACTATGAAGAAGATTAAGTTCGACTGGGGACCTAAACAGCAAGGATCCTTTGATGTCCTTAAGCAAAAGTTGAGCAACGCTCCTGTACTGACATTGCCTGAAGGTACCGAAGAATTCATAGTTTACTGCGATGCATCACACACTGGCATGGGGTGTGTGCTTATGCAGAAAGGCAAGGTTATTGCCTATGCTTTAATACAATTAAAGGTGCATGAAAAGAATTACACCACCCATGACTTGGAGTTGGGTGCCGTTGTATTTGCACTGAAGCTCTGGAGGCATTATTTATATGGAATCAAGTGTGTGATCTATTCTGATCACAAGAGCCTCCAGCACCTGTTTAATCAGAAGGACTTAAACATGAGGCAGCGCCGTTGGATGGAGACTTTAAATGATTATGATTGTGAAATCAGATACCATCCCGGCAAGGCGAATGTAGTCGCTGATGCCTTGAGTCGAAAGGAAAGGGTGAAACCCATCCGAATTAATGCCAAGAGCATTGAAATAAAGAACAGTTTGAATGAAAGGATGTTAGCTGCACAGAAGGAAGCTGTGTTGGAAGCTAATTATCCTAATGAAAAGCTAGGGGTAACTGAGGAGCAGTTATCTCTTGGCAAGGATGGAATTCTAAGATTAAATGGACGAATATGGGTTCCAATCTATGGAGGACTTCGAGATGTTATCCTCCAGGAAGCCCATAGTTCCAAATATTCCGTTCATCCTGGAGCTGATAAGATGTACCAGGATTTAAGGGCAAACTATTGGTGGATAGGCTTGAAGAAGTCTGTAGCTACCTATGTAGCTAAATGCTTGACGTATGCACAAGTAAAAGCAGAACATCAAAAGCCGTCAGGTTTGCTACAACAGCCTGAACTTCCTACGTGGAAGTGGGAAATGGTAACTATGGATTTTATTACCAAGTTACCCAAGACAAGGAAATGAAACGATACCATTTGGGTGATCGTAGACGGACTGACTAAGTCAGCACATTTCCTACCCATAAAGGAGACCTATAGCTCCGACATGTTAGCCCAATTGTACGTAGACAAGATTGTAGCTCTACATGGCGTACCTGTGGCTATTATCTCTGACAGAGATACTAGATACACGTCACATTTTTGGAAAAGTTTCCAGCAATCTTTGGGCACGCGTTTGAATTTTAGTACGGCTTACCATCCTCAGACGGACGGTCAGAGTGAGTGTACTATTCAAACTTTGGAAGACATGCTCCGAGCATGCGTGATTGATTTAGGTGGTAGCTGGGATAACCACCTACCGTTAATCGAATTCTCCTACAACAATAGCTACCATACCAGCATTAAAGCTGCGCCTTTCGAGGCCTTATACGGTAGAAAGTGCAGAACGCCCATTTGTTGGGCGGAAGTTGGAGATGTCCAATTATCAGGACCAGAGATAGTCTTTGAAACGACGGACAAGATTGTCCAGATTCGTGACCGTCTCAAAGCTGCCCGAGATAGGCAGAAGAGTTACGCAGATCCAAAGCGTAAACCTATGAAATTTGAAGTTGGTGACAAAGTGTTTCTTAAAGTATCACCCTGGAAGGGGGTGATGAGATTCGGCAAGAAAGGTAAGTTAAGCCCGAGGTATATAGGACCGTTCGAGATTATCGAATGTGTTGGATCAGTGGCTTACAAGTTAAATTTACCTGAAGAGCTCAGTGGTATTCATAACGTATTCCACGTCTGCAATATGAAGAAATGCCTAGCGGATGAATCGCTAGTCATACCACACACAGATGTGCATATAGATGAGAGCTTGAAATTTATGGAAAAACCATTGTCGATTGAAGATCGACAGGTTAAGAAGCTTCGAAGGAACCATGTGCCTATTGTAAAGGTAAAATGGGATGCCCGTAGAGGTCCCGAATATACGTGGGAGGTTGAGTCCACAATGAAAGAAAAGTACCCTTATTTATTTCAGTAAATCTCGAGGTCGAGATTTCTTTTAAGGGGGTGAGGATGTAACACCTCGAAAATTCACGTCCTATAATGTGTTGACACGTGTCGTAGGTTTGAACGTGTGAAAGAATGTTATAAAAGGATTAAAGTTGACAATCATGGAAAGTATGTGAAGATACGAGTTCTAAATGTCAACAGTGAATAAATATATTGTACATTAACCCTACATGATGCTCATACCTTCAAACGAATAAGTCATGGATCATACGAAGCTAAATATGAAAGAAAGTGAGAGATTACAAACTACAGGGGTTAAATGTGTCAACATGTTTAAGTTATACCTCTGAGTGACCTTTTAGCAAACCCGAAGCTTTGTAACGGTTAATTATACTCACTAGAATACACGATACAAATTTCATAAAGTTTCGTTATCGTATGAGAAAGTTATGATCAAATTCGTATACAAGGAGTTAAAGCGTCAACGTTGAAAGTTATGACTTTTCGGGTAACAATAAAGTTAACCGGGGACTTAACAAAGTGGGTATATGTCTTAAAGCCCTTATAAGTCAAATTGGAGGGTTCAAAGTGCAAGAAATAAAGTCGAAGCAAAGTTTCCAAGAGCCAAGGACCAAAACATAAAAATCTAAAAGTTGGATTTGGTGCAGGAGGGCCTCGCATGACGCGAAGCCCCAGGGGGGGGGGGGTCTTCGCGTGACGCTAAGGGTCATCTGATCCGAGTTCTTTGGGTTTTTGTCTACCATGGCCATTTTAACCAACTTATAATCGATTTTCCACATCTTGCACGACCCCTAAGCAACCCCTAGACACTTAGGGACATCTGGAAGGGATCCATGACCATTGGTAGTGTTGTGTGTCAACAATCCATGAAGTTTTGAGCACTATATAAAGGGCCAAGGTTGCAACCATTTCTTCAAACCTCCCATCTGCACTTTGGAACATTTCTGGAGCTCAAGACTTCTCTCTAAGCTTCACATTTCGTGCATAGGACTTCAGTAAGTATGCCTAACCTTCCTTAGTTAAGTTTTTACTTAGTTTTAGCTTAAAAGTCAAACCGTCGTAATTAACGGTTGACTTAACGATTAATCACTAATGGTCCAGTGATTAGTCGAATTGAAAGTAGTTATAAGTTGGTAATTATGTGGGTAATAAACCCTTAAAAGGGTTCCCCCTGATTTCCACTCTAACTAGGTCAAATGTCGGGTCAAACTTGTTATTAAAAAGTCAACAGAATGCCTATTTTCTAATTTGTGCATAATTAGCAATGTAGAACACATACAACCTGTTTGATCATTAATATAACTTGGTAATTACTGTAAGAACATGTCTAAACATGTTCAACCCGACAATTTCCTGTTTAGACCCGGTTCGGAACCGAAAGTCGCAAAGCTTTGACTTTTGCTTTGACTTCAGTTCTGACCCGTTTAGGCATGTTTTAGTAATGCCTTAGAGCTTTATTTGGACTAGGTTATATGCTAGTATAACCCTCTGTGATTATACACCATGGTTCATTAGTTAACCAATTAATATGCATGATTCCGTTAATTGCTCATATGTTGACCATTATGCCCTTTTCACAATAAAACGCGATATTTAAAAATGTAAAAGAGTAGAAACCTTAATTACTGATATATAAACTTGCACCCAAAATTTGAGATCAGTTTGTGGTGTAGATTGAGAGTTATGCTCATTAGCGTAATTATAAAGCTTCTCTAGCGATTAAACGGCGAATTTAGCATATAGCCTATTTAAACCCACTTTTTGATATCAAACTTATTACCCACTGATGTAATATATTATTTTGGGATTTTGAAGATTTTTAATTAATTTTAGGCTGAGCATAACTTATAGTCATAGGCTTAATCCGGTAATTGTCGGTTTTGCCCTTACGGGCTATAAAATGAGTTTTACATATCTAATCGACTCCAAACCTTTTGCTACTGATTAGATATGATAAATAAATTATTTTAAGCCTTCTAGAATGATAAAAAAATATCAGCTTTATGTATAGAACTCGGAAATGGCTTCTAATCGCCTTTTTAAGCGTTTTTAACGCATAGTATGTACTAAAACTATTTTAAACATACAAGGGTTGATACCTACTGATATTTTAGGTAAATTATAATATTTTAACAGTAAGCAAAAGTAGTTTAACTCAGACTTCAGTTTTGAGCTTTTCGGCTTATGTGAAATTACCAAAATGCCCCTACGGTGCATAGTTTGGTTATAATTGATAAATTTCACATATATACTTTACCCTACTGTTATAACTTAGTAAAATAAGTATTTTTGCTGATTATATCAGACCTGTAACTCAGGTTAATACTTAAACTCTTTTATAACCTTGTAAATGACCAAACTACCCCTACGGGGCATAGTTTGTGTTTAAATTCGTTTCGGGCATAATAAAAGACATCTTACTGATGTCACAACATATTTGAAGCATATTAACTTAGGAAACCTGTATATGGCTCTTACGGATACCCGTTACGCTTATTACGCATTCGGTTCGGTTTATGTAACTAGTTTACATAAATTAGCCGAAACGGGTCAAACCTTATCGGTTTTATCTCAAAATCCAGAATGTGTATGAAATACCCATATTAAGCAAGTCTTCAAACTTATCGGGTCTAAATCACATTCTATCCGGTCTTCGCCTAATCGTGCGTACGAACCGTATCTTTGAAACTAACCGGTCTAAGCTTAAGCTTAATTAAAGACTCGTTAGGATTCTAATATGTTATTATAAACCTTCGTTCCAGAATAGGAGGACCAGTAAAAGCTACTTGCATTTGCTTATTGTGATTATTACTTTGCTCAGGTAAATACTTTTAACTTATTTTCCCTTATACGGGCTTGGGTTACGGTATATAAAATACCGCTTGGTCGGGCATTAAATCTTCCATCATTTGGTGGTTAATTGAATAATTTGATCGGCCCGTTTAAATATGTTTTGTTTACTTAAAGCCTTTGGGGGGTTAATGACCGTGTCCCGGATATCCCTGTCATCATTTTACGAAATGGCCACGACCTAAGCGCGGAGTGTAGGCGTACACTCGTCAGTGCATAAATAGATTATGTGGTGTGTCTATTGATCTTTAACCCGGCACGATCCGGGCTACTGAACGCACAAGGAACATGTAATTCTTTTACGAGATTATATATTTAAATAATTATCCCAAGTTATAAAATGTTTGTGCCATGTGCATCCAAATCAATTTTTAATCATTTTTAAAATGAGTCAGTTGATTGTATTTACCAGTGTAAACTGACGTATTTTCCCAAAAAGATTAAATGCAGGTACTATTCGTAATTGGCTGGATATTTCTCCTTAGCATCAATAAAGAGTCTCGCAAGCTTAAGATGCCTAACGTCTGTTGAACTACCATTCCTATTTTATTTCGATCCGTCTGTGGATAAAATTTCAACTGTTGTGATACACGATATTATAATATTTTATTTGGTTGAAATATATCTTTCTTTCAATTGCTTCCGCTGTGCATTTAAAGGTTGTGTTGTTTGACTATTATGTTGCCAACCACGTCACGATACTCCCCACCGGGCCCACCGGTGACACGTGGAAATCGGGGTGTGACATTGATCAAGGGCTTTTTCCTCGTATAAATCATTGTGTCACTTGTTCATTACATTTCTGAGTGATCCTTAATATTGTTCATTGATTCATGCATCACACCTCACAACAGAAAGTTTGGTTGCATTATCTTTGCTTGATTTTTGACCAAAACAGTTTGGCGCCCACCGTGGGGCAATTGGTGCTTCGTTCTTGAGAAATTATTGTTCTTGTGATCATTTCGGTTCATTACAACCAAGCAGATGGCTTCTTCAACAAAGAACACGTCAAGCTCTATGCCGGCAATCAGTTCTTCACAAGGCTTTCCTCCTTTGCCTCCACCACCTTCTGGATCCCAGAAGAACGCTGAAAATGCTGCGAAGAGACAAACCCCCATTTTTCCAAAACCACCAATTTCTTCTGTTTCCTCTAATCCTACTACTAATGATCTTTTTACTCTGATTTTGCAGATGAGAGATCGCATGCAAGAGCAGGACAAAACCAATGAACGGATCCTCCAAGAGATTGGTGATATCAAGAAACAGAAGAAATCAGTGGAGGATCACTCTCCTCTGATACCAAGGTCATTGAATTTTGACACTCCAGTTGTAACTACCCTACAATCGGCAGTTCCGGGCATCCAGTATCAAAGTCGTCCATCAGAAAGGCGTTATGGAACAGCAACTATGAGTCAAGCATTTGGCTCTCACTTCCAGCCTCAGGGATCCTTCGTCAGCTCAGGAGGATATTTGGGAATGCACAAGGTCCAAGGATCCTCTCAGCCCCAAGGATCCTTTCAGGTTCAAGGATCCTCTCAGCTTCAAGGATCCAACGTCTTTCAGGATCAAGGATTCTTAAGACGTATGCAGCCTCCAAGCTCGGATGTTCATCAAGGAGACTTCATACCAATGCAGACCATTGCTTCCTCTGGTCCTTCAATCATACCAGAGCCCTGTCAATATGGATTCACATCGGCAATTCCAAACTTGAATCCCGTGGGAGGTAACACTTTTAATAATTCATATAACACTAACCATGGCTCTATGCAGGATACAGGTATCAATCAGGCTATGGCTAGGGAGTTACAGAAGCTTAAGGATATGATATCCAGCGTACCAGGAGTGGTTAAACCCATTCCTGAAATTGCAGATGGTAGCCATAGGATATCTCGCTTTGCACCACCTATTTGTGATGCTGAGATACCCAAGAGGTTCCAAATACCAACCATGAAGCTATATGATGGTTCAACGGATCCAGAGGAACATGTAGCTCAATACAGGGAGAGGATGGAGATCAATCCAATTCCTGAGAGGTTAAAAGAAGCATGTCTATGCAAGGGTTTTGGATCCACACTCACAGGATCTGCTCTTAAATGGCTGCTAAGTCTTCCCCCTTACTCTATTACTTCATTTGCTAATCTAGTTAATTTGTTTAATAGTCAATTCTCTTGTAGTAGAAAATTTGAACGATTAACTAGTGACCTATATAGGGTAACACAAGGTCAAAATGAATCACTTAGAGACTACATCACTAAGTTTAGCAAGGAATCCTTAGATATCCCTGATTTGGATATAGCCACGGCTGTGGAGGCCTTTAAAATGGGTTTACTTAGGGATTCATTGTTCTATGATGATCTTGTTATGACCCCATGCATGAATCTTGATGAAGTAAGAACCAGGGCCCTTAGGTTCATCCGTCTAGAGGATGACAAAAGGATCCAGGAGAGATTGACAGGATCCTCAAAACAGGAAAAGCAAGGATCCTACTTTAAGAATAACAAGTTCAAGTCCTACAACAAGTCTGACAACCAGAATGTGCATGCAGTAAAGCAAGAAGAGGATGATGAGGATTATCCTCCAATTTCTGAATACTTTTTTTCTGTTGATAACAATGAGCTAATTCTTGCAATGCAGAATCTAGGTGAGAAAGCTAGGTGGCCAAGAAAAAAATGATAAACCAGCTGCTACGAAAGACAAATCCAAGTGGTGTGCATATCATGAAGATTTCGAACATCTCACTGAAGAGTGTATTGCACTTAGAAAAGAAATTGGTTACTTGTTAAGCAAGGGGCACTTGAAGGAGCTTTTGGGACGAAAGAAGTCAAGGATCCAGGATCCTGATAGGATCCCGGAAAAGGCTCCTGCTCCTCCAGCAGATGCACAAGTTATAAACTTCATATCCGGTGGATTAGACATTTGTGGTACTTCCTTTTCAGTAGACAAAAGACATGCCAAGGAAACCAAGATGGATAATGGAGACAGACCCATCCGGACCTCCACTGTCACCAAGGATAAGATCATAACTTTTGATGAGGATGATCGTCTTGATGTTCAGGATCCTCATCATGATGGTCTTGTTATTACCCTGTTTATTTCTAATCATTTTGTTCGCGGGATCCTTATAGATGGAGGAAGCTCAGTGAATATCATTCAACTTGATGTCCTCAAGAAGATGAACATTCCTGAATCAGACATTGTCCCAAGATCCTCAGTACTTGTGGGATTTAGCGGGGAAACCAAAAATACATTGGGGGATATCAAACTCCCTATCTATATTGAAGGACTCCATTCTTATCAAAAGTTTTGTGTTATAGATTGCTTATCTTGTTGTAATGTTATCCTTGGCAGGCCATGGATACATGACATGAAGGCAGTCCCATCTACTTATCATCAGTGCGTGAAGCTTCCTAGTCAATGGGGGGTGGTGAAAATTGAAAGTGACCAGCAAGAAGCTAAGAATTGCTAAACATCATCAATGAAACCAGCCTCGAAACCAAGGGAGCAATAGCAATTAAAGCATTCTCCAAGAGATGTCTTGGAGGCAAGAGAGCAGGATGTGAAGGAAATCCTTATGGATCCTCATGATCCTGAATCCATAGTCTTCATAGGATCAGGGATCCTTAACAACATTGAACAGAATCTAGTATCCTTCCTTAAGAGGAGGAAAACCACCTTTGCCTGGAAGCATGAGGATATGACAAGTATATCTAAGGATATTATTACTCACAAGCTTGGCATTGACAGGTCATTCAAGCCTATACATCAGAAGAGGAGGAAGTTTGCACCTGAAAGGAATGTTATTATCCAGGAGGAGGTAGACAAACTACTACGGGCATGTATGATAAGAGAGGTCAAGTATCCAAGATGGTTAGCCAATGTGGTTGTTGTTCAAAAGAAAAATGGAAAGTGGAGGGTATGTGTCGATTTTACTGATTTAAACAAGGCATGTCCCAAGGATCCTTTCCCATTACCCCACATTGACTCCATGGTGGATGCTACCGCGGGTCATGAGTTGTTGACTTTTATGGATGCTTTATCTGGATTTCAACAAATTCAGATGGAACCATCTGATCAAGAGGATACAGCCTTTATGACCCCAACTGGTATATATTGTTATATTGCTATGCCATTCGGACTAAGGAATGCAGGTGCTACATATCAAAGGCTAGTCAATATGATGTTCAAGGAACAAATTGGACACACTATGGAAGTCTATATAGATGACATGGTGGTTAAGTCCAAGAAAGCTGAGGATCACCTTAGAGACCTGGAGGAAGCATTCAATATCCTTGATAAATTTAATATGAAACTAAATCCTTCCAAGTGTCACTTTGGTGTTAAAGCAGGTAACTTCCTAGGATATATGGTGACAAAAAGAGGCATTGAAGCAAGTCCAGAGAAAATCAAGGCTATTGTGAATATCAAATCTCCTGCCAATGCTAAGGATGTGCAAAGATTGATAGGCAGGATCGCAGCCTTGAACAGGTTCATATCCAAATCCTCGGAAAAATGCAAAGAATTCTATGACATTTTGAGGAAGAACATGAAATTTGAATGGACTGATATGCATGAAAATGCTCTCAAAGCTCTTAAGGATTACCTATCCTCAGCTCCTGCCTTGATGAAACCAGAGAAAGGGGATATATTATCCTTGTATTTAGCGGTATCCTCTAAAGCAGTAAGTGCGGTCCTTGTTAAGGATCACGAAGGTACACAACATCCTGTCTATTATGTAAGTAAGAGTTTGCTTGATGCTGAATCCAGGTATTCACATTTAGAAAAACTTATCCTTGCATTGATTATGGCATCTACTAAATTAAGACATTATTTTGAAACTCATGCCATTATTGTTAAAACTAATTTTCCAATTAAGAATGTTCTCAGGAAACCTGAAATGTCAGGAAGGATGGCTAAGTGGGCAGTGAAGCTTAGTGCTTTTGATATGAGATATGAACCAAGGACTGCCATCAAATCCCAAGCCTTAGCTGACTTTGTGGCAGATTTTAGTAGTGACTTGCAAAAGGAAGCTGAGTTAGAAGTCCAACAGCTAGAAGAAACTAAGGATCCTTGGATACTCTTCACTGATGGTGCTTCTAATGTCAAAGGAACAGGACTTGGAATACTACTAAAATCTCCACAGGGGGACATAATACCCCACTCCATAGCTCGTGAATTTCAAACTACCAACATTGAGGCTGAGTATGAAGCCTTGATAGCTGGCTTGCAAATTGCTAAGCATATGAGGATCATGTATCTTGAGGTACATGTAGATTCGTTGCTAATTACTAATCACTTTAATGGATCCTATGCTGTTAAAGGTGAAAAGCTAAACAAATATTTAGAGATAGTCAAAGAATTGGCACTCTCTTTTGTTTCCTTTAGTTTGACACAGGTACCAAGGGAAGAGAATGCAGAGGCTGATGCATTAGCCAATCTAGGATCATCTTTGAAGATTCCGGAGGATATCAAGATCCCTATTATCCACATCCTGACCCCTGCTATCGAGGATCATGTAGCCATGGAGATAGGAGAGGATTCTGCAATCATCCCTAGTGATGATACTCAATCCCATTCAGGATCATGGATCCTCCCAATCATGAGATACATACAACACGGAGAGATTCCTACAGGAGAAAACCCCAGGGCTTTCAAAATTAAGGTATCTTAATTCACAATATTAAATAATATGTTGTATAAACGATCTCTTGCAGGACCGTATCTAAGATGCATTGAAGATCCTGAAATTCAAGAAGTCCTAAAGGATTTCCATGAAGGAGATTGTGGAAACCACCCTGGGGCAGGGCATTATTCTCAAGGATCCTAAGAACAGGATACTATTGGCCTACTATGAAGAAGGCTGCTGTGGAATATGCCAAGAAGTGTGATCCTTGTCAGAGACACAGTAATATCCTTCACCAACCAGCAGAACTTTTGCATCCTATATCCTCTTCTTGGCCATTTATGAGATGGGGAATGGATATAGTTGGTAAGCTTCCTAAGGCACCTGGTGGAAAAGTATTCATGCTTGCTATGACTGATTACTTCTCCAAGTGGATAGAGGCTGAAGCCTTTGCTCAAGTCAGAGAAAAGGAAGTGATATCCTTTATTAAAAGAAACATTATTACTAGATTTGGTATCCCTTCTGAAATTGTTTGTGATAATGGATCCCAATTTATTGGGAATAGAACTACTAACTTTTGTGACAGCTGGGGGTTTAAGATGATAACATCAACACCAGTCCACCCACAAGCTAATGGTCAAGCAGAATCATCCAACAAGATCATCATCAACAATTTGAAGAAGAAGCTTGGATCCAAGAAAGGAAAATGGGCAGAAGAACTACCTTATGTACTTTGGGCTGATAGGACAACTCCCAAGAATGCTACTGGTCAAACTCCATTCTCTTTGGTATTTGGAGCAGAATCAGTGATCCCTACAGAGATGGTGGTTCCTACTGCAAGAACAAGCATTCGTGATCCTGAAGAAAATGCCGAAAACCTGGTTCAAGACTTGGATACTATAGAAGAACTCAGGGATTTGGCAAGGACAAGGATGGCCAGTTATCAACAAAGGATGGCTGGGGCCTATAACAAGAATGTCAGGATCAGGAAATTCCAAGTTGGTGATATGGTATTAAGGAAAGCATTTCAGAATACCACCAATCCTGCTGATGGAAAGTTAGCACCAAAGTGGGAAGGCCCCTATTTGATTGAAGCTGAAGCAGGAAACGGGGCATATCGATTGCTAACAATGGAAGGTGATTTGCTACCAAGAGCTTGGAATGTTGTCCATTTGAAGAGATACTTCATGTAATAAGGATCCATGATCCTTACCTGACAAGTATCCTTGAAGGATCCTTACAGGACAGATGATCCTCATTTTGGTAATATTCTAATCTCAAACTATTTCATTCTTTAATTATCTTATATAAGGATAAGGATCCTGCATCCTTTATCCTCCTTTCACTTGATTATGAGTTTTGAAGGTTCAGGTATCCTTAACAAAGGATTGAGTATCCACAGAAGTATCCAGTTATTTGGGCTTGACCCCAGTTATTTGGGCTTGACCCCAGTTTGGGTCTGTCCCCAGTTTCGCCAGTAGCGCACGATGATCCTGGTATAGTTCATGGCAATGGGACCAGTACTCACTTTAGGGGCTGACAATTTCATTGTACTGGCTGTATTCAGGATCCTACGTATAATGGTAAACGTACCATACATCCGTTCCTAAGGTTTCTAACGTTTTCACGTTAGCTAAGGTTTTGGCATTTTCATGTCACTAAGTTTGGATAGTCGCCAGTGAGGGCCATACTCCAGTTTACACACGATCCTTTGGGCTTGTCCCCAGTTATCCTTTGGGCTTGTCCCCAGTTATCCTTTGGGCTTGTCCCCAGTTATCCTTTGGGCTTGTCCCCAGTATATTGGGCTTGTCCCCAGAATTGTTGGGCTTGTCCTCAGTTACTAACTTTTATCTTATATTGGCTTAGTCCCAAGTTGTATCCTATTTCAGGTTTTTGAAGCTAAACGACCAAGGATCCTTGATCCTTACCTTCTACTAAGGTTTGTCTTTTGGTTATCCTGATTATAAGTGTTAAAGGTTAATATCCTAACTTGGATTCTCAGGTATGATCCTTAATTACTTTGATTTTATTTATTATTTACATGAGTGACCCTTATCCTTTGACAACTGAACTTATGATCCTTAAACTACACTACTTTTCTGAACTTGTTGACTATAGGATATGTGATCCTTGATCATATCCTAAACTTTTTGAGGATATTTATTAAATTTTTTCTTCTTTACTTTATAAATTCAGACAAAATGTATATCACAACAATTGGAAAGTAAAGTATTCACAAGGATAACAACATGGGAAATAGCCAAAAAGTTAAGGTTTTATTTATTCACAAAACGTTAAACCCTTCAAGGTTGTCAAAATTGCCAACCCACGTTTCTACCAGCAAAACGTGGCCCGTCCACATGGGTTGGCAAAGGGTGTCCATTGTTAACGGGTCTTAAGAGTGCAGGAAATAAAAGATGGCAGGATAACAAGTGGCTTCATCCCCCAAACAGAGGATCCCTCCACCACCTATTATCCTACCTATTATCTAAGGATCCTTGATCCATAACCCTAGAAACTATTGTTCAAAGTGCAAACCAACATTGTTTCAAAACACCATAACCAAAATAAAACTACTACCAAGTCCTAAAAAATGGGCTCCGGCCGCGTCTAGAAATGTCCATCATCGCCCATTCCTGCAGATTACACCTTTGCTGCATCACCATCACCTTCACCAGCTCCTCCAGCTCCGGCATCACCCACATGATCCTTAACCCCACTGCTGCCAGCCTCGATTGCTGGGACCTCACCAGCCTCATCTTCGTCATCCAGCTCAGCCAACCTAGCCTTCCAGCCCTCTATGTCCCAGTTGCTCTTGTCAAAGTTAGGATCCTGAGCTTCTTGGGCCATCTGCAACTTGGTTTTGTACATAGCAATGGCAGCGGAGACTTTAGCATCATTTGTGATTTCAGACTTCTCCTGATCAGCAATGACATGAGCCAGGACAAGTTCCTTCTTCACCAGATTGACATCGTTTTCGAGGGAGGCAATCTTCTGATCCTTAGCCAGCATGATCTTTTGGAGGTTCAAACACTTTAGCTCAACCTCTTCAAGACTCCCTACGTAATCTGGGATTTCAGCAAATTTCTGCAAAAGAAAGGATACAATTCAGGTTCGCTTACCCTCAATATGGAAGGATCAGGTACAAGAATCACATTTAAGGATCAGTTATTCTCACCTCAGCAACGTATTCCTCGAACTGATGCTGGATCAGAGGCAGACCTTCAAGGGTATCAGCAGTCTTCCTTTTCTTTCCGCCCTTTCCCTTAGAAGTGGTTGCCTTGGGGACCGTGACGGATGGACTAGCAGCAGGCTTCTTCTTTGCGGATCGAACAGCTTCGAGGTCAGTGACACTGAAACGAGTAGCAGACTTCGATGATTTTCCAGCACCTACACATCCAAAACAGATAAGTATCCTTATTTCATTTTAATTTAAACATTTAGTTATGCACAAAATGGGATACTTACTTGACATCGTAACAGAGCCTGAGGATACTTCTTGAGAATCCTGGGTATTTGCTTGAAATGATCTTATTGCAGGATCAAGTTTTCGAAAAGCAGCGAGCCTCTCCTTGGTGGCAGGCGATGGAATAATATGTAAAATAGAGACAGCTGCACAAAAGAAACAAAAGGATGTTAGTTGTAACACCTGTGCCTCCACGGCCATCAAACAAATACCGAACCAATGAAATATTATATTTCATACTTGGGATTTGTAAAAATATGTGTATCATTTGCACATATCAATTTTTGTTCAATTCCAAACTCTAAATCGCTTTCTGGAAGGTTATACGCGCACCGATGCGTAAATATAACCAGTTTAATGCAACAAACACTCCGGAATAGTGACATAGGCTTAACATACCTTAAATAACCTTTACATAACTTAGAAATAAGTTTTGAAGGCTTTGGTATGGCAAAAACAAGTTAATTCGCTTACAGGGACTAAACTTGACAAACTGCGAAAGTATGCCAATTTGAACTGTAACAGACATTCCGGAACATGACCATAAGTTAAACATACCTTAAATATCCTTTATATAGATTAGAAATAGGCTTTGAGGGGTTCGGTGTGCTAAAATAAACTTTTGGCTCATTCAGGTACTAAAAGCGTCAAAAAGTGCACAAGTTTGCATTTTCGTGCATAACTTACGTTCTGAATACATCCGGACATCCAAAAATTTATGTAAGCACTAAAATATTTTATTTTAGTGTTTGGCATAAGAAAAATCCATTCGTCACGCCATTTGGATCATTTTTCGCGCTTATGCGCATTCCGTCGTAATTAACCGAACAACGTAACCGTACGGCTAAACGAACCGACACCCGAGATATTTTTGAACACATTTTAAGTTCCCTATACTTTAACTTCATTTTAGAGCTTTGAAATGGGGTTAACAGGGCTTAAACGTGTCAAAAAAACGCATCGAAAACCAAGTTTTGAGGTTGCAGGGACTGAAACTGTAAATCTGCCAAACTAGGTCCGTAAACAGGGGCCAGATGCAGCAAAACGTTTTTTTTCATCTTTTAACAGCCCTTAACACTCTCCAAAGGTCAAGTGCCAAGTGTCAAACTCTTATGGTGAGTGGCCTTTTTGGGTACCATAAGGTTCCGACACATGTACGGATGAGATTAAGGCACGTATTTCGACAAACGATCCTAATGGTGGACCATTCACTATAAATACCCCTTGCCATCCAACCTCTAAACTCACTAGAATCTGATCTCAAATACTCTAAGTTGAAACCTTTGTTTCATACCTGAGCTATTTTGATCTAGATTAGCATTCGGGGACCCTACGTGAGTATTCTTTCGTTCTTTTATTGCTTTTCGAGTCTGAAAGTCAAACTTTGTTTGACTTTCTGCATTGACCAGCTTATGGTCAATGCGAATTTCGTTTGAACTTCGCAACGTGATTGTAATCACGATGGTTATAGTCCTTTGTGACTATACCTACTGATTACCACGTTATCTAGGCTCAGTGACGAGCCGTAGTTTCGGTCAGAATACGTATTCTTGCGTATTTTGTAACCAAACTACTTATGGGTATCAAAACCGTTTGTTTTGATACCAAACCTGTTTTCTAAACTTAGTTAAGCATGTTTTAACATGCTTAGCTCGTCACTTTTAGTTTAGTGCTTATATAGGGTCGTAAGGTAAGCGATTTAAACAATCGCTTATACTTTCGAACCCGACCCGTTTGGTCGATCATTAGGATCCGACCAAGCACATTAGGTGACCATAGTATATAGGGAATAACCTTCCGAGGTTATACCTTATGGTTGCTTCGTTTAAGTAGTTGTATGATAGGTAGTTTATATGCCTTAGGTAAATTACCAAAATACCCCTTTGATGCCAAAATTCATTTTAAACATATGTAACATAACTTTTGACATCTAAACTGATTTGACAACAATATTAGACATGTTAAGGCATATGTTACTTGTCATAGGACTAGTTAGGCGGTCCGAACATTTCACGCGAGCGACGCGTTAAAGTAGCATAAGCTACCTAAACGGGTCGTAATGGGTCATAAGCACTTATGTTAGGATTCATTTAGTATGTAGGCGTTGTTAAACCATATTACACGAGTTCCCATACTCATTTGGTTTACGAACCCTCATTCTATCCGATCTTCCGATTTAGGTCCGGTTTATTAATGTAGTTACCTATATTAGGTGCCGTTTGATATCCGTGATCTCTAGCATTGCTTGGTGGTTATCTTAGGACTTCTGAGCAATCTCAAGTGAGTACATAGACCCCTCTTTTACTGTTTTCCAAACATTTTGGGGTGAAACACATGTGCCTACCTGTTACTTTCATGCTTTTCCATGTTTTCATATCATATGCTTGCTATGTTCATTAGTACACTATTAGTACATCGTTTTACATTACATTTTATGCTATGTATGTCCATTTAGTTCATACTTAGTACATCGTTTCACATCACATCACATGCTATGTATGTTCATTTATTTGCATACTTAGTACATTTGTTTTCATCACATGCTTACATTTTGTTATGACATTTGGTTTGTTTAAATGAGACAATGTACATTCATTAACACCGATCATGCCGCTCGGTAGTAGGTAGTGGTACCATAGGACTTGACAAATCCCATTCCTGAAATCTCGGGTTTGTTTGGACGTAAGGAATGACCGAATCCGAATACATATTCTTTTGATAACTCATTATTACATAGTTATCCGACTGTCGCAAGGCTTGGATGTATGAATTTTCACAATACCGCATAAATGTTTATATCAGTATAGCATGCATTTTCACAGAACATAACTTTGATTTAAACCAAGTTTTACTTCAATACTATGTTCTTGTGCATATGGTTTAGTTGATACATTTCACTAGCCATACATATTATTTTGGTTACATATTACATGATTTACACATTACATGGTTTACATTTGACACATAAACACTTTTGACATTGGTTATACATTACATGATTTACATATTGACATAAACATTTTAACATATTATTTCAATACATTTGGAAGTTGGTTTAAACATAGACATCTTACATTGTTGGTTTGGTTTGAGTAAGTGATTTAATTAACGAGGCGTGTGTAATACGATACAAGCATGGTGGATACGCCGCTGGTACTTCCTATATATAAATGATTGTATGGTATTACATATCGTTGCGTTATTTGAAATCATTTCAAATTAGACATATAACATTTTATACAAATAACATACTTTTCACAATACATTGTTTTACAAACAACTTAACTTATACAAACTCATTTTACATGGTTATTCATTTAACCATGCATTATTCTCTTATTTATACGTATCATCTGAACTTATTGTTTTTCAAATGATTTACAAAGACAAAGCAAATTACAAGGTTCATGACTAAACATTTTCTTAAACAGAAGTCATGAATCTTATTTTCACAAAACCTATGTACTCGCCGGCATTTTTATGCTGACGTACCTATTTTCACATGTGTTTCAGGAAATGAAGCATAGGATTGATCAAGATACACTTAGGCGGACATGGGCCTTAGTGACAATAAAAGATGCAAGACTAGTTATTTTGTTATGTTTCTTTGATTGTCAAGACATTGTAACTCTTTTAATCAATAAAACAATATTTCAAGTTCCATGTGTTATGAACCAATGATTCTGTTACAACACTCCCCGATGTTTCCGCCACGTTTTGTAGGTTCTACGTGGTCGGGGTGTGACATTAGTGATCCTCAGCAGAAACAAGGTTATCCTGTGATCCTTCTAAGGGTCCTCTATCCTACCATGGGTGGCCCACTTTCTTGGCAGATCCTTCCCATCAGGGATGGAATCCCTTCTGACAAAGAAGAATCGCCTTTTCTAGTTGGTGTCATTCTTAGTGGTTTTGAGGATGGGGTGTTCTTCACCGGGTTTGTGTTTGAATAGATATCGATGAGATCCATGGCTCACAAGGTTGTACATTTCTGCTAACTCCGACATTCCCAGATCAATACCTTCATGCTCAATGATTCTTTCAAGGGTATACAAGACCCTCCACATCATTGGCATCGCTTGGATGTAGGAAATGCCGGTGAGAGAGAAGAAAGATTGGGTGAAATCAGGAAAAGGATACGAGTATCCTATTGTAAATGGGGTGACCGGGAAAGCTACCCAGGTTTCAGAAACAAAGTCGCTTAGGACGGTGGGGTCAAAAGCTTTAAAAACGGTGCTCGATGGAAAACAATGGCGAATCCTGTCTATCTGCGGATCAGTAAAGCAGCATCGTTCCTTCGCAGAGCCTTCGATGATCCCTTGGCTCTTCAAGGGACTGTCCTTTTTGTGATCCTTAGCCGGTGAAGATCTTAGCATCATCTTGGTTATGATGATGGTGAAGAAGAAGAAACAGAATGAGAATATGAAGAGAGAAAGGAAAGAGAAGTACCTGATCAGATCTTCGAATGAGGATTTAAAGGATGAAACGCACGAATTTAAATGCTTCCTAACCTTTATCTCTAACTTCAATTTATAATCATGATTTTGCAGGATAGTCACTTCAATGACGTCAGATTGGCAACGACTAGTCAGAATGTAACGGCTATATATCCGTTGGTTTGTTACGGATAAGAACGAGAAAATATAACTCGCTTATTTACACTTTACTCCTTATATTTTGGGGGCAATTGTTAGGGGAGGATTTTCCAAAGATCAGTGATCCTCAATTACTGTCGGGCTTAGGGATCCTCAATTCTGTTTGAATTAGTGATCCTCAGAGAGTATGGTAGGATCAGGATCTAGGATCATCATAGTGATCCTTACACTAACGATTGTCTGCTTTGAATATGAAGTTGTTTTGCAGGAGTACGTGCTTGGGCTTGGGCTTGGCGATATTCCTGGAGCATATTCCCTTTTTATTCCGCACGTGCTTGACTAATATGGACGTTATGGAGGTCGTGGAAGACTTGCACGAAATGCGGATAGTTAGTTAGCTTAGATATTTTCCAAATTTAAAAGGGGATAGCGAGCTAGATTAGAACACTTGGCTATTTTTGGCTAAACACACACACTCGTAACTGCTCTCATCAGCTCTCGACAGTTTGCTCGGCGAATACACACTTTTTTGCACATTACACTCTAGTGATCCTTGTAACAAGCTCGCTATCATCCAAAGTTGTAATACATTTTCTGTTTAATCTGAGTTGGTGATCGGTAGTTTCCATCACCCGAGGTTTTTTATGCCGGAGATCAACTCTTGATCAAGGGCTTTTTCCTCGTATAAATCATTGTGTCACTTGTTCATTACATTTCTGAGTGATCCTTAATATTGTTCATTGATTCAAGCATCACACCTCACAACAGAAAGTTTGGTTGCATTATCTTTGCTTGATTTTTGACCAAAACACCCTCCACTTTCCATTTTTCTTTTGAACAACAACCACATTGGCTAACCATCTTGGATACTAAACCTCTCTAATCATACCTGCTCAGAGCAACTTGTCTACCTCCTCCTGGATAATGGCATTCCTCTCAGGTGCAAACTTTCTCCTTTTTTGATGGATAGGTTTGAATGACCTGTCAATACCGAGCTTGTGAGTAATTATATCTTTAGAGATACCTGTCATATCTTCGTGCTTCCAGGCAAAGGTAGTTTTTCTCCTTTTGAGGAAGGATACTAAATCCTCTTCAATTTCGTTGAGGATCCCAAATCCTATGAAGACTTTGGATTCAGGATCATGAGGATCCATAAGGATATCTTTCACATCTTGTTCTCTTGCCTCCAGGACATCTCTTGGATGATGCTTTAATTGCTATTGCTCCCTTGGTCTTGAGGTTGGTTTCATTGATGAGGTATAGCAATTCTTTGCTTCTTGTTGATCACTCTCAATCTTTATCACCCCCCATGGACTAGGAAGCTTTACACACTGAAGATATGTGGATGCAACTGCTTTCATGTCATGTATCCATGGCCTGCCAAGGATCACATTGCAACAGGATAAGCAATCTATAACACAAAATTTTTGAAAAGAATTAAGTCCCTCTATGTAGATGGGAAGCTTAATGTTCCCCAATGTATTCTTGGTTTCTCCACTAAACCCCACAAGAACTGAGGATCTTGGGATGATGTCTGATTCAGGAATATTCATTTTCTTGAGGACATCAAGCTGAATGATGTTTACTGAGCTTCCTCCATCTATCAACATCCTGGGAACAAAATGGTTAGATATAAATAAGGTAATAACAAGACCATCATGATGACGATCCTAGACATCAACACGATCATCCTCATCAAAAGTTATAACTTTTTCCTGTGTAACAGTAGAGGTTCGGATGGGTCTATCCCCATTATCCATCTTGGTCTCCTTGGCATGTCTTTTGGCTGCTGAAAAGGAAGTACCACAAATGTCTGATCCACCGGATATGAAGTTTATAATTTGTGCATCTGCCGGAGGAGCTGGAGCTCTTTCTGGAACCTTTTCAGGATTCTGGATCCTTGACTTCTTTCTTCCCAAAAGCTCCTTCAAATGCCCCTTGCTTAACAAATAATCGATTTCTTTTCTAAGTGCAATACATTCTTCAGTGAGATGTCCAAAATCCTCATGATATGCACACCACTTGGACTTGTCTTTTGTTGCAGCTGGCTTATCACTTTTTCTAGGCCATCTTGCTTTTTCACCTAAGTTCTGCATTGCAAGGATCAGTTCATTGTTATCAATAGAAAAACTATATTCAGAAATAGAAGGATAATCCTCATCATCCTCTTCCTGTTCTACAGCATGCACATTCTGGTTGTCAGGCTTGTTATGAGATTTGGACTTGTTGTTCCTGAAGTAGGATCCTTGTTTCTCTTGCTTCGAGGATCCTGCCAGTCTTTCCTGGATCCTTTTGTCATCCTCTAATCGGATGAATCTAAGGGCCCTGGTTCTCACTTCATCAAGATTCCTGGATGGGGTCATGACAAGATCATCATAGAATAATGAATCCCTAAGTAAACCCATTTTAAAGGCTTCTACAGCAGTAGCAATATCTAAATTAGGAATATCTAAGGATTCTTTACTGAACTTGGTGATATAGTCTCTAAGTGATTCATTTTGACCTT
Source organism: Helianthus tuberosus (assembly GCA_030545235.1). Lineage (NCBI taxonomy): Eukaryota > Viridiplantae > Streptophyta > Magnoliopsida > Asterales > Asteraceae > Helianthus > Helianthus tuberosus. Next base: position 40,912,312 of record CM060369.1, on the reverse strand, counting down.
GTGTTACCCTATATAGGTCACTAGTTAAACGTTCAAATTTCCTACTGCATGAGAATTGGCTATTAAACAGGTTAACTAGATTAGCAAATGAAGTAATAGAGTAAGGGGAAGACTTAGCAGCCATTTAAGAGCTGATCCTGTTAGTGTGGATCCAAAACCCTTGCATAGACATGCTTCTTTTAACCTCTCCGGGATGGGGTTGATCTCCATCCTTTCTCTGTACTGAGCTACATGTTCTTCTGGATCCGTTGAACCATCATATAGCTTCATGGTTGGTATTTGAAACCTTTTCGGTATCTCAGCATCACAAATAGGTGGTGCAAAACGAGATATCCTGTGGCTTCCATCTGCAATTTCAGGAATGGGCTTAACCACTCCTGGAACGCTGGATATCATATCCTTCAGCTTCTGTAATTCCTTAGCCATAGCTTGATTGATACCTGTATCCTGCACAAAGTCATGGTTAGTGTTATAAGAATTGTTGAAAGTGTTTGCTCCTGGAGGATTCAAGTTTGGAACTCCGGATATGAATCCATATTGACGAGATTCTGGTATGACTGAAGGACCAGAAGATGCAATGGTCTGCATTGGAATGAAGTCTCCTTGATGAACATCTGAACTTCCAGGTTGTACGCTCCTTAAGAATCCTTGATCCTGAAAGATGTTGGATCCTTGATGTGCTGTGACTGGGGGTCTTGGAGGATAACCCATGGATCCGTAAACCTGAGATGAGGATCCTTGAACCTGAGAGGATCCTTGATGCTGGAAGAAGGATCCTGAAGGTGGAAAGTAGGATCCTAGAGATTGAGTCATTGCCGATGATCCAGAGCGCATTCCTGTTGATCCACCCCAGTATTGGATATCTGGAGCTGCAGATTGCTGGGCAGTTATGACCGGAGTGTCGAAATTCAACGACCTTGGCATCAGAGGAGAGTGATCCTCCACTGATTTCTTCTGTTTCTTGATGTCACCAATCTCCTGGAGGATCCTTTCGTTGGTTTTATCCTGCTCTTGTATGTGATCCCTCATCTGCAAAATCAAAGTAAAAAGATCACTGTTAGTAGGGCTAGAAGAAACAGCAGAAGTTGGTGGTTTTGAGAAAACGGGGGTCGGTTTCTTCGCAGGATTCTCAGCATTCTTCTGAGATCCAAAAGGTGGTGGAGGCAAAGGTGGAACGCCCTGTGAAGAAGTGACTGTCGGCATAGAGCTTGAAGTGTTCTTTGCTGAAAAAGCCATATGGTTGAAGATAATGAACCGAAATGAACACAATGACAAAAATTTCTCAGGAATGAAGCACCAATTGCCCCACGGTGGGCGCCAAACTGTTTTGGTCAAAAATCAGGCTAAGATAATACAACCAAATCTTTTTTTGTGAGGTATGATGCTTGAATCAATGAACAAATGTATGAACAACTTGTAAATGAAATGAACAAGTGACACAAGGATTTGTACGAGGAAAAAGCCCTTGATCAAGAGTTGATCTCCGGCATAAAAAACCTCGGGTGATGGAAACTACCGATCACCAACTATAATTAAACAAATGATGATTACAACTGTTAGGGGAGGAATTTCTAACAATTAGTGATCCTTACTTGTTATCCTAATAAATGATCCTTACTTCTGTGATAGATAGTGATCCTCAGAAGAGCTTTAGGATCAGGATCATGGATCACCTTAAGGATCCTCATACTAATGATTGTTTGTTTGTGTTTCGTATTATTTTGCAGGAGTAATAAGCTTAACTTGGTCTTGGCAACGTTACTATGGAATATTCCACGGGTATTTCGCACACGTTTGACTGGAAATGGACGTTGTGGAGAACGTGGGAGCATGGCACAAAAGTCGGATAGTTTGTTAGCATAGTGAACTTCTATTTTTAAAGGGGTGACGAGCTAGTAATTAGAACACTTTAGCCATTTTCAGCTACACGCACTCTCGTACAATTGCACTCTTGAAGCTTTCGGCAAACACTTAACAGTTTTCACTCACTTTTACACATTTCACCATAGTGATCTTTGTACCTAGCTCGTTACTATCCGAAGTTGTAAACATTTACTGATTTATTTGAGCTTGGTGATCGGTAGTTTCCATCACCCGAGGTTTTTTATGCCGGAGATCTTCTAAAGATCAAGGGCTTTTTCCTCGTATAAATCCTTGTGTCGTTTGTGCAATTTACATTGAAGTGATCCTTATCATTGTTCCTCATTTCAAGCATCATTCCCCGTAACTAAGAGTTTGGTTGCATTATCCTTGTGTGATTTTTTGACCAAAACAGTTTGGCGCCCACCGTGGGGCAATTGGTGCTTCATTCCTAAGAAGTTTTTCTGTTGGTGATCATTCCGGTTCATTGCATACAAATACATGGCTTCATCATTGAAGAATACCTCCAGTGCGATGTCTGCAGTCAATTCATCCCAGGGCATTCCACCTTTGCCTCCACCACCTTCTGGACCTCAGAAAAATGCCGAGAAGAAACCAACTCCCATTTTCTCAAAACCTCCAACTTCTTCTGCTTCTTATACTCCTACTACTAGTGACTTGTTTACTCTGATTTTGCAGATGAAGGAGCATATCCAGCAGCAGGACAAGACCAATGAAAGAATCCTTAGAGAAATTGGAGACATCAAGAAACAAAAGAGATCGGCAGAGGATCATTCCCCACTAATGCCCAGATCTTTGAATTTTGATACTCCGGTTATAACTTCTCAGCCTTCGCTGGTTCCAGACGTTCAATATGTTGGAGGACCAAAAGGAGTGCATTACGGGTCATCAGCAATGACTCAGGCTTCAGGGTTACGCTTTCAACCATCAGGATCCCATCCTCAGCATATAGGATCCTTTGCAAGCTCAGGAGGATACTCGGGAGCGCAGCAGATTCAAGGGTGTTGGCCGTTTCAAGGATCCTCCCAGGTTCAAGGATCCTCCCAGGTTCAAGGATCCTCCCAGATTCAAGGATCCTCCCAGATTCAAGGATCCTCCCAAGTTCAAGGATCCTCCTATGTTCAAGGATCCTCCCAAGTTCAAGGATCCTCCTATGTTCCAGGATCCTCCCAAGTTCAAGGATCCTCCTATGTTCCAGGATCCTCCTATGTTCCAGGATCCTCCCAGGTCCAAGGATACTCACAGTTTCAAGGATCCTTCCAGATTCCAGGATCCTTAAGGAGTTTGCAATCAGGAAGTTTCGACATCCATCAGGGAGATTTCATTCCAATGCAAACCATTGCTTCTACTGGTCCATCGGTCATTCCAGAGCCCCAACAATATGGATTAACATCCACTCTTCCTAATTTGAATCCAATGGGAGGTAACACTTTTAATAATTCTTATACTACTAACCATGGCCTTATGCAGGATCCAGGTATCAATCATGCCATGGCTAGAGAATTGCAAAAGTTGAAGGACATGATATCAAGTGTCCCAGGAGTGGTCAAGCCTATCCCAGAGATTGCGGATGGGAGCCACAAGATATCTCGTTTTGCACCACCAATCTGTGATGCTGAGATACCCAAGAGGTTCCATGTACCTACCATGAAGTTGTATGATGGTTCAACGGATCCTGAGGAACACATAGCTCAATACAAGGAAAGGATGGAGATCAATCCCATCCCAGAAAGGTTAAAGGAAGCATGTCTGTGCAAGGGATTTGGATCCACTCTTACTGGATCGGCTCTTAAATGGCTGCTAAGTCTTCCTCCTTACTCTATTACCTCATTTGCTAATCTAGTTAACCTATTTAATAATCAGTTTTCTTGTAGTAGAAAATTTGAGCGTTTAACTAGTGATCTATATAGGATAACCCAGGGTCATAATGAATCATTAAGGGATTATATCACTAAATTTAGTAAAGAATCCTTAGATATTCCTAACCTGGATATAGCTACGGCTGTTGAAGCCTTTAAAATGGGATTGCTTAGAGATTCGTTATTCTATGATGATCTTGTTATGACACCATGCAGGAATCTAGATGAGGTAAGAACCCGGACCCTTAGGTTCATCCGGCTAGAAGATGACAAAAGGATCCAGGAGAGGTTAGCAGGATCCTCAAAGCAAGAGAAGCAAGGATCCTCATTCAAGAACAACAAGTTCAGATCCTTTAATAGATCTGACAACCAGAATGTGCATGCTGTTGAACAAGAAGAGGATGATGAGGACTATCCTCCAATCTCTGAATATTGTTTTTCTGTTGATAACAATGAACTAATCCTTGCGATGCAGAATTTAGGTGATAAAGCTAGATGGCCCAGAAAAAATGATAGACCAACTGCAACTAAAGATAAATCAAAGTGGTGTGCATACCATGAAGATTTTGGGCATCTCACAGAAGAATGCATCGCATTAAGAAAAGAAATTGGATACTTGTTGAGCAAGGGGCACTTGAAAGAATTATTGGGGAGAAAGAAGTCAAGGACTCAGGATCCTGAAAGGATCCCAGAGAAAGCTCCAGCTCATCCAGCAGATGCACAAATTATAAACTTTATATCTGGAGGATTAGACATTTGTGGAACATCCTTCTCCGCAGCCAAAAGACATGCGAAGGAAACCAAGATGGATAATGGAGATAGACCCATTCGAACATCCAGTGTCTCCGAAGGAAAAGTTATAACTTTTGATGAGGATGATCGTGTTGACATCCAGGATCCTCATCATGATGGTTTGGTTATCACTCTTTTTATTTCTAACCATTTTGTTCGTAGGATCCTTATAGATGGAGGAAGCTCCGTGAACATTATCCAGCTAGATGTTCTCAAGAAGATGAACATCCCTGAATCTGACATCATACCAAGACCCTCTGTGCTCGTGGGATTCAGTGGCGAGACCAAGAATACTCTGGGGGACATTAAACTCCCAATCTATATCGAAGGCCTACATTCTTACCAAAAGTTTTGCGTTATTGACTGTTTATCTTGTTGTAATGTGATCCTTGGCAGGCCTTGGATACACGATATGAAGGCAGTCCCATCCACTTATCATCAATGTGTGAAGCTTCCTAGTCCTTGGGGAATAGTGAAGATTGATAGTGATCAGCAAGAGGCTAAGAACTGCTACACCTCATCAATGAAACCAGCAACAAAGTCTAGGGAGCAATAGCAATCAAAGTGTCCTCCAAGGGATGTCTTGGAGGCGAGAGAACAGGATATAGTAGAAATCCTTATGGATCCTGATGATCCTGAATCTATAATTTATATAGGATCATGGATCCTTGAAGGAATGAAGGAAGATCTCATATCCTTCCTCAAAAGGAGAAAGACTACCTTTGCATGGAAACACGAAGACATGACAGGCATATCTAAAGATGTAATAACTCACAAACTTGGCATCGATAGGTCCTTCAAACCAATCCATCAAAGGAGAAGGAAATTTGCACCAGAAAGAAATGCTATTATCCAGGAGGAGGTAGAGAAATTACTCCGAGCAGGTATGATTAGAGAGGTCAAGTATCCAAGATGGTTGGCCAATGTGGTTGTTGTTCAAAAGATAAACGGAAAGTGGAGGGTATGTGTCGATTTTACCGATTTAAATAAGGCATGTCCCAAGGATCCTTTCCCATTACCCCACATTGACTCCATGGTGGATGCAACTGCGGGTCATGAACTGTTAACTTTTATGGATGCTTCATCTGGATTTCAACAAATCCAAATGGAACCATCCGATCAAGAGGATACAGCCTTCATGACTCCAACTGGTATATACTTCTATATTGCTATGCCATTCGGACTAAGAAATGCAGGTGCAACTTATCAAAGGCTAGTGAATATGATGTTCAAGGATCAGATTGGACAAACTATGGAGGTTTACATAGACGATATGGTGGTAAAATCAATAAAGGCTGAGGATCACCTAAGAGACTTAGAGGAAGCCTTCAATATCCTTGATAAATATAATATGAAGCTTAATCCTTCAAAATGTCACTTTGGTGTTAAAGCAGGTAAATTCTTAGGATATATGGTGACAAAGAGAGGCATTGAAGCCAGTCCAGAACAAATCAAAGCAATAGTGAACATCAAGTCCCCTACCAATGCTAAGGATGTTCAGAGATTAACAGGCAGGATTGCAGCCTTAAACAGATTCATATCCAAATCCTCAGAAAAGTGCAAGGAATTCTATGATGTCCTAAGGAATAACAAGAAATTCGAGTGGACTGAGAAGCATGAAAGTGCCTTAAGAGCTCTTAAGGATTACCTATCCTCGGCCCCGGCTTTGATGAAACCGGAAAAAGGAGATGTGTTATCCTTATATCTTGCGGTATCCTCAAAAGCAGTAAGTGCCGTCCTTGTTAAGGATCATGAAGGTACACAACATCCTGTCTATTATGTAAGTAAGAGTTTACTTGATGCTGAATCCAGGTATTCACACTTAGAAAAACTTATCCTTGCATTAATTATGGCATCTACCAAATTAAGACATTATTTTGAAACTCATGTTATTATCGTTAAAACTAATTTTCCAATCAAGAATGTCCTCAGGAAACCTGAAATGTCAGGAAGGATGGCTAAGTGGGCAGTGAAGCTGAGTGCCTATGATATAAGATATGAGCCTAGGACAGCCATCAAATCCCAAGCATTAGCTGACTTTGTGGCTGATTTCAGTAGTGATTTACAAAAAGAAGCTGAGTTAGAAGTCCAGCAGCTAGAGGAGACCAAGGATCCTTGGATACTCTACACTGATGGATCCTCAAATGTCAAAGGCACAGGGCTTGGAATACTACTAAAATCGCCACAGGGGGACATAATACCCCACTCTATAGCTTGTGAGTTCCAAACCACTAACAATGAGGCTGAATACGAAGCCTTGATAGCTGGCTTGCAAATTGCTAAGCATATGAGGATCAGGTATCTTGAGGTACACGTAGATTCTTTGTTAATCACTAATCACTTTAATGGATCCTATGCTGTTAAAGGTGAAAAGCTAATCAAATATCTGGAGTTAGTCAAAGAATTGGCACTCTCTTTTGTATCCTTTAGTTTGACACAGGTACCAAGGGAAGAGAATGCAGAAGCAGATGCACTAGCCAATTTAGGATCATCCTTGAAGATCCCGGAGGATATCAAGATCCCTATTATCCATATCCTGACCTCGGCTATCGAGGATCATGTGACTATGGAGATAGGAGAGGATTCTGCAATCACCCCTAGCGATGATAATCAATCCCATTCAGGATCATGGATCCTCCCAATCATGAGATACTTACAACATGGAGAGATTCCTACAGGAGAAAACCCTAGGGCTTTCAAAATTAAGGTATCCCAATTCACAATTTTAAATAATATGTTGTATAGACGATCTCTTGCAGGACCGTACTTAAGATGCATTGAGGATCCTGAAATCCAAGAAGTTTTAAAAGACTTCCATGAAGGAGATTGTGGAAACCACACTGGGGGCAGGGCGTTATTCTCAAGGATCCTGAGGACAGGATACTACTGGCCAACCATGAAGAGAGATGTTGTGGAATATGCTAAGAGATGTGATCCTTGTCAGAGACACAGCAATATCCTTCATCAACCAGTTGAATTTTTGCATCCTATATCCTCATCTTGGCCATTTATGAGATGGGGTATGGATATAGTTGGTAAGCTCCCTAAGGCACCTGGTGGAAAAGTATTCATGCTTGCTATGACTGATTACTTCTCCAAGTGGATAGAGGCTGAAGCTTTTGCCCAAGTCAGAGAAAAGGAAGTTATATCCTTCATTAAAAGAAATATTATAACTAGATTCGGTATTCCTTCTGAAATTATATGTGATAATGGTTCCCAATTCATTGGGGGCAGAACCACTAACTTTTGTGACAGCCGGGGGATTAAGATGATAACATCAACACCAGTCCACCCACAAGCTAATGGTCAGGCAGAATCCTCCAATAAGATCATCATCAACAATTTGAAGAAGAAGCTTGGATCCAAGAAAGGGAAATGGGCAGAAGAACTACCTTATGTGCTTTGGGCTGATAGGACAACCCTTAAGAATGCTACTGGTCAAACGCCATTCTCTTTGGTATTTGGGGCAGAATCAGTGATCCCAATAGAAATGGTGGTTCCAACTGCTAGAACAAGTACCCGTGATCCTGAGGAAAATGATGAGAACTTGGCTCAAGACCTAGATACTATTGAAGAAATCAGGGATCTGGCTAGGATAAGGATGGCCAGTTATCAACAAAGAATGGCTGGTGCTTACAACAAAAATGTCAGGATCAGGAAGTTTCAAGTTGGAGATATGGTATTAAGGAAAGCATTTCAGAATACCACCAATCCTGCTGATGGAAAATTGGCTCCAAAATGGGAAGGCCCTTATTTGATTGAAGCTGAAGCAGGAAAGGGGGCATATAGATTGCTAACCATGGAAGGTGATTTGCTACCAAGAGCTTGGAATGCTGTCCACTTGAAGAAATATTTCATGTGAGCAGGATCCTCATGGCACAGATGATCTTTACGTTAGGGGTATCCTTGAAGGATCCTTAAAGTATCGGTGATCCTTACTTTGGTAATGTCCTAATCTTGAACTATTTCATTTCCTTATTTTCTCATATAAGGATCATGTGTCCTTTATCCATCTCTCACGTGATTTTAAGTTTTGAAAGTTCAGGTATCCTTAGCAAAATATTGGTTATCTGCAGAAGCAATCCGTTCCTTGGGTTTAACCCCAGTTATTTGGGCTTGACCCCAGTTCCGCCTGTAGCGCATGATGATCCTGGTATAGTTCAAGGCAGTGGGACCAGTACTCGCTTTAGGGGCTGATAATTCCATTGTACTGGCTATACCTAGGATCCTACGTATAATGGTAGACGTACCATACATCCGTTCCTAAGGTTTCTAACGTTTTCACGTTAGCTAAGGTTTTGGCATTTTCATGTCACTAAGTTTGGATAGTCGCCAGTTAGGGCCATACTCCAGTTAACACACGATCTTTGGGCTTGTCCCCAGTTATCTTTGGGCTTGTCCCCAGTTATCCTTTGGGCTTGTCCCCAGTTGCTAACTCTTATTTTATATTGGCTTAGTCCCAAGTTATGCTCTATTTCAGGTCCTTGAAGTTAAGCAACTAGGGATCCTTGATCCTTACTTCTCTCTAAGGTTTATCTTATAGTTATCCTGATTATGGTTAGGATCCTAACTTGGATCCTCAGGTATGATCCTTAACTATTTTTAATTCTATTCATTGTTTATTTGAATAACCCTTAAAATTTGACAACTAAACTCGTGATCCTTAAAATATATTACTTTTTGGGATTCTTCAACTATAGGATATTTGATCATGGATCATATCCTAAATATTTTCAATCTGACTTATTCAAAATTGCTTATTCAATAAGTGTACATCAAAACAATTGAGAATTAAAGAGACAAAAAGGATAACAATACAAGATAAGTGACAAAAGATTAAGGTTTTATTTATTAACAAAAGATTAACCCTTAAAAGGTTGTCAAAATTACCTACCCCGAGCATCTACCAGCAATACGTGGCCCGTCCGCTGGGGTAGGTAAAGGGTGTCCATGATAATAGGTTCAAAGTAGTGCAGGAATATAAAGGCGGCAGGATCACAATGGCTTCATCCCCCAAACAGAGGATCCCTCCACCATTTGCAATCCTGCCTATTGTCTGAAGGATCCTAGATCCTTAATCCTAAAAACTATTGTTCAGTACAAATCATCAAATTGTTCAACAAAACAACCATCAAACTAAAAAAAATTGGGCTCCGGCTATGTCTAGAAATTTCCATCATCGCCCAATCATGCAGCCTAAACCTTCGCTGCATCACCACCTCCGGCTCCACTTGCTTCACCACCTTCACCCTTGCCTCCAGCCTCGATCGTCAGGATCTCTTCAGCCTCCTCTTCATCATCCAGTTCAGCCAGCCTTGCCTTCCAGCCTTCCACATCCCAGGTGCTCTTGTCAAAGGCAGGATCCTGGGCTTCCAAGGCCATTTGCAGCTTGGTCTTGTACATTGCTATGGCGGCAGAGACTTTGGCGTCTTCGGTGATCTCATGCTTCTCGTAGTCAGCATTAACCAGCACCTTGGCCGCCTCATGTTTGGCATCCTGGAGTTCCTTCTGAAGATCAACAATTTTGAGGTCCTTTAGCAATGCAACCTGCTGGAGGTCGGCAATCTTCCTATCCTGATCCTCAACGTGGCCAACATAGTCCTCAATCTCAGCGAATTTCTGCAAAGGGGATAAAAGATAAGGTCAGGACCAAGTGATCCTCAAATCAGCAGGATATGTCACCAGGATATACGAGCAGAGACAGTGATCCTTACATTGTTGAAGTACTCGAGGAATTGGTGGCGGATCAGAGGCAGACCCTGCAGATCCTCAGCCTCGGAGGCCTTTCTCTTTTTGACTCCCTTTCCTCTGAGGGGTGCCTTGGGGACTGAAGCTGTCGGGCTGGTAGGAGCCTTTCTTTTGGAGGATCTGACGATGGTGAGATCGGTTACACTGAACTTTGAAGCAGACTTGGTGGATTTTCCAGCACCTACACAACCAAAACAAGATAAGTATCTTTACTTCACTTATATTTCACTATTTATTTAAATTTTTAAACAAATATACTTACTTGACATCGTGACAGAGCCTGAGGATACCTCCTGAGAATCATGGGTGGTTGTCTTGAAAGATCTTGTTTCAGGATCGAGTCTCTTGAAAGCGGCGAGTCTCTCTTTGGCAGCAGGAGATAGTCTGAGGTGTGAGACGGTGATAGCTGCATAACAAGAAAGCAAAAGTATATAAGTGATCCTTATATCAAAAGAAAGTTCTCTGGTGATCCTTCTCAGGATCCTCCATCCTACCCTGGGTAGCCCATTTCCTGGGTAGATCCTTCCCGTCAGGGATAGAATTTCTCTTGACGAAAAAGAAACGCCGCTTCCAGTTAGTATCATTCTTGGTAGCTTTGAAGATCGGGTGTTCCTCACCAGGTTTACGTTTGAACAGATAACGATGAGAACCAAAGGTAGTAAGATCATACAGCTCTCCCAGCTCTGACATTCCTAGGTCTATCCCTTCCTGCTCGATGATCCTTTCAAGGGTATATAAAACCCTCCAGATCATCGGCATGGCTTGGATATAAGAGATGCCGGTTAGGGAAAAGAAAGATTGGGTGAAGGCTGGAAAAGGATATGTATAGCCTATGGTGAACGGAGTGACAGGAAAAGTAACCCAGTTGTTGGAAATATGATCACTCAGGGCATTGGGATCAAAAGATTTAAACACGGTGTTCGCCAGGAAACAGTAGCGGATCCTATCAATCTGCGGATCGGTGAAACAGCAGCGTTCTTTTATGGAATCTTCGATGATCCCCTGGCTCTTCAGTGGGCTGTTTTTCGGGTGATCCTTAGCTGGGGAGTTCCGGAGCAACATTTTTGACGGAATGATGGAAAGATACGGAAAACAGAGCAAAAGAAGGAAGAAGATGAAGAGAGAATACTTGTTTATCTTCGGATGCAGTTATAAAGGGAGTATCTCTGAAATTTAAATGCAAACGATCCTATCTATATCTCCTATTTATAATCATGATTGTGCAGGGTTGTCACTTCTGTGACGTCATAGTTGCAACGGATAGTTCTACATCAACGGCTAGTTATCCGTTAGTTAGTTGCGGATAAGATCAAGAAAATATAATTCGTTCATTTTACATATTACTCCTTATATTTTGGGGGCAATTGTTAGGGGAGGAATTTCTAACAATTAGTGATCCTTACTTGTTATCCTAATAAATGATCCTTACTTCTGTGACAGATAGTGATCCTCAGAAGAGCTTCAGGATCAGGATCATGGATCACCTTAAGGATCCTCATACTAACGATTGTTTGTTTGTGTTTCGTATTATTTTGCAGGAGTAATAAGCTTAACTTGGTCTTGGCAACGTTACTATGGAATATTCCACGGGTATTTCGCACACGTTTGACTGGAAATGGACGTTGTGGAGAACGTGGGAGCATGGCACAAAAGTCGGATAGTTTGTTAGCATAGTGAACTTCTATTTTTAAAGGGGTGACGAGCTAGTAATTAGAACACTTTAGCCATTTTCAGCTACACGCACTCTCGTACAATTGCACTCTTGAAGCTTTCGGCAAACACTTAACAGTTTTCACTCACTTTTACACATTTCACCATAGTGATCTTTGTACCTAGCTCGTTACTATCCGAAGTTGTAAACATTTACTGATTTATTTGATCTTGGTGATCGGTAGTTTCCATCACCCGAGGTTTTTTATGCCGGAGATCTTCTAAAGATCAAGGGCTTTTTCCTCGTATAAATCCTTGTGTCGTTTGTGCAATTAACATTGAAGTGATCCTTATCATTGTTCCTCATTTCAAGCATCATTCCCCGTAACTAAGAGTTTGGTTGCATTATCCTTGTGTGATTTTTTGACCAAAACAACAACTCGGGATGATAACAAGCTTGTTACAAAGATCACTAGTGTGCAATGTGTACGTAATCGCCAATGAACTGTTGAGAGCTGTTTCGAGTGTGTGTGTTTGCTAACTTGTTCTAATTCAAGTTGTTATCCCCTTTTAGAAATAGAAATAAACTAAATAACTAACATCCCGCAAATTATGCAAGCTACCCACGACTTCTAAAACGGTCACCAAGCCATGCACGTGCGGAATATAGAGAGCATATTCCCCAAGAATATCGACAAGACCAGGTCCATGCATATACTCCTGCAAAACAAGCTTAAATATAGTGAAAGCAACCGTTAGTGTAAGGATAACAATGAGGATCCTGGATCCTGATCCTGCAACATCTTCTGAGGATCCTTAATTCAAACAGAATTGAGGATCCGTGATCCTGGCTGCACTTGAGGATTCGTGATCCTTAGGTTTAGAAAATCTATCCCTAACACCTATAACACAATATATGACACAATGAAGATGGTGTTATATCTGGGTCTTCTATAAATTGTGTTATTAGTTCAGGTCATTGTGTTTAATATGTTTTCCATTGTGTTTTAATAATTTGTTCAATTTTTTTATTATCTTGTTCATTGTGTTTTAGTTTGTTGTGTATTGTGTTTTTAGTTTGTTTTCTATTGTGTTTTCACTGCTCTCCATTGTGTCTTTTATCTGCTGTCATTAATTGTGTCTTTTATCTATTGTCATCAATTGTGTTTTTATTTAGTCTGATATTTATTGTGTTATATGTTATCGCCATTGTGTTATACGTTATGGTCATTGTGTTGTTTTCCATTGTGTTTTAATAATTTGTTCAACTTTTTTTATTATCTTGTTCATTGTGTTTTAGTTTGTTGTGTATTGTGTTTTTAGTTTGTTTTCTATTGTGTTTTCACTGCTCTCCATTGTGTCTTTTATCTGCTGTCATTAATTGTGTCTTTTATATGTTGTCATCAATTGTGTTTTTATTTAGTCTGATATTTATTGTGTTATATGTTATCGCCATTGTGTTTTACGTTATGGTCATTGTGTTTTAGTATGTTGTCATTGTGTCTTTATCTGTTGTCATTGATTGTGTTTTTGATCTACTTTACATTGTGTTTTACATCATGTCCATTGTGTAATATGTAACTGGGTTTTTGATTTTGTTTTAAATATAACAATATGATACTCGTATTAAAGATTAAAAAAAGGCTCGATTTTATGGTATATTTTTTTTTAAAAACAAATGATGTATAAAAAAGTTACGGACGTTTAAAATTGGGGGGGGGAATAGCATGGGACTTGCATGTGCATATTCTCTTTCCTCTTGTAGACAAAATTACCCCTTCCATTTAATTCCTCCTAGGACACTTGTCACTCTTTGGTGGCTTCTTACCCTTCTTATTTTTAAATCATTTGCATTATAACTCAACCCATTGTTTATAACTAATAAAAACTAGTTAAATTTCCGTCCGCGCGTTGCGGCGGGGACACAATGACTGCAAAATGCGTGTCAGTAACGGCAAGCATATACCGAATATCAAAACATAAATAAAAATGTCGTGAAAAGGATAGTCAATCTGTCCTAAAAAAGCGATTTTAAATAACCTAATATATAATAATAGGACCCACACGTCCTACACGTTGAAAATTTGGTTGTTTTCAGTTCAGTTATTACGGTGCTAACACGTTAAAATATGGATGAGCTCGGTACCTGTAATGGCACCGAAAGTACCGATCCGGAAAATCATCGAAATTAGGTACCGGCACCGAAAATGCTCGGTACAATACGGTATGGTATTTGAAGGTAAAAATCAATAAATATAGGTATGGTGCTAGACCGGTGTCGAACCGAAAGTAACGATTCTGAAAACGCCAAAAGGTGGGTACCAAATTGGTACCGAAAATGATTTGGTATAGTAAATTTGGTACCGGTTTGATTACAGGATTTGATACGATTTGCTCATCAATAATCTAAATATCCAAGTTAATTTTACATGCTACAATTCATTCATTACGTAAAAAGACAAAAAATAAAGCAAAATAAGTTGTTTTGTATATAAAACCTCATTCAAACGAAATACGGTTTACTTACTGTGTGTATGAAAAGTAATCTAAACTATGCAATTACTTGCATTGCTACGTTGCTACAGGATTTGATGAGCTCGGTACCAACCGGTACCGAAAATACCGTCACCGAAATCCCCAAAAATGGGTACCGGTACCGAATATACCTGGTATAGTACGACTTGATACGGTCGGTACTGGTAAGGCACCGGTATTTGAGGGTAAAACCCGATGAATACCGGTGCCGAACGGATACCGAAAATACACTTAGTTTGGTAAATTTGATACCGGTACCGATACCCGATACTATTCATTGATTTCTATTTTTATTACTTTTCATTCAATACTCTTTTTAATATATATTTTTTATTACTGTTCATTCACTTTTCTTTTTAATATATAGGTAAATATATAGGTAAATTTTCTTAAAATGCTTAATAGTTTATAATAAAAATAGTTGTTTTTAGATAAAACTATGATAAGTTACATAAATCCTATTTGAGATTGAATTGTTTTTTAGATGAATTTGTATTTTATGGAATTTCTAGGGTTAACTAGTAACCCGGTTCAACAGCCCGATACAACCGGGTTCAACCGGTTGAACCATTTTAGAGCCCAACCAGGTAGTATGACTTAAAAACCGGTTTTTAAAACATTGCCATACACGACTCGGGCCCAAGTTTGACTTCCAAAGTTTTTTAGCCTTCACCACCGTTTGCTTAACAGAGCCATATTCATGTCTTTAAGTAGTTAACCTAGTGGTGCACAAAAAAACCCGGACCCGGAAAAAAAACCCGGAACCGGGCATTATAAAAACCGGGTTTTCTATACCCGAACTCGAACCTGACCCTACCCATAGGGTAGGGACCGGGTATTCATGTTTGATCTAAAACCCGAACCCGGAACCGGGTTTTTTTATACCTGGTTTATGCCCGAAACCCGGTTTTTATAAATACCCAGAACCGGGTTTTATAAATACCCGGAACTGGGTTTTTTTATACACGGTTATATAGCTATGTTTTTTTTATCTATGTTATGTTATCTATGTTTTCAAGCATTAAGACTTCTAGTTCTTATGATTTAACAAAATTATGTATGCACTTTGATGTAATCTTGTTTAATTATTAGGTTTCTAATGATATTTGAAGTATTTGGTCATTATTCCCCTCTATTTGCTGGAAAGATCGATTGGTGTTTGTCTAATACAAAAAAAATGAAAAACTGATGGAACTTGGTTAAAACATAACATAGCAAATAAAATATATTGTTGTTTATGTAATCCAAAAGGATTCAAATCAGGACTATTCCTTCGATCATGCACTGTCGAATTTAAATTTAGAAATGTGATTAAAATTTCAATAGGCACCATCCACTAAAACATATAAAGAAGCATTAATACCCGGTCGGGTTTTTTTAATACCCGGTGCGGGTTTTTTCCCAACCCGATGCATACCCGAACCCTACCCGATGAATACCCGAACCCGGGTATATAGGGTATACATTTTTAGTAGAAAACCCGGACCCGACCCGGTTTTTAAAAAAACCCGATCCTACCCGAACCCGGTTCCATACCCGGAACCGGTTTAAAAAAAAAAAAACGATTTGCACCACTAAGTTAACCCTTATTATTATATAATATGGATCATAAACACTGGTCAGTGTAATGTAACTATCGTCGACCCACGGTCAACCATTTTTTGGACTCAAGATCAGGTTTTTTAATAATTCTTAGATTTTCTAGGATAAATATATTACATTTGCATTCTACATGATTTGAACTCTCGATCTTTTGGTTGTGAATATATCACTTACCATCACGATGTCCTATTGAGGACGACAGCCATCAGATCATGGAAGGTGAAATCTTAACAATTGAAATTAGGTGGTTTTCGCCAAAATTTGACATTTCTTTAGAAAGATTTATACAAACTATTAGGAGGTTAGACCTTAAATTTAGAGTGAATTGCAAGGATTGTCCTTTATCTTTATACCCATTTGCAGGCGCTGTCCTTTATGTTTAAAATTGATGAGTTTTGTACTTTATGTTTTCAAATCATACACGTTTTGTCCTTTAGCCCTAACCCAGTTAGATTTTTCTGTCAAATCTGGTCATGTGCAATGCACATGAGGGTAAAATTGTCTTTTCACCATCTTCTTCCCCAAAACAATCCCATTTCAAAACTCTAATTTCTCTTCAACAACCTGCAACAATTCACACCCCATTTCAACTATTCCTCAAATCCCTCTTCTTCCCCAAATCAATCCCATTTCAAAACCCTAAATAGTCTCGTTCATAAGTTTGGCCTTAATTGCATCCAGAACATGATTCAGTTTTGCGTGAGAGGATTCTTTGACAAGTAAGAACCTAAATTGATTAGGAAGACTAGAAATAGGAGCAGTTTTGGAAGACTTACTCAACAAGGTAAATGAATTAAAAAAGGCAACAGGCACACAATCAAGAATTCCCTCACTTCATTTGTTATATAATAATTAGATTACTGTGTTACTATTCTTTATATATTACTTTGAAATTAGAAAAGTGAAAAGAAAACAGAAGTTAGTGCACAATCTAAAGCTTTTTGTATCATTTTAAATTGTGTAGACAATCATTGTCATTGTCATTGTCAATACATAAATTAAGATGCTCAATTAATAATCTGCATTCTAATGTTTTAGCAATAATATGAATATCTTATTGTACTTTGCTCTGTAATTTTGAGGGGAAGATGGCTGATTTTTCTTTGATAAATAAATGAAAGAAATGAGCGGCGATGATAGTACCCCTACTCGGATTCTTCTTTCTTTCGATTTCAGGTTATGTTTGATTACTCACCCGGTGAAGATGACGAAGCTAAATCAGTTATTGACTTAACTAACTCAACTCACTGTCAACTCAGATTTGGATCTCGTTTCTTGATTCCGGTAAAAAAAATGAATGGTATGCCCCATAAAAACGAGTTACGCTTTATCTTTGAAAGAAATAAAAGCATTTCAGGGTGGATGCTTGAAAGTTGATTCCTTCACTAGCTTGACCTTCTCTGACTTTAATGGCAACACATGGGATTGATTTGGGGAATAGTTGAAATGGGGTGTGAATTGTTGCAGGTTGTTGAAGAGAAATTAGGGTTTTAAAATGGGATTGATTTGGGGAAGAAGATGGTGAAAAGACAATTTTACTCTCATGTGCATTGCAATGACCAGATTTGACAGAAAAATCTAACTGGGTTAGGGTTAAAGGACAAAACGTGTATGATTTGAAACCATAAAGTACAAAACTCGTCAATTTTAAACATAAATGACAGCGCCTGCAAATGGGTATAAAGATAAAGGACAATCCTTGCAATTCACTCTTAAATTTATAAAGGGAAAATCATGAAATTAAACATTGACTCACCTACTTTACCAAAAGAGTTAATTACTGTTTTCGTCCCTGAGGTTTGTCAAAAATAACGGTTTCAATCCATTAGTTTAAAAATTGCCATTTCAGTCCATTAGTTTCATTTTCGTAACCATTTCAGTCCACTAACTTAACTCCATCCATTTATTTTGTTAACTTTGAGTTAACTAACTAATTCAGGGACGGTTTGCGTCAGTTTTAGAAACACAGGGACTTAAGTGTAAACTCTAAAACATTAAAACAAAAAAAATAGTAAATTCCAAAAAATCAAAAAAATTCCAAAAAACCAAACAAATTCCAAAAAATTCTAAAAAATAATAAAAATTCTAAAAAATCATAAAAATTCTAAAAAATTCTAAAAAATCCAAAAAATGCGTTTCGGCGCGAACTGTTTCGAACCCGAACCGTTTCGAGCTGAACCGTTTCGACGCGAAGCGTTTCGACCCGTACCGTTTCGACCCGAACCGTTTCGAGCTGAACCGTCCGTACCGTTTCGAGCTGAACCGTTTCAACGTGAACCGTTTCGACCCGTACCGTTTCGAGCCGAACCGTTTCGAGCTGTACCGTTTCGAACCGTACCGTTTCGATGCGAACCGTTTCGAACCGAACCCTTTGGACCCGAACCGTTTCGACCCGAACCGTTTCGACGCGAACCGTTTCGAAGCCGAACCGGTACGGTTCGATACGGCACGGTTCGGTTCGAAACGGTTCACCTCGAAAGGGTTTGGTTCGAAACGGCACGGTTCGGTTCGAAACGGTACGGCTTGAAACGGTACGACTTCGAAACGGTACGGGTCGAAACGGTTCGGTTCGAAACGGTTCGGTTCGAAACGGTTCGGCTTCGAAACGGTACGGGTCGAAACGGTTCGGCTCGAAACGGTACGGGTCGAAACGGTTCGCGTCGAAACGGTTCAGCTCGAAACGGTTCGGGTCGAAACGGTACGGACGGTTCAGCTCGAAACGGTTCGGGTCGAAACAGTTCGCGCCGAAACGGATTTTTTGGATTTTTTTAGAATTTTTTAGAATTTTTATTATTTTTTAGAATTTTTTGGAATTTGTTTGGTTTTTTGGAATTTTTTTGATTTTTTGGAATTTACTATTTTTTTTGTTTTAATGTTTTAGAGTTTACACTTAAGTCCCTGTGTTTCTAAAACTGACGCAAACCGTCACTGAATTAGTTAGTTAACTCAAAGTTAACAAAATAAATGGATGGAGTTAAGTTAGTGGACTGAAATGGTTACGAAAATGAAACTAATGGACTGAAATGGCAATTTTTAAACTAATGGACTGAAACCGTTATTTTTGACAAACCTCAGGGACGAAAACAGTAATTAACTCTTACCAAAATAAGCATGGATTGCATCTTGGTAGACGCAATCTCCGAAATCCATGCAATCTTTGCGTTTGACAACGACTCATACTCTTCGGCCAATAGAAACTTGACACGTGTCATCATCCATAATTTTTCTTTTACTTTTCTACCACGATTTTTAAATTAGCATAACTTTTTCACACGCTAATATTTAAAAAAATTACACCAAATTAAAGAGATTTTTATCATCTTTAATTTGGTGTTTTTTTTTTATAAAAAATACTATAGTATGAAAAAGTTGCTCATTTAAAAATTGCGGTGGAAAAGAAAAAAAAACGTAGGCACAGAAACTCATGGACAATCTCAGACGCAAAACTTTGAATCTTAGACGCAAACTCTACGTGTATCAAGTTTTACGCAAACTTTGAATCTTAGACCAAACTCTATTATTGCTTGATCATGCAAATGCTAATGGCTAACAAAATTGGGGAAGCAAAACACTATTATTATGTGTTTGCGAGGTCTTATAAAGAAGCGGTGATCGATATGAATTTTTTCTTTTGGAGAACAGATAAATTAGTGGACGATGATCGTTAACTTGAATTTCCAACCGTTGTTGAGAGACTAGTAACCATTGTAATTCAGTTCCGTTTATTTTAATACAAATGTTATACCTTCAGATGCATATGCGTTTATATGGTTCTCACAATTTTCTACTCATTAGTGTCGAATAACGAAAAAAAGACTTTTGCCAACTTGATTTGGTTGTCATGTGGGTTCCCCCAGATTTACTTGAAACAGAGTTATATCTAAGCTTTGCGATTCGGTAGCATTGATTTTCAAACTCATGAAACATAAATTTACTCACGGCGAACACCAGAAGAAACACAATGTTTGTTTTGTTATTCATGAAAACTTGGATATCTATAAAAATCGTGTAAATCACTTTCAGATAAAATTTTGTTTTTTTTTTAACTTTTGTTCTTTGTTTTCTAAGCATCCGGGATATAGTCATTTAAAATTTTTTGACATTAAAAACAAAACTCCATCCACTGCAAGGAACAAGCGTGTTACGCGTCGTCAACAAGCCTTTTACCAAACCAATAAATTTTAAGAGACTGAAACCGAAACCAAAATATGACCTTAAATTTACTATCCTGGTACTTTACTCAAAAACGTATAATTAACAAAAGCGGTCGAAAAAACTTCAGTTACCAAAACAGACCGAAGCGAATGCACAATGTTATTTTGTGACATTTGCCCATGTATACGCCTACTCCTATTCTATTCCCGAATCAAAAACAATGTACAACCGTCAATGCACATGCACAAGTCAAGCTAGTCAGATCTGGAACAAAGGAACTACTAAAAAATAGCATAAGATAAACACCTACAAATTGATACAATAGCATCAAATTAAACCATGTTCTCTGATGAGCATTCGGATCTTCAATCATCAACTGGTTCCTAAGCAAGCAAAAGAAAAATAATAATAATATTTACACAGGAATAAAAACAGGTATACGAGAAGAGAAATTGTCTTACTAGCTATATTTACGACAGCAGTCCTTTAACCTATCAAGATCTCGTTCGTTGACCACATCTTCATTGGTAGGGCTGACCCGATCCTTTGTGGTCAACCACTGACTTGCAATAAAGTCAATTCTTTTCAGCTGTTGCAAATGGTCAAGGGAAACAAGATTTTGTGAAACTCAAACAGCAAAGAGAGCAGGTTTGACTTCAAAAAGTCAAACCATGTCCTTCACCTTCCCACATAATCTAAAGTAAGGGCTGCAAATGAACCGAACAAATAAGGAAATAAACGTGTTCAAGAACTGTTCATGAACACTTACCGAACGAGATTTTATGTTCTTGTTCGTTCATTAAGGAAATGAGCGTGTTTGTTCGTTAATTTTTAGGTAACACAAACGAACGTTCATGAACACATACGAACACAAACGAACGTATATTAAATTTTGAATAAAATAAGCATGCTTATCACAAATATTACATAGATCCACCCTAGTGATATGCAATGTAATATACAAGACACTAATATTTATTAAATATTTTATTAGTAGGAAATTTGAAGTACTTAAATAAAATATAAAAATTAATAACCCTAGTGAGCTGAGCATAAACGAACACAAACGAACAAACACGTTAACGAACGTTCACAAACATAAATGAACGAACACTGCATCTGTTCATTTTCGTTCATTTAACTAAGCGAACGAAATTTCTTGTTTGTGCTCGTTCATTTATTAAACGAACTAACACGAACGAACTTCCTGCCGAATGGTTCACGAACTGTTCGCTGAACGTTCGGTTCGTTTGCAACCCTAATATAAACCGAACAGTTTATTGATCAATGTTCTAAAGGATACAGCTGCGGTTCGTATGCACAGGTTTCTAGCAGAAGCGGTTTTATCGTTGTTCAAAGAAGCTAACTGGTGATCAAGGAGCTCTTCTTCTATCAAATCCGATTTACTCGCTAGAATAGATATACATTTATAAAGATTTATCGCGTTCATTTCCCCTTGTTGAAATTGAGCCAGGAATCTCGAAATTACGTCCCATAATGCGTTTCTGGCTTCTATGTCATCAGAAGCAAAAGGGAAGATATCCAGAAGACCCTGCAAGAAAACCAGATCTGGAATGCATATAACGTGTCACTGTTTAATTTGAGGTAAGTTTAATAATAATACCAAATCATGTGGGTTAAAAATTAAAATGAACTCTGAGATGTCGGAATTTAGTAACGGAACTATCTACCTTGATTTATCTCTATAATCAAATCTTCAGAGTCGCTTAAAAGATTCGCAATCAGAACCGCAGCTGTAACACATGAGTTTGCCACCTGTTTTGGAAAGAATTAAATTATTAGAAAGAACAAAATGAAAAGAACTTAAAAGTTGTAAATAAACTTGATCATATTACGTACCTCAATTTTATCGGTAACTTTTATCAAAGTGCCAAGTAGGCTAAAAAGTTTTCTACTGGAACAAAGTTCTTGGGCGCAACCGTCAATTACAGTGAGGACTTCAAGAGCCCGAAGAATAGTATCAAGAACACAGTACCTAATAAATAACAAAAATAGTTATATAGCACAATGAATATTAGTTTATTGTATTCTTAACATGGTATTAGACAAGAAAATGTTTAGCAATAATGTAACCACTAAAGAAGTTAAGATAATTGACGAGTTAGCATTATACATATATATAACAAAAGATACCAAAGACACCTCTATATTTTATTGTTTTTTCTTTAATAAATTTACAACAATGCCATCTAACTCATTGTTTTTATTTTCTTTTTGTTTATTCAACCCTTCAACTTTTAGCATTGTCACTTACACCCCCTCAACTTTCTAAAACTTTGTAAAATGTCTTTTACCCCCCCCCCCCCCCCCCCCTCGAGTTTTACGTGCTTATTTTTAGGTACATTTTTGGTTGGTCTACGTTTTGTTCAGAAACGAGTCAGGTTAAATTTAATACGTTTTCACTAGGCGGTATAAATTCGAGTTACTTTACGTTTCGACTGCGCCGCAACGCGTGGTACCATTCTTTAACGTAAAACCACGCAGTTTTTTATGTGCTTATTTTAAGTACGTTTCGTTATAAATCCAAGTTGGTTAACGTTTCGACGTAAATTTTCTAGGTAATGAGTCAGGTCAAATATAATACGTTTCCGTGCTTATTTTCATGTGTGTTTTCAGTTGGTCTACGTTTTGACGTAGATTTTGTTAGAAAAAGAGTCCAGTCAAATATCTGATAGTATAAGTTCGAATTACTTTAAGTTTCGACGCCGCTGCAACGCACGGCTGATCAAAATACTAGTTAATAAGAGAACACGATGTACCTTTCAGATAGTCGTTCGTCTCCCTCCAGTTTACTAATCTCAAACGCCAATAGATTGATTAAAATATTTGGAAGACCTAATTTCACCAAGTGTGGGAGAAGAGCAGCTCTTACGTCATCTTCGGTTTCCGATATAGCTAACAGAAAACCTACACTCTTTAAAAAATACAATTTGTGTTAAATATATTGGAAAATTATCTTAAGAGTAAAATGCCATTTTCGTATATGAGGTTTGACCACTTTTGCGACTTTCATCCAAAGGTTTGCTTTTTCGCATCTGAATCCAAAAGGTTTAAAATCTTGCCATTTTCGTCCGACTCGTTAACTCCATCCATTTGGGTATATCCGTCCTTTTACCTACTTGTTAGTGTTTAGAAGAAAAGTCATAACGGTCAACAATGGTGGATCGTTATTTTTAATTGTGTTTTTATTTTAATAAAAAATATCTTACCCCTCATTTAACGGAGAAAAATGGATGGAGTTAATGAGTCATATGAAAATGACAAAAGGGACGAAAATGGCATTTTACTCTTATCGTAACTAAAATACCGAATAAAAAATGGAATTAAAAATAATATTATTTGCTACCTTTTCTATAAGTTGTGGATTTAATGTATTTTCTACAATCCATAGTATACGCGACAGAACATTTTCAGGCTGCAACGCGTGAGCCCAAGTTACACCCTCACTACCTTGGAGGCATAATGTTAACAGCCTACAAGACGATATGAAAAATTATATATCGGATCAATATTTAGTGTTATGTATTTTTCAACGGCATTCAGTTGGGACGTACATTAACTGCATGCATTTTTTCTTATAACAATAGTGAAATTCTGATGTTTAAGCGAGAAGTGAGTCAAGTTACCTAAACTCTTCACATAGGCAAGGAGTGTCATCTACAAATAATTGATCCACGATTAATTCAATTAATCCTTTTACATTGGCAATTTGTTTCCGTGATAGTTCATGGCAAGCAAGGTTTCCAATTATACCAAGGCTAATCTCCTGCAAATATAGCTCAATCTATTAATTCTGTAATTTTGAGCATATGTTTACGTTATGACGTTTGCACAATCAATTAAGAAAAACTAAAGACTTAACTGAAAAAAAAACCATAAGAAAATGTAAATACCATGACACGCGGTGATTGGGAGACCATTAGAGTAGCCAAAATAACTTCAAGAACCAGATTTTGAACCTACACATGAGTTTTGTACCAATTAATAATATTTGTATAACTAACACAAAGTTGCCATTAAAATCTTGGTTTTAAAAAGCACGTGGTGCACAAAAACGATAGGGTCTAAAACCGAGGCGTGAAGCGCCAAGTGCAAAAGCGCACCGCCTTTTGTACACGAGGAACATCTTGTTATATAATTTTTTTACATATTTCTTATAGGTTTCTAGCATCATTATTTAGCCAATATTTAGACACAAATAAGCCCTACATATGTTTTAACATATACATGAATTACCTACATGTACAACCTTTGTAGCTATATGTATAACATTTTGAACCACAAAAAAGTTGCCCCATACAAGAGGCGCGCGCCTCAGCTGTGTTTTAAACCCCACAAAATCGTGCCTCAGCTGAGCTTCACGTATGAGTGTATGACTCGCGCCAGATGTCATACACGTACACATATGACATATAAGTAAATCAGATACGATACCAGCGTATCATACAGCGTGACAGTGTAGTCGGGTAAACGTACCATGAACTCAGCATGGGTTCTGCTTGTTGCCAGGTCCCATAATATGCATCCGTGTTCTTCCCAAGCATCATTTCCAACCGAAGGACCCGTCGCATTATTTTCATGATCATTAGAACTACTACCATCCATGATGTCACATTTGTTTTCCAAGATTTTGTCATCTGGTCCAGTATTCATGGTGGGTGGTAAAAGCTTCCTTATCAGTGATATAACATAACTAGGATCAACTGTTGTTGATATGTCAAATAACTGCAACACACACAACATTGCAATTTAGTATATATATCTTGTAATATGCTAACTTTGTTCTGTAATAACACTGTATATGAGCCAATTTCTTTAAAGTTTCAAACTTTATATAGACTTTGTTAGCAGAGAGGATGATCAGCATCACATAACAATCAAATTTTAGACCTAATGTTGTTTTTTGAAAATTTGTTTTCGCATCAAATTCAATTGTGTGTGTTGGGGGGGGGGGGGGGGGGGGGGGGGGGGTGTTTACCTCGTCAGCGGGAGCAGGAGGGTTTTGAGCTAACTGATTGAATCCAATTTCTTCTTCTTCGGCGACTGATTCCGATTGTATCGACATTTTCAGGGTTTGGGGTTTCTTCTTCTTTACCGAGTGACGAAGCTTTGAAACACATTACATAGTCCCTCCATGTTTCGGGTTCGGGTCGTTCAAAACCCGGTTTCTTTCTTATTTTTCCTTTTCTTAAATTGCCAAAAAATAAATAAAAATTGAACGAGAAATTTGAATCACTAATGTACCACTCAATTATTATTATGACACTAGTGAAACCACTCAGTCATATTCATCTCCACTAGGTAATAAAACTTATACGTCAATTC
Organism: Helianthus tuberosus; assembly: GCA_030545235.1. Lineage (NCBI taxonomy): Eukaryota > Viridiplantae > Streptophyta > Magnoliopsida > Asterales > Asteraceae > Helianthus > Helianthus tuberosus. Next base: position 40,886,744 of record CM060369.1, on the reverse strand, counting down.
AGGAGAAAACCCAATAAATCTAAGAAAAACCCTCTTGTGAGAATCGAACTCAATGCTTAATGGTTTCTAAGTCTTATCTCACACACAAGATGTCACTAGGCTTTAATGTCATGAGCATTAAAATTGTAATTTTAGTCCTTGGAGTTTAACACAAAATGTCATTTTAGTCTAAATAGTTTTTCTTCTCCTCTGAGTTCATGACTTTTCCCATTTTGATTACATTGGCTAACTCCGTCCAAAACGCTCAATTTTAACCAGGGGTACTTTTGGCATTTTAATTATAAAGTGTTTAACTTGCTATTTTAGTCCAAACATACTGGATTATAATGAAATTGAGGTTATATACTGCCATACTGGATTATAATGTTTGGACTAAAATGACAAGTTAAAAAGTTTATAATGAAAATGCCAAAAGTACCCCTAGCTAAAACTGAGGTTTAAGACAAAGTTAGGCAATGTGGTCAAAATGACAAAAAATAGGAACAGTCAGTTAGAGACCCAAAGGAAAAAAAGAAACTATATAGACTAAAATGACATTTTAAGCCAAACGTTATGGACTAAAATAACAATTTACTATTTTTTTTAAAGTATCACACCTTTTTATATGACAGAGAACATTAAAGTACTTTAACGATCTATAATTCAAATCGTTGGTAAATGATAACATTGTAATTTGAATTCGGGATATTAAATGGATTAAACAAAAGAAATATGAAACATAGAGAAGATACGAAGAAATCTGATGTGTACCACTTGGCTTGATAGATAACCCGTTAAAGTGGGTCAAACTCCTAAGAAAATAGATGGAAACTAGAAGAATATTTAGAGAGAAACTCAAGACTTAATTCATTTCATTCATAATAATCTCAACACAAATATGGCTTATATAGCCTTACATACGAAATGGAAATGCAGAAGAAACATAACGAACCACTACCCCACAACTTTGAAAACAAACACATGCATGCAAAATAATTAAAGAAATAAAGGAACATGCTAATAAAATTATGGAACATGGAGGAGATCGTGGGCACGTATCAAAATCAAGAATGTAGTCATGTTGTGTTGTGAGTTGTGACATATGGAGGGTTGTAAGATTAAAGGTTTGGTGAAACGTTTGATGGAAAGTTCGTTTAGATGAATTGTTTGACGAAAAGTTCGTTTAGCTAATAAATGAATGAACATGACATTTTTTTTTCTTTAATTAAACAAGCGAACATAAACATGTCCTATTAGGTTCTTTACATTCATTTATATTTGTGTTTATACCTGTTTAGATACACTCGTTTAGATATATTGATTAGCTATCAGTAATACTAATGGACCTATCATGCACTGGCTCATCAACCCGTCAAATTTTAGAACCAAGCATCGGGTACTTTCTACACTGTGACAGCGACTCCCTAATGAATAGCGATTTGACCACATGAATCGCTGATTCATCAACCATTAGAAGTGATTCAACATCAAGCATTAGAGATTCACACCATCAATCATGGTAGCTAATCCGTTATCAATCTATGCCCAGCCGATTGGAAGGTGGGGTTTTAACGTTCGTCTCTTTTTATCTTCTTCGCTACGATTCATGATTCACACCAATTTTACTTGCTTTGTTTTGGACATTGTTTAATCTTTAAATGGTGTATGTTTATGTGAATTTATAAATATTAACAAACGAAGATAAACGAATACAGAATATGGTCACATTCACATTCAATTTCTTTATGAACAAACACAAACATGTGTTCGGTTAACTATAAAAACAAGCATGGACTACCTCTTTATGCATTTGGTTTGTTCACAGGCCTAGACACATACGTTGCGTATCACCCGCTGTTATCCCGCTTGTACCCTGTTCAATTCATTTTCAGTGTGATCTTTTATTTATATATCATCATAATCCATAAACACATTCATTGAAGATCTGGTAGATGTGGATGGAATGTTTGTCATATTGCATACACTGTAATATCCAAACTTGCTATTATCATAGACAATGAGACCAAAAAGTTCTCACATATTGGCATAATGAAAATCCAAAATAAAACATTGCATTCTTTCATATGTTTGGTAGCAAAATAAATAAACAAAAAAGAAAAAAGACCCAACAAAATGTACAATTAGAATCACCACATCAAAACACATGCAACATCTACAAAGGGAATGAATGCCCAAATCCATAAATCTCCTGCAACATAAGTTGTACAAACAATCTGCTGACCGACTTCCAGAAAACCAGCAATGTTACCTTTCGCACAGTAAAAAAATGAATTTGCACTTCATTACTGAAAAAAAAAATTAACAGTTTCAAAAACATTACATCCTTTCTAATATCACGTATCCAAATACATAAGAAAATACAGATTCAATTTTTTAATCAAGTTCGGACTCTTAGTTTGTGATTCATATAAATAACGAATTAACGATTACCTGTCAAACTTAACAAGCCTGTTTCGGTAGCGATTTTGAAACTCCGTCGATAGCTATGTTTCCCATTCCGGCCTCCATAGCTTCCCGCTCATCCATCTCTCGAGTTTTCTCACAAGTCTTATTATTATCATTATCACTGGCTATAGGAGTAGAATCAACAGCAGGAGTCAAACTGTAAGGTGGTCCTCCGGTCAACCATCGGTGACTAAGACATTCAGCAGCTGTAGGCCTTTTCTCGGGAGCAAAGTCGAGTAATGGAACAAGGAAATCAGCCAAATCCATTGCATCTTGTTCGCTAAACTCGTATTTCTCCTTTAGTACTTTATGTAGAGGCCAAAACCGTAATCGCCTGATGTGCCTTAAATCCCCGTGCCTGTTGAAGAATTCACGAGAGTAACGCCCGCCTAAAGCTATCTGCAGAAAATTAATACAGTCGTCAAGTTATATATACACACATACGTTATCAAATATTCATATATCATGTATGAAATATTATTATTATTACTAACCTTTCGAGGCATCATACCAAGAAGTTCCATCATTAGGGCCAAGTGATCCTGCAACGTTAATAAACCAAATACCAATATCATGTACTTGCATGAATTGTACAAAAAAAAAAGTAAGACTACAATTAGGGCTGCTAACGAACCGAACGTTCAGCGGGAAGTTCGATTGTTTTCGTTTGTTTAATAAATGAACGAACACGAACAAGAACTTTTGTTCGTTTGGTTAAATGAACGAACATGAACAGATGCCCGTTCGTTCATTTATGTCCATGAACGTTCGATAACTTGTTCGTTTTTACGTTCGATAGTTTGTTAGTGTTTTTAATTTTTATATTTTATTTAAATACTTTAAAATTCTGACTATTAAAGTATTTAATAAGTATCTGATAGAACCCAGAAAATCAAAATAAATGAACAATGGAATTCATAGATAGTAATCCAATTCGAGAAGGATTATGTCTCCAATTTAAAGGTAAAAAACCCTAATTTTTATAAAATAAACATCGACATCTAATCTAAATGAGACAGAGATATTAATAAGATTAGAACTAACTGCCCCACTACTTGCTCCTAAAACTGTTCCCCCCAAAACTCATTCCCACTAATAATTAAATGGGTCAAATACCCGGCTGGAGCTTCACACAAAATATGGGCCAATCCACAGGTTTGTATCAATACATCCTGCCCCAAAATCCGACTTGTCCTCAAGTCGGAAACAAGGGAACTGTTGTGCCAAGCAATAAGCCATTCAATTATTGATAGAACCTTGATAGAACATTGATAGAACCCAGAAAATCAAAATAAATGAACAATGGAATTCATAGATAGTAATCCAATTCGAGAAGGATTATGTCTCCAATTTAAAGGTAAAAAACCCTAATTTTTATAAAATAAACATCGACATCTAATCTAAATGAGACAGAGATATTAATAAGATTAGAACTAACTGCCCCACTACTTGCTCCTAAAACTGTTCCCCCCAAAACTCATTCCCACTAATAATTAAATGGGTCAAATACCCGGCTGGAGCTTCACACAAAATATGGGCCAATCCACAGGTTTGTATCAATACATCCTGCCCCAAAATCCGACTTGTCCTCAAGTCGGAAACAAGGGAACTGTTGTGCCAAGCAATAAGCCATTCAATTATAGACCGAGGTTGAAAATCAAATTCCCAATCTTTGGTAGTCGGTGGAGAAGCTAAAGGCGTTGCGGGAACTTGAACCCTTGCGGGTTTCAGCCAGGATACATGGGAGACCAGAATGATGCGATAAAATCCACAAGAGCTAGATGGCAGTTTCTTAAAGATGTTGACAAGGCTGAGTTTGTGGAAAAGCGGACATTGGGGTGTAGGGTTGTGGGTAACATACTGAGCGACATTTTTAGTATAGTCTGAAATAGGTTTTGGGCTTGGGCTCCATGCAAGACTTCTGCTGCGCTTAGATGAACAGATCTGGGACTCGTTTTCTAGGGCAAGGCGAACAACATAACACTCGGTTCTAGGTTTCTGGATAAAAACGTTAGCCTTCATCAGTTCTTCATGAAGATCATTCGGTCCTTCATCCTTCTCCACCGTGTTCTTCAAATCACTTTCCACTTCTTCACTGTAACAACCATCTTCGTCTGATTCTTCACTGTTACAACCATCTTCAATCACCTGAGCTTTAATTTCGTCAACAACATCTCTCAAAGATGCAAGAATGCCGTCTAATCGTGCTGCAATGATTGCGAGTTGATCAGCTAAATTCCGGGTTGTAAGCACCATTCGATTTCCCGGCAATGGAACCATTGATAGAACCCAGAAAATCAAAATAAATGAACAATGGAATTCATAGATAGTAATCCAATTCGAGAAGGATTATGTCTCCAATTTAAAGGTAAAAAACCCTAATTTTTATAAAATAAACATCGACATCTAATCTAAATGAGACAGAGATATTAATAAGATTAGAACTAACTGCCCCACTACTTGCTCCTAAAACTGTTCCCCCCAAAACTCATTCCCACTAATAATTAAATGGGTCAAATACCCGGCTGGAGCTTCACACAAAATATGGGCCAATCCACAGGTTTGTATCAGTATCAGTGTATTATATATTATGTTCATAAACGCTTGTCTGTGTTCGTTTGTGTTCACGAACATTAGTTTGTGTTTGTTCGTGTTCATGAACGTTCGTTACCTAAAATTAACAAACGAGCGTGAACACGTTCATTTCCTTAAACGAACGAACACGAATAAGGTCTTGTTTGTGTTCGTTTGTTTTCATCTGTGTTCATGAACATTAGTTTGTGTTCGTTCGTGTTCATGAACGTTCGTTACCTAAAATTAACAAACGAACACAAACGAATGTGAACATGTTCATTTCCTTAATGAACGAACACAAACAAAGCCTTGTTTGTGTTCGTATGGTTCGTTTGCAGCCCTAACTACAATTGTTGGGAATTATACCTCATCTCTGTCGTAATTGTCACCACTGTGAGGATCAAATAAAACATCACCCGTTGCAAGCTCAAAGCATATGCACGCAAACGACCACAGATCCGCAGGGGTCGAGTATTTTGATCCCAGTAAAACCTCCGGACACCTGTATTGTCTGGTTTGGATATCACCGGTAAATTGCTTATACGTCCAACATGCATTACCAAAATCAACCAACTTGCATTTAACATCAACTTCCCCCAAAAGCCTCTGCCGTGTAGATCGGCTACCTCTTCCACGAAGTTGATTTCCTTGGCGGGAATCCCTCGCTTCGGATAGATTCCTCGACTCGGGTTTCACAACCGATGACGTGGCACGTTCTTCAAGGGCATCACCGTTACCGGTTTTCTCATTGTCCGCTTCGGCTTCTTCAACGTCTTCCTTTCCGACGCCATTTTGGGCGGCCTTTTTAGCCTTTTTCTTAATTTTCTTTTTCTGATTCTTCGTAAGATCACCATTTGAAACCTTGACTTCTTTCGAAGCACTAGCATTGGTCGAACTCGAATTATTATCCTTGCTTGATGACGGAATAATGGGTGAGCCTGCTTTTGTTCTATCTCTTTCAGGATCAATCATGGACAGAAGTAAAATATTTTCTGGCTTAAGATCCGTGTGAATAATAGACAGTTGACGATGCAAGTAATCCAAACCACCTAAAATGTGGAAGCAGATTTCCTTAACCTTGTGAAGGGGAACGCCACGGTAGTCAGAATACTTGATTAACGTTAACAGGTTATCGCCCAAATACTCGAAGACCATGCATACATGCTGCCCGTTTGGTCCAGAATGTTTGAAGTGATCCAGAAGCTTTACCACACACCGTTTGTCGTCTGGGTCACCCTCAGCTATTTGCTTTAAGATGGTGATTTCATCCATTGCTGCCTCAGTATAGTGTTGAGCACTCTTCTGAACTTTTAAGGCTACATATCTCTGCAAAGCAAATTCAAACTGTTGTTTTAGTTCTTTTGCGCCAAACATCGTATGATCGAAAGCAACACAACAGGCATCGATTTACACTAACACAAACTCAGAATTTAATTTATAAGAACAAATCACTTGCTGACTACAATCATTCTGCCTTATGTTCAGTAAAACTAAACAGGCAACACATATTGATAGGGTCTGGGGAGGGTGGGATACGGACAAACCATACCTCTATCCCAAAGAATAGAGCGGCTGTTTCCAGAGAGACCCCTAAATCCAAAACCCTATCTGGACATGAAAAGTATATTAGCAACATAGTAGTTCCTCACATGGAATCTAAAGCGTAGTAAACAAAACAAAAAAACTAATAAGACTACAAATATAGTATTATCAAGCTACCAATAACAAAAAAAAAAATTGTGAAAAAGTATGATAAGATAGTGCAAAAAAAATCATATAGAGTTATAGACATGAAGGCAAGATGAAGGTAACATGCAAAGACCACCAAATCTCCAAAAGCATAGGTAAAGCTACACTCCTAACAGTGTAACACAAAAGCTAAGGCAAATCAGTACCGTCCCCAACCATCATGGTTGTAAAAATCCCGACTAGTCTTTGATTAATCGCCAATTAATCACTAATCGGAGGTTCACCGATTAATGGCCGATTAATCGCTAGACAGTCAATGGCGGTCCTAATCTGGGCAAATTTGGCCAGACGTCAGCCAAATTTCGACCAAACCATATAAATTTCTCCCAGTTACTTAAAAATGGGTTAATGAGGGGTTAAAACATGTCTACTTAAAAAAACTACATATAAAAATGCGTGTGTGGATATATAACTAAAAATTCCATAATAAAAACTCAATCTGATTAAATCCGATTAAACCCTATTAATCCCGATTAATCTCTAGTCGGTACCCCACCGCCCGACTAGCGCCTAGCGATTCTACAACACTGCCAACCATAATCCTACGCAGTGTTGTAAAAATCAGGACTAGTTGGGGATCACTATTCAGCCGGTCACTGAGTAAAGTTTGGTTAATCAGTCTTCTAATCGGTAGTCAGTCCTAATAGGCCCTAGTCGGACCTAATGCCAAAAATCAGCGATTCCGGCCAAAATCAGTGAACTCCGGCCCAAACCTGTAAATTTCGGCCAGTTTCCAACCAAACAACGTAGATTCCGGCGATTAGTCCTGTAAAATTTAAAAATGGGTCGAGAAGGGGTTAAAACCTGCCTACTTAAAATATTTACCTATAAAAATGTGTATGTGTATATAAAACTGAAAATTACACATAAAATCCCAATCCGACTCATCCTGATTAATCGCTAGTCGGTACCCCACCAGCCGCCTACTGCTTAACGATTTTTTAAACCATGATCCTACGCCTTGGCATATTTTATCCCCAGTGAAGTGCAAACTTTTGCAAACTAGAATATACTCAACACACAAACATACACAACCGAATCAAATCAAATATGGAGGAAAAAACAAAAATAATAAAAATAAAAAGAATACCGATTTCTGAGTGTCCCAAGCGAGCCAAACGGTTGAAAAATGACCCCAGCCGAGCTTGCTCTGAACAACATATCTGGAATGCTTAAACTTATCACCAACACGAACTGCATGATAACCACCGCGCCGGTAATCCTCTGTTCCTTCGTCTTCAGATGTGTAATCACTCGTCTCGCTTCGATCGTCTCCGTTTCTTCTGTTATTATCTTCCGCCATTGAAGAGGATGGAACAGGGAGGTTGAATGTGGCTTCAAACAAAATGGATGCGATCGATCTGGAGCTGAAAGTTGAAACCCTAGAATGGAGACTCAAACTAGGGTTTCTGCTTGCTCTGTTTTTCTTTTTGTTGTTATGTGGATGGAGAGAAGATTAGTTGGTGTTTATTTTTATTTTTTGGAAATAGTATTTTAATTTTGAGATAATATTTTTAATAAACATTTAATGAAAGTTTTTTTTTTCTTTTTGGAGAAAAATGCAATTTGCGTCCCTGTGGTTTGTGTGAAACATCAACCTGAGCCCCTAAATTCATTTTTTTTGTTTTTTGAGCCCCTGAGCTTATGAATTCACAACAGTTTGAGTCCCTGCCGTCAGTGTTCCGTCAGTTTGACCATTTGACAATTGTGAAAAGTCTTTTATGCCCTTGACCCTTAACATCTACACTTAATAGCAGATATGAATGATCAGATCAGTTTCATCACACTTCTCAACAAAATCTCTCCCAACTCCCAACACCGATTATCATCACCATCATCTTCATCTTCATCATCTTCATCTTCAGAACAGATCATCTTCATCATCTTCATCGATAACAATCCAAGGTAAAATCACATACCTAAAACATGATCGACACTATGTTTTTGATATGCTAGAATGTATTGCGTTTTGTGTGAAAATATTGTTTGATTCTTGTGGGTTTTTGTCTCGGGTATCAAAACAGAGGTTTGGGTTTTGGTTAGAGAAAAGGTTTGTTTCAGGTTTTGTGTGAAAATATTGTTTGATTCTTGTGGTTATTTGTCTCGGATATCAAAACAGAGGTGTTTATATTGGTTTTGTTTGATTCTTATGGGTTTTTGTCTCGGGTATCAAAACAGAGGGTTATCTTCATACGGGTTAGATAACTCATATACGGAATGAATACGGTACTAAATTCATTATACGGTTTGATTCTTGTGGGTTTTTGTCTCGGGTATCAAAACAGAGGTTTTGAATGTGTTTTGGTTTTGATTCTTGTGGGTTTTTGTCTCGGGTATCAACTGAGTATATTGTTCAAAATGTATCAAATGCGAAGAAACAAATGATGGAAATTGATAAAGCGCATCAGTGTGTAGTTATTTGAACACATCAATATTAAGAACTGATCGGATCAGTTTCGGATTGATGTGTTCCTCATATTGATTTTTGGTTTGATTCGATGATTTGGGTTCCTCATATTGGTCATTTGAATGTGTTTATATTGGTCATTTGAATGTGTTTTGTTGTACAGAATGGCTGCGGATGTAAAGATACGCAAAACACCAACTACGAAGGCGAGAACACTTGATAACCTCCTAGAAGATGGTGCGGTGCACATAAGGAAGTAATTTATCAGAACGATCAATTGCATATGAATGAATACAACCCCAGTGACAGATATGTAATTAGCGAGCTCTGGAATTTCAAGGAAAATCGAAGAGCTACACTGGGGTTATATTCATTCATATGAATGAATATAACCCCAGTGGCAGATATGTAATTAGCTACACTGGGGTTATATTCATTCATATCTGCTACATTCTGAAGTGCACCCGTCAGTAAAGATCCACAATTGCTTGTGGTGGTATGACGTTTTGTCTCTGTATTGTATGTTACGGTCTTTTGTTATCGAGTCTGTAAGTTCCGTCAAGTCTACGAAGTTGGTATGACTTTTTGTCTCTGTATTGTATGTATTAAAAGTTTACATTTAATATACAATTTAGGCTTTGATAATTTGTTATATATAGTATACATTTAATTATTAGATTACATTTATTTAAAAAGAGTTAATTATTATATTGCATTTATTTAAAAAGAAAAGAGTTAATTTGAATTATTAGATTTCTTAACAAAAAAGCAAGAAAAGAATTTAGGGGCTCAGGTTGATATTTCACTCATACCATAGGGACGCAAAGTGTTATTAATATATGCCAAAAGACGGTCTTACCCCTGGCTCAAACAGTCAAACAGACGGCAGGGACTCAAAGTGTTATGAATTCATAAGCTCAGAGGCTCAAAAAACAAAAAAAAATGAATTTAGGGGCTCAGGTTGATGCTTGGCACATACCACAGGGACGCAAATTGCATTTTTCTCTTCTTTTTGATATGTATCATCTATTTATGGTCCAGCCTAAGGTCTTTAAATAAAGGTAGAGTAGCGTGTTTAACCTGTTAGTATGAGAAGCTTAACTTTTTCGATAGGAACTAGTATGTTTGATAACCAGTTCGGCTCATAGTCATAGCCCTTCTGGCTAAGAAATAAGCTAGGTGATCTTTGGATATGCATTCAAGTTTGAGGTTTGCAATTCTTTAGATGGTTGATTATACTCTATAATTCGTTGTTTGTGTTACATATCTAATTAAAAGTATTAAAATATCAACAATGATATTTCAAATTAAATTTTGAAATATATGTTAATACAGTGTATAGAGAACCGATTTGAAGTAGAGAATTACCAAAAACACATAATAGACTTGTATATGGACATATAATACGAGTTAGAAAGAGAGTTAGGTAAGTGGTTACATAATCATTTTATGTTTTCCGGTTAAAGCAAATGATACAAGTGTATCTTATGGCTCTAGGAATCCTATGCTTGAACATCCTTTTATAAAATGTAGTCATATATAAAGAACTATACCTTTTTATTATAAATATTAACTTCAAACTATCTATTTAGTTGTCGTTATTATATTAAGATTATTAAGTGCTCATCGGTTAATTTAAACAAAATGTGGATACAATCATACAAATACAAAATTAATGAGCAATGGTGTACCTTTTATCATTGGAAAGGAAGACAAGAAATCTCCCAGAATACTAATAACCTATTAATACGAGTACTTTATAATATTATATGTGATGACATTATTTATCTATACTAGTCATGTTCATGGACAATTATTCTCATTTTAAAAGAGAAATTATGTTGTTTTGGAGAACAATCCAACTAAGATGGCTTTTAGGAAAAGCAACTATGATTTCTCAACAAAAATATATTAGTCTTAAAAGAAAATCAATATATATATATAGAAAAAATATATTGTACATTACGGTTTAACATACTTCACGTACAACAACGTGCGTGATTTGTTTTATAACATGCGTGATTAATGTTTTCAATATGCATGATTATTGTGTTTCAACATGCGTGATTTTGGATTTTTGAATTATAACATGCGTGATTTTAAAATGAACGTGCGTAATTACCTGTCGTGCGTGATGTACGTTAAGCCGTAATGTATGTTAACCTTCATATATATATATATATAGGGTAGGAATCCTAAGAGAAGTCCACCCTATTTGAGAAACTTCAGAAGCAATATTGACCACACATTTTCCCTAAGCAAAAAATGCAAAAAAATGTGAAAAAATGCATTTTTTTTTTGAAAAAATCGCAGCATTTTCTTTAAGGATTTAATTTTTTATTATTTTTTTTTAAATTTCTTTTTATTATTTATACACATGTGTATATTGTTAATCTTTTAACTATACATATATGTATATTGTCAATTATATATGTATATACATGTTTAAAAATGAAAAAAAATGTGTTATAAACCCTAAACCTTAAACCTTAAACCATAAACACTAAAGCTAAACCTTAATGCTAAACCCTAATTCTAAACCCTAATGCTAAACCCTAAAGCTAAACCCTAATGCTAAACCCTAAAGCTAAACCCTAATGCTAAACCTTAAAGCTAAAACTAAACCCTTAAGCTAAACCCTTAATGCTAAACCCTAATGCAAACCCTAAAGCTAAAGTTAATCCCAAAAGTTAAAGCTAAACCCTAATGCTAAACCCAAAATCTAAACCCTAATGCTAAACACTAAATACTATTGCTAAACCCTAATGCTAAACCCTAAAGCTAAACCATAAACCATAAAGCTAAACCCTAAACCCTAATGCAAAACCCTAAATACTAATGCTAAACCCTAAATAACACTTATTTTTCAATTTTAAACATGTATATACATATATGTATAATTGACAATATACATATATGTATAGATAAAAGATTAACAATATACACATGTGTATAAATCCAAATTTAAAAAAAAATAATAAAAAATTAAATCCTTAAAGAAAAAGCTGCGATTTTTCCAAAAAAATTTTTTTTGCATTTTTCCACCTTTTTTTTTGCATTTTTTGCTTAGGGAAAAAGTGTGGTCCAGATTGCTTCTCAAGTTTATCAACTAGCCTACTATTTCTCACATGATCCTTATCATATATATATATTATGTAAATTAATAATGTGCCCATTAATAGAAAACAAATAGTGAGATAAAGAGAAAAAAAAACAATTAGATAACGTTTTAACGTTTTATTGCATCATATTTACAACAATACAAATTTCATGGCCAGGAATAGTGATGTTTGGTGGTTGGCTAAAATGGCGGTGGCCAAAATGACGGCCACCCTTTTTTTTAATATAATAGTGATAGTAATTTATAGGTCTTGCTAAATTACAATTGTATTATAACTTTAAAATTACGATTATACCCCCCTTAAAATAAAAATTTTATTTTGCCCTGCCTAAATTTATGTTTTTCCCTTAAGTAAAAAAAATACGCTTTTACTCCGGTTCAAAATAAAATTATGCTTTTTGCCCCAGCTAGAGTCCTGCCAAATTACGATTTGGTTCTCAGTTTAAAATTACGACCTCTTCAAAATAAAACTTTGGTTGGCGGGAATAGTTGTGTTATGTGGTTGGCAAAAAGTGACGGCCACTTTGGTTTTTTTTTTCATTAATAGTTATTTATAGGTCTTGCCAAATTACAATTTTATCCTAAGTTTAAAATTATGATTTTGTCTCCGGTTCAAATTAAAAATTTCGTTTTACCCCCTGCTTAAATTTTCGCTTTTGTCCTCAGTTAAAAAATACGCTTTTGCCCCAAATTCAAATAAAAATATGGTTTTGCCCCCAACTAAAGTCCTGCCAAATTACAATTTGGTTCCCGGTTTAAAATTACGATTTAGCCCCCAGTTCAAAATAAAACTTTGGTTTTGCTCCAAGCTAAAAATTATGATTTTGCCTCCAATTCAAAAAAATAAATAAATTAGTTTTGCCCTCAGTTAAAAATAATATTTTACCTCCATTATAAAATTATGATTTGACCTCAGCTAAAAATTGCAATCTTACCATCGTTTTTTTTTTTGGCAAAACCATGGTAGTGCTTTATTTTAATTGGTTGAGTCAATTTTGTTTTTATTCGTGCGAAACAGCTGCCTAGCACTCGCTAATTGGTCCTGACAAATTATTCTTTTGCACCCAACTCTAAATTACACGCTTGTCATCGTTTTAGTTGTTTTTTTAATCATAACTATGATACTGTTTTTCTTTAATTGGTTAACTTGATGTATCTTTTTTTATATCGTGTTATAAGTATCATGTATATCTAACTGACATAAAGGCGTACATGTTATTAAACTATGAAATATTTGGTTTAGCGCCCCGCAACGCGGGCGGCGCATAACTCTAGTTACCTACATATACAAAAGTTTGAGGGAATGGTGCCACGCAGCTGCGTGGCACTTCCTATTCGACCAACCATTTTATTGTTTTATATTCGTTTTAAAATTACGGGTTCGTCCTTAATTTAAAATATAATTACGTTTTTGCCCCTACTTCAAAATAAAATTATGTTTTTGTCCCTCGCTCAAAATTACGATTTTGCCCTCGGTTCAAAATTATGCTTTTATCCCCAGATTACAATTACATTCTTGGCCCCAGTTCAAAATAAATTTTTGCTTTTGCCCCAAACTAAAAATGATGATTTTGCATTTTCGCCCCGTTTCAAATATTATGATTTCGCCTTCAGTTTAAAATTATGTTTTTGCCCGGTTAAAAATAAAGTATCCTTTTGCCCCCCAACTAAAAATTACGATTTTGCCCACAGTTCAAAATTTTGATTTTGCCCCAGTTCAAATTAAAAATATAGTTTTGTCCCCAGCTTAAAGTTATGATTTTGTCCTTAGTGCAAAGTTATATTACGATTTTGTCTCTGGTTCAAAAATATAGTATTGCCATCACTTTAACTTTTGGCAAATTACGATTTTACCAAAGTCAACAAATACAACTTTGCCCTCAGTTCAAATTACAGTATTGCTATCATTTTAGTTTTTTTTAGCAAAACTATAAAAGTGTTTTTTTATTAGTTGACTGGATTTAATTTTTTTCCATGTCAAGGAGCTGCCTAACACTCGCTCATTAATCCTCACAAACTACAGTTTTGCCCTGAGCTCAGAACTACGGTCTTGTCATTGTTTTAGTTTTTTTTTCTAACAAAACTATAATAGTGTTTTTTTAATTGATTGAGAATTATTCGGCCATCGCCCCGCAACGCGGGCATAGCATTAACTAGTTCAAAACAATATGTATAAGTTCATTACACAACTCTTAGAGTTATCAACCGTCCCAAAATAACGTCTTATACATTATATTCAAAATAATAAGTATAAGTTCATTAGGCCATCCGTAGTCATAAAGCCCTTTGTGGGGCGTTATGCGACACGTGTCGTGCCACGTCACACAGGGGCTTTATGGGGCGTTATATCACTAGAGCCCGTAGTCATAAAGCCCCTACCCATCATTACCTAATTATTAATTTTCGTTTTTATTAATTAATTATAAAAACCTATGTTTTTTTGTGATTGGTCCAATTTTTGAAAAGCATCTCCAAAACGCTGCTATAATAATGGCGCCTCCCCCAAATTTCTGAAACATGGCGCCGATCGTTTTGGTGTTCCCGGCGTTTTGCCGGCGCCATGCCCGGGCATACCGCCCCACTACGCAAGTCCTAACACAACTCTAAGAGTTATCAAGCGTCCCAAAACAAACCCTTAAGTATAAATTAATAAATACTAGGATTACGACCCGCCGCAATGCGGCGGAGATTCTTTAGTTATAACTACGTCGGTCTAGGATCCGCACATTATGTTAAACCTGTCAAACGGGAAAAAAATAGACGATGTATAACGTTCACCCACACACGCATGTTGCATCGTGTTAACTCGCAAAATTTAGAATGAAACGTAAAAACGTTAGGCCAAAGACACACGTTGCGATGTGTTATGTCACAAAATTTAGAACCAAGCATAAAGCGAAAAATTTGTGGAAAATGAAAACTATAAAGGAACAAAGTTGAAAGTAAAAAAGTTACGAAAATAGATTGCAAAAGGTAAAAAGTTTTGGGTTAAAAGTAAAAAACAAATAGTTTTGGGTTAAAAGTAATTTATGAAATACTTTTGGGTGAAAAGTAAAAAAAAATCATTTTTTTTGGAAAACCCCTAAAACCAACGTTACGACAACCATATGCATAACCATTTTTTTCTTTGAAAAACCCACAAAGTACACATCGCGTTGCAACGGGGCGTAAAACGGTGTCATATAGTACTAATGTTACACAACCGTCATCGACCACCAACATTGACTCGACCTAGGATATGCTTGTTACAATGAAACTGTCAAACATGGAAAAATAGAGGCAAAAACGTTGAACCACACATGTACGTTGCGTCGTATTAACTCGAAAAATTTAGAACTATACGTAAAACGGAAATTTGCGAAAGATGAAAAGTATAAGTGACAAAAGTTGTGAAGTTAAATTGCAAATAATGAAAAGTTTTGAGTTAAAGTTAAAAAAACAAATTATATAGGGTTAAAAATGCAAAAGGTAAAAACATTTGGGTTAAAAATAAAAAGTCAAGTTTTTTTTTTTTTTAAATGTGCAAAGCATAATGTACAACTTGTTATGCATAGAAAACTTGCTTCTTTATAACGGTATAATTTTCTTCCATATGAACAGTTAGCAAACCCAAAGATACCCATATTTATTTATTCTGCCTTCTTGGACCATACAATGAATTGGTGTTTGGGTCAACATTGTCCAAGTCCAATCATCACACCCACCCGTTGCCGGAGTTGACCGGCTTCTCTTGCTTGAAAAGTCCCCAAATCACATTGAAGGAAAACAAAAATATCTTAAAATTTTCACATGGCTTCGTAGCCTAGTGGCATTTTCGGGGTGAGATAAGCAGTGGCGAAGCTTAACCCGAATGACGGGGGGGTCAAAAACGTATATACCCAAAAATTTCTATAGAACCGGGGGGTCGAAAACATACATACCCAAAAATTTCTATACGAAAACTACATATATATAACGCTACTGAGCGAAAAGTTCGGGGGGTCGGGCGCCCCCTCCCGCCCCTTCCCTTCTATACTTCGCCCCTGGAGATAAGTCTTTGGGACCAATAGGTCCTGTGTTCGATTCCCACAAGAGGGGTTTTTCCCATATTTATTGGGGTTCCTCCTGAACTAGTGTATAAGCGTTATGCCTAGTGGAGATGGATATGATCAAGTGATTTCGCTAGTGGCACGATGATACTCCAGTAGTCCGTCAGTGATCCAAATTTGTCGTTCAAAAAAAATTATGACAAAACAACCATTTCCGCACAACTGTATGGTCAACTTTTAGTACACTTGATAAACTTACCAAATCAATCCATTTCTTAAGTCGTGATCGCGTGACGTACTATATACATTATATAAGTCGTGATCACGTGACATACTATAAACATAGGACGAAAATGCATTATTTAGATTGGCACGTTTGGTCGAGTTTTAATTTTTGGCGTTGTTGCTTGTAATCTTTTATAGCGTTTTACTAAATCGTGAAATAAATTCGTCGTTAAAAAAATTGTGTGACGTACTATAATTCATAGAAAAAAAAAAGATGAAACATAAAAACAAATAAAATCAGTGTGTATTTCTTTATATATACCTTAGTGTGTATAAACATCAATGTTATGGCATCAAGTAGTATGTAACCAGCCCAAGCAAAAAAAAAAATGAAGAAAAATGTTAAAAATCCTGATAAAAAACCGACAACAAGGGACTACAAAGAAAAACCGCCGATTGTCATAGCCAAGTGTAATATAGAAGCAAGAATAAAAATCGCGGTCAACTCATAACGAGTAATCTGCAATGACTTGCCAGCGTTGAACTGTCCAGCGTTTACAACTTCACTTCTGCCGCCTCTTGAGGTGGAAGACACGTTTACAGACGATGAACCTAGCAAAACACGATTTTAACAATTGTCAAAACATATAAAAAATAACATTACATGATCTCTTACAACTGATTATCTAGTTATCACTTTCAAAAACTCGCATCGAACATAATATAATTTGCATTGCTATGTAGAGAACTTACAGTCATAATCCGCCCATCCGATCCGTTGACCACCCAAATCATAAACAATAATCTTGTCCTTAAGAACAAGGTCTGCAACACAAGACAAAAACAAATATTAAAAAAAAGCCAAAAACATTGTCAGAAACTCGAAAAACATTTTCGGTTGCTATAATACCTCCTAAAATAGTAATTCCTTGATTGGAGATTGTTTGAAAGCCAATGCACCACACCTCAGCCCCGTTCTACAAACACATATTTTCGTTAAACGAACAAATATTAAAAAAAAGCCAAAAACATTGTCAGAAACGAACAAAGATTATTTTATATTATCATAAATGTCATATAACGTACCACAGAATTCTGTTGAAGAAGGTAGTCCTGAGGTCTTAAACGCATTGAAGCACCACCCGCAAAGTTCAAGCTTACAGTCGGGAATATGTTAGAGACACTGAAAATAACGTTAAAAGCATTGTGTTATATTACCAAAAAGGAATACTTTATAAGAATTAAATATATGAGTAACCATATTGCCTTTTGCCTTGAAAAAATAGAGACATATAATAGGAATACTATATAAGAATTAAATATAAAGGGTAGGAGTGAAATCGTCAATGAACTATGAGATTATTCGGTAAGAAAGTAAACCTTGAGGTAATCAAATAGCACCGATTTCCCTTTGAAATAAGCGGCTGTACAGACTGTGAAACCGACTGTGTGATCTGTAGAAACAAAAGTGAAACCAACATGAAGGATACATTTGACTGGACACATGGTAAAGTCAACATGTTTGACCATTAGTCAAACATCAAAAAACCCATAATGATGTAAAAAACAAGGAATCGTGTACATCAAAACGAACATTATAAGTGTTTTGCAACCACTCTTAACACATACAGAAGACAAAATCACCAAAAAATATTGGCACAATATATATTTTAATATTTTGAAGTTTTATACTTACAGCATCCACAAATGGCGTATAAGCAGCTTCAGCGAGGTATGCCAAAGTTGTTCCCGAATCAATTATGGTTCCACCTTGGTTGTCTGATATTGCAAAAGTTGACGGGTCAATGGGCAACGTTTGACCATTCACAGAAATACTCTGCAAGTTTACATTGTAATGCGGCCTGAAAACGTGCATAAACGGAAATAAGAGTTGGTGCGTCTAAGAATATAAGAGCTTTATTCCCCTATAAGTGTATGATTTCACATGGTTCTTATAAATGCAAATGTTTTGACCATTTGACCCATTTTAATTTATCTAAGCTTTTTTATATAACCTAAAGCAGCTCATCCATAAGTAAACGAGTTGAAACTACGCTACAACAACGGAAAGAAACTTACTGTGATTGAACGAGTGGCGTAAAAACCATATCTGGATCGAGTATCTGTCCAATTACCAAAATACCCCCACCACTGCCACCGCCAACAAGGCAATGAGAGAACGAATCAGGAGCAATCCCTTGTGAAGAAAGTTGCGAAATTATCGACAAACCGTTTTGACCAAACCCAAAGATCCCTTCAACCGCTCTATCGGTTTTAGTCAAATCTCCGCTTTGAGACGTGCTACAACTGTTGCATAAACCCGTAAAATACTAAATCAACAACCGGTGATACTCGATACTTGTATTAATCTGCAACTGTAAAAGGTGTAAAGTTGCTGATAACTCACCCAAATACAACATTAGCTGAAGAGTTTGATGTCGCCGAATCAAGACCGACAGTGTTCAAATGCATATAATCCGATACATAATAACCCGAAGTGCCACTACCATCTCCATACTGAAAAGTGTAACTGCACTGCTTATTGTTACAGCCCGAATCAGATGACCGGCTCGCTTGAGAACATCGTTGGTCTGAACAACTAATCACAGAACTTGTGGATGAGCTCGACGGGTCATAGAAATCCATCGGAATCTGTCACAAAGAAACACAACATCATCAGTTCATAAGTTCAACACTTCAGGTTATTTAAGTGATAATAACTAAGAAGCATACTTGGAGTCCGCTCGACGTTGGGCAGCCGTTGCAAGGGGTGCAACTGACCCATAACACATCACTTCCGGTGTCGATTTGTACGTAATAATCCTTTGGAGGAGATCCTAACTGAACTTTTGTATAGTATAGCCTACATATATAGTTACAATTTCAACAAATTAAGAGTTAAACCCATGAAAGGACCCTACTATATATTGCATGTAATGTGTATATTACAGTTTGATTGAACACCTGACCCTGAAGATTTATAAACTTACTTAGAAAATATTGATTTATATATGTTGCACTTGAAAAACATGTGAAAAAAATGAGTATTTGAAAAGACAAGTGAAAAGAATAAAAGATAGTATTTGAAAAACCAAGTGAAAAGAAAAAAAATGGGTATTTGGAAAACCAAGTGAAAAAAAATGAGTATTTGCAAAATCAAGTGGAAATAAAAAAAAAAATAGTATTTGAAAAATCAAGTAAAAAGAAAAAAATGAGTATTTGAAAAACCAAGTGAAAAGACAAAAAAAAATGAGTATATGAAAAACCAAGTGGAAATAAAAACAATGAGTAGTTCCCTTATTACTTCTAAATAGTTAGTGAACAATATCTAACCTTTTACTATCTCACAACCTCATTATAGCTTTTAGTTTTACCGGTTACAAAAACAAATTTTCACTATTTACCTAACCCGACTCGAACTGAAAATTCAAATGTCCATCGAAAAACCTACCATGATGAAAAGAACAACCTTTTCGTGGTCATACCACCTCAAAACCTTATTGTACCGTTAGTTTTACCCTTTTAAAAGAAAAAATTACATTATTTATGTGATCCGACCTGACCAAAACGAAAATTCGGATGCCCAACCCTAGTGAATAAAAAAGAACGGGCTGGCCACCGGTTAAATGTTTTAAAAACCAGTTCAAACCGGCCGGTCGTACATGTTAAACCACCCGATACACCCGGTTGAACCGTCTGATACGTCCGGTTAAACCGTTTCTAAGCTAAATCCGGTACGATATAAAAACCGAGTTTAAAATTGGCTTAAAAGTCAATGGTCAACACCAAAGAACTTATGAACATTATGTTATAGACAAAATCTTGAAATTACAACTAATCAAGCAGGAATCTTTTCAAATTATAACATAAACAACTCAACACAATTCAACACAAAACAATCAAAATCAAAGAAATTCAATTACCCAACACGATACGGATCATAAGTCCCTTGAACAGGGAAATCAACAACATCTGGATTACCATCCTGCTGCTGCAATATCCTCCGGTGTCTCAATCCATCTCTGTTTCTAAGTTCGCCCAATTCCACTCGATTATTCGCCGGAAAAGCTCTCTCCAGCGTCAAACTCGCCGGAAATTCACCAACCACAACCACAGCCTGTAACAACACCATCACCACGGCGCCGGTGAATGTCAAAGTCGCCGGAATTCGACCCTGAAAAGATTCCGGCATATCTGTTTTATTATACTCTGTTTTTGCTCTGTTTTGGGATTAATTTTTTGTTAATTAAGTAGAAAAAGTGACAATTGGGTATTGATTTTGGTGGGATTTTGAGGGGAAAATGAAGCAAAAATTGAAGAATGTGGTGGTTTGGTTATGGGGTGATGAAACAGGAGGTTGAAAACTGTTTTTCGCTGGAAAAATCAACGCAATTAAATACTCTGTTTGGTTTGGCCGACATTCTTAGGAGTTTTTTAAAACATGTTATGTTTTTGGTCCTTTGTCTATGGTTTAACTTGCACTTTTGGAATAAAGTGTGAATTATTAGCTTTTTGATGATTGTGGCAAGTTGGGTGTATTATCTTAGTTGATTCAATGATTTGAGGTTTTTAGAAAAGAAATATTGGGTTATATTTAAGAAAATATGTCGTGTTTCAGATAATAATGTAGGTACTTTCGGTAACAATACTGTTAAAGATCTGAAGTTATGGTGACTGTTAATCTAAATAGTGTATGGTCATGGGATTTAGTTTTATGATAGAAAGGATTAGTTTTATATTTCTCTTCTTTGAATAACATAGAATTTAAAAAACGTGTTAAAGTGAACAAGTGTGACTTTTTCTTTAGTTGAATCTCCATCTTTTACCTTGGAAATTCAAAGAAACGATTGAAATTTTATATAATGAAACTATTCCTTGCTTAGAATCATGAACTATTGATAGCAAGGTTTCATGCTTTGAAATGAATGTGGTGATGAACAACTATTGGCGTCTGACTAAATGACACGACATAAGTATTAATAAGCGTGTTGATTTAGCTCGAACAGTTGCATCAATTTTCATTTGTATGAAATGAATACAAAAATACATGAAGAAATCTTTAAACAAAAAACATGATTTTTAGACCCACTAATTTAAAAGACCTCTTAAATTTGCAATTGTTTAAAAAGGTTAATTATATGAGAATGAACATGTTCTAACGTATAATTTTCTAACATTCAAATTTTCCATTCGAGTCCCTTAAATAGGTTGTGTCGCTCAAGTGCAAGATAGCACAATCATATATGATTATTGGTCATGCCATGAAAGATTTTGTCATAACAATATAACATATTATGTAACACTTAAGCATACAAAATATCCTCCAAAACAAGAAAGTAGGATAAAGTTAAGGGGTCTAAGGTTCATTAAAACTCAAAAGAACCCAAATGGAACATTCGTAAGAAATAAAAATTGGAAGAAATTGCGTGAATGCCATCATCATATACGTGTACACCACCCCCCTTTCCCTCCCTTTCGATTTTGACCGAAAGCATTGAAGACTTGTACTATGTTCATAATTTATCGTACCCTACTAGAAATTATTTATTTATATTTTTAGATATTGTTTTGAATGAACTTTGACTTGGTAAATTTTATTTTCTCTGTCATTAATATTTTTGTTGTCAACGAGTCTATAGGAAAGTAGGTAAACTAATCCATCGATTGTGATTTTCTTCAAATCGATGCCGGTTTGGAATTTGTCAATTTGACACTCCATTATCTAATTTTCTTTTTTATTTCTAACTAGAGTTAAATGTCATTTTAGTCCCTGTGGTTTGGGCCATTTTGCCAGTTTAGTCCAAAGGTTTCATTTTTAATCTGTGGGTCCAAAAATGTTTCACAGTCGCCATTTTAGTCCACTGGGTTAACTTCATCCATTTTTTCTGTTAACGAGAAGGCCAATTCGGTCATTTTATATGTAATTCTGTTAACTAGAAGGGCAATTCAGCCATATAAAATGACCGAATTGGCCTTCTCGTTAACAGAAAAAATGAGTGGACTAAAATGACAACTGTGAATCCTTTTTGGACCCACAGGTTAAAAATGAAACCTTTGGACTAATCTGGAAAAATGGCCCAAACCACAGGGACTAAAATGGCATTTAACTCTTCTAACTATTTTAGAACCCCGTGTATTACATGGATTTAATAAATGCAATTTTATATACTAAATAAAAAAATAATATATTTTTAAAAAACCTCATTTATTACACGTATTGAGTAAATATAATTTTATATATTAAATAATAAGAAAATTATATCTTTAAGAACCTCGTGTGTTGTACGGGTTGAATAAATATAATTTTATATACCAAACAATAAAAAAGTTATATTTTATAAAAATCCTGTGTAATCACGGGTGGAATAAATGTAATTTTATATACTAAATAATAAAAAAAGTTATGTTAAAAAAAACTCCGTGTATTGTAAGGGTTAATTAAATCTAATTTTATATAGAAAATAATAAAAAATGTTATATCTTTAAAAACCCTGTGTATTACACAAGTTTATCTATTGTTAAAAAAAATCTTTCTAAATCAAAATGGATTTTTTTATTATTTTTAAATTAGGTTAATACTGTTTTAAATTTTTGGTTTGATTAATAAGTTGTTTAATATAATTTCTCATAGTTAACAATAATAACATTAACAATTAATAATATGCATGTTTATCTACTGTTAAGTGATAATGCTTTTTAGTTTAGATAAGACTTTATGATTATCTACTGTCAAATATTATCGTACTAACATTTTATATTAATAGGTTTTGTTCACAATGCATGTAGATGACATATATTGTAATTTTAAATTAATTTTAATATAACTTTGGATAAATTAATATGATGTTAATATTTATATCGTTTATATGTTTTAGATGTAGTTTTAATATAATTTTTGCTTATATTTAATGCGGTTTAGATGTAGTTTTAATATAATAATAATTGTTTATAGTTAATGCGGTTAGATTTCACATGATAATGATTAACTGGATTTAAAAAAAGTAAAATAATAACAAAAGAATACATAATCCGTGATTATGAAATATTTAATAGGTTTTGTTCATATTGAATGCAGATGACATATATATCATTTTTTTATTAATTTTAATATAACTTTGGATAAATTAATATGATGTTAATATTTAGATTGTTTATATGTTTTAGATGTAGTTTAATATATTTTTTCTTATATTTAATGCGGTTTAGAAGTAGTTTTAACATAATAACTGCTTATATTTAATGTGGTTAGATTTTATATGATAATGATTAATTGAACTTAAAAAAAAGTAAAATGATAACAAAAGAATACATAATCCGCGACTATGAAATATTTTTGGATAATGTTATTTTTAGATAAGAAAGAAAATACTAATATTAAGTACTTATTTATGCCAATGATTTAGAGTTGAAAAGATTTATATTAATTTAATTAATATTTAATAATTTAAATTAAAATTATTATCTACAATTAAGGATGATCTAGAATAATAACAAATATCCATTCATTGGTTTCTTTTATTATATAGTATAGATGTATGTAATATTTTGTTTTTAGATTTAATTAATATAAGTTTAATTTTAGTTATGTCTAATTATATTCAATTAAATTATTTATATTTTTAAGAATACAAAAATGGAAAATGGATTAATTATAGAGTTAATTACATAGTTAGTCCCTGTGGTTTGCACAAAATAACATATTTAGGTACTAATAGTTTAAAATCACCTTCTAGGGTATTAACTTTTCATTTTGTAACGTTTAGAGGTATTAACATACTTAGTCCCTGTGGTTTGCGCAAAATAACATACTTAGGCACTAATAGAATGTGATTTTAAACCTACAAATAACGTTAATGTAACACCCCAAAATATAAATTTATGAATATGTTAAATAAGAATGTATGAAAATAAAAGTTTAACTATAAAGTATAATGCTCAATATTTGAGGGACCAAAGTTGGGCAAATAGAAAGATAATTTAATTAAAACTCACAACACAAAACACACACATCAGACATATGTGTGTGTGTTTGTGCGACTAGAAGAGGGCAGTGGAAGAACAAACCCTAAACAACACAAATCAATCAAACTGAAAGGGGATTTGAGGGCTAAATCAATGCATGAACCAAGAATGTTGATCCCTTAAGTGTTTCTAACATCAAGTAAGTCAAATTTTATGTTTTAAGTAATGTTTGATGAAGCGGGTTTTGTGTAATCCGTGATTAGGTGTGTGATTTAACATGAATGCTACATGATATGAACTTATAGAGGTTGTATTATGTGCAATTTTGAATGTATTGATAGCTTGGGGTAAAACCCATTTGTAATTGTAGGAAAATAGAGTTAAGTGAAATTTATGAATGAATTGAATAATGTTGATGTTAAATAAATGTTATAGAATGTGTTTAAATGGGTAATTTGATATAAATCATGTGTAATATGGATATGATATTGATTGTGAAAGAGTAGGTTAATCTTTGGGTGAATTATGAGAAAAAATGTGCTTAAGGTATTTGTACTTTATGCTTTGTAGATAGTACGCACGCAATGTGTTCGATGAAATGCCCAAGTGGGTTTAGTTATGGTTTTTACATGAATACTTGATAAGTCAATGTAACTCCTTTATGATAATGACGTATGTGATTAGTAGATACCATAACGTACAATAAGAATTGTGAAAGTAATGTTTATGAAAGCTAAAGTATGAAGTTATGACATATAGGTACGAAGAAAGAAGAAGGCGCAAGTCACTCGAAATCACAAGCATCTCAAGATCGCAATAAGTTCATATGAACTCTATTTACTCTATATGTAGATTTATGAATGGTAGTATTTGGTACTATGGATTTATTGGAATGTTAGAAATTGACTTGTTCATAACGGGTCAAATGATGTAAGTATGTTGAAAGATATGGTATGTAACGATTCATTTCGAATGGGTCAGAAAGTGGTATGTTGGATGTTTCCGAATGGAAGTAAGGATGTTAATAAGGTAACATGTCATGTTAACGAGTTGAATAATGATAGGTAATTTAAAGGATTCAAATTGTTTATGTATTATGAACTAACAAATGTTTTTGTTGTTATGAATAATAGGTAAATCCCATACTTGATTGCGGCGCGCTCGGACCGAACACACACAATGTCGACTTTTATGCGCTTCCGGTTCAAGTCACTTATTTTGAACGGGTCAAAATATCGTTTTGTGTAGTAAATGTTAAACTAATAACTAGGATGCTTGTAGTAGTTTGAATTTTAAACTTTATTTTGAAAAGTTTGGATTTAATGTTTTGGTGAAATGTGTAAGGTTTAAAATTTAGCATCTTTTGAAAGTGTCATGGAATGTATTTTGAATGATCTTGTTAAAAGCAGGAAATCGCCTTCTTTACGAATGGGTCATGTCAAATTTTTTTGTAAAATTGTAAGAAGTTTATGTTATTTATTAAATGTCTAAAAGTGGGCGTTTCAAGTTGGTATCAGAGCCGAAGTTTGAGGGATTCAAGTATTTGAGTCAAATGCTTGAACTCAAACTAAAAGCTCGTGTGAAGGTGTGTTCGTTCCGAAGCGCTACGCAAGTAAGTAAATTATAAAATTTATTGTGTTGTAGTTAGAAATGGAATGGGATTTATAGGTTAATTGCCCTTAAACCGAGTCTTACGGCTAACGAATATGCTAAATGGGTCCGCAATTAAATTACTGACGCGTAGGAAAAAGAATCGGGTAAAACGGACTAGTAGAACTTGAGATATGATGTTTTTAAGAGTTAAGTTTGAGAATTTATGGAGCTGGGCATCAACAGCAGCAAAACAATGAACATTCTGTCAAAATCTGATGGTCGCGTCGCGTCACGCCACGCCCACGACCCAAGTTCGTCGCGCAGCGCGACGTTGCTGGCGTCACGCGACGGAAGGGCGGGTAGGCCCTCGCGCCACGCGAGCACCCCGTATGCTCCCAATTTTTATTTTGTTTTGATGATTTTGAATACGGGACTCGTTCCAATTGATTTTAAAGGCCTTATGAACAATGTTTAAGGAAAATCTGATAATCAAATGATGAAAGGTACATGTGAATGATGAGAAGGAAATTTGTTATGATTAAATAATTCGGTCGAAATGACACGATACGATCGTCAATGACGATAAAGTATGAAGTATGAATGATGAATGGAATGTGTCATGATAAAACGATGTTAAAACATGATGATGGGAAGTATGAAATGAAATCTAATGAATGTAATGAATGTTTTATGTAGATGGCTGATACGGTGAATGTAAATGATGACGATGAAGCACGCCGAAATGAAATGAGAACAATGATTGTGGAAGAAGTTGAGAAAGCGATTGAAGCTAGTATTTCCCGACTAGCTCAAGAGGTGGAAGGTCAAGTATTGGGAGTAGTCGATACTCTAGTAACGTCCAAGGTGGAAGAACTAAAGGAGATGATTAGTGAACTACAAACAAAGAAAAGTACTCGAAGATGCACGTACAAGGAATTCATGGCATGTAACCCCTTGCCATACAAAGGGGAAATTGATCCGATAGCTTGTCAAAGATGGATTTCAAGCACCGAGGCAGTGTTTATAAGAAGTAGATGTGAAGTGGAAGATCAAGTGATGTTTGCTACGGGCCTCCTACAACTCCAAGCAAAGGATTGGTGGGACGCACATTCGAAGGAGTTGGGGAATGACAAAGTACAAACGTTAACTTGGCAAGAGTTCAAGGAGCCATTTCTGAAATATCATAGCCAACAATCCACACTTGATAAGATTCAAGAAGACTTCTTACGTCTTCGACAAAAGGATGAAACGATTGATGAAATAACGAATAAGTTCCTTGAGAAGGTGAAATTTTGTGGGGAGATAGCGGGGACTAAAAGATTGAGAATCATACGTTATCATGCTATGTTAAAGGCCGAATATTGTGAGTTTGTGAATCCTTCTAAGTGTGAAACATTGAATGAGTTAATCGATTGGGCAAGAGACAGGGAGATTGAGATAAGAAGATAGATTGAACGGGGGGAGAAAAGGGTGGCGGAGAAGACTACCAACCCAAACCTATCAAAGAAGGCAAAGTATCAAGATCAAAGCGGGAAAGGAAAGACAAGTAGTGGGATCCCGACTTGTAAGACATGCGGGAAACATCATTCGGGTGAATGTTTATTGGGAAAGAAAGGATGCTAAAAATGTGGGCAAGAGGGACATCCGTATTATAAGTGCCCCGAGAATCCGAAAACGTGCTATAATTGTCATCAAACGGGGCACATTAAAGCAGAATGTATGAAACTCCAACAAGGGGCAAAGAAAGATGGAAAGAATGATGAGTCTTCCAAGGCTCGTGGGAGGATGTTCCAGTTAACCTCAGATGAAGCTAAGACTAGCCCGGATGTGGTTTCAGGTATATTCTTGGTTAATTCTATGCCTATGAATGTTTTATTTGATTCCGGGGCTAGTAGATCGTTCATTTCTAATGACTTGTTAGTTCATCCATCGTTTAAGCTTGAAAAGATGTTAGTGCCCTTAGAAGTGGAAGTTGCTGATAGTAAAAGCTATTTGTTACATGATATTTGTAGAAACTGTAAGATTTTGATCGAAGATGAGGAATTTAGTATAGATCTTGTCCCGATGTTCATGGGGGAATTTAAAGTAGTTGTAGGAATGGATTGGCTAGCCCAAAACCACGCTGAAATTCAATGCGAGAAGAAAGTTATTCATGTAGTAACCTCGGGGGGGGGGGGGGGGAACGGGTAAGTGTTCAAGGAGATAGGGTCATCAATTCGAAATTGTGTTCTATAATTAAAGCCATCAAACATGTGAAGAACGGAGGTAAGGCGTATCTATCTTATGTGATTGACACCAATCGAGGTGTTCCAAAGCTTGAAGATGTGAATGTAGTGAACGAATATCCGGATGTGTTTCCGGAAGATTTACCGGGGCTTCCGCCCGAACGGGAAGTAGAATTCAAAATAGAGCTTAACCCGGGTGCAAAACAGGTAGCTAAAGCTCCTTAGCGGTTGGCCCCGACCGAAATGAAAGAATTGATGACGCACCTTCAAGATTTGCTCGATAAGGGTTTTATTAAACCAAGTGTTTCACCATGGGGAGCGCCCGTACTATTCGTGAAGAAGAAAGATGGTTCGATGCGAATGTGCATCGACTATCGAGAGTTGAACAAGTTAACGGTGAAGAATCGTTACCTGTTGCCCAGAATTGATGACCTATTTGACCAGCTTCAAGGGGCAAGTTGGTTTTCGAAAATCGATATGCGGTCGGGTTATCACCAACTGCGTGTACGAGAAGAAGATGTGCCGAAGACTGCGTTTCGGACGCGATACGGACATTACGATTTTTTATTAATGTCCTTTGGGCTAACAAACGCACCAGCTGCGTTTATGGATTTACTAAATCGGGTGTGCCGACCTATGCTTGATAAGTATGTAATCGTTTTTATTGATGATATACTAATATACTCCCGAAGTGAAGCAGAGCATGCTTCCCACTTACGTAATGTATTGGAAACTCTTCGCAAGGAAAAGTTATATGCAAAGTTTTCAAAGTGTGCCTTTTGGCTTAGAGAGGTATAATTTTTGGGTCATGTAATCGACGCGGATGGTGTCCATGTGGACCCGTCCAAAGTAGATGCGTGTCACACCCCGATTTTCCACGTGTCACCGGTGGGCCCGGTGGGGGAGTATCGTGACGTGGTTGGCAACATCATGGTCAAACAACACAATATAATAATGCACAGCGGAAGCAAAAGATAATTATTATTACATTCCGAATATAAGTAATGTCAAAGTATTACAACGGAAGGTAAAGGATCCACAGGCGGATCAATAAAGGAAAACTGTTCAACAGACTTTAGGCATCTAGAACTTGCAAGATTCCCTAGTGACGCCCTGAGCTCCCAGCCAATTACGCATAGTACCTGTCACTTAACCTTTTTGGAAAATACGTCAGTTTACACTGGTAAATACAATTAATTGACTCATTTTGGAAAAAGAGTTTGAAAAGTGATTCGAGTGCAAACGGCACAAAATATCTTGACACATTGATTAAAATGCACAGAGGCAAAATTAATCTTTTATACTTGGGACAATTCTATTAATAAAAATCTTGTATCCGATTTACATGGTTGTCCAACATTTAGGGCCGGTGATTATACAATACAAGCCGGACAAGATTAATCGACACACCACAAATATAATCTCACAAGAAGATACCCTTACGAGTGAGTATACGTTATACATATGCAACAGGAGGTGTTATGTCTACACCTTGTGCTTACGTCGTGGCCATTCACTTTTTAAAATGAGCCAAGGATATCCAGGACACGGTCATTAACCCCCAATGTTATTTGTTATCAAGCAATACGAATTAAAACGGGATTATGCAATTTAATCATCTCCGATTAAAAGGTTTCTACACCCGACCAAGCGGTATTTTTATAATACCGTACCCCAAGCCCGTATAAGGGAAAATAAGTTAAAAGTATTTACCTGAGCTAGCAATGCAATTTATACTCAGCCGTATATTCTAATCAGCAAGCACGAGTACTTCTACTGGGGCTCTCAATCTGGAACGAAGGTTTTTATTAACCTATTAGATTCCTAACGGGTCTTATTTAAGTCGTAACTTAGACCGGTTAGTTTTAAGGAAGGTTTACGGTTCAAACGCATGATTAAGCGAAGACCGGAATAGAATGGAATTTAGACCCGACAAGTTCGAAGACTTGTATAATATGGGTAAACTAAACACATTCTGGATTTTGAGATAAAAAGGATAAGGTTTGACCCGTTTCGGCTAATTTATGCAAACTAGTTACATAACCGAACCGAACGCGCCAGAGGCGTAACGGGTAACCGAATAGGTCGCGCACAGGTTTCCTAAGTTAATATGCTTTAAATATGTTGTGATATCATTATGATATCTTCCATAATGCCCAAAACGAGTTAAAACATTAATTAAGCCCCGTAGGGGTATTTTGGTCATTTTTAAAGATTATAAAAGGGATTTATTTGACTTCTGTGATTCGGGTCTGATCAAATCAGTAAAATAACTTATTTTAATAAGTTACATCAGTAGGTATTTAGTCTTAGGTGTTTAAAATAGTTTTAACGCATACTACGCGCTTAATACGCGTAAATGTCGGTTTAAAGCGACTTTCAGGTTTAAATGGGAATCCTGAGTTTCTAATCAGGTTTTAAAGTTCAAAATACTTCATTTAATATATGTGATCAGTAGCCAAAGGTTCGGTGCCTAAATGTTATGAAAAACTCGTTTTATGACGAAAAAGGTACAATCGGTATTAACCGAATCGAGGCTATAACCTTTGGTTATGATCCGTTTAAAATCTTCAAAAATCCTAAAATATTATATTACATTAGTGGGTAAAAGTTTTGTTACCGAAAATCGGGTTTAGATAGGCTATGCGCTAATCGCGCCGTTTAATTAATAAAAAGCTTATTATTTACGCTAATGCGCATATCTCTTAATCTAGACTTCCGATTGACGTGAAAATTTACGTACATGCTTAATAATCAGCAACTAAGATTATTGTACTTCCACATTTTCAAAATTCTCGTTGTGAGGTTATAAGGGCATTACGGTCCATTTTAAGCATTTAACGGAACCGCGCGAACGAAGCGGAAAATCAACGAAACAAGTACAGAGGCTTATACCATCATGTAACCCAACCCTAATGAAGCACTAAGGCATCTTCGAATCAAACTAAAACGGGTCAGAACCGAAGTCAAAGCAAAAGTCAAGGTTTTGCGCCTTTCGGTTCCGAACCGGGTTTAAACTGAAATTTGTCGAGTCGGGCAAGTATGAACAAGTTCTTATACTTATTACCAAGTTATATTAAGGTTAAAACAGGTTACATGCCTCTCGGATTGCTAATCGTGTATTAAATCATATTTTGAACTTCTGTTGACTTTTTCGGTCAACGTTTGACCCGACAAACGACCTAGTTAGGTCTGGAATTGGTACTTGCCCTTATAAGGGTTTAATACCCACATAATTACCTATCTAATGGAACTTTTAATTTGACAAACGACTGAGCTATCGATAACTAATCGCGAAGTCAACCGTAAGTTACGATATATTGACTTTCAAGCTAAATACTAAGCTAGAATTAATTTAGAAAGGTTAGGCAACTTACCAAGTGGTTAATGGTTGCTTAGGAAGGCTTGGGTCAGCCTTGGAAGCTCCACACTTGATAAAAAATGCAGATGAAGATGTGAGGAAGTGTTGTGACTTTGAAGGCCTATTTATAGTGAAGTTACTCACCATAGATGATTGACAAACAAGTCTAGCACTAACCACAACAATCCCACAAGTGTCCTACATGTTCTAGGGGTGTTTTAGGGGCCAAATGAATGAGTTATGATCGATCAAAGTGCATCCAAGTTCAATGTGCAGACAAAGAATCAAACAAGATAAGTTTCTGTCCAGATCAAGCCCTAGCGTAGCGCTAGGGTGTGTGGCTAAGGGCTAGCGCTACGCTAGCCTATGGGGTCAGCCAACAAAGTTTTGAAAATTTGCAATTTCAGTCCCTGGTTCATCGAATCTTGTACAAACACTTGTTTATTGCGATATGGACCCTCATTCTTGATCTATAAGGGCTTCAAGATATATACCCACTTCGTTAAGTCCCCGGGTAACTTTATTGTTACCAGAAAAGGCCTAACTTTCATCGTTGACGCTTTAACCCCTCGCACACGAATTTGACCATAACTTTCTCATACGTTGACGAAACTGTACGAAATTTTAATCGTATATTCTAGTGAGCATAATTTACTATTACAAAGCTTCGGGTTTGTCAAAAGGTCACTCAGAGGTATATCTTTAAACATGTTGACACATTTAACCCCTGTAGTTTGTAATCTCTCACTTTCAGCTTCGTATGATCCATGATTTATTCGTTTGATGTTATAAACATCAAGTAGGGTTATTATGAAGTATGTTTATCCATTGTTGACATTTTGAAATCCTTATTTTCACATACTTTCTATGTTTGTCAGCTTTAGTCCCTCTAAAGTATACTTTCTCACGTTCAAGCTGATGACACGTGTCAATACATTATAGGACGTGAATTTTCGAGGTGTTACATCCTCACCCCCTTAAAAGAAATCTCGGCCCGAGATTTACCGAAATAAAGGAAGTATTCTCTGCCTAATAATGGCAACTTACAGATGATTAGGAATTTGTATGATCTTATTTGTTGTTTCCAATGCAACTTTCAGATCCTGAATATTGGACTTACCAATCTATTGTCCTAACAACAGATGTTTAACATTTCATCTATACAAGGTCTCCAAAGGAGTAGCCTTAATACTTACATATCAATTATTAAAGAAAAGCTTATCTTAAGGTGGTTATTCCAACCATTACTTAACTAATATTAAGGAATAGCTAATCCTTGTCGTTAGTCGAACAATTCGACGATCCTGGGTAGCTGATGGCAAATTCTTAATCGTTGCCTATTTAGGGTTGCGGCATGCATGCATAAGCAATATGAACCGTCTTTCTTATTTATTAATATAACACCCTTAGAATATTGAGTCTGGCTATATGAGCCTACGTCTTAAAATCTACTTACTCAAGGTTTCGTTTATTCCATAATTAATATGGAGTTTTCACAATACTCCAGCCCATGGCGGGCGACAAATCTTAATTCTACCTGCCTTCCAGGAGGTAAGCAGGGATATCTTTTGAGAAGATAATTAAGATACAAGGAGGCTACAGAGATTTTCCATATCTCAGGTTCCAGTTCATCCATCCTTGTCCGTGTCAAATGAGTGACACCTTTATGTTATAAGTCCTCGAATTCCTTAATCGGGAACATTTACTTGGGAAGAAAAATTCCATTTTTGGATATCTTCTTTGAATACTACTAGTCGACTTTAGTACAATATGATCGTTGGGATATCT
Source organism: Helianthus tuberosus (assembly GCA_030545235.1). Classification (NCBI taxonomy): domain Eukaryota; kingdom Viridiplantae; phylum Streptophyta; class Magnoliopsida; order Asterales; family Asteraceae; genus Helianthus; species Helianthus tuberosus. The sequence continues at coordinate 40,853,266 of CM060369.1, read as the reverse complement.
TAGGGGTTCCATGTATTAAACCTCCATGCTGATCAGACATGGAAATAATCTATGGGACACACTAGGATACGCCAATCCTCATATGACACTTTTATCAAACATAGTTTGGCATTCGCAGGCGATAGAAAACAATGAGAAAAGAAAAATAATTAAAATAACATATGTTGTCGTACTCTATGCGAAGAAAGAGTGCTCTTAGATTTTCAGAAGGATTTCTTGCCGATACGAGAAGGATCGGTTATCAAGGTTTCCTTGGTAATTTATACCTTGTGGATGATAAAATTTTTGCTAAGTTCATGGTTCATGAATATTTATTATTGCCTGTATTAAAAACAGGACACCTAGCAGAGATTATCATTGATAAATGATAAGGAAGTTTATTGTACAAGTGCTTATAATTAATTAGGATGGAGATTTTCACAAACTAGGCACCTAGCTCAGTTGGCTAGGCGCGCGAAAGGGTGCGGCCGGCCTAGACCCGGGTTCGATTCCGGGGACGGTCAGTTCCACCATTTTTATGTTTAATATTAATTAATCGTACGGACACGTGTAATTATGAGGGTTGTCTCATAAGGAGTCTTGATAATTAATTGCTTCTTATTACTCACAATATGGACTTGATTATTAAGGCAACCAATCGATTTTTATCACTATATTGAGTCCTTAAGTATGCAATCAAAAGTTTGCTATAAGGATATTAGAAAAATGATTTCTAACAGATATTAATATCAATATAGGATTTGTTGGAGCATTTTCGACGTAACATCGTCACTTTCTACCGGGCATTAAATGACCGGAGTCTTAATCAGGTGGAGACAACAGTTCTCAATCTTTATCATTCATAATATATTTATACGTGCCAGTATTAATTAAGTTTCTACATAAACTGATTGATAACGAAAGATACATATTATACTATTATTATTCTGCCCCATCTCTTGGGCGTTCATCCTGACAACTCGTGCGTTTGTCATCTTGGCCTACTCGGGCTTCTTCTGTTTCCTAGGGCAGTTGGTCTTGATATGCCCCTTCTCGTTGCAACCATAACAGGTTGCATCCTTCAACTTCTTGCAATCCATGGTTTTATGTCCTTTAGACTTGCAGATCCCACAAGCCCTGGGCTGTGATTTGGATTTTGGTTCGAACCTGCATTTTCCATAATGGCGCTTCTTGCAGGTCTCACATACTGGTTTCTGGTCGGACTTTTGTTTGTTCTTTTTCTTAGAACTCTGGGAGTTATCTACCTCCCTTTTCCTTTTTAGTTCATCCTTTGCATCAGAGGCATGAACGAGATCCTTCTTACAAGTGAGGAAATGTGGTCCTAGATAAAATTTGGACCGAACTGCATGGGTCTCCTTTAACTTTTTCACAGCTTTCTTCACAGCTTTTCCAACGGCTGCGTCTATCATAGTTTGAAGAACATCTTTGGAAATTCTAAGGTTTACAATTTCAGCATCATTAGTCTGCGTCGCGTCATCAATGGCGCGATTGACTTTTGTCTTATCCGAGTTTGCCATACTCGATATTGGTTCCTAATACCAATAAAACAATTTCTTAGTTGAAACCCAACAACTACTATTTTTATTCTGATGGCCTTAATATATACTAACCATGGTGTCAATAACTTATACAGGCTATTATAGCACTGACATTCTTAATGAACGTTATTAAAATATATTAATATTACTTAGCCTAGGTCGCAAAAGACCATCAATGGCATTAAAGATTTGGACCTAGTCCATCACTTCTCTGACAGAGGATCAAAACGTCACATCTGTCTTTATTATATTAAGGAATTTAGGTAGCTTGAAAGCTTGCCATAGGAATATCAGAAAAGAGCGATTCCTATTAGGTATAAAATATCCATCTAAGGTTTGTTGGATCACTTTCTAAAGTATCATCGGCCAATTTATATCTCGTATTAAATGACCGAAGTCCTACTAAGACGGAGACAACAGTTCCCAACAGTGATCGTTCATTATTGAATCACATGTGTCAGCGTCAAATGAAAACTGCTTGATAAGGAAAAGTACCTGCTATATAGTTATCCTTCTGCACCATCTACTGGCGTTCCTCCAGAAGACTCATGCGTTTGTTTTCCTGGTCTCTCCAGGCTTCTTTATAAGCTTTGGACAGTTAGTTTTGATGTGTCCTTCCTCGTTGCAATTGAAGCATGTGGCGCTCTTTAACCCCTTGCAATCTAAGGTTCTGTGACCCTTGGTCTTGCAAATTCCACACAATTTAGCGTGTGGGTCTATTGTACATTTTCCAAAATGCTGCTTTTTGCAGTTACTGCATTTGGGTCTGTTATCAAACTGACTCGAGTTCTTCCTAACCTCGGAATCCTTCCCACGCTCCGAGCTTCCCTTCTTCTTCTTGTTAGTTTGATGAGAGCTTTCCTCCTCTCTTTCTCTTCTTCCCTCGCCAGAAGCCTTAACAGACTTAATTCTGATTGCGTCTAAGGTGAGAGATAAGGATAAGTCCACCGCGGACCTATATGTGGTTGGCCTAGATGCTTTAACATTCCCTTTTATCTCTGGTGCTAGGCCTCCAATGAAACGCGCTATGCGTTTAGGTTCAGGGGTGACTAAATAAGGAACTAGGCGGGACATAGTGTTGAAACTTGTCACATATGCCTGACAATCCAAATTCTCCATGACCAGAGTCAAGAAGTCTGATTCTATCTTTTCTACCTCGTGCTGGGGGCAATAGTTTTCCTTGACTAATGCAACGAATTGCTCCCAAGATAAGTTGTAGAGTAGAACCTTTCCCGTGGCTTGGAGCAATGATCTCCACCATGCCAACGCTTCTCCTTTGAATGATTGTGAAACAAATTTCACCACATCTTGCTCCGCACAACCGCTGACGTCAACAACAGCGTCCATCTCATCGAGCCATGTCATGCAATCAATGGCTCCTTTTTCTCCTGTAAAGTCTCTGGGCTTGCAGGAGACAAAATATGAATATGAACAGGTCTTAACTGGTGCCTCTTGATGAAACACAACTTGTCTAGACAGAATACTCCTTTGATTTGACAAGTCATGAACATCGTCCTCCTTTGACTCATGTGTTTTAAGAGGGGGCTTACAACTAGCCGCAGATAAAGTCTTAGAGTGGGTATCGTTTGACTCAACATACTGCCGATCAAGTGCTCGAGTAACAGCATAATCTATTATTGCCTGCAGTTCTGCTCCAGTTACATTAATTCTGGTAGTATCATTGTTCTCCTTCAAGTGACTGTTAACTTCATCTAATCCAGCCATGTAGCTTGATTGCTACATAAATATTAACAATGATTTATTCAGAGATTAATATGGAATCATCATCTTTGACGATTTATCAACCATGGTAATATAAACCATATTGGTTAACTTGCTAGTTATATTTAATTAGTATTTTCCATTATAATTTATCCTAGTTATGAAACATTAAGGATATTAAAGTGGCGCAAAAAGGCCTAGTCACAAGGACAGTTCTAAATTTTATAAGCCATGATTTCAGAGAATCTAGGCATTAAGGTTTGAATCACGTTCATTACCCTCTCTTGACAGGGAGTTGTAGACTCCAACTGTCTTTTGTCTTTTGAGACAATAGATATAGCCCGTGGGCATTTCCCTTCTGAGGGATGGTTATAATATGATCATCTTCTCAGATGCTATTAGTCGAGATCGTATGGATCCTACCGACTATTATGCTTGGACCTGGTCCAACATTTTTAGACAGGAGGTCATAGACCACCACTGTCGTTGTCTTATCGGACAACAAGTTTAGCCCGAAGGCACTTCATCACTTCTGGATGTTTATAATGTGATCATCTTATAGGATGACACAAGCCATGATTTCTAAGTCACTAGGCTAGATAAGAAAATTGGAAGAATCCTATATAAGGATGACTGTTGTGATTTTATCGAATCACATTTGTCAGGAGTGCTAACACGTTCTTAGGTGTTAACAAGGATTTGAATCTCTTGAGTAGGTTTCTCCATCTTGGCCGCGTAGGCTAGGTTTCACCTTTTAGATTCTCTTTAAAATGCATACTGGCAGGAAAGTAAGGATATTTATTTTATTCAGGATTTTTATCATAAATCCAAATTTATAATTTAATGATAGCACAAATGGCCTAGTCGCGTAGACAAGTTTAATTTATAAGCCAAGATTTCAGAGAATCAGGGCAATTTATGAATTTGTAATGGCACAAAAGGCCTAGTCACGTGGACAAGTTTAATTTATAAGCCATGATCGTCTGGGATCGAGGCATTTAGTAATAGCACAAAAGGCTTAGTCACTTGGACAAGTTTAATTTATAAGCCATGATCGTCTGGGATCGAGGCATTTAGGTGTGAATCAAAGTTCATTACCTTTTCTTGACAGGGAGCTGTAGGCTACCACCGTCTTTAGTCTCAGAGGACGTTAATTATAGCCCGTAGGCACTTCCCTTCTAAGGGATGTTATTTTCCATTCATTTCATATTTCATGTTTAGAATGAAAACTTAATTTAATCAATTCATTATATGAAAATAGAAGTACAGAGTTGCCCTAAGCGGGTCTTTGAAAGGAATAATGTGTCCTCGAAGGGACTGAAAGATAAATATGTCCTTATAAGGACTAATAAGGAAACGATCTTCAGTAAAAGGAGTTTCTTCTTCATTTTATGTCTGTATGCTTTCTCCTTGGTTGCTCGTTCCATTCTAGCCGCGGTACGAAGCTCAGCATCTTAGGGCTCCGGGTGTGGAGAACTCCTATTACGGCTCCTTCGCTTGGCGATGTATCCAATAAAAATTTGGAAGTAAAATTTTTCCAGATTAGGATTGAGAATATTCCTATGTTAAGTCTAGACTCAGGAGTTTTAGGAATGTGCAATTGTGTCATTGAGATTAAACACAAAAAGCTAGTGTTTAATTCACTCAATGTTGGCTCTGATACCAACCTGTCACACCCCGATTTTCCACGTGTCACCGGTGGGCCCGGTGGGGGAGTATCGTGACGTGGTTGGCAACATCATGGTCAAACAACACAATATAATAATGCACAGCGGAAGCAAAAGATAATTATTATTACATTCCGAATATAAGTAATGTCAAAGTATTACAACGGAAGGTAAAGGATCCACAGGCGGATCAATAAAGGAAAACTGTTCAACAGACTTTAGGCATCTAGAACTTGCAAGATTCCCTAGTGACGCCCTGAGCTCCCAGCCAATTACGCATAGTACCTGTCACTTAACCTTTTTGGAAAATACGTCAGTTTACACTGGTAAATACAATTAATTGACTCATTTTGGAAAAAGAGTTTGAAAAGTGATTCGAGTGCAAACGGCACAAAATATCTTGACACATTGATTAAAATGCACAGAGGCAAAATTAATCTTTTATACTTGGGACAATTCTATTAATAAAAATCTTGTATCCGATTTACATGGTTGTCCAACATTTAGGGCCGGTGATTATACAATACAAGCCGGACAAGATTAATCGACACACCACAAATATAATCTCACAAGAAGATACCCTTACGAGTGAGTATACGTTATACATATGCAACAGGAGGTGTTATGTCTACACCTTGTGCTTACGTCGTGGCCATTCACTTTTTAAAATGAGCCAAGGATATCCAGGACACGGTCATTAACCCCCAATGTTATTTGTTATCAAGCAATACGAATTAAAACGGGATTATGCAATTTAATCATCTCCGATTAAAAGGTTTCTACACCCGACCAAGCGGTATTTTTATAATACCGTACCCCAAGCCCGTATAAGGGAAAATAAGTTAAAAGTATTTACCTGAGCTAGCAATGCAATTTATACTCAGCCGTATATTCTAATCAGCAAGCACGAGTACTTCTACTGGGGCTCTCAATCTGGAACGAAGGTTTTTATTAACCTATTAGATTCCTAACGGGTCTTATTTAAGTCGTAACTTAGACCGGTTAGTTTTAAGGAAGGTTTACGGTTCAAACGCATGATTAAGCGAAGACCGGAATAGAATGGAATTTAGACCCGACAAGTTCGAAGACTTGTATAATATGGGTAAACTAAACACATTCTGGATTTTGAGATAAAAAGGATAAGGTTTGACCCGTTTCGGCTAATTTATGCAAACTAGTTACATAACCGAACCGAACGCGCCAGAGGCGTAACGGGTAACCGAATAGGTCGCGCACAGGTTTCCTAAGTTAATATGCTTTAAATATGTTGTGATATCATTATGATATCTTCCATAATGCCCAAAACGAGTTAAAACATTAATTAAGCCCCGTAGGGGTATTTTGGTCATTTTTAAAGATTATAAAAGGGATTTATTTGACTTCTGTGATTCGGGTCTGATCAAATCAGTAAAATAACTTATTTTAATAAGTTACATCAGTAGGTATTTAGTCTTAGGTGTTTAAAATAGTTTTAACGCATACTACGCGCTTAACACGCGTAAATGTCGGTTTAAAGCGACTTTCAGGTTTAAATGGGAATCCTGAGTTTCTAATCAGGTTTTAAAGTTCAAAATACTTCATTTAATATATGTGATCAGTAGCCAAAGGTTCGGTGCCTAAATGTTATGAAAAACTCGTTTTATGACGAAAAAGGTACAATCGGTATTAACCGAATCGAGGCTATAACCTTTGGTTATGATCCGTTTAAAATCTTCAAAAATCCTAAAATATTATATTACATTAGTGGGTAAAAGTTTTGTTACCGAAAATCGGGTTTAGATAGGCTATGCGCTAATCGCGCCGTTTAATTAATAAAAAGCTTATTATTTACGCTAATGCGCATATCTCTTAATCTAGACTTCCGATTGACGTGAAAATTTACGTACATGCTTAATAATCAGCAACTAAGATTATTGTACTTCCACATTTTCAAAATTCTCGTTGTGAGGTTATAAGGGCATTACGGTCCATTTTAAGCATTTAACGGAACCGCGCGAACGAAGCGGAAAATCAACGAAACAAGTACAGAGGCTTATACCATCATGTAACCCAACCCTAATGAAGCACTAAGGCATCTTCGAATCAAACTAAAACGGGTCAGAACCGAAGTCAAAGCAAAAGTCAAGGTTTTGCGCCTTTCGGTTCCGAACCGGGTTTAAACTGAAATTTGTCGAGTCGGGAAAGTATGAACAAGTTCTTATACTTATTACCAAGTTATATTAAGGTTAAAACAGGTTACATGCCTCTCGGATTGCTAATCGTGTATTAAATCATATTTTGAACTTCTGTTGACTTTTTCGGTCAACGTTTGACCCGACAAACGACCTAGTTAGGTCTGGAATTGGTACTTGCCCTTATAAGGGTTTAATACCCACATAATTACCTATCTAATGGAACTTTTAATTTGACAAACGACTGAGCTATCGATAACTAATCGCGAAGTCAACCGTAAGTTACGATATATTGACTTTCAAGCTAAATACTAAGCTAGAATTAATTTAGAAAGGTTAGGCAACTTACCAAGTGGTTAATGGTTGCTTAGGAAGGCTTGGGTCAGCCTTGGAAGCTCCACACTTGATCAAAAATGCAGATGAAGATGTGAGGAAGTGTTGTGACTTTGAAAGCCTATTTATAGTGAAGTTACTCACCATAGATGATTGACAAACAAGTCTAGCACTAACCACAACAATCCCACAAGTGTCCTACATGTTCTAGGGGTGTTTTAGGGGCCAAATGAATGAGTTATGATCGATCAAAGTGCATCCAAGTTCAATGTGCAGACAAAGAATCAAACAAGATAAGTTTCTGTCCAGATCAAGCCCTAGCGTAGCGCTAGGGTGTGTGGCTAAGGGCTAGCGCTACGCTAGCCTATGGGGTCAGCCAACAAAGTTTTGAAAATTTGCAATTTCAGTCCCTGGTTCATCGAATCTTGTACAAACACTTGTTTATTGCGATATGGACCCTCATTCTTGATCTATAAGGGCTTCAAGATATATACCCACTTCGTTAAGTCCCCGGGTAACTTTATTGTTACCAGAAAAGGCCTAACTTTCATCGTTGACGCTTTAACCCCTCGCACACGAATTTGACCATAACTTTCTCATACGTTGACGAAACTGTACGAAATTTTAATCGTATATTCTAGTGAGCATAATTTACTATTACAAAGCTTCGGGTTTGTCAAAAGGTCACTCAGAGGTATATCTTTAAACATGTTGACACATTTAACCCCTGTAGTTTGTAATCTCTCACTTTCAGCTTCGTATGATCCATGATTTATTCGTTTGATGTTATAAACATCAAGTAGGGTTATTATGAAGTATGTTTATCCATTGTTGACATTTTGAAATCCTTATTTTCACATACTTTCTATGTTTGTCAGCTTTAGTCCCTCTAAAGTATACTTTCTCACGTTCAAGCTGATGACACGTGTCAATACATTATAGGACGTGAATTTTCGAGGTGTTACAATGCGGTAATGAATTGGGTACCCCCGAAGAATCCAAGCGAAATAAAAAGTTTTCTAGGCTAGGCGGGGTATTACAGAAGATTTATCCAGGATTTCTCCAAGATTTCCTCGCCCATGACAAAACTAACAAAGAAGAGTGAAAAGTTTATATGGGGTGAAGAACAAGAGAAGGCGTTCCAGACTTTGAAGGAAAAGCTCTCAAATTCTCCGATGTTGACATTACCGGATGGAACGGATGATTTGGTAGTGTATACTGACGCCTCCCACCAAGGTTTAGGTTGCGTGTTAATGCAAAAGGGTAAAGTCGTTGCTTATGCTTCAAGACAACTCAAGCAGCATGAAAACAATTACCCAACTCATGATCTAGAATTGGCGGCGGTCGTATTTGCCTTGAAGATATGGAGACACTACCTATATGGGGTGAAATGTACTATTTACTCGGATCATAAAAGCCTCAAATATTTTTTCGAGCAGAAGGATCTTAATATGAGGCAACGAAGGTGGTTGGAGCTCATCAAGGATTACGATTGTGATATTCATTATCACCCCGGGAAGGCTAATGTAGTGGCGGATGCTCTAAGCCGAAAAGAGTACCCGCCTCCGATTCGGGTGAAATCGATGAGGATGGTGATTACTTCTAAACTCCTTGAAGAAATACGGGAAGCTCAACTAAAATCGTTAAATACCGATGACTCAAAGAAGGAAAGAACGAAGGGATTTATTCACGACTTGAAAGAAAATATGAATGGTATGAAAACGAGGTATGACCGAATCTGGATACCTCGGGAATGTAATGTGAAGGAATTACTTTTGAATGAGGCTCACAAGTCTCGGTACTCCGTTCATCCGGGAGCTACAAAGATGTATCGAGACTTGAGGATGAATTATTGGTGGCCGGGAATGAAAAGAGACATTGTCAAGTACGTTGCTAGATGTTTGACGTGTTCTCAATTAAAAGCCGAACACCAAAGGCCGTATGGAAAGTTGCAACCATTGGAGATACCGGTGTGGAAGTGGGAGCATGTAACAATGGATTTGGTGACTAAACTCCCTTGAACAAGGAAGGGGCACGATGCTATATGGGTAGTTTCGTTGACTGACTAACTAAAAGTGCACATTTCTTACCCATCCGGGAAACCTATAATTCAGAAAAGATGGAGGAAGTTTATACGAATGAGATTATATCTCGACATGGGGTTCCGGTGTCCATAGTGTCCGACCGGGATACCCGGTTCACATCTCGTTATTGGAGAAAATTTCACGAAGAATTGGGGACCCAGTTACATATAAGCACCGCCTACCATCCACAAACCGATGGTCAGTCGGAACGAACTATCCAAACATTGGTTGACATGCTAAGGGCGTGTGTTATGGATTTCGGAGGAAGCTGGGATGATCATCTACATTTGGTAGAGTTTTCATATAATAATAGTTACCATAACAACATAAAAATGGCCCCTTACGAAATGCTCTATGAAAGGAAATGTAGAACCCCGGTTTGTTGGGGGGAAGTGGGTCAGCGCGAACTCGCGTCAAAGGATATAGTGGCCGAAACGAATGAGAAGATTGAGATGGTTAGATCAAGAATAAAAGCAGCCCAAGATAGACAAAAGTCTTATGCAGATCGGCGAAGGCGACCAATTGAGTTCCAAGTGGGAGATTATGTCTTACTAAAAGTCTCTCCATGGAAAGGGATAATTCGTTTTCGTAAACGTGGGAAGCTAGGTCCTCGATACATCGGACCATTTAAAATACTCGCTCGGGTCGGGGCGGTGGCGTACCAGTTAGAATTACCAACCGCGTTGGATGGGATTCATAACACTTTTCATGTGTCGCAACTGCGGAAGTGCCTTGCGGATGAAACGACATACGTTCCCTTGGATGATATTGAAGTTGACGAGAAGTTAAATTATGTGGAAAAGCCCGTGGCAATAAAAGATTCTAAAGTGAAGCAACTCCGCAACAAGTCCATTCGACAAGTGTTGGTCCAATGGCAACATCGAAAGGGATCAGAACTTACGTGGGAAGTGGAGGATGAAATGCGGGAGCACTACCCGGAGTTATTTGGTACGTATTCTGGTTTCGGGGACGAAACCTTCTTTAAGGAGGGTAGACTTGTAACACCCCAAAATATAAATTTATGAATATGTTAAATAAGAATGTATGAAAATAAAAGTTTAACTATAAAGTATAATGCTCAATATTTGAGGGACCAAAGTTGGGCAAATAGAAAGATAATTTAATTAAAACTCACAATACAAAACACACACATCAGACATATGTGTGTGTGTTTGTGCGACTAGAAGAGGGCAGGGGAAGAACAAACCCTAAACAACACAAATCAATCAACTTGAAAGGGGATTTGAGGGCTAAATCAATGCATGAACCAAGAATGTTGATCCCTTAAGTGTTTCTAACATCAAGTAAGTCAAATTTTATGTTTTAAGTAATGTTTGATGAAGCGGGTTTTGTGTAATCCGTGATTAGGTGTGTGATTTAACATGAATGCTACATGATATGAACTTATAGAGGTTGTATTATGTGCAATTTTGAATGTATTGATAGCTTGGGGTAAAACCCACTTGTAATTGTAGGAAAATAGAGTTAAGTGAAATTTATGAATGAATTGAATAATGTTGATGTTAAATAAATGTTATAAAATGTGTTTAAATGGGTAATTTGATATAAATCATGTGTAATATGGATATGATATTGATTGTGAAAGGGTAGGTTAATCTTTGGGTGAATTATGAGAAAAAATGTGCTTAAGGTATTTGTACTTAATGCTTTGTAGATAGTACGCACGCAATGTGTTCGATGAAATGCCCAAGTGGGTTTAGTTATGGTTTTTACATGAATACTTGATAAGTAATGTAACTCCTTTATGATAACGACGTATGTGATTAGTAGATACCATAACGTACAATAAGAATTGTGAAAGTAATGTTTATGAAAGCTAAAGTTTGAAGTTATGACATATAGGTACGAAGAAAGAAGAAGGCGCAAGTCACTCGAAATCACAAGCATCTCAAGATCGAGGTAAGTTCATATGAACTTTATTTACTCTATATGTAGATTTATGAATGGTAGTATTTGGTACTATGGATTTATTGTAAATTTTCATTATGGGTCGTTATTGAATTGATGCAAAGAGTTTATTTGAGAAATGTTCTAAAGATGATGTTGTAGTGAATATGAAATGACCCATTTAAATGGGTCGGAATGATAAGTAGAATGGTTGTTGGAATGTTAGAAATTGACTTGTTCATAACGGGTCAAATGATGTAAGTATGTTGAAAGATATGGTACGTAACGATTCATTTCGAATGGGTCGGAAAGTGGTATGTTGGATGTTTCCGAATGGAAGTAACGATGTTAATAAGGTAACATGTCATGTTAACGAGTTGAATAATGATAGGTAATTTAAAGGATTCAAATTGTTTATGTATTATGACCTAACAAATGTTTTTGTTGTTATGAATAATAGGTAAATCCCATACTTGATTGCGGCGCACTCGGACCGAACACACACAATGTCGACTTTTATGCGCTTCCGGTTCAAGTTACTATTTTTAACGGGTCAAAATATCGTTTTGTGTAGTAAATGTTAAATTAATAACTAGGATGCTTGTAGTAGTTTGAATTTTAAACTTTATTTTGAAAAGTTTGGATTTAATGTTTTGGTGAAATATGTAAGGTTTAAAATTTAGCATATTTTGAAAGTGTCATGGAATGTATTTTGAATGATCTTGTTAAAAGCAGAAAATCGCATTCTTTACGAATGGGTCATATCAAAATTTTTTGTAAAATTGTAAGAAGTTTATGTTATTTATTAAATGTTTAAAAGTGGGCGTTTCAGTTAATACCTCCAAACGTTACAGAATGAAAAGTTAATACCATAGAATGTGATTTTAAACTATTAGTACCTAAGTATGTTACTTTGTGCAAACCATAGGGACTAACTATGTAATTAACTCTTAATTATAAAAAGAATTTGAGTATTAAAAACAAAATCAAAAAAAATAGTCATGATGTGGAAAAGTAAGTCTTGGTAAGAATGTTTGTAGGGTTGGAAAAAAAATAAGTGTTTTGATGCATTTAAACAAAAATATGACGTCACAACTGATCGAATGCAAAAATAAGTGTATTTAGCATCTTGCATTGGGGATGGTCTAATTAGTGAGCGTGGATTTAGGGTGATTTAGGGTCTTGGAGCCCAATGGGCCAGATGTAGCTTTTTTTGTGAAGCACAATTTGAACTTTAACATAGAGATAACTCGTTAGAAAGACATAAAGATAACTTGTTAGAAAGACAGTAACAGATCTATCCCAAAATTTACGTGTATCCTTTGTATAAAATCAGAAAAAAAATTGATACTACGAAGACGGAGTTAAGTGATAGCACGAGCTACCCCTGCTTGTACACTGAATACACCCCTGTAGAAGCGTACAAATAACTTGTTAGAAGGGTACTATAGTCGACAATACGGTTGTTTTAAAAACACACTAGTTTTAACCAAACGATTTCTTGTTCTCTTAACAACCTTAAGATATAATATAACTAACAAAAGCATTAATAAAAACTTAAAAACACATAACTTACTAAAAGCACACTTAGCTATAACTTTTAAACAAATAAGTGTGTTTTCTTTCGTGTACACCTTGCTTTACTTAGCATGGTGGGTTGTCCCCACAACTAAGGTGAGTATGGATTGAATACCAACTTTCATTTACATGATTGATTCATATAATAATTTAAAAGTTTATATCCCTCCAATCTCAGTCGCTTTTTCATGTTTGCTATATACTTAGGGTCTGTTTAGCAACATCTGAATAGTTAAGTGTTAAACCAGTAAGAGGTCTGAATCATTAAGAACTTGTATAATGCTTAACCGCTCAGAGGCAAATGTCTGACCAGTTCAGATTAGAGGTCTTAACCATTCAGACTCTGTATAAATCTTAACCATTCAGAGGCAAATGTCTGAACCATTCAGACATCTGCTCGTGAAACAAACAGTCTGAACTATTAAGTGCTGAACCAGTAAGTGGTCTGAACCATTAAGAGTCTTATTAAGAGGTAAACAAACAGCCCCTTACTATTTGAAAATTATATAAAATCATTCAAATCCTGATTTGTTCATTTTATATTTTATATAAAAGTGAGATATCACCAACAAATTTTCTTTATGGAAAAACAACATAAAATCACTAATATATCAGTGATCATATAAATCATTAACATAACATTTATTGCTATCTTTATAGATATCTTCACATATTCAAATTCATCCACTTTATAGATTTGTTAAAGAGATTCACATACTACAACGTATGAGATGGTTAAAAAGGGTTTTAAAGACAATTATGGAGTTCACAACTTATCTTCTGACTATGCACTTTGCCAAAAAGCACAGTGCCCAATTTTTGTCGCAAATCTTTAGCTTTATTTGTTGGATTGTCTTCTAAGGAAAACATGCTAGCTATTTTTTCAATTGATAATATTGGTTTCTTAAGTAGTAATTGTTTAAAAGAACTCGATCATTGTTTACACGAATTTATTTAATAGAACTCAATCAGTGTTTACACGGATTTATATACATGTAACATTAATTATATCATAATATAACATACTTTCTACGAATTTATATAATAACATACTTGCACAGGTCCCTTCCAGATCTTGATCTTGGTGGGTTCGCTAATAAGGACACTGCCCCTCCAAAGGCCCAATATACTTTGGCAAGTGCTCTTTATAGTAAAGTCGTCCAGAGTTTGGGAGAGAAGTTTGACCTATCTCTACGCTAGAAAGCAGTGTTAGAGTGTCTTCAGGGTCCTCGTGCTCAAGACTTCCTAACTGTTATCCCCATTGAAGGGCTAGGATAACACATGTCGGCGGTGAAGTATTGAGTCATCCTTAAATATCGGTTAATGATCCCGTTGTTTCCAGTAGATGAGCCTTGTCCAGTTTGCCATAAGGTTTGTTTGGATAACTTTGGGGAGCATGCGCTCCACTGTAAGAAGCTATCGGGCTTTAAATACAGACATGACTCGGTCATGGATGTCTTATGTGATGTCCTCAAGCGGGATGGAATCTCTGCAAAAAAATGAGACCATGCGAATTTCTTGACAGACCCACTTGAAGGGAGGTCCACTCCAGTGGCGGATCTAGGATTCCGACCAAGCGGTAACGTTTTATAAATAAGCAGTAACGAAATCGAAAAAACGTTAAATTTTTTCCAAAATTTACACTAATTTTTCCAAATTTTTTCCGACCAAGGGGTCAGTGGCGGATCTAGGATCCACGCCAAGCAGTAACGTTTTATAAGAAAAGCGGTAACGAAATCGAAAAAACGTCAAATTTTTCCAAAATTTACACTAAAAATGTCAAATTTTTCCCCGCCTAGCGGTAGCGGGCGCTCCCCCGAGTAACCACATAGGTCCGCCCTGCAAGGGGTGGCGGACGCCACCCCTTAACTACCTATAGGTCCGCCCCTGGTCCACTCTGCGGCCGGCGAATGTTCTTGTTTTTTGTTGGGTAGGAGGGAAACACGTTTGTGTGGACCTTACCAGAGTATCCCCCCTTGTTGGGTTCAAGGAAAACCGTTTTGTGGCTGATCAGGTTGTGGTGAAGACATAATTAGAGAAAGTTGCTAAGCATGAAAAAACTTGTGCTGAGAATCAACATGTCTTTATTCCCTTTGATACATTTGGTTCACTTGCTCCTGAAGCTATTGGTTTTTCGGATAGAGTGCAGAGGGTCATGCACAACAATTTCTCGACACTAAGGAACCTAAGTTTTATTTTCGGTAGAATTGGATTTACTATTTAAAATGGGGTTGCGACACAACTTGTTTGCAGTTTACCTGTCTTATGTAATTTTTCTCTCTAAGTTAGTTTGAATTGGAAACAAGTTGATCTTGGTTAAATATATACACACACCAACCCACTAAAAGAAAATATATGAAATTTGTCAGTTAAGTTGTAGTTAAAATAGGTTTCGGGTCAAATCTATGATTAATGTCTGAATAACGGATTGGATTTGAGTCAACCCAACGGTTCCTCAATCTGACAAGTATATTATCATAAGAAAATTAAAGGGCATTTATAATGTTAAAAGATAAATTGTGTCAGGTTTCTTAGGTAGTGTTCGCTTGGTGAAATGTAATGGAATTGGATTTTAAAAAATTCTTTTGAAATCCTATAATGTATTTAGGTAGTTCAATTATCAATGAAATTCAGAAATTGGAATATAAAATATGTAAAATGATAACTACCCTATACTCAGAAAGAATAAGGTGAACCAACGATTTAGATTTAAATAAAAATGATTTAGGCCAGTATTTTATATATTTAGGCCAGTATTTTATAAATAAATAAAAATGATTTATTAAAAAAAACAAAAAAAAAAATCGAGTTCCTTTTTTCTTGAAACAGATAGCATAAGAAATGAAATCTATATTCTAATTTCATTCATATTTCGTTCTATTATGTGAAACTAACTGTAACTTTTTTAAGCATATTTGGTTTGTAGACATTTATGTGTTTTGATGGAAACTAGTATTAAGTACCCCCGCGTTGCGGTGGGGGCGAACACCAACGTCACACTACTATCAGCGACAACCAACACTGAAGTTGCATATTGTTAATGCGAAAAAATTAAATCGAAACGTAAAACATAGAAAAAATAACTAAGTCGATCTAGGACTCGAGCGTTACGATGAACCTGTGAAACGGAAAAAAAAAATAGACGACGTAGAAACATTTAACCATACACGCACGTTGCGCCGTGTTAACTCGCAAGATTATTTATAGTATTTAAATGAAATAACAATTTGTCTTTAGTGGTACAAGCCACTAAGCATCATGTTACAAATAACAATGCCAAGAATTGTTGCAAATTAATCTATACTATATAATAAAAGAAACCTGTTTTGGGACACGTGTCATTCATTGGAGACACCTATTTTTAGGGTTTTTCGTCTTTCTTTTATATTTATCTTCTAATAATTATAGATAATATTAAATAGAAAAATTTTTTAGTTGAATAAAAAAATATATTGGATAACATCGGATTACTTAGATGATAACATACACATATGAGATTTTTTTACTATTATTATTGTTTTATTATTTATCAAATATATCGATTACTTTAATTTTTTTATATATAAGGCTTTATCCAAAATTATATTTATTTAATATACTATTAATCCAAAATTACATTTATTATATATAAGACTTTATCCAAAATTATACTTATGTAATATACAATCAATCCAAATTTACATTTATTCAACTCGTGTGGTACACAAAGTTTTTAACCTTTTTATTATTTGGTATCTAAATTACATTTGTTCAACCCATACAATACACGTGGTTCTTAAAGATATAATATTTATTATTATTATTATTATTATTTTTTGAACAAAAAATTATTTTATTCCCCGTTGTTTGTGAGACTTGAACCTAAGACTTCCCCTTCCCAAGGTGTTTAAAGGCTTTGCCTTTGCTAATGGACCACTACCCCATTGGTAATATTTTTTATTATTTAATATATAAAATTATATTTATTCAACCTCTGTAGATAATTATTATTTAATTTAAATTATTAAATATTAATTAAATTAATGTAAATCTTATCAACTCTAAATTATTGACATAAAGTTAACTTCAAATCATAAAGTCTTATCTAAGGACACTTGTCATTATTTTAGACCATATAATTATAGATAATTATTATTTAATTTAAATTATTAAATATTAATTAAATTAATATAAAGAGAAAAATGCTCGGATAGTCTTTGTGGTTTGCTCATTTTTCACCTTTAGTCCATAACTTTCTATAATTACAGCTATAGTCTCTAACTTTTGCAATTTCGTTCCCGAATAGTCCCTGGCGCGTATGAAGGTTAGTTTTTGATGTTAAGCGGATGTGAAATTACTAAAATGCCCTATTGACAAAACAAAATAATAAAAACAAAAAAAACATTTATAAATTCAATGGGCCCCACCCAACCCAATCAAACACCTCCAATCTTTCTTTGTGGGACCTACCATCTCCATCTTCAACCTATTTCACCCACCTTTGCAGTCTCACCATTCGGCCACCACACTCCACAAGAACCACCATCGCCACCACAACATCACCTTCTAACAACCACGACACCACCCTCTTATCATCTCTAATTATATCTACTTAACACGTGTAATAAATGAAGTTTTTAAAATATATTGTCTTTTTATTTAGTATATAAAATTACATTTATTCAACTCGTGTAATACACGGGGTTCTAACCTAGTATATATATAATGTGTAACTATGGAGTAATATTTACAAAAGAAGAACAAATAAATAAACATAAAAATACTTGAGTTGTGTTTAAGTTCATATCTAAAAATATAGCTTTTAGGTTGTGTTGTATTCGGACTTATGTGTTGATCAGTCCTTCAACCTGTAAACACGACAAATTTAACACCTCATGTTCATGTTGAAGTTAATTCTTAAGCTATCGTTACAACTTACAAGACACCAGTTACCTTTACTTGAAAATATGGTAATTATTAGTTGTAGTTAAAAATAAACTTTGGGGATAAAAGAAATCAATAATGATATGATGTCTTGAGGCATACGTTATGATGGTTTTGACTTTCTTCAATCGTCACTTTATGAGTTATGACTATTTTCCGGAGTACTTTGTTTTATATACAAACTGCAACATTTGTCATTGATATAAATCACATGATTCACAAACCTTTTTCATATAAAACAAGTTTTTTCAATCAACAAGAAAAAAAACCCGTCTATTTTTCCTATCTATAAAAAATATTCCTTCAAATCTTTTTTGGTTCCAAAATGGTCCTTTTCATCAAAATTCTCTTCCAGCAAGAAGTGCAACACTTTTATTCCATTTTATTTCATTTATGTTACTCTCCCTAATTCTACGTATTTTGTGTTTTTTTTAGCTAATCTAATCAGTTGGACTTATTTAATTAATTGGGTCATTGTTACAATCAGTGTTGTAAAAGTCGCTAGGCGGTCCCTAGTCGGCTGACTGGGGAGTTGAGAGTAATCGGAGTACTCGGGGAGTACGCGGGCATGGTAAATATAAAGAAAATTAATTGTTATATATTATTTATGTGTTAAAATAAGCATAATGTTGGTTCAGTTCTGTTTAAACATAAAGGAAAACATGAAAACATACCTTTGGTTGCATCAGCACAGGTTAGCAGAGAATCCAGATGGAGACGCAGCAATTAAGGTTTGACATGATTGTCATCTTGGTCTGGTTCCTCCTTAGGGTGCTGACTGATGATGGTGAAGATGAGAACCGAATAGGGGATTCGGTTTAGGAGAGGAGGTCGAATAAATGATGTTATGGCTAATGGGGTGTTTCTAATGTGTAACTGTCTAACCCTCTAACCTCCACATAATTCTCCTTATATAAGCACCCAGGAGGAAACCCTAATTAGTTAATAAGGGTAATATGGTCCATCAACAATTACCAACTAATTATTTAATAGGATTGTTATATATTTTGATCTATATAATGTAAATGATTATAATGGCTACAGATTAAATATTAATACGTAATATATTTAATCTTACATTCTCCCACTTAGCCGAGTAATCATTTACTATGAGTATTAGATAAGCCTGATCAGGAGTTAACACTCATTTTAGCCTTAAACAAGTACTATAGCAGAGAAATACAGCCGTTGAATCATTATGCGACTCAGGACCCCCATTAATCATACTATAGCCTTAATTTAAAACCTAATCGTCATGATCAAAATACGCATAAGCCCCTTGTTTGATTTGTAACTTTATTTGTCTTATATGCCATTATGTCGACTTGACATATTCTTAGAGACTTACAAAATCAAACTGATGAGGAAAAATTAACTAATACTTAGTCATTCATAGTACGATATGCAGTTGCGCATGGCCATTAACTAATACCCGTCTATGAGCTCTCTTAATAAGACTTATGGGTAATAGCCATTCAGTTATAGGATCCTTAAGCATATCATGAATGAATTCGATACAAACTTAGTTTCCTCAATTCGTTCATAAACGAATAATTAATTGCGTATCGAAATTTAATGCAGCACCTCTTGAACTGTTACTGTTCAAGGAGTCATGGTAGCTGACTTTATCACACTAAGTCTTCAAAACATTAATTATATGGAGTTAATAAGCTTATGAGTCTACTGATAAATTTCCAACAACATTTAGTGACTATATTATGTCGTTATAACTTACGTTGTTATTATCAGTTTGTTATGACTCCTCCATAAGATAAGTTTTGTCTGCTGACATAAATATATACCCGAAATTACATTTTGTCATCTTTGAATATCTCAAAGTTAGAGTAATAAACCGGTTTTAATTCTCACTTCTTCTTCAAATAATGGCCTCTCGTTTCTTTAAAGATATTATAATACTCCATTAGATGCTACACATTAATCTAGACATATCTAGTGTGTTGCAATGTGAGTAATATCTAAACGAGTATAGACTTAAACTTACATAAGGCTTCTAATTAATGAAGCATAAAGAAATAATCTCATTTATCCTATTATCCTCTAAAGGAGAGCAGTATTGTTTGTTACATATGTAAGGACCCATTTAAGGTTAAACTTATGGAACAGAACTAATATCCCATTGGGTCTATCTCAGTATGTTATATAATATCAATCACGTAAGAGATATCTTTGAGATTTATTATATCAAAGTTTGTGTTAACGATACTTTGACTTATGTAACATATACTTGTCAAAAGAATGTCATCTATATAGACAAGTTTATCTTAGTTGCTCCCACTCATTTTGAGGTAGGTACATTAATCCACTTGATTGTTGATGAAAATAATTACGTTAAGATTTCATCACATTATGATGTTTGCATTAACCCATACATGGATTTTATTGGCTTACAAAGAAAGTGTTCTTTAACCTTCAGTTTGAAACTTTAGGTTGTTATCTAATGAACATGTAAATGTGTCAGCCATTCGTTATGGAAAATTGTTTATAATGTTCATCTAATGTAGCTTTAAACTATTATAAGCTACTAGAACAATGATGATCCTTAAAGAAATCTTTTGTAAGAAAGACTCTTTCATAATTTATCTCTTCCTGAGTATAACCTTTGACAATCAATCATGCTTCTTCGTATCTTAATGCTTATATTAGGATTTGGTTTAGTTATGAACACTCTTAGGCAATTCAATCAAATCCCAAACGTTATACGAACACATAAAATCAGTTTTACTAGAAAACTGTTTTATTCCATTAAGAATATTGATTGACACTAACGGCTTAATTTGAAGAGACAGGATCAATAAACTTTCCCAAAACCATTTCAACTTCAGTTAGGGAGGTTATGTAATCATCAAAATTAGTAGGCTTTTAAACCTAGATGACTTCCTGAGTTGATTATTGGGTTCATTAGAAGTTTCAGTTTTTATGGATTAGCTCTTGGTTAGGTTGCTATCATTTTCATTCTAAGTTTATAAGAGTTGGTGCAGTATGGTGTACAAGAGGTGTAATCGGAGTTAAATTTGGAGTGAAATTTAATGACACTCTTCCCCCCGCCTCTTGTATTCCTTGCAAGTCATGATAAGGACTTTGACTGCTCCCACTGACCTTAGAAATCTTTATGAACTCAGCATGCTTAGGGTCAATATGTAACGACCAACAAATTCTAATAGAGAAACAAGTTAATGACGTTAGTCGTTGTAGTTTCTCTTGTTGAGGATTATGTTAGTTTAGGTAAGAAATCTAAGTGTGCCCACAATTAAGCTACAATGAAACTTTTGTAAAAGTAGCATTAGATTTAAGGAGATTAGTTATGATAGAACAATGTCATAATGGAGCAGTGTCTTATACAAGAGGTGTAAATTGAAGTAATATAAAGTTTTCACTCCCCACCTCTTGCAACTATTGCAAGTTATTATTAAGACACTTAATGCTCCCATTGATCTTTAATATCTCTAGAATGCTACAAGAGAAGTTTCAATGAGCTACGTGACGTGGGAACCTATCATATATACGTTAGACTTTATTTTATTTCTTTAATGTCCAGATATCATAAGAAACTTTAGGGACATATTTAATAGAAATCTTATTAAGTATATATATGAATAGATTTCTTCTAAGACCGTGAGCCATATGCGACAAAATTTAGATACAAGTTGATAGTCTGATAAATGATAAATGAATTATGTCTGAATATTCCATTTGGAATAAGTTCCACGAATGTCATTGAATGACTTATGATGGACCCATACTTATTCCTTAAGCCAAGTTATATTTTAGGGCTTTTTAACGTCATGATTTGAAATCACTTAGAATGAGATTAGTTGAATAATCATCCTCATTAACCATGTCATGATTTCTCATGAATTTCGGTTATAATGGATGAAATTTATAAGTCTCATTTTCCTTTTGCCAAGTTCTCATTTGCATGATAACAAAAGTTGTGAAAATGTAAGGTATCATCTAGTTTCATTTTAATAATGTTTCTATCCAGATATTTAGAACAAATAAGATGAGAGTCTAAGATAAGTGTGACTTTATGTTGACTATGCAAACCTCACAACCTTCATGACATAGCCTAAGTAATGATACTGTACTCTGATTAATAATCAGAACATGTAATGTATCGAAAAGCTTTGTTAGAAGACTGCTTATTATGGTTCTTATAGCGTTAACAATTAATTTTGTCACTAACTCTCATATTAGTTATTTGTCAAGTTCTGGGAAGGAAACGTATGGAACTAGAGTCAACTAATCATGTGTTAATTGGAATATTGAAATTACCAGACTTAAATATCATTAATAAGTGACTATCTAATTAATTTACCCAACTGTTCTTTAGAATAATGGATAGTCTCGTTGCTTATGTCTAGTCTAATGACATAATTATGCAGTGAGATTTTCCCTTGAAGAACCTTAATGTTGGAATTAGCACTTGTAATTTGTCTATGGACCTTAGAACAATCCTCTTTGAAACGTTTTAGTGGTTGTAAGGTGAATAACAACTTATCTTCCAGCTTTAAACATTTACTTCTTTGTACATATGTTGCTTATCAACACACTCGTTATACTTTGGTATTTTGAGTGTTATAGTTGATTTATAAGGCATCAAAATGTACAAGTGAAAATCTTAATATGTAATGTACTGGAAAAATGTACTTATTTCCATGCGTAAGCCCTTAACTTTATGGGTCATGGTTTTGTACATTATAATGTATTCACATGTACCACTTAACTTTATAGTTTAGAGTTTCAAATTTAGGCATGCATCTTAGGAGTTCTAGTGATTATTCCATAATTATAGATTAGTCTTAGGAAAGACTTAATCTGGAATAACTTTAGTGATAGCATTTACGTTAGAGAGTTCTTGATTATCATAAGAGACATCATATTCGATTTATCCTATTCATCATGCTCTAACTTTCTTCTTTATAATCTTTATCAGAAGAGAGCAATAGGATTATCGTGTCTTAGGAAATAATCAAGGATTTAATTTAAGAGCTAATTCTTATAGAAACTGTAAATAAAGCAAACATTTTAGGTTTAAAAAATTAGAGTGGATGAGATATAGATTAATAGAAGAAAATTACAGTGAGTAAAATTATGGGTACTAAGAAAAGGCAGACGAAATGATCATGAATCTAAGGATCATTATGTGAAGAGATTGTGATATGTCTATTACTAACATCAAAATAATAGACTATTTAAAGTTCTACTTAAACGAAGACAAATCAGCTTTGGCCAGAAGTGTAATCATTTAAGCATGTGTGCAAAGTGTTTGTGACAAATCAGCTTTGGCCAGAATTGAAACAATCACTTTACTTATGCACTCGTTGAGTATGCCATCTATGAATGAATTAAATCAGCTTTGGCCAGAAATTAAGACATTCATGCTTATGATGCACACACAACATAGCTTTCGTAATACTTGAATGATAAGTAGATGTATCAAGTCAGCTTTGGCCAGAAATGATATATCAAAAGCTCATTCAAGTAAAGCCATTTTGGTTTTGTAAAACATTATTTGATCCTTATTAATTAACTAAGTAATTACAAAAACCAATTATTTAATAGCAAACCACCCGTTAGCGCGGATCGAGTCAGGTTTCGAGTCAGGTTTCGACTGAGTTATAAGATCTCGAGTCAGTTATGAGGTCTCGAGTCGCAACCTTATTGTCTCGAGTCATGAAAGACTAAAACACTTATGGTCTCGAGTCGCAACTTCATTCTCGAGTCATAATCATGGTCTCGACTACTGTTTTATGAGATCTCGAGTCCTTATGAGGTCTCGAGTCGCAACCATGGTCTCGAGTTGTGACCTTGTAGTCTCTAGTTGTAGCTTTATGGTCTCGATTTGTGAGGATTTAATCCCTTAGTCGAAACCTTAGTGGTCTCGAGTCGAGACCTTATTGTCTCGAGTCGAGACCTTATTGTCGCGAGTCGAGACCTTATTGTCTCGAGTCGAGAATATTTGAGAACACTTATGATTTCAAGTCGAGACCTTGTGGTCTCGAGTCGAGATCTTGGTCTCGGCTCGTTAGAAGGGATCTCGAAACTTCCTGTTAACAACTGTTAATGCAAAACGTAACTGAAAATTCGAAATTTAAGAATTGTGATAGAGTTTCCAATTATAACATTGATCTATTCTTATCAGTAATTTCGAAAAAACATAATCTGTTTATACTATTAACAGATTTCGAAAACTTATTAGATAAAAATTAGATCAAAATTGGAAAAAACACATAACAATTCAAATCATACTCCAAAACATAAAGGATATTTCGAATTTTAACTAAGAACATTATGAACCCTAAAAACATAAAACATGATTCTGGAACCCGAAACCTGAATTTTTAAGGGTTTTTCTAAACAGATTTCGGTCATAAGATTACCTAGTTGATTTCGAAGAACATATAATAGATCTTTAATCCGAAAACAGTGATTTCGGTCCAAGACCCAAAACCATCAGTTATGTTTACGAATTTATTCAAAAAAAAAATTCTGTTTTCATGATTTCAATTCCAGAATAATGGATACGAAAACAGAACTGACTAATCAACATATGCTCTGATACCACATGTTGGTTCAGTTCTGTTTGAACATAAAGGAAAACATGAAAACATACCTTTGGTTGCATCAGCACAGGTTAGCAGAGAATCCAGATGGAGACGCAGCAATTAAGGTTTGACATGATTGTCATCTTGGTCTGGTTCCTCCTTAGGGTGCTGACTGATGATGGTGAAGATGAGAACCGAATAGGGGATTCGGTTTAGGAGAGGAGGTCGAATAAATGATGTTATGGCTAATGGGGTGTTTCTAATGTGTAACTGTCTAACCCTCTAACCTCCACATAATTCTCCTTATATAAGCACCCAGGAGGAAACCCTAATTAGTTAATAAGGGTAATATGGTCCATCAACAATTACCAACTAATTATTTAATAGGATTGTTATATATTTTGATCTATATAATGTAAATGATTATAATGGCTACAGATTAAATATTAATACGTAATATATTTAATCTTACACATAATTCATGTAAACTGAGTATAATTTAAAATGAAACATGTTTAAAGTTCAAATATTCTGAATACAAGTCCGACTAGTCTGAGTACACGGCCGAGTAGTCCGAGTACAAGGTCGAGTAGGCCGATTTTGACCGAGTTTGACCGATTAAAAGTCAACAAACCACATTGACCGCTTAGACCGACTAGGCCGACTACGTCCGACTAGGCGCCGACTAGGCCGACTAGGCACCGAGTACTCCCGAGTAATCCCGAGGCCGACTAATTGAGACCGCCTAGGAGGAAGTCGCCTCGGAGGGGGTCCGAGGACCGAGGACTCGCCGAGTACTCGGCCGAGTAATCCGACTTTTACAACACTGGTTACAATCAGGCTTCCATATTTTATAACTTTGGGTTGGTTAGGGGTATCCTTGTATTATTTAAAATGTATCCTTTATATAAAACCGAAAAAAAATTAAAAAATTACACTACGCATACAGACTTCAGCCCCTGGTTCCGCCCCTGTGTAACCAATTTATCTAAACAAATCAAATGGGGTGATGAGTTGGTCTTAAAAACTATATTTTTTGTACTAATTTTAAACGAATTAAATAGATAAATTTGAACATAGTGTGTTTAATAGGGGAGAAAGTTTAACTACCCGTATGTTACACGAGATACTCAAAATAAATTATATTATTTAATAGTGTTACATAAAACAACATCGAAACATATTTATTGAAAATAGATACTCCCACTTGATTGGCTTACAAACAACTCCTCTTGCCACTGGTTCAATGCCACTCCCACCCTTTTCTAGTTGATGAGAAAAGAGTCTTCTTGTTGGACCTGAACTATTTAATTATAATTATCATAGTATAAGAGGTGGTTAGAATAAGCTGGTTGGGTACATAGTAAATAGTAAATGCACCCACACCTCGTGGCTGGTATGGTTATGAGTGTTGGAACTTGGACGACACGACTGGGAAATTAGATTGTGAACAAATCGTACAAAGATATAAAATCCCAAATACTGAAATTTTGTAATATTACATAATAAAATAATGAAAAAAAAAAGTTTCAAATACAATTCATTAAATATTGTCAAATGAGTTGAACTTTAAAAAGTCTACCAAAATCTATATTTAACATATAAAAGTTCAATATGCTATTCAATACGTCTTCATACTTTCCCCAATAAAGAAAAAAAAAACACGTTCAAACAAAAGAACCTACAACAAAGAAAAAGAAAATTACAATACTCCAACTTTCTCTTAAATAAACAATTTAGAAGGTTTTGATTCATTTGAACACACTTAAGATGGCTTTTGTCTGTTTGACCCATATGATCCATTTCATATTTTGTTTAGGTTTTCAGCTTATCCCATTTGACCACTATCAACAAATAAAATTGAGTAACAGCCAACAACAACAACAACAATACCCAGTAAATCCTACAAATAGCAAAACTATTAGTAGGGTCTGGGAGAGGTGGGATGTAGGCAAACCTTTCCTCTATCCTACGAATAGAGAGGCTGCTTCCTGAGAGATCTCCGGCTCCAAAACAACCAACAAGCAGATAAATGCAAAATGGATAAGTAAATAGCGTAACAGTATTCAGATAGATCATCAGCAAGCACACATAGGCATAGATACAAGAAAATCATCATATGTTGGCCTACCTAAAGTGTAAAAGAAATCTAACACCCCTTCCCAAGGCAAAGTTATGGCACGTCTATACCCTCACCTACATGTCCTTAACCTTAATCCAGCGTCTCCATAAACTCCTATCCTGAAAATAATAATAGTAAAGCAGAAATAAACACAAACATTTGTGTTAAGACGATGCCCACTTCTACTATAGTAAGTCAAGGAATTTAAGCATCTTCTTTCATTGACAATTCCATGTTTTCCGAGTGTGAGAATGAACCTAAAATGAAAAACTCTTAGCATAAGACAAAAGTAAAATTAAAAGATATTTTCAACACAAAAGTAACCTAGTCGGTGCGGTGACGGGCCTACACACACGGCCCCCGGGTTGTCCCGTCCTCTCCGTCTCTCGCATGACGGTCGTGCCGGGCCTCTTTTTCAAATTTATAGCCGTTGTGGTTACAACGGCTCTATTTCATAAATAAAATAATTAATTTCGTTATAAATACTAACTGATGCGTGTGTAGCGTTATATATTTTTATTGATATTTTAAAGCCATTTTTAACACATTGGTCAAGTTTTAAATTTATAAAACACGATATTCTACTAACACTAAACACACATATGGGCAAGTGCATCCATCGTGAGCGTTGTATAGCGTTGGTAAGATACCAAGGTCGTCCAAGGACACAAGAACTTTTAGTACCGGTTTATCCTCAACGTCTAATCAAAAGTTTTAGAAAAAAGGCTTTATACATGAAAAGTAAAAACTAAAAATGCTGAAAAATAAAAATAAAATAAAAACAGATAGACAAGATGAATCACTTGGATCCAACTCGCCTTTAATGTAACCTTTGATGATTTCCGCACTTTTCCACTTTTTAAGAGATTATCTTAGTTATAGTAGTAGGCCCCTCTTTTGAAGGTGACGTTACCCTCAACCCAGTGGTTTGAGTCAGCAAGGATACAATCCCAAAGGGTTGGAATATTGAAAGATAATTAATTAAGTTATTAATGCGTAATGTGGTAGGCCCCTCTTTTGAAGGTGACGTTACCCTCGGCTAAGTGGTTTGAGTCAGCAGGGATACAATCCCAGGTAGCCGAGTTAATGTATTAATAGTAGTTTATATATGAGGGGATCAAGCCATTCGCACCCCCGCCATCTGTAACATCCCGAAATTTCAAAACTTTATACTAGAATTATAAAGTGTATAATAAACAAGAATAAACTAACTAGGATAAATAACCCAGTTAGTTAGAAGTTTTGTAGTAACACAGGAATGAGTTAAAAGGCCAAAGATATAAACTAAATAAGAGTGGAGGGACCTAGGTTGTCAAAATTGAAACTTAAATTACTAATAATTAGTAAAATAAAAACCAAACACTCCATTTTTTGGAGTCCTGGTCGATCAAGAAACCACAGGGGCGACACCCACACTTTCACAACCCTAAATCCTACTAAACTCTCAAATTGAAGGCTCAAATCATGTCGTAATCGAAATCTGAACATAGAATCGTGATCTCCTCGTCAAGGAGGTCATAAGGTATGTCAAATTAAGTTGTTTTGATACAACTCAAATTCTTGCATGTGATTGAAATCGAAGGTTGAGCTTGATTATGTGTTGTAAAACATGAAATTGGAAGTAATGTGAATTCTAGGGACAAACCCTAGATGATTTCTTGTCAAAATCTTGCATGTTAGTTGTAAGGATCAAGATCACTATAGTGGGTGATTAGTAAGTTAGTCGAACTTGATAAACACTAGGATTAAGATTCTTGTTCTAGTGTAAACTGAAATTGTGAGCTAATCTCTGAAATTGTTGATGTTAAAATATGTGTATATTGTCTAATGGAAGTTAATTTGAGTGATAATTTCAAGTTATGAACTTGGTTTAGATCATGTAGAAAATCTGACCCGCAAGGTGTTTGATAAAACGCCTAAATGAGGGTTAAAATGTTAAAGATTGCTAAAAACGCAGATTTGTATATGTTATGAATTTATGCGTTAAAGCTTATGAAAGAGTTCTAATCTTGTTATGAATTGAACTCTTTAGGCAAGGAATCCGGAACGTCAAGTGGACACGCCGGAGGTGATACTCGCGGAAAAGGTGTGCTTTAAAGGTACGTGGCTTTAGCCCCATTAACATTATGTGTAAATAATTAGTTTTGTTGTGTGAACGGTGTTGTAGTGAAATGGATGCGTTTGATGCGTTGTTAAAGTGGCGTAGTACACTCGACCATCAAATGGGTCAAAGTAAAGATTTGGTATATAGTTTGGCTAGTCAATAAAGTGATGGTTTTCACTAAATAGCCAAACAGGTCAAAATGATGTTTTCAAAAGAATCACGAGAGTAGAGACTTGAAAGTCTTATACCTCGTTAAATGATGAATTGTACCATATCAATGATTTGGTGATATTAACCTAAGTATAAGAACCCAGAATATGGGTCAAACAATAAATGTTAAATGAAAAAGGGTTGTTTGAAACGGAATGCTTGAATTCCGAAGAAACAAGTATTGGCCCTAAAGGAATCGTAAAGCCATGGAATTGGCGCGAATACACCAAGTAGGTGAGCCCGGGTGATTGGGTAATTATGTCTATAAGGTCTTAAGAATGGAAAAGAGGTGCTATGCACTTACACTAATGGGTTGGATAATGAAAATAAGGAAATTGTGAACCAATAGTCGGTATCTCGGTTTCCTCGATGTAAAATTTATATGGTTGAATCCGTAATTTTATTACGGACTCGTAGGAAAAAGAATCGGTTAAAACGGACTAACGAGTAGAAAGTTATGATCTTTTAAAGTTGAAAATTTGTTAAATGGCAAAAGTGCAGGGCCTGCCGTAAATTACGGTCCCACCGTAATTTACGGTGGAGGTCTGAAGACTTACGATGAATGTTTCCTGTGTTACGGCAGACCAGGGTTGTTCAGAGTCTACCGTAACTTACGGTGACACCGTAAGTTACGGTGGAATCCTGAAAACTTGTTTTTTTGTTTGTTATTTTGAAATGTTAGAATTCGTTTATACGTAATGTATTGATGTCAAAACTAATGTTTTAGTGTTTGACCCTAGGTATGGATGAATTTCTCCCGGATGGTGATCAAGCACTTTGCCAAGAACCAAACACGTATTTTGAAGCTTCCGCACTAAACTTAATCTTGTCTAAACTTTAAACATGTTGTATATACTTTTGTTAATTGTGTTTTGGATCCTTTAAACTAGTTGTTAGTTGACTAGTAGGGGTTGACTTTAAAACTGGTTATGCACTATCTTGGATGTGTTTGGTACTATCACAAGTATGTATGGTTTTAAATACGAAAAGGTTTTGTAAACTCTGATTTTTATAAAGTTATTATGATAATTATTTAAATACTGTTCAAATTATTAAGGGTGTTACAAGTTGGTAATCAGAGCCCAAGGTTGTTAATAAGTGTTCGGTTCAAGCTTGATCAAACATCCGGTAAGAGTTAATTGTTCTAAGTAGAGTTACTAAGTATAAGAAGAGAAGTAATGAATAGAAATGCATGGGAAGAGCGTGTTAACACACTCAAACCCGGAAAGTGCATTAAATAAGAACGGTGAAAACAAGTTATGAACTTGAATAAACCGAAGTAAATAAATCATACGTCATAGGTGAAATGTTTAACGCTTAATGTAAACATTTCAGTTAAAGATGACGGATAAAGGTAATGATGATGCGGTGCCAAAAGTCACCGAGCAAACGAGAGAAGTGATTGCTGAAGAGGTAGGAAAAGCAATCGAAAACAGTTTGTCGGGTTTCATTGACAAAATCCAAACCACGGTATTATCAGTGGTGGAAGAAAGAATCAAGAAATTGGAGGATAATACCAATTTAGCAAAGGAGAAGTCGGGAGGACGAAAATCTTGTTCTTATAAAGAGTTCATGGCGTGTAAACCGCCCGTTTACAATGGGGAGGTTGACCCGATCATATGTCAGCGGTGGCTAAGCGATATGGATGGGGTGTTTGAAAGGACTCATTGTGATCCGGATGACTACGTAGCCTATGGCACGGGTCAGTTAAGGGGTCAAGCGAAAGACTGGTGGAATAACAAGAAGAAAGAAATTGGAAGCGAAGCGGCTAAAGCTATGACATGGGACGAGTTTAAGATGCCGTTTCTTAAACATCACAGTCCCAAGGCAGTCATTAACAAGATCAAGGAAGAATTCATGCAGCTTCGACACAAGGGTGAATCTATTGACAAAATCACGGGAATATTCATGGATAAGATGAAGTTTTGTGATGAATTGATAATGAATGAGGAGCAGAAAATATATTATTATTATAATATGTTGAGCACCGAGTATAGGGAGTTTATGACTCCTTCAAAGTATGAGACTCTCACCGAAATTATAAACGTTGCTCGGGAACGGGAGATAGAGTTGAAGAAACAGATTGAAAGAGGTGAAAGAAGGGCTCAGATAGTCAATCCAAGCCCAACGAAAAAGGCGCGCACAACAGAATCCTCAAAGAAACAAGAAGGTAAAGGAGGGTCATCAAACTGCAAGATATGCGGGAAGGGGCACAAAGGTGAGTGCCGGTTCAAGGACAAACCGTGTCCTATATGTGGGAAGACGGGACACACGGCTGCATTGTGCCCGGGAAAGGTGTCGGTGTGTTACAAATGCTACCAACCGGGTCACAAGAAATCTGAGTGCCCGGAGTTGGTTGGAAAGAAAGATGACAAGAATACACATACTGAGACACCAAGAGCAAAGGCGAGATCTTTCCAGTTGACAGCAATGGAGGCAAAAACAGAGCCCGATGTGGTCTCAGGTATATTTGCCATAAATTCAATTCCTGCACATGTGTTATTTGATACGGGTGCGAATAAATCTTTTGTTTCACATGGATTTATTCGACATCCTTCTTTTGTACTAACAAAATTGCCTATGCCATTAGAGGTAGAAATAGGTGATAACAAAAGTTTTCTTGTATGTGATGTATGTCGAGATTGCAAAATAAGCGTTGATGATGAGGAATATTTGATAGACTTGATCCCTATGTCAATGGGAGAATTTCAAGTAGTGGTAGGGATAGATTGGTTATCCCGACATCATGCAAAGGTGATATATTTCCGCAAGGAGATACAGTTGACATCTCAAAGTGGAAAGCAAGTCACCATTTATGGCGAAAAAGGGGGCAATCCCGTTATGTGCTCAATACTAAAAGCCCACAAACTTATGAGGCGCGGATGTAAAGCATTCATGATATACGCAAACGAACTTAATAAAGAGACGCCAAAGATGGAAGACGTACCAGTGGTACGTGAATACGCTGATGTATTTCCGGAAGATTTACCGGGAATACCGCCAGTACGGGAGGTAGAGTTCGGAATCGAATTGGTTCCGGGCGCAAAACCTGTGGCCAAGGCGCCGTATCGACTCGCGCCATCAGAATTACAAGAATTGATGTCACAAATTCAAGATCTACTGGACAAAGGGTTTATCCGCCCTAGTGTGTCTCCATGGGGCGCACCAGTATTATTCGTGAGGAAGAAGGACGGGAGCATGCGTATGTGCATTGATTACCGAGAGTTGAACAAACTCACGGTAAAGAATCGATATCCGCTTCCAAGAATTGATGACCTATTTGACCAATTACAAGGTGCAAGTTGGTTCTCAAAAATCGACCTCAGATCGGGGTATCATCAGTTGAAAGTCAAGGAGGAAGATATACCGAAAACGGCTTTTCGTACACGGTACGGACATTACAAGTTTCTCGTGATGTCCTTTGGGTTAACCAATGCACCCGCGGCTTTCATGGATCTCATGAATCGGGTTTGCAAACCCATGCTAGACAAGTCAGTGATAGTGTTCATAGATGACATCTTGATATACTCCAAGAATGAAGCAGAACACGCAAGTCATTTGCGTGAAGTGTTGGAGACGCTCAGGAAAGAGAAATTGTATGCAAAATTCTCAAAATGTTCCTTCTGGTTACGAGAGGTGCAATTTCTTGGGCACATCATTAGTGCAAACGGGGTGTTAGTGGATCCGTCAAAGATAGAAGCGGTGTCAAGATGGACTCCACCAAAGAATCCTTCAGAAATCAGAAGCTTCTTGGGGCTTGCGGGTTATTATCGGAGATTCATACAAGATTTCTCCAAAATTTCTATGCCATTGACTAAACTAACCCGTAAGAATGAAAGGTTTATTTGGGGCGAGGATCAAGAAGGGGCGTTTTAAACGCTCAAGGAAAAATTGACCCATGCACCGGTATTGTCATTACCGGACGGAATGGGGGATATGGTAGTTTACTCGGATGCATCGCATACGGGACTTGGCTGTGTTTTGATGCAGCGGGGCAAGGTTATAGCCTATGCCTCGAGACAGCTAAAGACTCATGAGAAGAGATATCCTACCCATGACCTCGAGTTGGCAGCAGTGGTATTCGCCTTGAAAATATGGAGGCATTATTTGTATGGGGTGAAGTGCACTATCTTTACCGACCATAAAAGCTTAAAGTATTTCTTCGATCAGAAGGAATTAAATATGAGGCAGAGGCGGTGGTTAGAAACTGTCAAAGACTTTGATTGTGAAATACATTACCACCCCGGGAAGGCTAACGTAGTGGCAGACGCGTTGAGCCGAAAGACAGATTATATGCCTATTCGAGTACGATCGATGCAACTAATTGTGACATCGGGTTTGCTTGAACAAATCCGGAAATCTCAAATTGAAGCAATCAAGGAAGAAAATGTGAAGAAGGAAAGGATAGTTGGGCAGCTAAAAGACCTGGAGGATGATAACCAAGGATTGAAAACTCGATTTGGGAGAATTTGGGTTCCAAATACGTGTGGGGCCAAGGAGCGTCTACTCGACGAGGCCCATAAATCTCATTATTCAATTCATCCGGGGTCGACCAAAATGTATAATGACTTAAAACAAAACTATTGGTGGCCCGGAATGAAAAGAGATATTGTGAAATATGTGGAGAAGTGTCTGACTTGTTTACAAGTCAAAGCGGAGCACCAAAAGCCATATGGTAAGTTGCAACCGCTGGATATCCCAGTTTGGAAATGGGAACAAATCACGATGGATTTGTTAACCAAATTGCCCAAAACCAATCGCGGATTTGATGCTATATGGGTAGTCGTGGATAGATTGACAAAAAGTGCTTACTTCATTCCGATTCGTGAGACTTATACATCCGAGAAGATGTCGGAGGTGTACACCAATGAGATCATAGCACGTCACGGGGTGCCGATATCCATTGTGTCAGACAGAGATACTCAGTTTACCTCTAAATTCTGGCGCGAATTCCAAGAACAAATGGGAACTAAACTGTTCATTAGCACTGCTTATCATCCGCAAACTGATGGGCAAAGTGAGAGAACGATACAAACATTGGAAGATATGTTGCGGGCTTGCATCATCGACTTCGGGGGTAGTTGGGATGTCCATCTACCCTTGGTCGAATTTTCATATAACAATAGCTATCAATCGAGCATTAAAATGGCCCCGTATGAGATGTTATATGGTAGAAAGTGTCGAACCCCGGTATGTTGGGGAGAAGTGGGACCACGAGGACTAGCACCTACCGATATAATCCGAGCTACGAATGAGAAAATCGACATGGTCCGAACTCACCTAAAAGCAGCTCAGGATCGACAAAAGTCGTATGCGAATAAGCGAAATAGGCCAATTGAGTTTCAAGTGGGCGATAAGGTAATGTTGAAAGTATCTCCGTGGAAAGGAATCATACGGTTCAGAAAAAGAGGGAAATTGAGCCCAAGATTTATTGGGCCGTTCAGAATCACCGAACGGGTTGGTAAAGTTGCATATCGTCTTGAACTACCCGATGAGTTGAGTGGGATTCACAGCACATTCCACGTGTCACATCTCCGAAAATGTCTAGCAGATGAAACCGCTCGCATTCACTATGATGATATCGAGGTGGATAACAGCCTCAACTATGCAGTTCAGCCAATTGTGATATTAGATCGTAAGGAGAAGAGTTTAAGGAGCAAGGTAATTAACCAGGTGAAGGTTAAATGGGAACACAGGAAGGGTGCGGATACCACATGGGAGTCCGAAGAAGAGATGCAACGGCTCTACCCTAAACTATTTGGTACGTATTACGGTTTCGGGGACGAAACCCTTTTTAAGGGGGGTGGACTTGTAACATCCCGAAATTTCAAAACTTTATACTAGAATTATAAAGTGTATAATAAACAAGAATAAACTAACTAGGATAAATAACCCAGTTAGTTAGAAGTCTTGTAGTAACACAGGAACGAGTTAAAAGGCCAAAGATATAAACTAAATAAGAGTGGAGGGACCTAGGTTGTCAAAATTGAAACTTAAATTACTAATAATTAGTAAAATAAAAACCAAACACTCCATTTTTTGGAGTCCTGGTCGATCAAGAAACCACAGGGGCGACACCCACACTTTCACAACCCTAAATCCTACTAAACTCTCAAATTGAAGGCTCAAATCATGTCGTAATCGAAATCTGAACATAGAATCGTGATCTCCTCGTCAAGGAGGTCATAAGGTATGTCAAATTAAGTTGTTTTGATACAACTCAAATTCTTGCATGTGATTGAAATCGAAGGTTGAGCTTGATTATGTGTTGTAAAACATGAAATTGGAAGTAATGTGAATTCTAGGGACAAACCCTAGATGATTTCTTGTCAAAATCTTGCATGTTAGTTGTAAGGATCAAGATCACTATAGTGGGTGATTAGTAAGTTAGTAGAACTTGATAAACACTAGGATTAAGATTCTTGTTCTAGTGTAAACTGAAATTGTGAGCTAATCTCTGAAATTGTTGATGTTAAAATATGTGTATATTGTCTAATGGAAGTTAATTTGAGTGATAATTTCAAGTTATGAACTTGGTTTAGATCATGTAGAAATCTGACCCGCAAGGTGTTTGATAAAACGCCTAAATGAGGGTTAAAATGTTAAAGATTGCTAAAAACGCAGATTTGTATATGTTATGAATTTATGCGTTAAAGCTTATGAAAGAGTTCTAATCTTGTTATGAATTGAACTCTTTAGGCAAGGAATCCGGAACGTCAAGTGGACACGCCGGAGGTGATACTCGCGGAAAAGGTGTGCTTTAAAGGTACGTGGCTTTAGCCCCGTTAACATTATGTGTAAATAATTAGTTTTGTTGTGTGAACGGTGTTGTAGTGAAATGGATGCGTTTGATGCGTTGTTAAAGTGGCGTAGTACACTCGACCATCAAACGGGTCAAAGTAAAGATTTGGTATATAGTTTGGCTAGTCAATAAAGTGATGGTTTTCACTAAATAGCCAAACAGGTCAAAATGATGCTTTCAAAAGAATCACGAGAGTAGAGACTTGAAAGTCTTATACCTCGTTAAATGATGAATTGTACCATATCAATGATTTGGTGATATTAACCTAAGTATAAGAACCCAGAATATGGGTCAAACAATAAATGTTAAATGAAAAAGGGTTGTTTGAAACGGAATGCTTGAATTCCGAAGAAACAAGTATTGGCCCTAAAGGAATCGTAAAGCCATGGAATTGGCGCGAATACACCAAGTAGGTGAGCCCGGGTGATTGGGTAATTATGTCTATAAGGTCTTAAGAATGGAAAAGAGGTGCTATGCACTTACACTAATGGGTTGGATAATGAAAATAAGGAAATTGTGAACCAATAGTCGGTATCTCGGTTTCCTCGATGTAAAATTTATATGGTTGAATCCGTAATTTTATTACGGACTCGTAGGAAAAAGAATCGGTTAAAACGGACTAACGAGTAGAAAGTTATGATCTTTTAAAGTTGAAAATTTGTTAAATGGCAAAAGTGCAGGGCCTGCCGTAAATTACGGCCCCACCGTAATTTACGGTGGAGGTCTGAAGACTTACGATGAATGTTTCCTGTGTTACGGCAGACCAGGGTTGTTCAGAGTCCACCGTAACTTACGGTGACACCGTAAGTTACGGTGGAATCCTGAAAACTTGTTTTTTTGTTTGTTATTTTGAAATGTTAGAATTCGTTTATACGTAATGTATTGATGTCAAAACTAATGCTTTAGTGTTTGACCCTAGGTATGGATGAGTTTCTCCTGGATGGTGATCAAGCACTTTGCCAAGAACCGAACACATATTTTGAAGCTTCCGCACTAAACTTAATCTTGTCTAAACTTTAAACATGTTGTATATACTTTTGTTAATTGTGTTTTGGATCCTTTAAACTAGTTGTTAGTTGACTAGTAGGGGTTGACTTTAAAACTGGTTATGCACTATCTTGGATGTGTTTGGTACTATCACAAGTATGTATGGTTTTAAATACGAAAAGTTTTTGTAAACTCTGATTTTTATAAAGTTATTATGATAATTATTTAAATACTGTTCAAATTATTAAGGGTGTTACACCATCCAATACCAGTGGGTATTGAAGGAGGTCCTAGTAAGCTTTACCCAGGTCCTTGCAGGATCTATACACTGAACAAGGCAAGAACCTTACCAAACAATTCCCTTAACCCCCGACCAGGTAGCCAACATATCTCTATATAGACCGTAGAGATATGAATGGTGAAATTTTTTTATTTTCTATAGACATTAAAATAACGCCAAGACACCACGGACAAATGATAAGGAAGTTTCATCTTCAACATAAGAAACTAGTTATTAAAGTCATTAATACAAAACCAAATAAAAAGTGCGAAAAGATTAAAAATCAAAAGTATTACATTAAATGCTTGTCTTCATCAAGTGATGTAAGAGACTTAGGCAAACATGGCCTTTGATTGTCAAGAACTCTTACTATCAATCTTGGATCCCGAGACTACTACACACACTCTAAGGTGGATGATGGTGGTGGATGTGGGTGTTGTAGTGGTGGTGGAGTGGTGGTGAAGTGGGAGAGAGGTGGTTTGCCAAGGGATGCCTTTGAAGTGAATCAAACACCCCTATTTATAGCCTGTACAGAAGCCTGGACACGGCCCCGTGTCCACTGGACAAGGCCCCGTGGCCATCCACTTTCTCTTTCTTCATTAATTGCAATTGTCTGCATTAGGCTCCACACGCCCCCGTGTGCAGAAGCGTATCTGTACTATCAAGATTTGCAAGATTCTGTGAATCTTAGCGTTGACCACGACCCGTGTTGAGCTGGGCGCGCCCCCGTGCTGGGAATATAAGCTTCTATAACTTTGTCACTTTCTGCAGACACCTGACCACGCCCCCGTGTTTGCTGGGCACGGGGCCGTGGCCAGCCTTCTGTTTCTTGTTTTTGCTTGGGAATATGCTGTCGAGTGGTCGGGCATGCCACGTTCATTCCTTTTCTTTGTATTTATGTTAGATTTTGCTGCATATTTGTTCCTTTTGTTCATTTAAGTTCATTTGGTCCTGAAAATACAAAAGGAAGACAAAAGCACACTTTTTCCAACATTAGTACTAAAAAAAGGGTTAGTTTTATGCCTCATTTGATGTAATTTATATGTTGTAATTTACACACATCACTAACCATCTATCCCTATTTTCTAACCAAATTTAGCCATGGATCTATACAATCAAAACAACCCGAACCCGAACCAAAACGTTTTCTCGGTACCCGGCTACTATCCAACGATGGATCCGAGTTGGTCGGCATTGCCATTTTCTTTTTCGGGTTTCCAACCCCTAATGTTTTCACTCAAATGAAACAAATGCAATCGATGCAACAAATTTTAATGCAAAACCCATTTAACTCTCAATTTGAATTGCAACCACAACCTTCACCGCCACCGGTAGGATCGTCTCAACCCGTAGAAGATGAGGTTGAAGAATATGTGCCGGAAACGCAACCCCAAACCTCCAAATGAAAAAAAAGGGAA
The DNA here is from genome assembly GCA_030545235.1 of Helianthus tuberosus. NCBI lineage: Eukaryota > Viridiplantae > Streptophyta > Magnoliopsida > Asterales > Asteraceae > Helianthus > Helianthus tuberosus. Next base: position 40,814,853 of record CM060369.1, on the reverse strand, counting down.
GCAAATGGCGCGTCTAGCCGTTGATCAACCTTCGAAACCGAAGGCGCAACCTTGGTCAAAAATCGAGAATGAGGCATTTGCGTAAAATGAAAGAAAAGATCTCCAAAAAATGGAATTCTTAGGATTTTTAAGTTTTAGCAATATAGTATTTTTTTTAAGTTAAGTTTTTTTTTTGTTTTTTTTTAAGTTAAGTTTTTTTTAAGTTATGTAATTGTTTAAGTTATCTAATGTGTTTTTTAAGTTATGTAATGTTTTTATTTTATAAGTTATGTAATGTTTAAAAAAATGTTGAATCTATATAAAACAAATGCTGAATTTTTATAAGAAAAATAAAAAATAAAAAAGTGAGGAGACCCATCCTCTACACATTTGGTTCATCCTTGAAACACCATCTTCCTTAGATGGTGACGTAACGGATGACGTAGAGAACCATCCTCAAAGGATGGGGCTCATCCACATTCCATATTCTAACTAAACTTAACCAGAGGATTGTAAACTACATGTCTTTTCTTTGGCCGTCACATCACAAAAAAATAAATAAATAACCTAAAATGAAACCTAAATCTGTTTGACATGTAAATCAACCCTTTACTCTAATGAATAAATAAGTAAAATGAAAATCATACATGTTTCGATATGTATTGCAAAACTGATCCAAGTTTAAAAATTCACCGGCTTGTGTTCTTTCACCCATGTATTATACGAGGTTGGATCATTTTTTTAACGACCACATCTTTTTCCTAATGAGGTATTGCTTGCACTTGTGGGCTAAGTCCACCACATCCTTTCTCATTGCTTGCACTTGTGGGCTAAGCCCATATTTTTTTAAATGTTTTGAGTGAAACCACCCCTTGTGATAAGGGTGAAGGGGTGGAAGCGGGGAGGCATGCAGGGAAGGAGTTTGCCGCGAGGGGATTCCGCTGCCGTCCCCCAACTGCCGCGCGATGAAGGTTTTTTTTGCGGGGAGTTGTTGCTGCATGTGGGGAAGAGGAAGGAGAGGGGGTAATGGTGGGCCCCACTCTCCTTCAACCAATCATGCATTTTTTTAAATGGTTTGGGTGAAACCATCCCTTATGTTTTTTTTTTTTTTTTTTTTTTTGGCAAAAGTGGTGTATGAGAGGAGAATTGACATGACAAATCATGATTGGGTGGGTGGAAATTTCTCCCCGATCTCATGAAGGGTGCACCCCCTTCACCCTAAGGGCAAGATGGGAGCTGGAGAGATGAATTGACATGACAAGGAATCATTAGTGAGAATTTACCCTGTCATCCATTTATTGCACCACTTTCGGTATGTCTTTGTGTCTATCCTAATCTTCTAATCTTGACGCAATTTGATCCTTTGTCATCCCATATCAGGTAAGTTGTATAAAATAACAACGAAAAAATTTAGCAGCAACAATGATATACACCCCCCCTAAATTATATACACAACAAAAATAATAAAAAAGCTCAGTTAAATACAAAGTGGATGGAATTAATATTGAAGATACATATCCGCGGCCGGACATGTCCCTTGGGACGAACCGGACTCCATCTGAACGGACATCTAAAAATGTCCGTTCCTTACAAAGTCTTCGCCGGAGATGAACCTTCGTTTAAGTGCGTCTGGACGAATGACGTCATCTCAGTTGACTACTATAAATACCCCATCAAGTACAAAGCCAAGTACGATTTTCTGAACCTTCGTCTTTACTTTCTCTCTCTACTTTCTCTCTCTACCAATACTTATCCTCACGCCGGAGGGTGGTCGCAGAGGGGCCCTCCTATCTCTGCGGCGAGCCTAACGGTTTTCTGTTTTGCAGGACTGTTCCTCAAGCTCTCTTACAAGATCCAAACCCTCGCTAACAGGCTCCGGCCTTAACGCGATTCTTTGGTTCTTCAATTGGCGCCATCCGATCTCAAAGCGCTTAGTCCTTCACTCTGGTGAATTTCTTGAGCAAAGAACTGACAAATGGCGGCCTCAGGTTCTGAGAATCTGGGATCTACGGCTTTTAGTACACAAACTACAGCACCAGCAAGCACTATTTCTGCAATCTCAGCTCCTTTAAGCTCGGGATCGGGAACAACCTTGCCATTTATTCTACTTCCTACTTCGCAAACGTCAGAGTTTGATACGGAGTTTCTCTCCAAAAATGCAAATCTTCTACGAAGACTGAAAGCACAACAGGCTAGAGATGAACAAATCCTCGGTTTACGGACCAGGTTATTTCAGGAAGAAACTCCGGTAAGGACTATGGGTCCTACGATATTCACCCCTCCTACTTTCTCCACAGCTGTTACTTTGGAAACTTATAGTGGGTATGTGCAGGGATCCTCCGGACCATCTCCAGCTATGATAAGACGAAATGAAACTGAAGTAATTAACGATCCGGAGCTTACCAAGCCATATCACCCAGTTTCCATGACTGCTAAGTCCAAATTCAGCGCCCGCATCACACACGCCAAGCTACCTCCGAAGCTCAAAATGCCAACTACAGTAAAAAAGTATGATGGTACGACTGATCCAGATGATCATATGTTCGACTTCGACGGAGCCGCACGAGTAGAACAATGGCCGATGCCGGCGTGGTGTTTCATGTTCGCACAAACACTAACCGGGGCTGCCCGGGTGTGGTTTGATGCGCTAAATGAAGGAGAGATCAACGATTTCGAAGAGTTCCGAAGATTATTTCTCCAGAATTTTAGCCAACAAAGGCACTATTCAAAAGAAATCACCGAAGTTCACAACATCCGGAGAAAGGATGGGGAATCTCTGGATAGTTTCATCGACCGGTTCAACCGGGAAAGTATGCAGATCAGTGGGGGTAGTTGACCAGTTAAGGATCTCCGGATTCTGTCATGGTGTCCGGAATAACCAGTTAGTTGAAAAGTTGCACGAAAATCTTCCGAAGACAATGGAAGTACTCATGGAAAGAGCCAGAGCTTTCGCTCGGGGAAAAAACGCATGTAACCCAGCTCCGGAGTCAGATCATAAGATGTCCTCCTGGAAGAAAAATGGTGGGTCGGTGTTCGATAAAACTCCATCCGGAAATAAGGGGCGACCGCACCCCTACAATAGGAATGGCAGACCTCCACGAGGAAGAAGCTCCGGATCAAGGTTCTACAATCTATCGGACCTTTCCAAAACTCCCAGTGAAATTCTCAGCGCAGAAGGGGCAAGCTTCCCTGTCCCACCAAAGCTCCGAAATCCAGGTGATAAGAACTCCAAGAAATATTGTGATTACCATCACGCTCGGGGTCACAATACAGACGATTGCTGGTCTTTAAAACAAGAAATAAAAAAAGTAGTACGGTCCGGTAAACTATCACATCTGGTGAAAGAAGTAAAAGAGGGTAAATCTTCGGGAAATTCGGGGGATAATCCGAACAATCAACCGGCAATTTGCATGATCAGGAAGGTGGATAACCAAGGCATCAAGCGGTCCAGTCACCATATGGCCGCTTGGATGCAGCAACCCATCGCTTTCCCTCCTATTAATCCCGGAGAAATCAAGGATGGACCAATCATAATATCTGCGATAATAGCGGGTCATAAAGTTCGGAGGATTTATGTAGATAGCGGAAGTGCCACTGAGATCATGTACCAGCAGTGTTTCCAACAGCTAGCTCCGCAGACTAAGGCAAAGTTGATACGAGTCTCAATGCCGTTGGTAAGTTTCTCTGGAGAAGTGGTGCAGCCTATAGGGCAAATTACCGTGCCAACAACGTTGGGAGAAGGAAGTTTGATCCGAACCGTCAACTTGACGTATCTGGTGGTGGAAGCAAGGTCCGTTCACAATGTCATACTAGGGAGACCCGGTATGTGCGCCTTCGGTATTATCAGTTCTACCATTCACGGATCATTAAAGTTCCCCACCGAAGCAGGAGTGGCAACTTTGCACTCCGAGTCAACAATATGCGTAGCTGAAATACGACAAAGTAATGGCAATGTCAATCCTCCGAACCTCCTTACAGAAGAATGGGCTATCCACCCGCATTTTCCGGAGCAAAAAATGGCAGTCGGGGCCCAACTCCCGGAACGAACCAAAAAGAAACTGTGGAAGCTTTTGTCCAGTTCAGTGGATGTATTTGCGTGGCAAACTTCTGACATGGTTGGAGTTCCCCGATGCTTGGCCGAACATAAACTGAAAGTGTCGCATTCAGTAAAACCGGTAGCTCAAAGAAAAAGAAACATGGCTCCAGCCCGTAACAAAGCCATCTCCGAAGACGTACGAAAGTTACTCAGCGCCGGAATTATCAGAGAAGTACGGTATCAAACATGGGTCTCCAATCCGGTGATGGTAACCAAGAAAGACAAAACTTGGAGGATGTGCGTCGATTTTTCAGATTTGAACAACGCGTGTCCAAAGGATTGCTATCCTCTGCCAGAAATCGATCTAAAGATTGATTCCCTCTCTAGCTTTCGTCTTAAATGCTTCTTGGACGCATACAAAGGCTACCACCAGATACAGATGGCTTTAGAAGACGAAGATAAAACAGCGTTCGTAACAAATGAGGGACTCTTTTGCTATACCAAAATGCCGTTTGGGCTGAAAAACGCCGGAGCTACGTATCAAAGATTGATGGACAAAGCGTTCAAGGATCAGATCGGAAGAAACTTAGAAATTTACGTGGACGATCTGGTCATCAAAAGTCAAGCCGAAGACAACATGATCGATGACATACTTGAAACCTTCACAAGGCTTCGGAGTATCAATCTTAAACTTAATCCCAAAAAATGTTCTTTCGGCTTAGAGGAAGGAATGTTTCTCGGCGTGTGGATAACACAGTCGGGAATACAGGCGCACCCGGATAAAATCAAAGCGGTAGTCTCCATGCAGCCTCCCAAAACTGTCAAAGAAATTCAGTCACTGAACGGCAAGCTCGTGGCTCTCCATCGTTTTATCTCAAAAGCAGCTGATCGCACTATCCCTTTCATGAACGTGTTGAAAAAGCGAAAGGGAAAGGGTCAGATAAAATGGACGCCGGAGGCCGACTCAGCATTCCAAGAGTTAAAAGTTTGCCTAGGGTCGCTACCCACTCTAACCGCTCCAGTCACCGGTGAAACCGTAACTGTCTATCTTTCCGCCTCTCATTTCGCCATAAGTGCAGTACTCGTGGTACATCGGAATCAAGCACAAATTCCGGTCTACTACGTAAGCCGCATCCTGAAAGATTATGAAACTCGGTACCCGATGATAGAGAAATTGGCACTCGCTTTGGTACATGCCTCTAGGCGCATCCGAAGGTACTTTCAGGCTTTCAATATAGAGGTGAAGACTGACCTTCAGATCCAACAAATTCTCCGAAAGCCAGAATGTAACAGCCCAAAAACGGGTTTGGTAAATTAAAACCCGGTTGATATAAAGAAATGAGTTTTAATCTCTTATTTAACTAAAATGAAACTAGAGGGACCAAAACCGATCAGTGGGAAACATGATTTTATAAAACAAAATTAAAACACCACACACACACATAGTGTGTGTGTGTGTATCGATGATCAGGAAGGAAAAAGAGGGTTCAAACCCTAGTTTCTTCAAAATCTTCAAATTGAAGGGCAAGATGAAGCTTAAACTCATAACCGAGCATAGATTAACGATCACCTTCACAAGGGGATCGCAAGGCATGTCTTAAAAGCTAGTTTGGTGATTATGCACGAAGTGGGTTATGTTGTAAATCGCGAAGTTGTATGAAATTGAGCATGAGTATGTGTTAGATTCATCATTTGGAACATGGATTATGCATGGTTTAGGTTAATTTGATGTTTAAGGGTGAAACCCGTTTGTTATGGTGAAGATGAAGACATGGGTAAATCATCTATGTCTAAATTCTTGCTTAATATTGATGTATTTTGATTTGTATGATGGATTCTTGTGAGAGGAATTGAAAGAAATGTGATACTAGTATGTTTGATGTTTATGCATGTATGATTCATGTTGATTAGAAGGAAGAAATTGATGAATTGTGTATGAGATTAGAATGATATGCATGAACTAGTTGTACACTATGCTTACAAGGTAGTACACATATCAAAAGTATGATGAAATTATGAAGAACTTAAGATTAGATCACTTGTAAGTGATTAACAAGTAGTTATGAAGTGGGTTTTAGACGATGTAATGTAAATTGATGATTTACTTATGTTAATAATGTTTGGAATCATACATGTGTGTGAATGTTTAAAGAAATTGGATAAGAAATGATGAATTGTTGTTAGATGAAGTGAATAAAATGTGATGATAATATGTTTGATGTTTAATTTTAAATATCACATGTTGATTAGTAGAAGGATTTGATGAACTATGTATGAATTTAGAAGATTGTGCATGAATTAGTTGTACGTTATGCTTAAAAGGTGGTACGCACACCAATAGTATGATAAAATGTATGTATTGTCGTCCGTATAGCCGGTTATGATGTTACGGGTATATAATGATAAGTCGAAAGTTAAGGTAAATGGACCGTTGACTTCTAACAAGTCAACTGTGTATAAGAAGAATGGTTAGACATGTTGTCATAATTGTAAGATTAAAGTAAGTTATACGGTGTGTGTTAGACGTATGTGTGTTTAATGCGATGACATGACGGATTTCACGAGTTGGAAATGGTATGAATTTGGTTATATGTATTATGCTTGTTAGAAGTGACCATAACGTCAAATGTGAATTATGCGATCGATATGATCGTTAACATGTACAACTGTGTATGCTAATGAGAATGTGATTTCGATGACATGGAAGTATAGGAATCATGTCGAGACGGAATCAAGCACGGAAGGTTAACGGATCAAGAAGTGGCGAGGAACGAATGTGAACACGGATGCATGAGGTAAGTGATTTTCGTAATCACTTCTTAATTGTTTATGTAAAGTTATATGCAATTTAATTAAGTATGATAATCGAGGTCAATTAGGAAAGAATTGTATGATACCGATGAAGTATTAAACGGATCTTAGCTTTGATCCGAGCAAGGTATGTGTGATTAAGAATTGTAGCTAAGTAGTAGGATTGGTTACTTATGCAAGGGAGTCCTTTGTTGTTAAGGATAGAGCAAAGTTGACAAAAACACCCTTGATAGGTATTTCGGGCAAACGACCTTAAAAGTCATTTGGAAACGAGCTATTCGATTAGAGTAATGTCTTGGTCAAGTATGAAAGCAAAGTATAGGGTTTTATATGTCATAGACCATTTAATGCGCAAATACCCATAACGGGTCGAAATAAGCTTTTGAGCGAAAATGGGTTAAGAGGATGCAAGGCATCCGAGAGTTTAATCTTTTATGATAGTCGTCATTGATATTATTAGGTTCATAAGAAGTTATGGTCAATCGAACGAGTTATGTGAATGAATGCATGAACGGGTCGGATAAATCGTAAATGAATAATAAGACGGTAGCGTGTAAGTTAAGAATTTCCTTAATCCGGTTGTGGGATTTTAAGTTCATATGATAGAATGTGAATTTACAAGCATGTAGGAAGAAACGGGAGGTTAAACGGGTAAACGGTTCGAAAGTTATGCGCGTTTTAGTGCGTACGGACGACGAAACGGAACTGCAGGAAAATGCAATTTAGAGAGGGCGTCGCCGACGGGTAGGGGGCGTCGCCGATGGGTATGGGAAAATCAGTTTTTCTCCGACGGGTTAATTACCTGTCTACGGGGTTTTTGGGCTACGGGTAAATGCAAGGCCCGTCGCCGACGCCCCTAGGGCCGTCGGCGACGGCCTCCCCAAGTCTCAAAAGCCAATTTCTTGATATTTAAGTTGATTTATGTTTCGTAGGCTTCGGTTTGTTATCCGTGGACTACGGCGGACCTTCCAAACCTGATTTTATGGTTCCTTAGATGTTTATGAGCTATAAATCTAAGTCTAAGACCCATGTAAATAATGTATGATTATGTAAGAGGTACGCGTGATCTAGTACGCGTTCGTAAAGGTATATACGTATGTAGATGTGTATGTTTGTATGTATAAAGAGATGTACGAGTGTATTCATCTATGTAAAGATGTAGGAAAGGCATGTACGTATGTAGATATGAATGTATGTATGTATAAAGATATGTACGAGTGTATGCATGTATGTAAAGATGTAGGAAAGGTATGTACGTATGTAGTTGTGTATGTATGTATGCATAAAGACATGTATGAGTGTATGCACGTATGTAAAGCTGTAGGAAAGGTATGTATGTATGTAGATGTGTATGTATGTTTGTATGTAAGTACGTATGTATGCATGATTTAGACACGTTGAGTGTTAACGTTATTAATGGTGTACCTTGAGAATGAAAAGTAATGCAGGTACATTATTGAAGCCTCACCAGGAAATGGATACGCAGATGAAATGCTTAAAGTTTGAAAAATGACGAAATGTGAAGTGTACGTGAATGAATTTTGTTTATATAATGTGTGCTAATGTTATGAATGAATGTGGTGAGTGCAGGTTATACGAATCACGGGTGATTATCACAAGGAATAGAGATCGAAAACCGAGTCACAAGATAGATTGTACGGGAATAATTGAGTATGTACTATTAGTAACAGGACTTATGCCTTATTTTTGTAAAAGATACATATTAAAACGAACCTTCAAGTAAGTCAAGACGTTTGTAATGAAAGAAATTTTATGGCACGAATTTCCGCTGCGACTTTTTGTCAAATACGAATTAGGGTCTTACACAGAAGTTTCCGGACGTCTCACCAAGTGGGCAATTGAACTCAACGCTTTTGACATCACCTACCGAACAAGAGGTCCGGTGAAGGGCCAGGCTGTGGCAGATTTCCTCGCGGAAGTACCAATTGGAGAAAGCATCAAAGAAAAGTCCGTCCTGCCAAGGGTATGGAACTTGTATACGGACGGAGCCTCTAGCAAAGAAGGGTCGGAAGCCGGACTAATCCTAATAGATCCAGAAGGGATAGAATACACTTATGCTCTGCGGACTAATCGTAATTAGAAGCTTTTTATTAATTAAATTACGATATCTTGCATAAGACACGTTTAAACTTGGATTTTGAACCAAAACTCATTACCTACTGTTAAGATATTATTTTTAAGGATTTTTAGTATTTTTGGCCAGATTATAATCTGATTAAATCATAGAGTTCTTGTGTAATTCGGTAAATGACGATAATACCCTTTTCATGCATAAAATGAGATTAACAAATGATTTGAATGCCAAACCTTTTCCTAATGATTTCATACATTAAATAAATTATTTTGAGCATTTAGAACTGATCAAAATCTCAGATTTACATAAACATCTTGATTATCGTCAATTAGCGAGTTTTACACTAATTAGGTGCATATTATGGTTTAAAACCATATTTAACACCTAAGACTTGTTACCTACTGAATTTTTAAACAAATTTCAATATTATTACAGTAAGTATAAGTCATGAACTCAGACTTCCAAAAATGTCCTTAAAAGCATATGTGAAATGACTAAAATGCCCTTTCGGGGCATAGTTTGGCCATAAATAGTAAACCTCACATATATGTAATATCTTACTGATGTAATGCGATAAAATAAATATTTTTACTGATTACCAAATACCAGAACCTCAGTTTATTATAAAATCTCTTGTATGATCATTGAAATGACCAAAATGCCCTTACGGGACTTAAATTGGTTTTAAATACTTTTTGGGCATATATGTTAACATCCTACTGATGTATTAACATATTTTAAGCATAATAACATTTGAGACCTGTATATAATTCAATTGGTTACCCGTTACGCGTTTATGCATTCGGATCGGTTTATGTGACTAGTTTACGTAAAATAGCCGAAACGGGTTTAACCTTATCATTAAATCCTCAAAATTCCAGAATGTGTTTAGTTACCCATATTATACAAGTATCCAAACTTGTCGGGTCTAAACCACATTCTATTCCGGTCTCCGCTTAATCTAGCGTTTAGAACCGTAAAGTTTCTTTCTAGCTAGCCAGTCTAAGTCTTTGACTTAACTAAAGACCCGTTAGCATTCTAATAGGTTATTAAACTTTCTATACAGATTAAGTAGCATCCAGTAGAAGGTATTATCATAAAGCTTTAGGAATATACGGCTGAGTTATTTCTCATATCTAGCTCAGGTAAATACTTTTAACTTATTTTCCCTTATACGGGATTGGGATATGGTATTATAATAATACCACTTGGTCGGGTATGAAATCATTTAATCGGATTGTGATTAATAAATTTACATAACCCGTTTTAATCTGTCTTGTTTGATAACATGAACATTGGGGGTTAATACGACCGTGTCCTGGATATCCTCGGCTCATTTCATTTGAAAATGGCCACGACCTATGCACAGGGTGTAGGCATACACCTGACAGATGCAAATGCTAAAATTTAAACCCACATGTTGGGGATAACTCCTTTGTGGGTTCTATAAGTGGTGAGTCGGTTAATCATGACCGGCTTCCAAACCGGCCCCAATTGTATGACAAACATATAAATTTGTATACAAGATTATCTTAAATAATTGTCCCAAGTTATAAATGATTTATGCCTTATGCACTTAAATCAATTTTCTTAAATATTTTCAAATGAGTCAGTTAATTGTATTTACCAGTGTAAACAGACATATTTTCTAAAGACTGATTGACAGGTACTTCTCGTAAATAGGCTGGAGCTACTAGGTGTCATATAAGAGGATCTTGCAATTCCCTAGATACCTGAAGTCTGTTATTTTCCGTTTCTTGTATTTTATTTATGATCCGCCTGTGGATCTTATTACAACCGAGTCTGTATATTCTTTCATTCGGACACTCAGACATTATGGTTTGTAATAGTTTATTCACCAAGCCTTCCGCTGTGCTATTATATTGTGTGTATTGACTATGATGATATCAACTACGTCACGATACTCCCCGCCGGGCCCACCGGTAATATGTGGAAATATCGGGGTGTGACAGGTTGGTATCAGAGCCAACATTGAGTGAATTAAACACTAACCTTTTGTGTTTAATCTCAATGACACAATAAGAACATTCCTTAGACTTCCGAGTCTAGGCATATGACCTAGGATTTATTCTTAACTTTCCTTTTATCGTTTGTATTTTTGTTTTACTTGTTTTGGCAAGGCACTCTGTTTCACTAGGATCCTCACCTTCAGATCCTCCATACTTTGGTCTACCCATTCCTGACGAGCCCCAGTATTCCCATCACTCTCAAGAATCACACCATTCTCATCATTCGCACCAATCTTACCACTCTTTACACTCCCATTCTTTCCATCACTCCGATTCTATTTATTCCCCAGCTCAGTTCAACCCCAACGACTATGTCAACAATCTTCTGGGTTTCAATCCTTTAGGACCTGAAGACCACTTCTCCCAGGAGATGGAGATGGATGACGATCCTGATCCAGAACTGCAAACCGGGACACCATGTCACCCTATCAGCATCTCTAGCGGTTCTCCATACCAAGGATCGCCATACCAAGGGCCCGACTCATTTGCCGAAAGGTGGGCCAAGTATGAATGGGAATTCACCCCTTCATATCATAACTTTCCTGCTCAACCTCCTTCGAATGAGCCGTATCTTTAAGCGGTTACTCCTCCACCTCTACCTGTTGAGGAACCACCACAACCACCTCCCGAGCCGCCGAGGTGAAGGAGGAATGCACGGATGTCCGTGCGAGGGGGACCACGGTTCAGTTCCCCTCAAGGTTCAAGCTCATACCCTCCTATCCCCGAGGACCCACAAATGGGTGGACCTCGCATGCGGTGCCGGAAGATAATCCTCCGCCAATTTCTTGTGCACCACCACCACCGCTAGTGGGTTTTGACAACCCAATACCAACATACCCAGGTTCGTCTGGGTATAACCCATCTGGGTATCCAACCACTGCGGAATATGGAGCCCAAGATCCATATCTTACAGCAGCACAATATAATGCACTTTATCCTTCATCCTATCCTCCAGTTTACCCAACTGGATATCCAGTGCAAGGGTATCAATACCCATCTTACCAGCAACCTCCTCCTCCCCAACAGGAGCAAACTCAAGAAATTCTGCAGAGGTTGGACAGAGTTGAGCGAAGAGCCAATGAAACCAATAAGAAGTATAACAGCTTTCTCAAGGGCCTTGCAAGTCTCATCAAAGGCAAAAAGAAATAAAAGTTGTTTACTTTATTTTGTATTGTATTTCCAATCAAGTCCCTGCGATGACATTTTATTTTCTGTACCTAGTCCCTGCGTGGACTTATTTCGATTTATGTAGTCCCTGTGTGGACAGTATGTAATTTCAAGACCCGTTTAGGGCATCTTTGTATTAGTTTTATGATTTAATGGAATTTCTTTTTGGATTTTAAATGTGTATTTTATTACATCAACATGTATTATCATTTCAATTTTAAATTGATCCGCCAAAGATATTCTTAAAGGTATAACCTAGCCAAAATATTAATGGCTATGATGGTACAACCTTTTTAAGACAATAAATTCCCTGTTAACATTTGAAAACATGTTAACATTCCTGACTGGGTGGCTCGAGAGACCACCCAAGCTTCCAAATGTACTTGGACTTTCCCAAGTCACTTTCATAGCCTATATGATCAACATGAATCATGGCTAATAAACATCAATATGATGTGTACACCAAAACATCCATTTGAGGTGTATGCTTATAAGCAAGGGTGTATTAATGACAATGATAGTTTTGTTTTACAAATTTCTTGTCAAAAATGGCAATGAACTATGTTCAACCCTTAAAAGATCACTGATCCAAGAGATCATTGGTTATATTCTAATCGTTCTTGTGACAAGGCTTTTGTGCCATCCAAATGTCCTTCGAGACGAGTCTTGTGCTAAATGAAAATTTCTTTTATGACATTGATAGTTGTGATTTATATTCCCCTTTCTAATAAATATAAAGAACTATATCCTATTGATTGTTATTTATTACTTAAATGGTCCATATGGTTTAATAATACCATGATCATCTAATCATCAATGCGATGATTCATTATATAATTTAAATATAACATTATTGTTTGATATAGTACTCAAATCATGGCTGGCTCTGACGAAGCAAACAGTCATCCGCGAGAAGAAAACAATAATGAAGCAAGAATAAATCTTACAAATGCTAAATTGCAAGCAATGATTGATACCGCAGTGGCTCAAGCGGTGGATAAAATATTCAAAGAACCGATTCATGTTCGGTCCAAAACTCATACAAAACCCTTATCACATTCGCATGCATAAAAAAGGGATGAATCTCAGCATTCATCCAACCAGAGATCTGAATCTTAGAAAGTTGTGTTTAATCAGACTCCTAAGTACAACAAGAGTTGTACCTATAAGTACTTCGTCTCCTGTAAACCGAGAGATTTCACAGGAGAAAAGGGAGCAATCGACTGTATGAAGTGGTTAGATGAAATGGAGACTATGATTGACATCAGTGGATGTGCTAAGGAAGACATAGTTAAGTTTGTGTCTCAATCTTTCAAGGGCGACGCCCTCACTTGGTGGAAAGCATTGGTGCAATCCACTGGAAAGGTTCCTCTGTATAACCTTTCGTGGAACAAGTTTGTTGATCTTGTGAAGGACACATATTGTCCTCAGCATGAAGTTGAAAGGATTGAAACTGACTTCCTCACTTTGGTGATGAAGGATTTGGATTGTAGGTCCTATGTGACCAGCTTCAACTCGATGTCGAGGCTTGTACCATATTTAGTCACTCCTGAACCCAAACGCATTGCGCATTTCATCGGTGGTTTAGCCCCTGAAGTAAAAGGAAATGTCAAGGCTTCTAAGCCTGCTACTTATAGATCTGCTGTGGATCTATCTTTGTCCCTTACTCTTGATGTTGTGAGGAGTAGGGCAAAGAAAACTACCGATGACGGAAAGAGGAAGAGGGAGGAGGACAAGTCCCCTCAATCTAACAAGAAGAACAAAGGGAACTTTTCTTCTAAGAAAGGGCAGTCAAGTGACAAGCCCAGGTGCAAGACTTGCAACAAAAGGAACTTTGGAAAGTGCAACCAAGACCCACAAGCTAAACCATGTGGGATTTGTAAGAAGAAAGGGCACAAGTCTGTAGAGTGCCGAAACATTAAGGATGCAACCTGCTACGGTTGCAACGAACAGGGGCACATCAAGACTAATTGTCCCAAGAATGCTAAGAAGCCCGAGGAGGCGAAGAAAACGAATGCGAGAGTTTTTTAGATGAATGCTAGGGAAGCGGTGAACGACGAGAACGTCATAACAGGTACCTTCCTCATTAATGATATTTATGCTAGAGTTTTATTTGATTCAGGTGCTGATAAGTCCTTTGTAGACCATAAGTTTTGTAAGTCACTGAATCTGCCTATTAAGACTCTAGACATAAAATATGAGGTAGAGCTTGCTGACGGTACCTTAGAATCAGCCTCAACTCTTCTTGATGGATGTTTCATATCCATTAAGAATCATTCTATCCCGCTATCCCTCTTGCCAATGAAATTGGATGGGTTTGATATAGTTTTGGGCATGGATTGGTTGTCGCATAACCAAGCCCAAATTACCTGTGATAAAAAGCTAGTTATTATCAAAACCCCTTCTGGTGAATCCGTCACTATTCAAGGAGATACACAATATGGGTTGCCCAATAATGTGTCTATTCTCAAAGTATCGTAGTGTCTGAAGAGCGGATGTGTCAACTACATGGCACAAGTGACAGTGAACGACCCGAAGCCTAAGATCGAAGATATTCCAATCATTTATGAGTATCCCGATTTCTTTCCTGATGAGTTACCTGGATTACCTCCTGAGAGGCAAGTAGAGTTCAGGATAGACATTCTGCCAGGATCTGCGCCTATTGCACGAGCTCCTTATCGTCTAGCGCCTACTGTAATGAAGGAGCTCAGGACTCAATTGGACGACTTACTGGAAAAGGTTTCATTCAATCCAGTTCTTCGCCTTGGGGAGCCCCAATATTGTTTGTGAAGAAGAAATATGGATCAATGCGCTTATGCATTGATTATCATGAATTAAATAAGGTAACGATCAAGAATCGTTATCCTTTGGCCAGAATCGACGACTTATTTGACCAACTCCAAGGGGTAAGCTATTTCTCGAAGATTGATTTGAGATCTGGGTATTATCAACTCAAGGTTAGAACCGAAGATGTACCTAAGACAGCGTTCAGGACGAGGTATGGACATTATGAGTTTTTAGTGATGCCTTTCGGGCTCACTAATGCACCAGCAGCATTCATGGACCTCATGAATAGAGTCTGCAAACCATACTTAGATAATTTTGTCATCGTCTTCATAGACGACATACTTATCTATTCTCGTAGCCAAGTTAATCATGAGAAGCACCTTCGATGTATTTTAGGGTTGCTTCGACAGGAGAAACTGTATGCTAAATTCTCCAAGTGCGAGTTCTGGCTTCGTGAAGTCCAATTCCTTGGACATGTTGTTAGTGAGCATGGTATTCAAGTAGATCCGCCAAGATAGAAGCCATTATGAACTGGGAAGCACCTAAAAAACCAACAGAAATTCACAGCTTTCTGGGTTTAGCTGGTTATTATAGAAGATTCATTGAAAATTTTTCAAGGATAGCTGCACCATTGACTTCCTTGACCCGTAAGAATGTGAAATTTGATTGGGGTCCAAAACAACAAGAATCTTTTGAGATTCTTAAGCAAAAATTGAGCAATGCTCCAGTGTTGACTTTACCCGAAGGAATTGAAGAATTTATTGTGTACTGTGATGCTTCACACACTGGTATGGGTTGTGTACTTATGCAAAAAGGCAAGGTGATTGCCTATGCATCGCGACAATTAAAAGTGCATGAAAAGAATTACACCACCCACGATTTGGAGTTGGGTGCCGTTGTCTTCGCACTTAAGTTATGGAGGCACTATCTATATGGAACTAAATGTGTGATCTATTCGGATCACAAAAGTCTCCAACACTTATTCAATCAAAAGGATCTCAATATGAGACAGCGCCGCTGGATGGAAACTCTAAATGATTATGATTGCGAAATTCGCTACCGTCCTGGTAAAGCGAATATGGTCGCTGATGCTCTAAGCCGAAAGGAAAGAGTTAAACCTGTCAGGATCAATGCCACGAGCATTGAACAGAGAAATAGCCTGAATGAAAGGCTATTAGCTGCACAGAAGGAAGCTGTCTTAGAAGCTAACCTTCTAAATGAAAAGTTAGGTGTAACTGCTGAACAGTTAACACCAGGTAAGGATGGAATCCTCAGAATGAATGGAAGAATTTGGGTTCCTATTCATGGAGGGCTTCGAGATGTAATCCTCCAGGAAGCTCACAATTCCAAATACTTAGTTCACCCTGGAGGTGACAAGATGTATCAGGATTTGAAAGCTAATTATTGGTGGATAGGTTTGAAGAAATCTATTGCCACACATGTAGCAAAGTGCCTGACTTGTGCTCAGATTAAAGCTGAACATCAAAAGCCATCGGGTCTGCTTCAACAGCCAGAACTTCCCACATGGAAGTGGGAGATGGTAACCATGGATTTTATAACCAAGTTACCAAAAACAAGGCATGGAAATGATACTATATGGGTCATAGTTGACAGACTGACTAAGTCAGCACATTTCTTACCCATCAAGGAGACTTATAGCTCCGACAAGATAGCTCAGTTGTACGTGGATAAAATTTTATCCCTCCACGGAGTGCCGGTGTCTATTATTTCCGACAGAGATACTAGATACACCTCTCACTTTTGGAAAAGTTTCCAACAATCCTTGGGCACTCGTTTGAATTTTAGTACTGCTTACCATCCTTAAACAGATGGACAAAGTGAGCTTACAATTCAAACTTTGGAAGACGTGCTTCGAGCATGTGTTATTGATTTGGGAGGTAGCTGGGATGACCACCTACCTTTGATCGAGTTCTACTATAACAATAGCTACCATACTAGCATTCAGGCTACGCCTTTTGAGGCATTGTATGGAAGGAAATGTAGAACACCTGTTTATTGGGCAGAAGTAGGAGAAGCTCAGTTATCAGGACCTGATATAGTCCTCGAAACGACAGACAAGATTGTCCAGATTCGTGACCGCCTGAAAGCTGCCCGAGACAGGCAGAAAAGTTATGCTGATAAGAGGCGGAAACCTCTAAAATTCAAAGTGGGCGATAAAGTCTTACTAAAAGTATCACCCTGGAAAGGAGTGATGCATTTTGGTAAGAAAGGCAAGTTGAGCCCGAGGTATATTGGACCATTCTAGATTATCGAATGTGTCAATAGTGTAGCTTATAAGCTAAACTTGCCTGAGGAGCTGAGTGGAATCCACAATGTGTTCCACATCTGTAATCTCAAGAAATGTCTAGCTGATGAATCACTAGCTATGTCCCATAAAGACGTACAGATTGATGAAAGCCTGAGGTTTGTTGAAAGACCTATATCGATCGAGGATCGTCAGGTTAAAAAGCTCCGAAGGAAGCGCGTGCCTATAGTAAAGGTTAAATGGGATGCCCGTAGAGGCCCTGAATATACGTGGGAAGTTGAGTCCACTATGCGATAGAAGTACCCTCACTTATTCCAGTAAATCTCGGGGTTGAGATTTCTTTTAAGGGGGTGAGGATGTAACACCACGTAAAAACATGTCCAATTATATAAAGACACGTGTCCTAAATTCTAAATATGTGAAAGTTTG
Organism: Helianthus tuberosus; assembly: GCA_030545235.1. NCBI lineage: Eukaryota > Viridiplantae > Streptophyta > Magnoliopsida > Asterales > Asteraceae > Helianthus > Helianthus tuberosus. Next base: position 40,797,253 of record CM060369.1, on the reverse strand, counting down.
AGTTTGAAGGGACTAAAAGTGTCAACATGCCAAACTTGTTCCTCTGAATGATCACACATGAAGAACATATTCTTAAACGAGTAACTAATTGGATTTAAGAAGCCGTTTATGAAAATAATCGAAAGATTATAAACTACAGGGGTTAAATGTGTCAACATGATAATTCTTACCTCTGAGTGACCTTTTAACGAACCCGAGGCTTCGAAATATTCAAATATGCTCTCAAGAATAAGTGATATAAATTTCATGAGGTTTCGAGATCGTTATACGTTGTTTATGAAAATTCCTAAGAATTAGGGTTTAAAGTGTCAACGAGGCGAAACTTATGTTTTCGGTGATCAATTAACGAAACCGGGTCTAACAAAGTTAGGTTATACTCCCTCGATCATCTACAAACTAACTTCAAGGGCCAATTATGTCTAAAATATAAGATATTTGAGGGAATTAAAGTGCAGGGGCTGAAAATGAAATAAATGAAAGTTGTTTAACCTGTGCCACACCTACACACGGGTCGCGTAGCCCTTGATGATTCCTTACGCGGGCCGCGTGGCAGCTAACAGCGTCCAAAAAACTGGAAGCTGCATGTTGCAGCCTGTTACACCGACTTTGGAGCCAATTTTTCGATTCCAGGAGCTATTTGTTGGTTTTAGAATACCACTAGGACACCTGGAGTGATCCTAGATGCCTCCAAAACACCTGCTTGGATCTCCTTGCATGCCATTTTGCTATTTAAAGGCTCCTAGGTTCATTTGTTCATTTGCTCATTCACTTGCAACAACTTCAAAACTCATTTCTGGAGATAGCAAGCATTAGGAGAAGACTAAGAAGTATAGAAAAGATAGCAAGGACCTTATGTAAGTGTTTTAGTCCCTGATTAGTCCATTTTATTAGCTTAAAAACCAAAAAGTCAAACATATCGTAATTAGACTTTGACTTTCGGTTTAATCCTAAATGGTCCAGCCACTGACCGAAATGAAAGTGGTTATAGGACCATGTTAATGTAGGTGATTAACCCTTAAAAGGGCACCTCCTAATTATTTCATTTGACTAGTTAATTGTCGGGTCAAACTAGTTGGTCAAAAAGTCAAACTGGACAAAAACTTTAAAAATGATTTAAACTAATAAAACAGAAGTTATAAATTATATTTTAACATTCTAATGACTTGGTAATTAGTATTAGAACATGTTTAATCAGGTCTAACCCGACAATTATTAGTTTAAGGCCAGTTTATAACCGAAAGTCGAAAAAGCTTGACTTTTTCTTTGACTTTCAGTTCTGACCCGATTAAGCTTAATTCTCCCATGTTTTAAGCTTCCATTAGGACCACATTATATAGTAGTATAACCCTCTGGAGTTATATTGCTTGGTCCTTAGTAGTTTGAATTATATGCTCTTGTTTGTTAATATGCTTATAAATGCCGTAAATACCCTTTTGACATATAATTGAGATTTTTAGAAATGTGAGAGGACAAAAATCTTTGCTACTGATATGTAAACTTATCCCAAAAATTTGACATCAGTTCTTGGTCTCAAACAGAAATTATGCTCGATATCGTAATTAGAAGCTTTTTATTAATTAAATCGCGATATCATGCATAAGACACGTTTAAACTTGGATTTTGAACCAAAACTCATTACCTACTGTTAAGATATTATTTTTAACGATTTTTAGTATTTTTGGCCAGATTATAATCTGATTAAATCATAGAGTTCTTGTGTAATTCGGTAAATGATGATAATACCCTTTTCATGCATAAAATGAGATTAACAAATGATTTGAATGCCAAACCTTTTCCTACTGATTTCATACATTAAATAAATTATTTTGAGCATTTAAAAATGATCAAAATCTTAGATTTACATAAACATCTTGATTATCGTCAATTAGCGAGTTTTACACTAATTAGGTGCATATTATAGTTTAAAACCATATTTAACACCTAAGACTTATTACCTACTGAATTTTTAAACAAATTTCAATATTATTACAGTAAGTATAAGTCATGAACTCAGACTTCCAAAAATGTCCTTAAAAGCATATGTGAAATGACTAAAATGCCCTTTCGGGGCATAGTTTGGCCATAAATAGTAAACCTCACATATATGTAATATCTTACTGATGTAATGTGATAAAATAAATATTTTTACTTATTACCAAAGACCAGAACCTCAGTTTATTATAAAATCTCTTTTATGATCATTGAAATGTCCAAAATGCCCTTACGGGACTTAAATTGGTTTTAAATACATTTTGGGCGTATATGTTAACATCCTACTGATGTATTAACATATTTTAAGCATAATAACATTTGAGACCTGTATATAATTCAATTGGTTACCCGTTACGCGTTTATGCGTTCGGATCGGTTTATGTGACTAGTTTACGTAAAATAGCCGAAACGGGTTTAACCTTATCATTAAATCCTCAAAATTCCAGAATGTGTTTAGTTACCCATATTATACAAGTATCCAAACTTGTCGGGTCTAAACCACATTCTATTCCGTTCTCCGCTTAATCTAGCGTTTAGAACCGTAAAGTTTCTTTCTAGCTAGCCGGTCTAAGTCTTTGACTTAACTAAAGACCCGTTAGCATTCTAATAGGTTATTAAACTTTCTATACAGATTAAGTAGCATCCAGTAGAAGGTATTATCATAAAGCTTTAGGAATATACGGCTGAGTTATTTCTCATATCTAGCTCAGGTAAATACTTTTAACTTATTTTCCCTTATACGGGCTTGGGATATGGTATTATAATAATACCACTTGGTCGGGTATGAAATCATTTAATCGGATTGTGATTAATAAATTTACATAACCCGTTTTAATCTGTCTTGTTTGATAACATGAACATTGGGGTTAATACGACCGTGTCCTGGATATCCTCAGCTCATTTCATTTGAAAATGGCCACGACCTATGCACGGGGTGTAGGCAACACTTGACAGATGCAAATGCTAAAATTTAAACCCACATGTTGGGGATAACTCCTTTGTGGGTTCTATAAGTGGTGAGTCGGTTAATCATGACCAGCTTCCAAACCGGCCCCAATTGTATGACAAACATATAAATTTGTATACAAGATTATCTTAAATAATTGTCCCAAGTTATAAATGATTTGTGTCTTGTGCACTTAAATCAATTTTCTTAAATATTTTCAAATGAGTCAGTTAATTGTATTTACCAGTGTAAACTGACGTATTTTCTAAAGACTGATTGACAGGTACTTCTCGTAAATAGGCTGGAGCTACTAGGTGTCATATAAGAGGATCTTGCAAATCCCTAGATACCTGAAGTCTGTTATTTTCCGTTTCTTGTATTTTATTTATGATCCGCCTGTGGATCTTATTACAATCCAGTCTGTATATTCTTTCATTCGGACACTCAGACATTATGGTTTGTAATAGTTTATTCACCAAGCCTTCCGCTGTGCTATTATATTGTGTATATTGACTATGATGATATCAACTATGTCACAATACTCCCCGCCAGGCCCACCGGTAATATGTGGAAATATCGGGATGTGACATTTATTATAATTACAAAATGCACACGTGTTAGTAAAATAACCCAAATCACATTAACCGTACAACTCGAGACAGAACTCCAATGACTGAGTCAGGCGGAGCCTTGACATGCATTACGGAGTCCTAGATCAATCGGGTGTAACACGAGACAGAACTTCAACGACTGAGTCAGGCAGAGCCTTGACATGCGTTACGAAGCCCGAGATCGATCGTGTAGGGTAACAAAATAAGGTTATAATACTTACAACGAGGCAAAGCTTCGCTTCTTAGGGGGTATTATTCCCGAGAGTTTTAGCTTTAGAGATTCGAGAGAGAAATAAAATTTTGAACGATTTGAAATGAAGCAGGAGGCCTCCTTATATAGGCTGGTCGGAGGGCGGGTTACGGCCCGCGAAGCCCTTCCCTTCTTTTCTCGCGCCCCGCGAGGACGCCCTAAGTCGGCGTAGGTTTGATGAGTCATGACACTAGTCTCGACGTGTGTCTTACACGTGGCACAAGTAGTGCCTGGCATGTTATTTGGGTTAATTTCTCACATATGGGGTATATATAGGAGCGTTTAGGGTTGATTTGAGAGGGATTTTAGGTGGGTTGTTATATCTGTGCCCTTAAGTTTTATACTAACAATGGTCAATGCCCTAGAGTCACTAGGATGCAAGTAAAGAGGTGACCTTATGTCTAATTTACTAATGAGTATAACAGACGTACTACCATCAGTCATATTGGCAGACCAACAAAGCAAGCAGATAAACAAACACAATACAAACAGAAGACAAAAAAGAAACAACACAAGTTATCAAACAGATAACTACTGACAGTAGCAACAGTCAATCTAGATACAAAACAAAATACCCAAAGGCAAAGCTGAGTCAGGGACAAGATTCCAGGTTCGTCACTCAAAACGATAACAAGAAGACCAAACACAGAATAATCAAGTAATCAACAATGCCGGTCCTCACTACCCCGACTTTAACTAATTAATAACTGAAATAAAAAGAGAGGGTAGGAACGATCTTACAGCGGGTGCAAATAGCTCCAAATAATACCAAATCTGTAGTTTTCAAGAACTACAAGATCTGATCAAGCCACAAACAAATACACCTGGTTAGTTTGCCCTGAACCTTCTAGGGTTCAGAGACCAACACAGGTCTTCAGAAAACAACAGATAATAGATCTCCTTCTTGACCTCCAACAAACCCTAATTAAGGTTTGTATCACACCGAAAACAAAACAGAATAGAACCACCAGATCTGTACCTGAACACACTCCAAGAAAGAGATCAAAACAGAACAAGAAAAAGACCTAAAAATCAAGGCACATCGAAAACACCAGAATCAGACTCACGAGCTATTTTAGCTCTGATACCCTGTCAAAATGGTATGAATACTCAACAACACAAAACAATCAAACAACTCAGAACAACGAAGAAGCGGCAAAACGGTGACAAAACTTTATTTGTTACCCAAACCTGAAAAACACCCCCCAAACCCTATATCTCACAATTATGAGATTAGAAATCATACAAAGTATAATACAGGAAATACCTAGATGATCATCGACTGATAATCATCAACACATGAAGGACAAACTCTCTAAACAATCTCAGAGTTACAACTGGACAATCTTCAAACAATACAACAATGAATAACAAACCCTAATATCGCCTGTAGAACCAGAGAGAATGCGCGAGTGACTTTTGGGGGAACTTCACAGCTTCTGCGCAAACAACCAAGATTTTATATGTCCAGACTTGAAACTTACACTTAAGTCCAAATCTTCTTCAAGAGATGATCGCGATCCATCTACATTTACATAAAGCCCCCTTTAACTTAACAACCTGTAACAACTTTAAACAACTTGTAAACAATCAGTTATAACCAGCCCATTTGACAACAAGCCCAAACATGACAACCCACCAACATATGAGAAATAAGGCCAGATGACATTATTATATTTGAACACCTTATTTTAAAAATTCATGTAAAACATATTTTTATAATAATATAACTCTTTGACATTATAACAGAAGACTCATGTCATTTTAGTGACCGTCGGATATACAGATGGATGAACAACAAAATAGAAGAAGAGCCTCTTGTATCCTCCTTTGATCTTTTATGTGCAGACACATTCCATCATCAAGTGTCTAAAATCCATCCTAGACGTCATAACATATGATCTACAGAAGCAACCATAATTAAAGAAACTTTGATACACCTTCCTCATGCATTGTAACTGTAATTAGTTATGCAGAGTTAGCTTCAAAATGCTACCTAAAAGCTAAACACACAACTTGTGATCTACGCATGCATATAAAGATTTAGTTTTCTTCAAATTTTTGCGGCTGTCAGACCACTCTAAATACATTATGGTGTTAAAATGAGAAAAATAAGAGGGAGCGGGGTTGACTTTAGAGAAACAAATATCTCGACTGTTGTCATTCTATGCTAGCCAATGGATTATTTATTGTGAACAAAGAAAGTCCATGGCTTGATACTATGTGTGAGATATCAATCATTTAAAGAAGCAGCCACTTTAAGATTATAAACAGGATTTGAAAGTTTTAAAATTATAACATGAAAAGAAACACATAATAACAAACCTTCAATTTCCTACATGAAATCCCCAATTTTGTGTGGTGGAAGAAGTGAATGACCCTAACAATCATAACAATTAAGAGTAAATTACAAAAAAAACATCTTTTATGTATGTCACTTATTGCAAATATATCTTTTACCTTCAAAAATTACAAAAAACGTACAAAATGTTTGCAAATCCTTGCACATTATGCTTTTAGCCCTAATTGAGTTAAATTTTAAAGTTAAATCAGGGCAAACTGGTAATTTTACTCATTTATTTTTAAAAAATTATAAACAAAACAAAATATAAACTTAAAAACTAATATAACACATATATACAATTTTATACACCTTTTTCTCTCTCTATCCCTTCTCTTTCTCTTATATCATCTGCTACCACCACTGACCATCAGTTTCGCCATCGACCACCTTTAAATCCGACCACTCATTAACTCTCTCTACCTGCACACATGCACTCCCTCTCTCTCTCTCACTCTCCTGAGTCCACCATTGTTGACCATCACCTCCACCATCGCATACATACAGATCCATGGCGGTTATGGGTGGCTGGGATAGATCCGTAGTTGTGGTCTTTAGACAACAAATCAGAGGTGGGATTTTTAGTCAGTGGTGTTGTGTTGATTATGGGTGGTTGAGGCAGATCCGGTGGATGTGGCCTTTGGACAGTAGATCGGTGGTGGGGTTTTGATCGGTGGTTGTTATGGGCCTTTATTTTTTCTCAAACAATCGAGGGGTTTTTGATTGTGGGTTTGAAGCCCTAGATCTGTAATTGAAGCCTGAGATCTGTAATTGCATTTGATTTTGGAAAGAGAGAGGTGAGAGATCGATTCAAAACTGGTTGAGGTTTGTGTTGTTGTTGGGTTTATATCCGGTGGGTGGTTATGGGTGGTGATGGCCAGAGATTGTAGGCTCGGTGGTGGTGGTTCTGAAGGTTTGTTGTTGCTTGAGTTTATTTCCGGCATGGGATTGTGGGTGGTGATGGCCGGAGGTTGCCAGAGATTGCAGGCGAGATAGTGGTGGTTTCGATGGTGGTGTCTAAGGGTGGCGGTGGACGATGGTTGGGGTGGGAATGGTGGTGGGAGTAAAGGGAGTAGTGGTGGTGGTGGCTAAGTGTGTTGTTTGTGTATGTATGTATGTGTGTGTGTGTGTATATATATATATATAATATTTTTTAAACATAATTATTTATTTAGGGTAAAATCTCTAAAATATCCTCATGTGGGATCCACCTGGTCAGACTTAACCATGAAAATTAAAGGAGTTAAGGATAAAGGACATAACGTGTAAGGGTTTGTAAACATAGAGTACGTTTTCTGTAATTATTAAAGACAAATGATGTCACACCCCCAAAATACCACATGCGGGAACACCACGGGACGTGTGACGTACCAGGATCCAAGCCACCAATCACATTAAACCAATAAGTAATGATTAAATAAAGCATTCGATTCATTTTAAAATAATTAAACCCAGTCATAAGTTAAACCAAAGTGAACGTTTAGCGGAAGCATATAGTAAACTGTTAATCAACTGTTTCAAAACAAATGTTCAAAACCAATGTAACTAGTATCCAAGAGTCTCGATCCATGACCACTCCAGCACTCACAGACATGAAGTCCATAACGATGAATCTAACGACCTGCAAGCATGCAGACAAGTGTGTCAGACGACGTTGGTGAGTTCAAAGTTTGTTAACACGTTTTAGTTACCAGATACGAACATAAGACGATTCAATGATTTGATGTTGTAATAACTCGTTTACCGCTGATGGCTTAAAGTTGTTTTGCCCAAACCCCATTGCCTCTATCAAAGCAATGGTCAAGACTGGGATCATTAGTTCACTCCCGACCTCCCCGGTCTGGTGTGAGGTTGCCAAACCTAAATAGCGCTATTAACTAATACCCCGTTGCCTCCCCGGCAACAATCGGTAGATGGGACTTAGGTGATAGATATGCGAGTATTAACAAACATCCCAATAACCCGACATTCCTCCCCGGAACGTTTACCAGATGTCCTTCCCCGGGACGCATGCTTGGAAAAAGAGCAGTGAACTCACCTTGGTTTGCTCGGTTTGATTAATTACTTGTTCACACTTAAACAGTCACAGCCTATGATATTCACGTATACAAAAATCAGTTTACCATCACGTTGATCACATACGTTCATAGTGTGGATTCATAGTAAGACCATGGCTTAACAGGTAACAATTAATTCAGCTCGTAATACACGTAACCGATGGTTTACCATACATACTAGATACATTAGGTTTCCAGTTCTCGATTAATGTTATTCAATCTTTACAATACATGCAATTAGTGTAATCATCATAACCTACTGTTCATGTGAAGTCCTTCGGCGAAAGTTGCACTCGACGAAAACCCAGGTGACGAAACACCATGTGTTTCGTCGAGTTAACATGTGACGAAACACCATGTGTTTCGTCGAGTTAACATGTGACGAAAGTCACTATGTTTCGTCGGCTCCCCTGTGACGAAAGACATTACCTTTCGTCGGCTCACATGTGATGAAAGACATTATGTTTCGTTGGATCTCATGTCAAACAGTTACAGATTCTCATCATTCACGCAACCCCAATGAATCAATTTTCACAATGTCATCACATCAGTTTTAACTATGTCACTGTAATAATCAACATGATTTAACAGTCCCCAAGTCAGATCAATCACACTTTTCTAATCATGAGCCAAAACCCTAATTAAGATAATCATGCCCATTCAATAGTTACATACAGTTTCACCATACATCACTACACGATTCCAGATAACAACTCATTCTACAATGATCATTGTTAATCAAGCAATATGTTAATTGATTAAAGAATAGGGTTCAGTCACATATAATCATCACCACAAGTTTCTAACCAAAAAGACCATCGATGAACCCTAACTACACATACAAACACAACATCGACATCCTAGCATTAATCAAGATGAACACTAACCGTGGGAATGGATAGATTGATCTGACCGATGTGCAACGATCTCGGGATTACAGAAACAGCCGTCAAGAGAGAAAAGGAGAGTTAACGTAGGGTTTTCTGATAATACTCACCTGTCTCGTAGGTATTTAAACAACACACAAGGAGTTGGGCCGAAAGCCCATATAAGCTCCATGTTTCGTCGGGCAAGGGGGTAACGAAACCCCTTTTTCGTCGAGCATGACAATGACGAAACATGTATTTTCGTCAAGTAGTGTTGTGACAGAAAGGGTTTTTGTAAAAAGGTTTTTATTAACAATCAACCATTTAACCACCAAACTTATACTAAAATTTAATCCACAATAATACACATGATTCAATGTACAGGGTATAAAACATGAATATGAAATAGGTAACACTTAAAGGCAAGGTCTTGAAATCTCGGGTTGTCACATCATCCCCAACTTGAAAGAAATTTCGTCCCGAAATTTGACAAGCAATCCAAAACGGTGCAGTGTTAGATCAAGATGACTGTGCATTTCCCGCGGGTGCCACATCATCCCCAACTTAAAGGGGAATTTCGTCCCAAAATTCATTGGTTGCACCAGGTTTCGCTTGTTTCTTTGGGAAAAGGTGAGGATACTTGAGCTTCATCTGATCCTCGCATTCCCACGTGAACTCCGGTCCGCGTCTTGAGTTCCAACGAACCCTCACGATCGGAATTCGACTATGCTTACGGATCTTGACCTCCCGGTCCATAATCTCTATTGGTTCTTTGACAAACTGCAATTTGTCGTCAATCTTCAATTCTTGAAACGGTACCACAAGTGTTTCATCGGACAAACATTTCTTTAGCTGAGAGACAAGAAAGACATCATGGACGTTACCCAACTCAGCAGGTAACTCTAACTTGTAGGCCACTTTACCAATCCGTTCCAGAATTTTGAATGGCCCTACATAACGAGGGTTTAGCTTGCCGCGTTGACCAAAACGCACCACACCCTTCCAGGGTGAGACCTTCAACATAACACGATCATTAACTGCGAACTCCAACGGTTTTCTACGCTTATCGGTGTAGCTTTTCTGTCGATCACGCGCTGCCGCCATACAGTTCTTGATCTGAACAATTTTCTCGGAGGTTTCGAGTGCAAGTTCTGGGCCTGTAACCTGGTTGTCACCCACCTCAGCCCAACAGAGAGGTGAACGACATTTTTGTCCGTACAATGCTTCGAATGGAGCTGCCTGAATGCTGGTATGGTAGCTGTTGTTGTAAGAAAACTCTATCAGCGGCAAGTGTTTCTCCCAACCCTTGCCAAAATCAATCACGCATGCTCGTAACATATCCTCAAGTGTCTGGATGGTTCGCTCACTTTGACCATCCGTCTGCGGGTGATAAGCAGTGCTCATATCGAGACGCGAGCCGAATGATTTTTGCATCGACTGCCACAAATATGAGATGAAACGCGAGTCACGGTCAGAAATAATAGATGTCGGCACCCCGTGCCTAGAAACCACCTCCTTAAGATAGACAGCAGCTAGTTGTGAGAACTTATCTGTTTCCTTGATTGCTAGAAAGTGTGCTGACTTCATGAGACGATCAACGATTACCCAAATGGTATCGTTTCCGTTTTGAGTTCTCGGAAAACCTGTGACGAAATCCATTGCGATTTGCTCCCACTTCCACATGGGTATTTCTGGTTGTTGCAGCAACCCAGACGGTTTCTGATATTCCACTTTAACTTTCAAGCAGGTCAAACACTTACTCACATAAGTCGCGATGTGAGCTTTCATCTTTGGCCACCAATACATGACTTTGAGATCCTGATACATCTTATCCGAACCTGGATGAACAGAGTATCGAGACTTGTGCGCTTCATCCATCACAAGTTCTCTAAGGTTACCAAACAAAGGAATCCATACACGCTCCATGAAGTAGAGAATACCATCCGATCTCTCTACAAGATGTTTTTCCATGCCCTTTAGGTATTCTGCTTCAATGTTTTCCTCTTTTAATGCTTCGGTTTGTGCAGAACGAATCTGATCAGGTAGGTTAGAATGGATAGCAAGCTGCAAGGTAAGAACACGTTTGGGTTTCGATTCCTTTCGACTGAGAGCGTCAGCTACAACATTGGCCTTACCCGGATGATACTTGATTGCACAATCATAATCGTTTAAAAGTTCTACCCAGCGACGTTATCGCATATTCAAATCCTTCAGGTCGAAAATATGCTGAAGGCTCCCGTGGTCGGTATAAATAGTGCATTTAGTACCGTACAGGTAATGCCTCCAGATTTTGAGTGCAAACACCATGGCTCCCAACTCTAAGTCATGTGTCGTATAATTCCTCTCATGAACCTTCAGTTGTCGAGAAGCATAAGCGATCACATTGTTGCGTTGCATTAGCACGCAACCAAGACCCTGAATGGAAGCATCACAATATACCACAAAATCTTCTGTTCCTTCAGGTAGAGACAAAATCGGCGCACTACAGATTTTCTGTTTCAGCAACTGGAAAGCATCCTCTTGCTTCGTTCCTCAAGAATACACAACACCTTTCTGTGTCAACGAGGTAAGAGGTTGAGCGATCTTCGAGAAATCCTTGATAAATCTACGATAATACCCAACGAGACCAAGAAATTGTCGCACCTCCGAAGGATTCTTTGGTGCCGCCCAACTCTTGATAGCATCAACCTTAGCAGGATCCACGTGTATTCTTGATTCATTCACTATGTGTCCAAGGAAGTGTACCTCTCGAATCCAGAAGTCACACTTAGAGAATTTCGCGTAAAGCTGCTCCTTCCTCAGAAGTTCCAAAATGAGACGTAGGTGCCGCTCGTGATCTTCCTTGCTCCTAGAATAGATCAGTATGTCGTCGATAAACACGATAACAAAGTCGCCGAGATACGATTTAAATACACGGTTCATGAGGTCCATGAAGACAGCTGGCGCGTTCGTCAACCCAAACGGCATAACTAAAAACTCATAATGTACATACCGCGTTCGAAAAGCCGTTTTAGGAACATCCTCCTCTCAGACTCTCATCTGGTGATAGCCCGATCTTAAGTCGATCTTCGAATAAAAACTTGACCCTTGCAACTGGTCAAACAAGTCGTCGATGCGTTGCAATGGATAACGGTTTTTGATAGTCACCTTGTTGAGTTCCCGATAATCAATACACATGCGAAAGGACCCGTCTTTCTTCTTTACAAACAAAACTGGGGCTCCCCAAGGTGAAGAACTGGGTCGAATAAAGCCTCTGTCCAATAACTCTTGCAGCTGGTTAGACAGCTCCTGCAACTCTCCAGGTGCTAAACGATAGGGAGCATGAGCAATTTGGGCCGCTCCTGGTGCAAGGTCAATATGAAATTCCACTTGGCATTGAGGAGGTAAACCAGGTAGTTCCTCAGGAAATACATCGGTAAATTCACATACAACTGGCAGATCCTCGATCTTCCTCTCCTCAGGCTGAGGATCGGTAACAAGTGCTAGAATAGCAGGATACCCATTTTGTAGTCACTTTTGTGCTTGCATAGCTGAGATAATACCAACCATCGCACCACTCCGATGCCCTTGAACTCATAAAGATTCTCCACTGGGAAGAGGAATACGCACAATCTTCTCCTTGCATAGAATCTCAGCTTGATGTTTAGACAGCCAATCCATACCAACCACTATATCAAAACTACCAAGGGTAACAGGAAGGAGGTCAATATCAAACACTTGACCCACAAGATCTAGTTTACACCCGAGTAGGACATGCGATGCTTCAATCGTTTTGCCATCAGCTAATTCTACTACATGCTTAACTTCTAAAGGTGTTGGGGATAACCCTAATCGTTGACCAAACTCTAGGGACACATAACTCCAATCTGCACCGGAATCGAATAACACAGAAGCAATAAGATTGTTCACAGAAAACGTACCAATCACGACATTGCCGTCGTTCCTAGCATCACCAGCACCGATCGTAAATACCCTTCCACGAGCACCATTGCCCCCATTGTTGCCATTGTTGTTGTTCTCAGCATTGTTGTTGTTGTTCTGGCAGTTATTTTCGTTGACATTCTGATTCAGTTGAGGGCAATCCCTCTTGATGTGGCCCTCATCCCCACACTAGAAACACCCCTTCTTAAAGCCCTGATTCTGATGGGGTTGCTGCCTTTGCTGTTGCTGATGCTGCTGATTCTGCTGCTGCTGTTTTGGATACGGGGCTCTACAGACTTTTGCCTAATGGCCCAACTTGTCGCATCTACGGCAAACCCGGACACACTGTCCATGATGATGATAACCACACTTGTTGCACTTTGGCTTCTTACCAGCGTAGGAGCCTTGATTCTGATTGCTGCCCTGGCCTTGGTTAACTGAGGACGACTGACTGAAACTGCGGTTGTTGCTGTTGTCAGGCCTTTTCTGAGATTGACTTGCACTGGTTACTTTGTCAGTATCGTTCCACTTGCGCTTGTTATCACTAGCAGGTGTGGTAGCTGTAGCAGTAGAGGTAGTAGCAGATTTACGAGGCGGCAATGAGCCACGCTCGACCTTTTGGTCAGTAATCTTATGTGCCAAACGGATGATCTGGGGCAAATTGTTAAGGTTTGCAGCAGTGACATAACCCTTTACAGCTGATGATAGGCCCTTGAGATACAACTCAATTCGTCGATGTGGAGGTCGAGACAGGTCAGGGCACAAAATTGCTAGTTCATGAGATCGTTTCGTGTAAGCCTCGATCTCGGATCCTTCCATCTGCAAATCGTAGTACTCATTCTCAAGCTTCTGAATCTCATCACGTGGACAATACTCTTCTCGCATCAATTCCTTAAAATCATCCCAAGTCGTTGCGTTAGCCATCTCGATGCCCAACATCTGCACCTGGGCATTCCACCAAGTTAAGGCACCATCCTCCAAAGTTCCTGTAGCATACTTCACACGGTCCCCCACGGGACAGTTACACATAGAAAACACTGATTCAGCCTTCTCAAACCAATGCAGTAACCCCACAGCCCCTTCAGTCCCACTGGACGTCTGTGGCTTACAATCCATGAATGTCTTGAATGTGCAGGCAGGTGGATTGTTCTGATGCGCTGGCTGACCTAATGGACGAAAGGAAATACAACACAGGGGTAAGAGTTGTGTACACGACACAAGATTAAAGAGTATTTGGCACATTTCATACCAGCTTGGTAGGCTGCCAAAGCCTGAGCCACACGTGTGTTGATTAAGTTTGTCAGCTCAGCCTGGGTCATCGCGATGTGACCACGTCCATGACCTCGTCCACTCATGATTCTATATAAGGAGAGGGAACAAATTTAAGAGTCGAGATAAGGCAGGAGTCAAATATCACGTTGACATCTACAAACTACATAGTTTACACCAAACAATAGGGCAGAACCCTTCTCACACTCGTTAAGCCTCACTGGGACTCACATGCACCTCGCGTTATTATTATGTGTGCACCCATAATAATATGGCAATTTGAATGCTCATCTCAGTGCCTCTTAACTTGCGCTAAAAGTTTCCCCCACATTCAAATAATGAAACAAAGAGCATTACAAGATCGATAATCACAAAAGTCGAAGAGTAGTGCCACACTATCTAGCTCAACTAAAACATGCAGCACAAGTAATCACATCGAGGTATCAAATATGTTGTTTCATGCAAGTCATGTGTGTGACTACTAAACAAGTAATGCATATAGTAAACAGAGGACGAACCTTGCAATCTGGAGCTGAGTGTCATGGTCGATTTTCGAAGTTGTTCGGTTATAGTCTGGTTTTATAAAAACGTTTTAAAACCTAGTTCACTATAACCAGTGGCTCTGATACCAAACTGTCACACCCCCAAAATACCACATGCGGGAACACCGCGGGACGTGTGACGTACCAGGATCCAAGCCACCAATCACATTGAACCAATAAGTAATGATTAAATAAAGCATTCGATTCATTTTAAAATAATTAAACCCAGTCATAAGTTAAACCAAAGTGAACGTTCAGCGGAAGCATATAGTAAACTGTTAATCAACTGTTTCAAAACAAATGTTCAAAACCAATGTAACTAGTATCCAAGAGTCTCGATCCATGACCACTCCAGCACTCCCAGATAGGAAGTCCATAACGATGAATCTAACGACCTGGCAAGCATGCAGACAAGTGTGCCAGACGACGCTGGTTTGTTCAAAGTTTGTTAACATGTTTTAGTTACCAGATATGAACATAAGACGATTCAATGATTTGATGTTGTAATAACAAGTTTACCGCTGATGGCTTAAAGTTATTTTGCCCAAACCCCATTGCCTCTATCAAAGCAATGGTCAAGACTGGGATCATTAGTTCACTCCAGACCTCCCCGGTACGGTGTGAGGTTTGCCAAACCTAAATAGCGCTATTAACTAATACCCCGTTGCCTCCCCGATAACAATCGGTAGATGGGACTTAGGTGATAGATATGCGAGTATTAACAAACATCCCAATAACCCGACATTCCTCCCCGGAACATTTACCAGATGTCCCTCCCCGGGACGCATGCTTGGAAAAAGAGCAGTGAACTCACCTTGGTTTGCTCGGTTTGATTAATTACTTGTTCACACTTAAACAGTCACAGCCTATGATATTCACGTATACAAAAATCAGTTTACCATCACGTTGATCACATATGTTCATAGTGTGGATTCATAGTAGAACCATGGCTTAACAGGTAACAATTAATTCAGCTCGTAATACACGTAACAGATGGTTTACCATACATACTAGATACATTAGGTTTCTAGTTCTCGATTAATGTTATTCAATCTTTACAATACATGCAATTAGTGTAATCATCATAACCTACTGTTCATGTGAAGTCCTTCGGCGAAAGTTGCACTCGACGAAAACCCAGGTGACGAAACACCATGTGTTTCGTCGAGTTAACATGTGACGAAAGTCACTATGTTTCGTCGGCTCCCCTGTGACGAAAGACATTACCTTTCGTCGGCTCACATGTGATGAAAGACATTATGTTTCGTCGGATCTCATGTCAAACAGTTACAGACTCTCATCATTCACGCAACCCCAATGAATCAATTTTCACAATGTCATCACATCAGTTTTAACTATGTCACAGTAATAATCAACATGATTTAACAGTCCCCAAGTCAGATCAATCACACTTTTCTAATCATGAGCCAAAACCCTAATTAAGATAATCATGCCCATTCAACAGTTACATACAGTTTCACCATACATCACTACACGATTCCAGATAACAACTCATTCTACAATGATCATTGTTAATCAAGCAATACGTTAATTGATTAAAGAATAAGGTTCAGTCACATATAATCATCACCACAAGTTTCTAACCAAAAAGACCATCGATGAACCCTAACTACACATACAAACACAACATCGACACCCTAGCATTAATCAAGATGAACACTAACCGTGGGAATGGATAGATTGATCCGACCGATGTGCAACGATCTCGGGATTACAGAAACAGCCGTCAAGAGAGAAAAGGAGAGTTAACGTAGGGTTTTCTGATAATACTCACCTGTCTCGTAGGTATTTAAACAACACACAAGGAGTTGGGCCGAAAGCCCATATAAGCTCCATGTTTCGTCGGGCAAGGGGGTAACGAAACCCCTTTTTCGTCAAGCATGACAATGACGAAACATGTATTTTCGTCAAGTAGTGTTGTGACAGAAAGGGTTTTTGTAAAAAGGTTTTTATTAACAATCAATCATTTAACCACCAAACTTATACTAAAATTTAATCCACAATAATACACATGATTCAATGTACAGGGTATAAAACATGAATATGAAATAGGTAACACTTAAAGGCAAGGTCTTGAAATCTCGGGTTGTCACAAATGACACAGTTTGCAATAAGTGACATACATAAAGGACGATTTTTGTAATTTACTCTAACAATAATCACCAAAATTTTAATTCACATCCATGCATCCCCTAATTTAAAAACAAACAAATTGCATCAATTTCATGAGTAAAGATTTAGCCAGAGCCTATCAAACATTCAAAGTAGTAAACTTTGATACCCTCTTTTGACTTTCAATATATGAGTTTGATTTCAAAGATTCTTTTAAATATAACCCACACAGTTACAATTATACAAAAATTACTTAACAACAGATAAGAAAGTACTTGGAGTTGGAGATAAAGCTAGGCATCGATTCACCAATGTATAAATCTTTCCACTAACCTTGAAGCTTTCGCTAATCATTACCCACAATCACCATCTTGATTCAACAATCCACAAACCCAAAAATTAGAACATGAAAAATAACATATAACCGATTAAAAAACGAACCACCAACGAAATTAAACTTAATTTGATCGATAAAACCCTAAAGCCCAAATTAAATTTACGCCAAGATCAATCAAGAATATGCTTCGAAAAAAAGAAAAACAAATTAACGTACTTGGATTAGGGAAATCGTCAAGGTCTAATACGGCAGAGATTTGGGTTTCTCATCTAAGGAAATCGCCAAGGTCTCGTATGCCAAAATATAGATTTAGGTTTTTGATTGAAATAAGATTGAATGAAAAGGGGAATTGAAAAAGGAAACTACGCGGATTCATTTTGAGAAAAAAAAGCAGAACATAGTTGCTTGGGTTTTAGCGCCTAAAATCAATCAACTTGGAGTTAGTGGTAAAGTCGTTTAAGAGACTGCCAAGTGGCCATAGGTATAGATGTTAATGTACAAGAGAAAGGAAACGTACGAAATGCCGGTTAAGACGAAATCATAAGGATATTTTGGGAAAATGTAATAATATTGACTCATAAACCCACCTCCTCATGATTTTCAAACGACTATAAATTTTTCATACGGTAGTTTTATTTTTTTAAATTTCAACGTATTAACAAAGTAAAGTTTTTTCCGAATTACAAATCGATGTTTTAGGGCTTTTAATTAGAACGAGGATACGAGTTGATTGATGTAAAATTTACCTCGAAATACTGCCTCAAACGACGGAGATGGTGCTTCAATTCGGGTGTTTAACCTTCTAATTAATAAGCCGTTTGAAGCACCGTTTCGAGGTAAGTTTTACATAAATCAACTCGTATCCCCGTTCTCAAAATCCCTAAAACATCGGTTTGTAATTCGGAAAAAACTTAACTCCATTAAGCTATTTTTAATGGCAGGACCAGTTCGGATTATTATAAGCAAATAACTGAGTTGAGATTATTATCGGCCAAATTGAGAAGGTTGGGATTATTTAAATCCAATTTGCCCTTGAAATACTAGGCATTCGGTGTGAAATATTATGTATTACATGTTTTTTTTTTATTATAGTTATGGTTAGAACATAATTATGAAAGCACTTAGTGGGGTTTCACATGAATAATATAATGAAATCACGTAATGGGTATTCAAAATCACGTAAGCACGTAATAATACATAGTCAACTATTGTTACGTAATCACGTACCGATACATAATCATATAACTTTAATTTTTTTCAAGAATAAAATACCTATTACATAATTACCTACTGAAGCATAATCACTTAAGATAAAAATAAAAAAAAAAAAACCATAGCAATCGTCTACTTAATTTAAACAGAATGAAATGATCATATTAACGGTATATTTAAAAAAATATTATCATATGAAAAATTATGACCATTTGAAATCGTGGGGGAAGTGGGTTTATGAGTCACAAAATTAGATGTTCTTATTTTGCCTTTTCCTCAATTGTTTTTTGTTTTTTTTTGTTTTTTGTTATGTGAATTATACATTTGGGAACCACTTAATCTCAACAATTGGATTACTTGATCAATGTCAAAAACTCCTTCCTACACTTTATACGAATTAACTCTCTTGTATACGATCTTTTATCGTGCGTAATATACCGAGTTAAAACATGGCAACTCAGAAACAACATGTTTAATTAAACAATTTGAAGTATTTTAAACATGTCACCTGAAACACACGAGATCTTTACTAAACAAGCTAGATAACTTATTAGATATCATGACCATGATTAATACTGTATTCAATCATTATAAAAATGGGATTAGGATCAAATACAAAGGCTCCTTAAAATAAGAAGTGTATAAAGGCTTCTAAAAATAAACCCACTACACCAAAAAAACCTAAACACCCACCACCACCAAAAAACCTAAACCCCCCATCACCCATCAATTTTTTTTTGCCCACCGAGATCTTTACTAAACAAGCTAGATAACTTATTAGATATCATGATCATGATTAATATTGTATTCAATCATTATAAAAATGGGATTAGGATCAAATACAAAGACTCCTTAAAATAAGAAGTGTATAAAGGCTCCTAAAAATAAACCCACCACACCAAAAAAAACCTAAACACCCACCACCACCAAAAAACCTAAACCCCCCCATCACCCATCAATTTTTTTTTCCCCGGTGGGTGGGGGGGGGGGGGGGGGGGTTTCGGTTTTTGGATGGTGGTGGGGTGGGTGTTTAGGTTTTTCTAGTTTTTTTAGGTTTTTGGGTGGTGGTGAGGGGGGGGGGGGGGGGGTTATGTTTTTTTTAAGTTTTGGGGGGTGGGGGTTAGGTTTTTTTCAGGTTTTTGAGGGGAGGGGGTTAGGTTTTTTTAGGTTTTTGGGGGGTGTGGTTAGGTTTTTTGGTAAGGTATATATATATATATATATAGGGAGAAGATCATGCGAGAACCACCTCTTATTGTGAGAACCGCGAGAACCAATGTGAACACAACAAAAAATGCCTAAAAATCACACAAATTTTTTTTTTATTTTTTTAATATTTTTTAGGTTAAAATCGCTACTTTTCGAAGCCAAAAAAAAAAAAATTTTTTTTTGGCTTCGAAAAGTAGCGATTTTAACCTAAAAAATATTAAAAAAATCAAAAAAATTTTTTAAGATTTTTTAAGATTTTTTTTAGATTTTTTTAGGTTTTTTGGGGGTTTAGTTTTTAGCATTTTAGCTTGGGGGGGGGGGGGGGTGGGGGGGGGGGGGGCTTAGGTTTTTGGGAGGTGGGGGAGGGGGGTTTAGGTTTTTTTTTTGGGGGGGGGGGGTGGGGTTAGGTTTTTTTTAGCATTTAGCTTGGGGGGGGGGGGGTGGGGGTTAGGTTTTTTTAGGTTTTTTTTAGGTGTTTTTAGCTATTTTAGGTTGTGTTCACATTGGTTCTCAAGGTTCTCACAATAAGGGTGGTTCTCGCATGAGCCCCTCCCTATATATATATATATATATATATATATATATATGTATATATATGTATGTATGTATGTATAGTGAAAGTGTAAAATACAATATCCTTTAATGTACATTACGTACGATATTGTGAAATTGCATGTTATAAAAAACATGTTGGAAATCGCATGTTGGTTTTTTTTTGATGAAATCGCATGTTGTTTTTTTGATGAAATCACATGTTTTTTTTTTAGCAATTTCGCATGTTGGTAAATACGATGAAATCTCATGTTGGTACAAAAAAAAACAATTTCGCATGTTGGGTTTTCAGCACAAATCGCATGTTCAAAAGTGAATTCGCACTAGATCGGACGACTAACCTAACCCTATATATATATATAGAAACGGGATCAGGAGAAACACCCAAAAGTGTGAGAACGGTGAGAACGCATTCTGGCCAAACACGTGGCGTGGGACTTAATCAGGGTCCGAGGGGTTTTTTTTGTCTTTTCAATCTTCTTTTATTTTCCCAACGCGCTATAACATTTTATGGCGTCTAAGATTATTTTGGCGTTAATTGTATTTATTAAGCTTTTTGGCGTTGAATTAATTGTTTTTGTGTCACATAGATATTTTTTTGGCGTTATAGCGTTTTCTGGTCAAATTTTTGGCGTTTTATGGCGTTGTATAATAATTCACTACGAGTCATTAATATTTTCATAAGATTACAATAAGACCAAATATTTTTTTTGGCGTTTAGTGAATTTTTTGGCGTTTAATACATTTGACAAGGTGCTTTGCCAGCGCCCATTCTCACATTTTTCATACTACTAGCGTTTTGGTGTTTGTAGTTTTTGGCGTTTTATATAATTATGTATTTTATTTGTAGAGAATTAGATAACAAAACAACAGATAACTTGATAACAAAACAATATAAAATGAAAATAAAAAAATTAAAAATGGTAATCTAATTTCTCTTCCGAATCTTCACTGTCATCAACATCTTCTTCTTGAATTTGTTTTGGCGTTTTGAACCTTTTGAATACCTTAGCTAGATGCCAACTTTCCTACATAAACCCCGTCTTTTTCAAATGAAGCTGCTTAGTGGCATCATGTGTTTTGGTGTGATATTCTTGTTTGGTGGCATGTATTGAAGATCAACTCTTGCTTGATGCTATTTATAATAATGGAGTCCAAAATAGCATTTTACACTTGTGTTATAACAACCCTCCTAAATAACTTCCGACACCCCTAATATAATTAAAATACCCTTATACGTCCTAATATATACCCCTATGTGAAAAACGAGCCAAAGATACCTTATATAATTAAAAGTTAAAATAAAAAATAAAAAAATGGAGTCGCTCGCGGGCCGTGTAGCCTTTGGCTACGTCTAATGCGGGGCGCGACAGTTAGTCACTAGGGCTGCGCCCGGTGCTGCCACGTGTCGTGCAAAGTGTCGAGGCTACAAGTGCTGACTAGACATAGCTAGGCCCTACAGACCTACGTCACGGGCCGCAAAGGACTATCCTTCGGCTTACGCGGGCCGCGAAGGAGTCCGAGATCAGCACTATATATAGAGAGGTCGAGCATTCAGTCCCAACTCGCTCACATTCAACTTTCTCTCTCGAATTTCTTTATAATAGAAGCTATTCTCGGGTAGTATACCCCCTAAATAACGAAGTTCTGCCCCGTTGTAAGTATCATAACCCCGATTACGTATTAGATACGCTGCCCGATTGATCCAGGGTTCCGTAACGGCTGTCGTGGTTCTGCCCGACGTAGTCGTTGGAATGCCGTCTCGAGGAGGGTATTACTAATGTAAATATTGGGTTATTATACTAACGCGTGTGCATTTGTGTATTTAATAGATAATCACCAGGAAATCCTTAAAGGAAACCCTAAAGCAGCAATGTGAGTAATCTCCTTTTTGTAAACTGTTTTTACAAAACCTCACTTAATTAATACTATATTAAACAGTGATTGAGTATTTGTATTCTACAATTATCGTCGGTATGTTGGGGTTTTGTATATAAAATTTGTTACTACATTGTGAGTAGTAACATGACCACAAGTCGGGTTGACAGTACCGTGGGTGGTAATTAAAGTAGATGGAAACAAATGTAATTGCGCGACCGCCCTCAACACTGTACAATGGTTTTACTTAACTTGATTAAACTGGGATTCACTCACCAGTATTTCCCACTGACAAAATGTTTTTAAACGCGTTTCAGGTAACAAAATGTGAAAGCCAAATAGAAGCCAGCTGGACAGCACTGAAGGCTTGGAAAAGTGGCTATAAAGTTACCTAAAATAAAGAGATGTTTTATTTAAATAAAATAGTGTTTATCCTTATAAAAATATGTGTACTTGAAACTTGGGATTTTCCCATGTGTTTAATATATTAAAAGCGTGGTATTTTACTCTGATAAAATATTTCCTAACTACGGTCCTGATGTAATTTCCGCTGCCAAAATGATAAACACCTGGATACCACGGAAACTAGCCGCGACCGCCTGTTCCTGGGTAACTAGGGGACGGGGGTTCCGACAGAAGGTGGTATTAGAGCTAAGCCACTGATTCAGCCACAGAAGTGTTCTGCTGACACCAAGATATTATTCAAATTGTTAGGAAATTAATTACGGAAATACGTGCATATCTGTATTTTATTGTTGTGTGTTATTTGACTATTTGTTAGTTTACAGTATGAGCGATCAAGGACCCTCCGACGCTTATCGTCAGTTGTCCGGCTCACCTAGAAGCGAAGGCACCTCTTCACAGCCTGCCCTCTCAGGGTATTCAGCTGACAATGAAGATGGGATATTCGTGTTTAAGGCTCAATCTGAAGAGCCATTCCCTCCTAAAAAGAGAGGATGGTTCAGTAGGGGAGCACATGAGTGTAGGAAGAGAATGAAAAAGATACAACAACAACGAGTTCTAGCAGCCGCTAAGAGAGAGACATATACTCATACCGAAGACATGCTCAATAGGAGTCTAGCAAACTTCCATATTTTAGCAACCACAACTGCCGACCTAAACCTGGAGCAACTCATAGCCCCTCAACCATTACCCTTGTTTCCCACGCAACCAATGGAGATTGAAAACAACCCAGAAAACCAAATCCAAATGCATGATTTTAACCCAGAAGAGATACCTAGGATACCAACACCCAATCCCTTAGACCCAGACTACGACCCGTGGTTTGATGATCATAGGGATTATGTACAACGCTACCACCTAACAGACGAACCCATGCCAAACCTAGCAGCTTACCCAGGTCTGGACCCTCTAGATCCCTACTATGATAATGATGAATACATTAGGGAAATCCTAGAGAATCCATACCCTCAGGAAGAACCCATGCCACAGTACCCAGATCCAGTACCAGCACCTGCTCCCCAAATGAGTGCAGAAAATGTGCAAGAGCTCCCAACTTTCAGAGAGGAGATTTTAGAAAGTAGCAAGAGGATGAGGCAAGTTGGAGAACGACTCGTCTGGAAGTACGACGAGCGTAATATGGAGTTCTGGATGAACCCATATCCGTGATGGTGATAGTAATAATATATATATATATATATATGTGTTTGTAATAATAATAATAATAATAATAATAATAATAATAATAATAATAATAATAATAATAATAATAATAATATATGTTGTAGTATAGACCATCTCGTGGTTAATGATGCATATTAGTATTATAATTTTAAATTCCAGTTTGTATTAGATGCATAATATATAAGAAAGAGTAAGTCGCAATGTTCGACGTTTTTGATCAATATGCGTGTTATGTGAATGTCTGCATTAAATATTATTTTGTGATATTAATAAGTGGCAAATGTTTAAAATTTAGATGGACAACGAAGTGAACCAGGAAAACTAGAATAACGATAACCGGAGTAACAATAACCCGGATAACGATAACCTAAACAACAACAATAATGGAAACCCAGTGGATAACAGTGCCATCCAACTCATAGTGGCACAAGGGATAATAGATGAATTGCCATATTGTCACACCCCCAAATCCACATGCGGAGTATCACCGCTTGGAGGTGTGACTGACCAGGATCAAGCCACCAATCATATTGAACAAGCATGTAAGTAAATATAAAATCCAACACAATATAATTGGTGTCCAAATCAAAACATAGTTTAAGTTGCAAGCGGAAGCATATTGTTTAAAACCAAAGCGTAAGTTCAAATGTTTCAAATGTTTATCATGGCACACGACTGTCCATGTCCCACAACGACCACGCCTCCCCGTGCAAGCTCCAAAAGCATCTAACGACCTGCAAGGCATGTAACAACGAGTCAACAACAAAGTTGAGCGAGTTCACAGTTGGTTGTTTAGTTTCACCAGTTTGTTTTGAAAACCATAAGTTGTTTCGTAAACCACGAGTTAACCAGTACCCTTGTTTCCCAAACCATATCCATAATTAGTGGGGGCTTCCCCATGTAAACCACTAGACCGTTACCATATCGACAACTGACGAACAATAAGTTGTGCCCTACGTCAATGTCTATCATCATTGACTAAGTGCCCAGATCCATTAGTATACGCCCGTCCTACCGGCACGGTGTGAGGCTTGTCAACCCTAATAGCGCTATTAACTAATGACCCACTCGCCATTGTCCCGGCGATTAAGTCGATATAAAAATGAGGGACTTCATGAAAGAGTTTTGTCTAGTAAGTTAATGTTGTCGTCCTTCCTATAGAGGAGCGGAGGTACGTAATCTACCTAAGGAGATTACGCAGGTTAAATGTTGTCGTCCTTCCTATGGAGGAGCAGAGGTACGTAATCTACCTAAGGAGATTACGCAGGTTAAATGTTGTCGTCTTCCTATGGAGGAGCGGAGGTACATATTCTACCCAAGGAGAATATGCAGGTTCTATTCATATATCTTTACCCATTCCCTAACCACCGGGAACCCCATGCCTTGTAGAAAGTGTGAACTCACCTTGATTTGCTCGTTAGATAAACAAAATGGTCACTCGAGCTATATGTGGTCAACCACGTCCTAACATGGTTACCATACAAGTCAGGTCTAGGTTCAAGTAGTGCACATAAGTTTACACAGAACTAACAACTCAAGAACACGCAATGATCATGGCATACACATTGAACATGATAAACAATTCAGTTGAACACATACAGTCCAGAACTTATGTGATCAGGATGTATTGGGCTGATGTAACAGTGTAAGCCCAATAGCATCTTGTGCGATTGGGTAGTTGAAACCCAAACAACTACCCAGCCCAACATGTTGTGCGATCAACACAACCTTGTGCGATCCACAGCATGTTGTGCGATCCGATTAACACCCGGCCCAAACAAATAGAAAGCCCAAATCATACATACACGGCCCAAATAATATCAAACGTTGACCTTGTGCGGTCCGGATGGACTTGTGCAATCCACTTGGGTTGTGCGACTGGGTATTGGGCTTTAAGGCCCAACAACATAATAACGTCCAAACAGTGTGTGTGTGGCCCAAGACTTGTGCGATCGGCACTGCCTTGTGCGATCCACACATCTTGTGCGATCATGCATATCTTAGTTGTACTGTGAGTTTTAGACAGTTGCACTAAGCTTGTGCGACTGTCTTGTGCGACCAGACCCTTACACGAAACAGGTTTCGTGTGGTTCATGCAAGCTTGTGCGACTCATGTTTCGTGTGACTTGTGCGATTGGTTAACTAAAATCCGAATTTCATGCATATCAGTTACACATTTATCTTTGCAAATCAATTCCAACAGTTTCCATATTTGCACACAATCAATCAACATCATCACAGTTTCTATTCCAATCCTTTATTCGATCAAATAAAGGTTTTCATCCTTCAATCCCTATGAACCCTAATCATGTTCAAGGCATAGCAACAATTTATAACAATAAGCTATAATAACACGGTTCCTGTTCTTTGCATACTAACATAACAATCCCCACAATTCATTTAATGATTAACATATCACAATCGGTTATCATTCATTCGGGTCTAGATCATCAATCATATAATCATCAACTCTAAATCAGTCTAACACCCTACACAAGTGAGTCGATCTACAAGAACAAACTTAGTGATTTACAATCATAAGAAATCATATATCATTCTCTAAATCATTATGTGGAAATATGTAGATCACAACATCATACAATTAATAATTAAAACACTAACTGGAAAGCCAAAGAACTAGGTTGATCGAGATGGGGGCTTCGGCTATGAGGATTGCCGTCGAACAAGAGAGAGAGAGGAGAGGAGAGAACTTGGGTTTGATGTGTGTTAAGTGTTTACAACTAATGAGAGAACACACCCCCACTAATGGGTATGTCTTAGTTTAAATAGGTGGGTGGCCGAACCCATCATGGGCTGCCCATTGGTTTCGAGTGAGGAGTGGGCCAAGAGTTGTGTGGAATCAAAGCCCAAAGGCTTGTGCGGTCGGCCAAGTGTTGGGCGGTTGGGTTGTTGTTGTGCGATTCCGGTCGTATATTTATATACATACACACATTCACATAATACAAACATAACATTCCATTAAGACCTCATATCACGTAAATACATATTGTTCAAACAAGTTACATCGAAGTACAATGAAAGGTTTGGAATACGAGTTGTCACACATATATTATCAAAACGGTTAAGAAAGCAGATAATAAAAGTAAACGTGATAGTAAACGACCAACTGAACCTGAAAACAACATAAACAATGGACCCATACTTCAAGCGTCCATTCCCAAACGAAGAAGAACCATGTCTTATGGTTGTTCTTATAAAGAATTCTGGTCTTGTAAACCAATGGAATTCTCGAGCAATGAAGGGGCCATTGCAGCTCTACGCTGGATAGAAAAGACTGAGGCAGTCTTAAAAATAAGCAAGTGCGCGGAAGAGGATAAGATAATGTTTGCTTCCAATCTGTTTAAGAACTCAGCCTTAGAATGGTGGAACACTATCCTCCAGTCTAGAGGAAGTGATAGGGTTTACAATATGGAATAGGAGGAATTTAAGAACATGGTGGAAAGAAAATTTTGCCCTTTCAATGAAAAAGAACAGATAGCAAATAAGTTCCTAAACCTTAGGATGACTGGAGTGGATAGTAAGGGTTATACTACTTTATTCTTCGAATATGCTAGAATAGTGCCAACCCTTGCATCACCTGAACCAGTATTAATCTCCCGTTATATCTGGGGATTAATCAGTGAGATTAGACATGTAGTTAAGGCAGCTAGACCTCAAACCATAGAAGGAGCTGTAGAACTAGCAAACACCTTGACAGATGAATTAGTGCGTACACGAGAAGAGGATCAGAGGAGGAACCTAGCCCAAAGGCTTACCCAAGAATTTCGTTATGGAAATTCCAACCGTGGGAAAAATGTAGGTTCTACCTCTACACCGTACTGCAAAGCTTGCAAGAAGAAGCATTTAGGAAAATGCTCCACTTACTGCAATTTCTGCAAGATACCAGGACACAAGGAAGAAGATTGCAGGAAGAAACCTAATAATGGAATGTGCTTCAACTGTGGAGAAAAAGGTCACATCAAGCCGAACTGTCCAAAACTAGCCCCAGTCGTGAACACCAAGAATACTAAAAATTCTAGGGCATTTGTTCTGACTGCAGAAGAAGCAAAGATGATCCCGGATGTGATCGCCGGTAAGTTTTTAGTTAATGATGTTTTTGCTAAAGTATTATTTGACTCTGGTGCAAACCAAAGTTTTATTAATACTTCATTTTGCAAACTTCTCAATCGACCATTAACTAAACTCCAACAAGAATGTCTAGTAGAGACAACAAATGGAGAAACCATTAAGATTTCCGAAATATTGCAGGGAGCAAGAATAGAATTTTTAAATCAAAAGTTTGTTGCAAATCTTTATCCAATGAATCTGGCAGAATTTGATGTTGTGTTAGGAATGGATTGATTAATTATTCTATGTGATCAAAAGCCAATCCAAGTAAATTCACCAAAAGGTGAAAAGATCACAATTAAAGGAGATAAGTCGTCTAGATCCACAGAATTCATCTCTGTGATGAAAACAACAAGTTATATAAGAAAATGATCATTAGTGTATTTGATTTCCATAATCACTAACACTAAAGGAAAAGAACTAAAAGATATTCCAGTAGTATCCCAGTTTCCAGATGTGTTTCCAGAAGAATTACCAGGACTACCTCCAGACACGCAAGTTGAATTCAGAATCCATCTGCTACCAGGAACTGCACCGATTGCCAAAGCACCATACTGTTTGGCACCTACAGAAATGCAAGAACTGAAGAAACAGCTAGATGAATTATTGGAAAAGGGATTCATACAGCCCAGCTCATCTCCATGGGGAGCA
The DNA here is from genome assembly GCA_030545235.1 of Helianthus tuberosus. Classification (NCBI taxonomy): domain Eukaryota; kingdom Viridiplantae; phylum Streptophyta; class Magnoliopsida; order Asterales; family Asteraceae; genus Helianthus; species Helianthus tuberosus. Next base: position 40,768,717 of record CM060369.1, on the reverse strand, counting down.
CCAATCCTATTCGTCAAAAAGAAGGACGGATCAATGCGTATGTGCATTGACTACAGTGAATTGAACAAGGTCACGATTAAGAATCGGTATCCATTACCAAGGATCGATAATCTATTCGATCAATTGCAAGGAGCTCGATTTTTTTCTAAAATCGATTTACGGTCAGGATATCATCAATTGAAGGTATAGGAAGAGGACGTTCCTAAGACCGCTTTTAGAATAAGGTATGGCCATTATGAATTTACTGTCATGCCATTTGGTCTAACCAATGCCCCAGCTGCATTTATGGACATGATGAACCGAATATGTAAGCCATATTTGGATAAATTCATAATTGTCTTTATAAATGATATTCTCATTTACTCTAAGAGTAAAGAGGAGCATGCAAAGTATTTGCAAGCACTTCTAAGTTTATTGAGAAAGGAAAGGCTTTATGCTAAGTTTTCGAAGTGTGAGTTTTGGTTAGAACAGGTACAGTTTCTTGGACATTTAGTCAATCATGAAGGAATTCATGTGGATCCCACAAAGATCGAGGCAATTACCAAATGGAAAACCCCTGAGTCACCAACCGAGGTTAGAAGTTTCTTAGGATTGACCGGTTATTTTTCTAGAATAGCCATTCCCTTAACTAAGTTAACCTGTAAATCTGTTAAGTTTGAATGGGGACTAAAATAAGAAGAAGCCTTTAGAATTCTTAAGCAAAGATTAACCCATGCACCCATACAAGCATTACCAGAAGGAACTGAAGACTTTATAATCTATTGTGACGCTTCTAAATTAGGTTATGGATGTGTGTTAATGCAACATCAAAAGGTTATAGCTTACGCCTTTAGACAACTTAAGAATCATGAAGAAAATTATTCAACCCATGATATAGAATTAGGAGCCATAATTTTTGCCCTTAAAATTTGGAGACATTACCTTTACGGTAGTAAGTTTACCATTTTCACCGACCATAAGAGTTTAAGGTATGTCTTCGGACAAAAGGAATTGAATATGAGACAAAGACGCTGTGGAGATACTTAGTGATTATGATTGTAATATCCAGTACCTTGCAGGAAAGGCAAACGTAGTAGCTGATGCTTTAAGTCGAAAATATCATGAAAACCAAAAAGAGTACGTTCACTTAAACTAAATCTGCATGTAGATTTAAATGAACAGATTAGGAAAGCACAAGAATCAGTAATCAAGGATGATACTGAAAAATTGAAAGGAATGATTAAGGAACTAGAACAAGGAACAGATGGAATTTGGAGATTCCATAAGAAAAGAATATGGATACCTAAATTAGGAAACCTACGCCACCGTATATTAGAAGAAGCGCATAAGTCTAAGTATACGATGCATCCTGGAAGTGATAAGATGTATCAAGACTTAAGAAAGAATTTTTGGTGGATAGGAATGAAAAAGGATATAGCAGCTTATGTTTCTAAATGTTTAACCTGTTCACAAGTCAAAGCTGAGCACCAGAAACCCTCAGGTTTGTTGCAACAGTTAGAAATGCCAGTTTGGAAATGAGAATTGATAACAATGGATTTTGTTACCAATTTACCCAAAACAAGAAAAGGTAATGATACAATCTGGGTGATTGTAGACAGGTTAACCAAGTCAGCTCACTTCCTACCAATGAAGGAAACTTTCAGTATGGAACAATTAGCTAAATTATATGTAAATGAAATAGTTTCATTACATGGAATTCCTCTATCAATTGTTTCTGACAGAGATAGTCGTTTTACCTCTCATTTTTGGACAAGTTACCAAAAAGCAATGGGAACCAAGTTAAATCTAAGAACCACTTATCATCCTCAAACGGACGGACAAAGTGAAAGGACAATTCAGACAATGGAAGACATGCTTAGAGCTTGTGTAATTGATTTCAGAGGAAACTGGGACGATCACTTACCATTGATAGAATGTTCTTATAATAACAGTTATCACACAAGTATCAATGCTGCACCATTCGAAGCACTTTATGGACGAAAGTGCCGAACGCCAGTCTGTTGGGCAGAAATTGGAGAAAAGCAACTATCCGGACCTGAGATAGTGCAAGAAACAACAGACAAGATCATTCAAGTCAAGGAACGATTGAAAGCAGCACGTGATCGACAAAAGAGTTATGCAGATAACAGATGAAAGCCATTGGAATTTCAGGTAGGAGATAAAGTGTTATTGAAAGTCTCTCATTGGAAAGGAGTGGTAAGATTCATCAAAAGTGGAAAGCTAAGCCCCAGGTATGTTGGACCTTTGGAGATTATTAGAAGAATAGGACCTGTAGCTTATCAACTACAACTGCCAGAAGAAATGGCAGGAATACATGATGTATTTCATGTATGCAATCTCAAGAAAGTAAGTTTTTGTATTGATTACCAAGTCATTAGAATGTTAAAATATAATTTAGAATCTCTATTTTATTAATTAGAATCATTTTTGTAATTTCTATCCAGTTTGACTTTTTGTCAAACTACTTTGACCCGACAATTGACCAGTCAAACGAGATAATTAAGAGGTGCCCTTTTAAGGGTTAATCACCTACACTAATGTGGTTTTAAAACCACTTTCAATTTGATCAGTGGTTAAGCCACATGTAATTAAAACGAAAGTCAAACTAAATTTACGATAAGTTTGACTTTAGAGTAATTAAGCTAAATTAAACAACTAAACAAGAAATTAGAGGCTTACTAAAGGTCCTAGCAAACTTTTCTACACTTCAAAGTCTTCTCCTTGTCCTTAGCAAGCTCCAGATGTTATAGAGAAGCAAATGTTGCAAGTGTGTTTGAAAGTTCAAGAACTAGCTCTCCTTATATAGTGAATTGCATGATCAAGGATCACTTCCAGGTGTTATTGGAGGCCCTGGGATCACCCCAGGTGTCCTAGCTAATAAAATTAACCGACTTACAACTCCCTAGGTCGTTACAAACTAGGCTAAGGCGGTGGAACAGCCTAACCCTCACTTGGCAGTCTTTTTCTGATACTGGCACTCTGAGGCGGGCCGTGTAAGACTTAAGGGATGTCTTACGCGGGCCGCGTGGACCGGGTTAACTGGTAAAACAAGTTTGAATGCTGGCAGCTTTAGTCCATGCTCGTTTTTAACCCTTTTTAACCTCATTGTTGATATGTGGGGCCCTTGTAGTCAGTACGTTGAGGCTCTAGGATGAATAAACTAACTTCGTTCGGCTCCGGTTCGTTAAATACCTCTATGAAAGTAAGTTTCATCAAGTTGACACTTTTGGCCCAAAGTCTTGAAAACATGCCTAACGATCTCGAAACCACATGAAATTTATACCACTTATTCTTAAGAGTATATTTGAATGTTTCGAAGCCTTGGTTTCGTTAAAAGGTCACTCAGAGGTCAGAAATGACATGTTGACACATTTAACCCTTGTAAATTAATAATCTTCCGATTATTTTCATAAACGACTTCTTACATCCAATCTATCTCTCGTTTAAGAATATATTTATCATGTATGGTCATTCAGAGGCACAAATTGGGCTTGTTGACACTTTTAATCCTTGTGGTTTCGTAGTTTCACTGTTTGACAACTTTGGTTCTTCAAACTAAATCCTTCACACCTTTAGAGTTTAGGACACGTGTATATACATAATTGGAGATGTTTTTACGTGGTGTTACATCCTCACCCCCTTAAAAGAAATCTCGACCCTGAGATTTACTGGAATAAGTGAGGGTATTTCTGTCTCATAGTGGACTCGACTTCCCACGTATACTCGGGACCTCTGCGAGCGTCCCATTTGACCTTTACTATAGGTACATGCTTTCTTCGGAGCTTTTTAACTTGTTGATCCTCGATTGATATAGGTCTTTCAACAAATCTCAAGCTTTCATCAATTTGCACGTCTTTATGAGACATAGCTAGCGATTCATTAGCTAGGCATTTCTTGAGATTACAAATGTGGAACACATTGTGAATCCCACTTAGCTCCTCAGGTAAGCTTAGCTTATAAGCTACACTGCCGACACATTTAATAATCTCGAATGGTCCAATATACCTAGGGCTTAACTTGCCCTTTTTACCAAAACGCATCACACCTTTCCAGTGTGACACTTTCAACAGAACTTTATCGCCTACCTCAAACTTTAGAGGTTTTCGCCTCTTATCAGCATAACTTTTCTGCCTATCCCTGGCAGCTTTCAGGCGATCACGAATCTGGACAATCTTGTCCGTTGTTTCAAGGACTATATCAGGTCCTGATAATTGAGCTTCTCCTACTTTTGCCCAACAGACAGGCGTTCTACATTTCCTACCATATAATGCCTCAAAAGGTGCAGCCTTAATGCTTGTATGGTAGCTATTGTTATAGGAGAACTCTATCAATGGTAGGTGGTCATCCCAACTACCACCTAAATCAATAACACATGCTCGAAGCATGTCTTCTAAAGTTTGAATTGTACGCTCACTCTGTCCATCAGTCTGAGGATGGTAAGCAGTACGAAAATTCAAGTGTGTACCCAAAGATTGTTGGAAACTTTTCCAAAAGTGTGAGGTGTATCTAGTATCTCTATCAGAGATAATAGCTACCGGTACTCCATGTAGGGCTACAATCTTATCTACGTATAAGTAGGCTAATTTGTCGGAGCTATGAGTCTCCTTGATGGGTAAGAAATGTGTTGACTTAGTCAGTCTATCAACAATAACCCATATGGTATCATTTCCGTGCTTTGCTTTAGGTAACTTGGTTATGAAATCCATAGTTACCATTTCCCACTTCCATGTGGGAAGTTCTGGCTGTTGCAACAGGCCCGATGGCTTTTGATATTCAGCTTTAATCTGAGCACAGGTCAGGCACTTAGCTACATGGGTGGCAATAGATTTCTTCAAACCTATCCACCAATAATTAGCCTTCAAATCATGATACATTTTGTCACCACCAGGGTGAACTAAGTACTTGGAGTTGTGGGCTTCCTGGAGGATTACCTCTCGAAGTCCTCCATGAATAGGAACCCAAATTCTTCCATTCATTCTGAGGATTCCATCCTTCCCAGGTGCTAACTGGTCAGTAGTTATACCTAATTTTTCATTTGGAAGGTTATCTTCCAAAACAGCATCCTTCTGTGCAGCTAATAGTCTTTCATTCAGACTATTCTTCAACTCAATGCTCTTGGCATTGATCCTAATTGGTTTAACTCTTTCCTTTCGGCTTAGAGCATCTGCGACCACATTCGCTTTACCAGGATGGTAGCGAATTTCGCAATCATAGTCATTTAATGTTTCCATCCAACGGCGCTGTCTCATATTGAGCTTTTTTTGATTGAACAAATGTTGGAGACTTTTGTGATCAGAAAAGATCACGCATTTAGTTCCATACAAATAATGTCTCCATAACTTTAGTGCAAATGGCACCCAACTCCAAATCGTGGGTGGTGTAATTCTTCTCATGCACTTTTAATTGTCGTGATGCATAGGCAATCACCTTGCCTCGTTGCATAAGCACACAACCCATACCGGTGTGTGAAGCATCACAGTATACGACAAACTCTTCAATTCCATCAGGTAAAGTTAGCACTAGAGCATTACTCAATTTCTTCTTAAGAATCTCAAAGGATTCTTGTTGTTTCGGACCCCAATCAAACTTAACATTCTTACGGGTCAAGGAAGTTAATGGTGCAGCTATTCTTGAGAAGTTCTCAATGAATCTTCTATAATATCCAGCTAAACCTAGAAAGCTACGTATTTCGGTTGGAGTCTTGGGTGCTTCCCAATTCATAACGGCTTCTACCTTAGCGGGATCTACTTGGATACCTCGCTCACTGACAACATGTCCAAGGAATTGGACTTCACAGAGCCAGAATTCACATTTGGAGAATTTAGCGTACAGTTTCTCTTGCTGTAGTAGTCCTAAGATGCATCGAAGGTGCTTCTCATGATCATCTTGACTACCAGAATAGATAAGTATGTCATCTATGAAGACGATGACAAACTTATCTAAGTATGGTTTGCAGACTCTATTCATGAGATCCATGAATGCTGCTGGTGCATTAGTGAGCCCGAAAGGCATCACTAAGAACTCAAAATGTCCATATCTCGTTCTGAAAGCCGTCTTTGGTACATCTTCAGTCCTAACCTTGAGTTGATGATACCCAGATCTCAAATCAATCTTCGAGAAGAAGCTCGCTCCTTGGAGCTGATCAAATAAGTCGTCGATCCTGGGTAAAGGATAACGATTCTTAATCATTACTTTGTTTAGCTCACGATAATCAATGCATAGACGCATTGATCCGTCCTTCTTTTTCACAAATAATATTGGAGCTCCCCAAGGCGAAGAGCTAGGTTGTATAAAACCTTTTTCCAATAAATCATCTAATTGAGTTCTAAGTTCCTTCATTTCAGTAGGTGCTAGGCGATAAGGAGCTCGTGCAATAGGTGCAGCTCCTGGAAGAATGTCTATCCTAAACTCTACTTGCCTCTCAGGAGGTAATCCAGGTAACTCGTCAGGAAAGACATCAGGATACTCAGAGATGATTGGTATGTCTTCAATCTTAGGTTTCAGATCATTCACAGTCACTTGTGCCATGTAAATGACACAACCGCTCTTTAAACACTGCGATACCTTGAGAATAGACACATTGCTAGGCAATCCATATTGTGTGTCTCCTAGAATAGTGACAGATTCACCAGAAGGGGTTTTGATAATAACTAGCTTTTTATCACAGGCAATTTGGGCTTGGTTGTGCGACAACCAATCCATGCCTAAAGCTATATCAAACCCAGCCAACTTCATTGGCAAGAGAGATAGTGGGATAGAATGATTCTTGATGGATATAAAGCATCCATCAAGAAGAGTTGAAGCTGTTTCTAAGGTACCATCGGCGAGTTCTACCTCATATTTTATGTCTAGAGTCTTAATGGGCAGATTCAATAACTTACAGAACTTATGGTCTACAAAAGACTTATCAGCACCGGAATCGAATAAGACTCTAGCATAATTATTATTAATGAGGAAGGTACCTGTTATGACGTTATCGTCGTTCACTGCTTCCCTCGCATTCATCTGGAAGACTCTTGCATTATTCTTCTTTGCCTCCTCGGGCTTCTTAGCATTCTTGGGGCAATTGGTTTTAATGTGCCCCTTTTCATTGCAACCGTAACAGGTTGCATCCTTTATATTTCGGCACTCCACAGACTTGTGCCCTTTCGTTTTACAGATCCCACATGGTTTGGCCTGTGGGTCTTGGTTGCATTTCCCAAAATGCCTTTTGTTGCAAGTCTTACACCTGGGCTTGTCATTCGACTGCCCCTTCTTGGAATTAAAGTTCCCTTTTCCTTTCTTGTTAGACAGAGGAGACTTATCTTCCTCTCTCTTCCTCTTCCCCTCATCAGTGGTTTTCTTTGCCCTACTCCTCACAACATCCAAAGCGAGGGACAAAGATAGATCCACAGCAGATCTATAAGTGGTTGTCTTAGAGGCCTTAACGTTCCCTTTTACTTCAGGGGCCAAACCACCGATGAAACGCGCAATGCGTTTGGGTTCAGGAGTGACTAAATACGTTACCAGTCTTGACATCGAATTGAAGCTAGTCACATAGGATCTACAATCCAGATCCTTCAGCACTAAGGTGAGGAAATCAGTCTCTATCCATTCGACCTCATGCTGAGGGCAATAAGTTTCCTTAACCAAGTTAACAAACTTGTTCCACGACAGATTGTACAAAGGAACCTTCCCGGTGGCTTGCACTAATTCTTTCCACCAAGTGAGGGCATCGCCCTTGAAGGATTGTGATACAAACTTCACTATATCCTCTTTAGCACATCCGCTAATGTCTATCACTGTCTCCATCTCATCTAACCATTTCATACAATCAATTGCACCTTTTTCTCCAGTAAAATCTCTCGGTTTACAGGAGACAAAGTATTTGTAGGTACAACCCTTGGTGTACCGGGGAGTCGGCTCGAGGACAACCTGCCTCTTTGGCTCACTACCCTGATTAGATGAGTGCTGAGACTCACTTTTCTTATGAGAATGGGGTTGAGAATGGGATCTCGAATGAGTTTGAGACCTAACAATACTAGGCTCTTTAAACTTAGCATCCATAGCCTGAGCAACTGCTGCGGTTATCATTTCTTGCAGCTCGGCACCAGTGATATTAATCCTGGTGTTGTTGCCTTCTGTGGGATGACTGTTTGCTTCATCTGATCCAGCCATTCTTATATACTATATCAAACATAAATGATATATTTAAATTATACAGTAAACCATCATATTGATGATTAGATGATCATGGTATTATTAAACCATGTAAAGACCATTATTATATAATCAATAGAATATAATATTCTTTATATCTATTAGACAGGGAAAGTAAGATTTCACAATTGTTGATGTCATAAAAGACATTTTCTTTTAGCACAAGGCTCGTCTCGTAGGACATTTAGATGGCGCAAGGCCTTGTCACAAGGACGATTATAATTATTGATCTCTTTAAGGGTCGAACAAAGTTCATCGCCTTTTTGACACGAAGTTTATAAATTTAAAACTTTCATTGTCATTATTACACCTTTGCTTCTAAGCATACACCTCTGATGGATGTTCTGGTGTTTACATCATATTGATGTTTATTAGCCATGATTCATATTGATCATATAGGCTATAATAGTGACTTGAAAAAATCCAAGTTCATAGGAATATCGTGTGGTTTCTCGTACCGCACAATTCAGGATTGCTAACATGTTTTCAGATGTTAACAAAGAGTTATTATCTTAAAAAGGTTATACCATCATAGCAATTTAATATTTTTGGCTAGGTTATACCTCTAAGAAATTTATTGGCAGATCAAATAAAATCTGAAATGACATAGTATGATGTAATAAACTACATATTAAAATCGAAAATATTTCACTAAACCATGAAACGGTTACAACACTGCCCAAAAAGGGATTTGAGAAAACAAAACAACACAAACTGCCCACATAGGGGCTACTGAAAGCACTGCCCACGCAGGGGCTACTGAAAAAAATAAGTCCACGCAGGGACTTGGTACAGGAAAACGAAATAAACGTCCTCGCAGGGACTTATTAAAACACAACATGAACAACAATTTCCTACTTCTTCTTGCCCTTAAGAAGGTTCATAAGACCTTTGACAAAACCATTGTGCTTCTTCTTGGTTTCATGGGCTTCGTGTTCAACTCGGTCTAACCTCTGCAATATCTCTTGAGTTTGTTCCTCATGATGAGGAGGAGGCTGTTGGTAGGGTGGGTAATGATATCCCTGCACCGAGTATCCAGTTGGATGAACTGGAGGGTAAGAAGAAGGGTAAAGATGATGGTATTGTGCAGCTGTAAGATACGGATCATGAGTTCCATAATCAGATGGATAACCAGATGGGTTATACCCAGATGAGCCCGGGTATGTCGGAATTGGGTTGTCAAAACCCAACGGTGGCTGCAATGGTGCATGTGAGACTGGTGGAAGGTTAACTTCAGGCACCGTGTGTGAGGGTCCGCCCATCTATGGGTCCTCTAGTATAGGAGGATAAGAACTTGAGCCATGAGGAGATTCAAACCGTGGTCCCCCACGTACTGACATTCTAGCATTCCTCCTTCGCCTTGGAGGCTCGGGAGGCTGTTGAGGTGGTTCCTCAACTGGTAACTGTGGTGGGGCAATGGCTTGGAACTGGGGTTCAACCAAGGGAGGCTGGGCTGGGGAGTTATGGTACGAAGGTGTAAAGAACCAATCATATTGAGCCATCCTCTCTTGATATGAGTCAGGCCCATGGTACGGTGATCCCTGAAATGGGGAACCGCTTGAGATGCTTATTGGGTGGCCTGGTGTTCCTGTTTGCACATCTGGGTCCGGGTCATCATCCATCTCCATTTCCTGAGAAAAGTGATCTCCTCAGGTCCCAAAGGGTTGTAACCCAAAAAGTTGTTAACATAATCATTCGGATTAAATTGTGCGGGAGAGTAAGTAGAATCTGAATGATGAAAAGGATAAGATTGAAAGGAGTGATGTGATTGGTTTGAATGATGAGTTCCCTGAGAAAGAGGGGAATGATGGGGTTCGATAGGAACGGGCAACTCAAAGTAATGAGGATCGATTGGTGATCAGGATCCCAGCGAGACAGAATGTCTTGTTGGTTCAAGGCTATGGCTCCAATTATCTCTTGAATCAGAGTCTGAAAGGGAATCAGACGGTGTACGTCTATGGGAGGGTCCCGTGCTGCCAGACGGTCCTCCACGCATCGGTCCTTTGCCTCTGCCTCTAACTCTAGGTGGCATTTTCTTCCAAGTGGTAATACCTGTCAAAATAAGTAACTATAATAAAACAATAAAAGAAGGTTAAGAGTAAAATCCAAGGTCATTTGCCTAGACTCGAGAGTCTAAGGAATGTGCTTATTGTGTCATTGAGATTAAACACAAAAGGTTAGTGTTTAATTCATTCAATGTTGGCTCTGATACCAACCTGTCACACCCCGATATTTCCACATATTACCGGTGGGCCCGGCGGGGAGTATCGTGACGTAGTTGATATCATCATAGTCAATACACACAATATAATAGCACAGCGGAAGGCTTGGTGAATAAACTATTACAACCCATAATGTCTGAGTGTTCGAGTGAAAAAATATACAGACTGGAATGTAATAAGATCCACAGGCGGATCATAAACAAATACAAGGAAACAAAATAACAGACTTCAGGCATCTATGGATTTGCAAGATCCTCTTAAGACACCTAATAGCTCCAGCCTATTATGAGAGGTACCTGTCAAATCAGTCTTTAAGAAAATACGTCAGTTTAAACTGGTAAATACAATTAACTGACTCTTTTGAAAACATTTATGAAAATTGATTTAAGTGCACATGGCACAAATCTTTTATAACTTGGGACAATTATTTAAATATAATCTTGTATACAGATTTACATGTTTGTCTTACAATTGTGGCCGGTTGGAAGCCGGTCGTGATTAACCGACTCACCACTTACAGAACCCACAAAGGAGTTATCCCCAACATGTGGGTTTATATTTTAGCATTTGCATCTATCAGGTGTATGCCTACACCCCGTGCATAGGTCGTGGCCATTTTCAAATGAAATGAGCCGAGGATATCCAGGACACGGTCGTATTAACCCCCAATGCTTATGTTATTAAACAAGACAGAATAAAACGGGTTATGTAAATTTATTAATCATAATCCGATTAAATGATTTCATACCCGACCAAGTGGTATTATTATAATACCATATCCCAAGCCCGTATAAGGGAAAATAAGTTAAAAGTATTTACCTGATGCTAGCAGTAAAATCCTAAAGCTTCTTGAAGGCACCTTCTACTGAAAGCTATTTAATCTATATAGAAGGTTTATTACCTATTAGGATGCTAACGAGTCTTTAATTCAGTCAAGGACTTAGACCGGCTAGCTAGAAGGAAACTTTACGGTTCTAAACGCTAGATTAAGCGGAGACCGGAATAGAATTTGTTTTAGACCCGAAAAACTTGGATACTTGTATAATATGGGCAAACTAAACACATTCTGGAATTTGAGGATTTAATGATAAGGTTTGACCCGTTTCGGCTATTTTATGTAAACTAGTCACATAAGCCGATCCGAACGCGTAAACGCGTAACGGGTATCCAAATAAATTATATACAGGTCTTAATCGTTATTATGCTCAAAATATGTTAATACATCAGTAAGATGTTAACATATATGCCCAAAAAGTAATTTAAACCAAAATAAGTCCCATAAGGGCATTTTGGTAATTTTAATGCCCATAAAAGAGTTTAATTGTGTAACTGAGTTTCAGGTCTGATTTAATCAGCAAAGATATGTATTTTTATAAGTTATATCAGTATGGTATTTTATATATGTGAAATTTTATCTTATATTATCAAATTATGCACCGTAGGGGCATTTTGGTAATTTTACATAGGCTTTAAAGGTCAAAATAGACTTCTGAGTTTAAAAACTTTAACTTACTATTTAGTTGTATAAATTAACTTATAACATCAGTGGGTAACAAGTTTTATATGCTAAAAATAGTTTTAACCCATACTAGGTGCTTAAAATGCTTAAAAGTCGGTTTAAAAGGGTATTTGGGTTAAAATAGGAAATCTGAGTTTTTGATCAGTTTATAAAGTTCAAAATACTTTATTTATCATATGAAATCAGTAGCAAAAAGTTTGGCACTAAAAAGTTATGTAAAACTCATTTTATACATGAAAAGGGTAAAACCGACATTTACCGAAATCAAGCTATAATCCTATGTTATGCTCAGCCTAAAAATAATTAAAAATCTTTAAAAATCCCAAAATATTATTTTACATCAGTAGGTAAGAAGCTTGGTGTCAAAAATCGGGTTTAGATAGGCTTCATACTAATTATGCCATTTAAATAATAAAAAGCTCCTTAATTACGCTATTGAGCATAACTCCTATTCTGGACCACAAACTGAAGTCAAATTTTCGGAACATGTCTAAATATCACTAGCAAAGGTTTTAGTTCAATCACATTGTTAAAAATCTCAGTTGTATGTAAAAAGGGCGTTTATGGCATTATTAAGCATAATTACGATCAAGTGCATATAATTCAAACCACTAGGCACCAAGCAATATAACTCCAGAGGGTTATACTACTAAGTAATGTGGTCCTAATGGAAGCTTAAAACATGGGAGAATTAAGCTTGAACAGGTCAGAACTAAAAGTCAAAGCAAAAGTCAAGCTTTTGCGACTTTCGGTTATAAACTGACCTTAGACTATTAATTGTCGGGTTAGGACTGATAAAACATGTTTTAATATTGATTACCAAGTCATTAGAATGTTAAAATATAATTTAGAATCTCTGTTTTATTAATTAGAACCATTTTTGTAATTTCTGTCCAGTTTGACTTTTTGTCAAACTACTTTGACCCGACAATTGACCAGTCAAACGAGATAATTAGGAGGTGCCCTTTTAAGGGTTAATCACCTTCACTAATGTGGTTTTAAAACCACTTTCAATTTGATCAGTGGTTAAGCTACATGTAATTAAAACGAAAGTCAAACTAAATTTACGATAAGTTTGACTTTAGAGTAATTAAGCTAAATTAAACAACTAAACAAGAAATTAGAGGCTTACTAAAGGTCCTAGCAAACTTTTCTACACTTCAAAGTCTTCTCCTTGTCCTTAGCAAGCTCCAGATGTTGTAGAGAAGCAAATGTTGCAAGTGTGTTTGAAAGTTCAAGAACTAGCTCTCCTTATATAGTGAATTGCATGATCAAGGATCACTTCCAGGTGTTATTGGAGGCCCTGGGATCACCCCAGGTGTCCTAGCTAATAAAATTAACCGACTTACAACTCCCTAGGTCGTTACAAACTAGGCTAAGGCGGTGGAACAACCTAACCCGCACCTGGCAGTCTTTTTCTGATACTGGCACTCTGAGGCGGGCCGCTTAAGACTTAAGGGATGTCTTACGCGGGCCGTGTGGACCGGGTTAACTGGTAAAACAAGTTTGAATGCTGGCAGCTTTAGTCCCTGCTCATTTTTAACCCTTTTTAACCTTATTGTTGACATGTGGGGCCCTTGTAGTCAGTACGTTGAGGCTCTAGGATGAATAAACTAACTTCGTTAGGCTCCGGTTCGTTAAATACCTCTATGAAAGTAAGTTTCATCAAGTTGACACTTTTGGCCCAAAGTCTTGAAAACATGCCTAACGATCTCGAAACCACGTGAAATTTATACCACTTATTCTTAAGAGTATATTTGAATGTTTCGAAGCCTTGGTTTCATTAAAAGGTCACTCAGAGGTCAGAAATGACATGTTGACACGTTTAACCCTTGTAAATTAATAATCTTCCGATTATTTTCATAAACGACTTCTTATATCCAATCTATCTCTCGTTTAAGAATATATTTATCATGTATGGTCATTCAGAGGCACAAATTGGGCATGTTGACACTTTTAATCCTTGTGGTTTCGTAGTTTCACTGTTTGACAACTTTGGTCCTTCAAACTAAATCCTTCACACCTTTAGAGTTTAGGACACGTGTCTATACATAATTGGACACGTTTTTACGTGGTGTTACACCGGTGCTGCCACGTGTCGTGTAAAGTGTCGAGGCTACAAGTGCTGACTAGACATAGCTAGGCCCTACAGACCTACGTCGCCGGCCGCGAAGGACTATCCTTCGGCTTACGCGGGCCGCGAAGGACTATCCTTCGGCTTACACGGGCCGCGAAGGAGTCCGAGATCAGCACTATATATAGAGAGGTCGAGCATTCAGTCCCAACTCCCTAACAATCAACTTTCTCTCTAGAATTTCTTTATAATAGAAGCTATTCTCGGGCAGTATACCCCCTAAATAACGAAGTTCTGCCCCCTTTGTAAGTATCATAACCCCGGTTACGTATTAGATACACTGCCCGATTGATCCAGGGTTCTGTAACGGCTGTCGTGGTTCTGCCCGACGTTGTCGTTGGAATGCCGTCTACTAATGTAAATATCGGGTTATTATACTAACGCGTGTGCATTTGTGTATTTAATAGATAATCACCAGGAAATCCTTAAAGGAAACCCTAAAACAGCAATGTGAGTAATCACCTTTTTGTAAACTGTTTTTACAAAACCTCACTTAATTAATACTAGAGTAAATTGCCATTTTACAAAACCTCACTTAATTAAAACGGTACGGGTCGAAACGGTACGGGTCGAAACGGTACGGGTCGAAACGGTTCGGGTTCGAAACGGTACGGTTCGAAACGGTTCGGGAAACGGTTCGGGTTCGAAACGGTACGGTTTCGAAACGGTTCGGTTCGGTTCGAAACGGTTCGAAACGATATGGTACGGGTCGAAACGGTTCGGTTCGAAACGGTACGGGTCGAAACGGTTCGTGCCGAAACATTTAATGATTTTTGGATTTTTTTGAATTTTTTTGATTTTTTAGAATTTTTTTGAATTTTTTAGAATTTTTATGATTTTTTAGATTTTTTTTGAATTTTTTAGGATTTTTTAGAATTTTTTTGAATTTTTTTGGATTTTTTTGGATTTTTTAGAATTATTTGGATTTTTTAGAATTATTTGGATTTTTTAGAATTTTTATGTTTTTTTAAGAATTGGATCAAAATGGCAACTGAAAAAGGTTTAAATTGAAAAGAGTAACTGGGTTTTTGGATGGAGTTAGGCGAGTAACTGGGTTTTTGGATGGAGTTAGGAAAAGTGATCAAAATGGCAACAAAATGTAAAAGTCAGGGACCCAGATGCAAAAAAAAAACTATTTGGATCAAACTGGCAAATTTGGACAAAACTCAGGGACTAAAATGGCAATTTACTCTTAGAATTATTTGGATTTTTTAGAATTTTTATGTTTTTTTAAGAATTGGATCAAAATGGCAACTGAAAAAGGTTTAAATTGAAAAGAGTAACTGGGTTTTTGGATGGAGTTAGGCGAGTAACTGGGTTTTTGGATGGAGTTAGGAAAAGTGAGCAAAATGGCAACAAAATGTAAAAGTCAGGGACCCAGATGCAAAAAAAAAACTATTTGGATCAAACTGGCAAATTTGGACAAAACTCAGGGACTAAAATGGCAATTTACTCTTAATACTATATTAAACAGTGATTGAGTATTTGTATTCTACAATTATCGTCGGTATGTTGGGGTTTTGTATACAAAATTTGTTACTACATTGTGAGTAGTAACATGACCACAAGTCGGGTTGACAATACCGTGGGTGGTAATTAAAGTAGATGGAAACAAATGTAATTGCGCGACCGCACTCAATACTGTACAATGGTTTTACTTAACTTGATTAAACTGGGATTCACTCATCAGTATTTCCCACTGACAAAATATTTTTAAACGCGTTTCAGGTAACAAAATGTGAAAGCCAAATAGAAACCAGCTGGACAGCACTGAAGGCTTGGAAAAGTGGCTATAAAGTTACCTAAAATAAAGAGATGTTTTATTTAAATAAAATAGGGTTTATCCCTATAAAAATGTGTGTACTTGAAACTTGGGATTTTCCCACGTGTTTAATATATTAAAAGCGTGGTATTTTACTCTGATAAAATATTTCCAAACTACGGTCCTGAAGTAATTTCCGCTGCCAAAATGATAAACACCTGGATACCACCGAAACTGGCCGCGACCGCCTGTTCCCGGGTAGCTAGGTGACGGGGGTTGCGACATGTGTTGATCCCTTTATTCCATGCCGATATTCATCAAGAACAAAGCTCACATGATGGCATATCACTGTCATCAGTCTCTTTTTCTTGAATATTTGTGTATCTCATTCAGCAAAAGATTATTGAGATAACCCCCTCAGAAGAAGAATCCATTTAGTGAAAGCTTTGCCATCTGTGGTTTTTTTAATTATCATTTTTTGGCGTTTTAAAGTGAGTGGTTTCTAGAGGATATGCCATTTGTTTTTCTGGGTGTGATCAATTCATTGTGTATAGACCCCTCTCTTATAGGAGTTTTTTGGCGCGTAGTTTAGGCGAGATTTTTTATTGTAATAAATGATAGTAATAAAGTAACCTTCTTTTCAGTTACTATTTTGTATTTACTGTTTTGATCAGCTTTATCAGTTTATAGGTGATAGACGTCCCATCTTCTAAGTTTGACGTTTTTTTTAAATGGCGTTATCCATAAGCGTTCTCTCTGTTCTCACGCTTTCCATTGTTTTCTCTAAATCCTAACCCTATATATATATAGGGGAGGGTTCATTGGGGAACACTAAAAAAATGGGGAACGGGGGAACACTTTTAAAAATTATACTTAACATGTTAAAAAAATATTTTTCTCATTTTTTTCGGCGCTTTTTCTTATAAATACAAGTAGAAACATTTTTGATAAAAAAATCAAAAACTAAAAATATAAAAAAATGTTTAAAAAACAGTTATATCTTATAGAATTAACTTAACATGTTAAAAATAATTTTTTTTAAAAATTTTTTTCAGCGCTTTTCTTTATAAAAAGGAGGAGAAACTAGTCGAGTAAAAAAATAATTTTTCTAAAAAAAACATTTTTTAGCCTTTTTTTAATTGTTTTTTTTTAAATATTTTTAGTTTTTGATTTTTTTTATTAAAAATGCTTCTACAAGTATATATAAGGAGAAGCGTCGAAAAAGATGTTTAAAAAAATAATTTTTAACATGTTAAGTTAAATTTTTAAGAGTGTTCCCCGGTTCCCCACTTTTTTAGTGTTCCCCAATGAACCTCACACTATATATATATATATATATATATATATATATATATATATATATATATAGTGTGTGAGGTTCATTGGGGAACACTAAAAAAGTGGGGAACCTGGGAACACTCTTAAAAATTTAACTTAACATGTTAAAAATAAATGTTTTTAAATTTTTTTCAGCGGTTCTCCTTATAAATACTTGTAGAAGCAATTTTAACAAACAAAATAAAAAACTAAAAATATAAAAATAGTCAAAAAAAGGGTATTTTTTTTTACAAAAACTATTTATTTTATTTCGAATAGTTTCTACCAATTTTTATAAAGAAAAGCGCTGATAAAAATAATTATTTTTCTTACAAGATTTCTTGTAATTCGATAGATATGATATAGGAAGTTGGTGGCTAATGTTATAATCAATTGCTAAATGATTTGTAAAAAAAAAATAATAATTGTCCACCTGTTTAAGGGCTAGTATGGAATTAATCTAACGAGCATGGAATCATTAAATAAATAAATGGTGTTATTGTCACTTGAAATAATAGGTTAGGGGCAATTATTTAGATTCGGATCTGGGTCGCTGAGTTAACAAACGAATCAAATAAGTTTCATAAAACTAATTCAGGTTGTAATGGGATTATAGGTTCTTGATTTTTTGGGGTCGACTTGATTATTTGGTTTTACTTTGCTTGCTAATAAGGTACGGATTCTGTTATCTTTTCATTATAGTATTTTATTCAAGTCCGCTACTTTGTAGTACGGATTCGTGACCCTTTACATCGTAGTATAACTTTATTTAATTCCGTCACTCTTTGGTACGGATTCTGTTTTCTTTTTATCGTAGTATACTTTTATATTTTCGTTACTCGTTGGTACGGATTCCTGTCCTTGTCAGCATAGTATTTTATTCATATCCGTTACTTTGTAGTACGGGTGTTTTCGTTAGATGGTTCGGTTCGTATTGTTATATGATTGGTATTTGTTGTAGCATGCAATAGACCTTAGATTTTGTGCTCGTTATTGCATGTTCCCTTTAGACTTATGTCAAGATACTTTTATTTCTTATACGCTTTGTACTCTGTCACTCGAGCAATTATAAGTTACTTGTCGTTGGGGCGTCAACGACATGGCACTCATCGTGACGGTGCGTAACTAAAGTTCACGGCGTCTCTAGTTTGTGTTTGTGTAGCACCTGGCCACTAGAGGCGAATAGATCAATCTTAGCTCTGACTCCTGACTCCTGTTGAGATGGAATACTGTGTGTACGCCTACACGCACCATCTCGGCGCATGGACTATAGCCATGTATGCCTCTGTTTAGGCTTGTGGGTGGTTCTATATTACGTGACTTGTTTTACTTTTATATGTTGTCACGTATGTCTTGTCTCTGTTATGATATGTTTGATATGATTATATGCATCTGATTATGTTCAGTATCTGTTATCTGTTCAGTATAAGTTTTGGGATTCAAGTTATAAAAGTATTTGTTTCAATGCCATCTTTTGGATTTGTTAGTGTCGGTATCGATCCGTTTTGCTTCCGTATGCCTGCCTTACTTGTACTGTTGATTTCTCCGTTATTGAGCAACTTTTTGGCTCAGCCGTATTTTCTTTCTGGTGTTTGTCTTATTTGTTTGACATGTAATTTGGGAAACGTGGGGAATAAGTGAAGAGTGTCGTGAAGATAAAGATTTTTTTATTTATTTCGGTAATGTAATGAAAATGTAATTAGGATCTTTTGTTTTCAACGTTATGGATTGGTTTTAGTTTTTATATCTGTATGAGTGACACGTCAGCCTGTCCAGGTTGGGGTGTCACAATTATGGTATCAGAGCCAAGGCTCTCTCCTGTAGAAAAAATTAAACCTTAAAAACAACCTGTGAGTTAATGGGTAGATGTTGGGTTAGGATTTCGACTTCCAATCAATCTTCATACTCGCCAGTATGTCGTCTTTGTGTCTATCTGTTTGAGGCGTTTCTTTTGTCAATCGCTGCTAAATCTGCTTATGATCATGTTCAATATCTGAATCTGTTTTCGTATCAGTTGTATCTCTTTGATGTAGTATCCGCATCGGTTTTGTATCGAAATTTGTCTTAGTGTCAGTTTTAGTTTTCGATGTAGATTTAGATGTTGTGTTTGGTTTATATCTATCGTCACATGTTTTAAGTGTTTGTATCAGTATTTGTTTTGTTTGGTTTTGTCTCTTGTTCCACATCAGTTTTACGTTTTATTAAGATAAACACTTCTACGTTTGTTATCTTTTCGTTATGTCTTAAAATTATAACAATTAACCATGCTTCCTTTATCGTTAGTATTCATTTCCTTACAATTTGAATAGGTCATTGAGATGCATGGCGGGTGGACAATTAGGGTACAGTTGTAAGATAATTGACAATTACGGTCATGAACGTAATCGTGAATTATAGGTACATATGTGCGCTTTTAGATTCCTGTTATGTAGATTGATGTCTATCCAAATCTACTTAAGTCTTAATACTCTTATGTTTCACATGTTGATATCTTTGTCGGATCTCATATGAATTTCGATCTGATTTAGTCCTCCTTTACTTGTCACCTTAAAAGTTCAGTATTAATAAAGTACCATATTTTGTATCTGAATCTATTATGTTTGTTATGTATCCGTTATGTTGATATATGTTTTTCATTAATACTTAGCAATTTTGAGGACAATTTTTTTTAGGAAGGTAGAATTGTAATATACGGAAAAAAATAAGTATATAAAAAATATATTAATATTAGTGGTAATAAAAAAAGGATAAAAAACCTTTTTGATGGTGTTAATTAAATATGTGAGAATATATATCCATGTTTTCTTTTGGTTTTCCTTGTTACATAAATGAAGATGAAAAAAAAAGAGGAAATTGATATGGATATAATAATAAACAATGCTTAGTTCAAAGGCAAAGTTCAAATTCCAAATGTCTAAATTTGCAGGCAAACTTCTTATCTCCAAGGTTTTCTTTCTTTTTAAATTAAAAAAAAAAACACCATCATCATTCAAACCAATCGGCCGAAGTATGGGGCAACAATTGTTCTTGTTGCCAACCTTCAGTTTATTATAAATCCTCAAACCTCACAAATTGAAATCTTTTATGATGGTTCCACTTGTTTGAATCGGTCGTTGCACCACCATCACATTCCGCCTTGAGCCCGCGATAAATCTTCGTTCGCTAGAGCTTTGTGCCGCCGCACAACCTTACTGCCAAGAGCCGTTCGCCACCATGACCAACACCGCGCCATTCTTCGCATTCCGTTGTGACCGTAGCGCTGAGTTTCTTCATCACCGGTGTCGACTTTTGATTCGCGATCAGCCCAGGCTCGGAACCTTCGCGCCGCCACCACAACTCTGCCGTGACCATCTCCTCCGCTTCTTGGTCCGTTTTGCTCGTTCCGTTTTGTTAAGGTAATGACTTAACCCCTTGGTCTCGGTACGAATAAGGATATACACCGATTTTGTTCTTCGGCGACACATAACCGTTTTAGCATATAATAGATTAAACTGTATAATTTTAGTTGAAACCATGCCATAAGAGTTTAATATTGAGATTTGGTTTGCCTCTGATGCATCACGTAAATCACACTCATGGAGGTTCTTTAATGGTTGAGGGTAGCAACCAAGCTTTTGGTTATTTAATTGTTTATATTAATAATTTGTTTTGTTTGGTAACTTCTAAACAATCTGCATCTTTTACCAATTAATGGAAAATGATTATTTTTCTTATAAGATTTTCTTGTAATTCGATAGATATGATATAGGAAGTTGGTGGCTAATGTTATAATCAATTGCTAAATGATTTGTAAAAAAAAAATAATAATTGTCCACCTGTTTAAAGGCTAGTATGGAATTAATCTAACGAGCATGGAATCATTAAATAAATAAATGGTGTTATTGTCACTTGAAATAATAGGTTAGGGGCAATTATTTAGATTCGGATCTGGGTCGCCGAGTTAACAAACGAATCAAATAAGTTTCATAAAACTAACTCAGGTTGTAATGGGATTATAGGTTCTTGATTTTTTGGGGTCGACTTGATTATTTGGTTTTACTTTGCTTACTAATAAGGTACGGATTCTGTTATCTTTTCATTATAGTATTTTATTCAAGTCCGCTACTCTGTAGTACGGATTCGTGACCCTTTACATCGTAGTATAAGTTTATTTAATTCCGTTACTCTTTGGTACGGATTCTGTTTTCTTTTCATCGTAGTATACTTTTATATTTTCGTTACTCGTTGGTACGGATTCCTGTCCTTGTCAGCATAGTATTTTATTCATATCCGTTACTTTGTAGTACGGGTGTTTTCGTTAGATGGTTCGGTTCGTATTGTTATATGATTGGTATTTGTTGTAGCATGCAATAGATCTTAGATTTTGTGCTCGTTATTGCATGTTCCCTTTAGACTTATGTCAAGATACTTTTATTTCTTATACGCTTTGTACTCTGTCACCCGACCAATTATAAGTTACTTGTCGTTGGGGCGTCCACGACATGGCACTCATCGTGACGGTGCGTAACTAAAGTTCACGGCGTCTCTAGTTTGTGCTTGTGTAGCACCTGGCCCCTAGAGACGAATAAATCGATCTTAGCTCTAACTCCTGACTCCTGTTGAGATGGAATATTGTGTGTACGCCTACACGCACCATCTCGGTGCATGGACTATAGCCATGTATGCCTCTGTTTAGGCTCGTGGGTGCTTCTATATTACGTGACTTGTTTTACTGTTATATGTTGTCACGTATGTCTTGTCTCTGTTATGATATGTTTGATATGATTATATGCATCTGATTATGTTCTGTATCTGTTATCTGTTCAGTATAAGTTTTTGGGATTCAAGTTATAAAAGTATTTGTTTCAATGCCATCTTTTGGATTTGTTACTGTCGGTATCGATCCGTTTTGCTTCCGTATGCCTGCCTTACTTGTACTGTTGATTTCTCCGTTACTGAGCAACTTTTTGGCTCAGCCGTATTTTCTTTCTGGTGTTTGTCTTATTTGTTTGACAGGTAATTTGGGAAACGTGGGGAATAAGTGAAGAGTGTCGTGAAGATAAATATTTTTTTTTATTACGGTAATGTAATGAAAATGTATTTAGGATCTTTTGTTTTCAACGTTATGGATTGGTTTTAGTTTTTATATCTGTATGAGTGACACGTCAGCCTGTCCAGGTTGGGGTGTTACAAAAGCGCTAAGAAAAAATTTTAAAAAAATTATTTTTAACATGTTAAGTTAATTTTATAAGAGATATATATTTTTTAACTGTTTTTAATTTTTTTTATATTTTTAGTTTTTGATTTTTTATTTAAAATGTTTCTACGTGTATTAATAAGAAAAAGCGTAGAGAAAAATTTAGAAAAACAAAATTTTTAACATGTTAAGTATAATTTTTAAGAGTGTTCCCCGGTTCCCCACTTTTTTAGTGTTTCCCAACGAACCTTCCCCATATATGGACTAGATTTCGCGGTGAAGTTTTCGTAAATAACATCAGAATTGCATAACGCCACTTAATATTTTATTTTCTCCGTTATTGTTTTTTGTCACCTATAAACTGATAAAGCTGATCAAAACAGTAAATAAAAAACAGTAACTGAAAAGACGATTACTTTATTACTATCATTTATTACAATAAAAAATATCGCCTAAACTACGCGCTAAAAAATTCCTATAAGAGAGGGGTCTATACATAATGAATTGATCACACCCAGAAAAACAAACGCCATATCCTCTAGAAACCACTCACTTTAAAACGCCAAAAAATGTTAGTTAAACTAACCACAGATGGCAAAGCTTTCACTGAATGGATTCTTCTTCTGAGGGGGTTATCTCAATAATATTTTGCTTAATGAGATGGACAAGTATTCAAGAAAAAAAGACTGATGATAGTGATATGTCATCATGTGAGCTTTGTTCTTGATGAATATCGACATGGAATAAAGGGATCAACACAAGTGTAAATGCTATTTTGGACTCCATTATTATAAATAGCATCAAGCAAGAGTTGATATTCAATGACATGCCACCAAACAAGAATATCACACCAAAACACAGGATGCCACTAAGCAGCTTCGTCTGAAAAAGACTGGGTTTATGTAGGAAAGTTGGCATCTAGATAAGGTATTCAAAATGTTCAAAACGCCAAAACAAATTCAAGAAGAAGAGGCTGATGATAGTGAAGATTTGGAAGAGACATTAGATTACCATTTTTAATTTTTTTTTATTTTCATTTTATGTTGTTTTGTTATCAAGTTATCTGTTATTTTGTTATCTAATTCTCTATAAATAAAATATATTATTATATAAAACGCCAAAAACTACAAACACCAAAACGCTAGTAGTATGAAAACTGTGAGAACGGGTGCTGTTAAAGCACCTTGTCAAATATGTTAAACGCTAAAAAAATTCACTAAACGCAATAAAAAACAGTTGGTATTATTGTAATCTTATGAAAATATTAATGACTCGTAGTGAATTATTATACAACGCCACAAAACGCCAAAAAAATTGACCAAAAAACGCTATATCGCCAAAAATTATCTATGTTACACAAAAACAATTAATTCAACGCCAAAAAGTTTTATAAATACAATTAACGCCAAAATAATCTTAGACGCCATAAAATGTTATAGCGCGTTGGGAAAATAAAAGAAGATTGAAAAGACAAAAAAACCCTCGGACCCTGATCAACTCCCGCGCCACGTGTTTGGCCAGAATGCGTTCTCACCATTCTCACACTTTTGGGCGTTTTCTTAACAACCTCCTGGAAACAACTTTTCTTGTAACCAGACATTTCTCCATCAATTAGGAATCTGATACCATCACTAAACACATTCCTTAAATTGTAGCAATTTTTTGAGTGTTTATTTTTTGGTGTCTAATCCGCATAGATATCACCATTGCTCTTGATTTTCTTGATTGTATATCTCTTAAATGTCAACATATACACGTGTGATTTAGTTTACGAAGATTTTTCAATGCCGAGAACCTCGATCAGAGAGTAAAAAAGGCGTAAGGTTCACGATGGTGTAAAACTAAAATGGGATATACCGGGCTAGGATTCGAGTTACAGGAACAAGGGCAAACCAACCACCCAAGAATGGAATCGTCGAGCAAAAACACTTGACAACCTCCTGGAAGCAGATTTTCTTGCCACCAAACCTTTCTTCATCAATTAGGAATCTGATGCCGTTACTAAACACATTCATTAAATTGTAGCCATTTTTTGAGTGTTTATTTTTTGGTGTCTAATCCGCATATATATCACCATTGCTCTTGATTTTCTTAACTGTATATCTCTTAAATGTCAACATATACACGTGTGATTTAGTTTACGAAGATTTTTCAATGTCGAGAACCTCGATCAGAGAGTAAAAAAGGCGTAAGGTTCACAATGGTGTAAAACTAAAATGGGATATACCGGGCTAGGATTCGAGTTACAGGAACAAGGGCCAAACCAACCACCCAAGAATGGGATCGTCGAGCGAAAACACTTGACAACCTCCTGGAAGAAGCTATTCTTGCCATCAGAACTTTCTCCATCAATTAGGAATCTGATGCCGTCACTAAGCACATTCCTTAAATTGTAGCCATTTTTTAGTGTTTATTTTTTGGTGTCTAATCCGCATACATATCACCATTGCTCTTAATTTTCTTGACTGTATATCTCTTAAATGTCAACATATACACATGTGACTTAGTTTACGAAGATTTTTCAATGCTGAGAACCTCGATTAGAGAGTAAAAAAAGCGTAAGGTTCACAATGGTGTAAAACTAAAATGAGATATACCGGGCTAGGATTCGAGTTACAGGAACAAGGGCCAAATCAACCACCCAAAAATGGAATCGTCGAGAGAAAACACTTGACAACCTCCTGGAAGCAGCTTTTCTTGCCACCAGACCTTTCTCCATCAATTAGGAATCTGATGCCGTCACTAAACACATTACTTAAAATGTAGTCATTTTTTGAGTGTTTATTTTTTGGTGTCTAATCCGCATATATATCACCATTGCTCTTTATTTTCTTGACTGTATATCTCTTAAATGTCAACATATACACGTGTGATTTAGTTTACGAAGATTTTTCAATGCCGAGAACCTCGATAAGAGTGTAAAAAAGGCGTAAGGTTCACAATGGTGTAAAACTAAAATGGGATATACTGGGCTTGGATTCGAGTTACAGGAACAAGGGCCAAACCAACCACCTAAGAATGGAATCGTCGAGCGAAAAAACTTGACAACCTCCGGGAAGTAGCTTTTCTTGCCACCAGACCTTTCTCCATCAATTAGGAATCTGATGTTGTCACTAAACACATTCCTTAAATTATAGCCATTTTTTGAGTGTTTATTTTTTGGTGTCTAATCCTCATATATATCACCATTCCTCTTGATTTTCTTGACTGTATTTCTCTTAAATGTCAACATATATACGTGTGATTTAGTTTACGAAGATTTTTCACTGCCGAGAACCTCAATCAGAGAGTAAAAAAGGCGTAAGGTTCACGATGGTGTAAAACTAAAATGGGATATACCGGGCTAGGATTCGAGTTAAAGGAACAAGGGCAAACCAACCACCCAAGAATGGAATCGTCGAGCGAAAACACTTGACAACCTCCTGGAAGCAGATTTTCTTGCCACCAGACCTTTCTTCATCAATTAGGAATCTGATGCCGTCACTAAACACATTCCTTAAATTGTAGCCATTTTTTGAGTGTTTATTTTTTGGTGTCTAATCCGCATATATATCACCATTGCTCTTGATTTTCTTGACTGTATATCTCTTAAATGTCAACATATACACGTGTGATTTAGTTTAAGAAGATTTTTCAATGTCGAGAACCTCGATTAGAGAGTAAAAAAGGCGTAAGGTTCACAATGGTGTAAAACTAAAATGGGATATACCGGGCTAGGATTCGAGTTACAGGAACAAGGGTCAAACCAACCACCCAAGAATGGAATTGTTTAGCGAAAACACTTGACAACCTCCTGGAAGCAGCTTTTCTTGCCACCGGACCTTCTCCATCAATTAGGAATCTAATGCCGTCACTAAACGCATTCCTTAAATTGTAGCCATTTTTTGAGTGTTTATTTTTTGGTGTCTAATCCGCATATATATCACCACTGCTCTTGATTTTCTTGACTGTATATCTTTTAATTGTGTAACACTCCGAAAATATAAATCTTTTATTATAAATTTAAAGTCGGCAATAAACAAGATAATGTAACTAGGAATAAATAACCTAGTTAAATTCTAAGTCTTGTAGTAATAAGGAAAAACTTGGTTAAAAACCTTTTATAAAAACTTAGGTAAAGATAAGGGGCCAAAGTGGAACAAGTGCAAACTAATTTTTGTTAAAAAAAAATTAAAACACCAAAACACACGCTTTGTGTGTGTTCTGGTCGAGTTCTTCATAGGGGCCAAAGGGGAGCTCCAAGCTCATACCCTAGTTGTGCAATTTCCTTCAAATTACAAAGGCAAATCAGTTCTAAATCAACATCCAAAACCAGATTAGTGATCACCTTCGTGAAAGGATCATAAGGTATGCCTAATTTTGCTATTTAGTTTCACCTTGAGTTCTAGGTGAAAATATGAAATCGAAATTAAAGCTTGCATGATCAAAGTTTGAACGAAAATTGGAATGAATTTATGTCTAGGAGTAAACCCTAGTCATTAGTTTAGTGAATTGATGATTATAATGGTGAAATTCATGATCACCCATCTAAGTGTAAAATGGGTTTTTGTGGAATGATAAGAACACCCGGAATCTGATTGTAAAACAAGTGTTATTGAATCACTTGAAGTGAATCTAGATGTTATTAGGCATACTAGATATAATGAACTTGTAAAAATTGTTTAAATTTGGCTAGTTAGTTAGTCATGAGCTTGATAATAAATTCTATAAAACGATGCCCATAGGGTGTTTGTTAAAACGTCTAAAAGAAAATTAAATGTTGAAAATCAGACCAAAACGCATATCTGATTAGTATGGCAAATTATGAGTTAGTATTATAAAAAGGAGTTCTAAACGTTTGTGGTTGAACTCTATAGGCAAGGAAACCGAGACGTCAAGTGGACAAGCCGGTGGTGATACACGTTTGAAAGGAAAGCTTTGAAGGTATGTAACCTTGGTTTCGTTACATTAAGTTTGGTTTGAATTTTAGTTGCTTGAAATTGCGTTATGAGAA
Source organism: Helianthus tuberosus (assembly GCA_030545235.1). Lineage (NCBI taxonomy): Eukaryota > Viridiplantae > Streptophyta > Magnoliopsida > Asterales > Asteraceae > Helianthus > Helianthus tuberosus. The sequence goes on along the minus strand of CM060369.1, from coordinate 40,741,395 downwards.
AGTGTAGCATTTTGTAGAAGTGACGAAGTGCACTAAATAGTTAAAACAGGTCAAAAGATTTAGTTAAGACACGTTTGGTTGTTATTGAAATGTTGGACACCATTAGACAACCAAATGAGTCAAACAAATGTTGATTTGGTAGTATAGGATACGCCATAGATCACAAGCCCATGGAATGAGTAAGTATGTCTAGAGGTTATAAATTATTAGTAATAAGTATGGTGCAAAACTAAGCGGGTCGAATAAATAAAAAGGGGACTCATAGGTTTTCAGTCCATAAACCAAACTTTTGACAATATAAAAATAATAGACGTGTTGGAATTTAAATTACGAACGCGTAGGAAAAAGAATCACCTAAAACGGACTTCTGGATAAAAAGTTATGGTGTTTTGAAGTTGTGATTTGTAAAAAAATTAGAGCTGGGCAGATATGCAGGTCCAGGGAGTGGACCTGCTGGAAAAATGACTCCTCCGTGGCACGCGACGGGGAGCATTGAACCTAACGCGACACGCGAGGCCGCTCGCGACCCACGAAAGATTAAAGGGTGTCTCTCGCGTGGCGCGAGAGACCTATTTCCAGAATTTTATTTTCATTTTCATTTGTTGGATATTGGAACTTGGTTATACTTGGTTATATGTTATCAAAACTAATATTTAGGATGGTTTTGTCTTTAGGTGAAGTTGGTGGTACTCCGGATGGCGATCAAGCAAGATTACAAGAACCGAACACAACACTTTTGAAGCTTCCGCGTTAATATAACTTGTTTTAGACTATGTTAATCTTGTAAACACTTAACATATCGTTTTGGATGTTTTGAACTAGTTGGGAAGTTAACTAGAATACTATAATCATGTAGGTTTATTATCATAACTAATCTTTTTGAAATGATGCATTGATGTTTAAAAATGTGTTATTTAATATAAAATCTTAATTATATGGGACGAGCCTTACAAGTTGGTAATTAGTGCTCAAGGTTGTTAACAAAGTGTGTTCGGTTCGAAGCTTGATCAAACATCCGGTAAGAATTAGTCATTTAGTAGATTTTATTAGATTGTTAGAAAAAGGAATTCAACTTGATGTGCATGGGAAGAGCGTGTTAACACACTCAAACCCGAAAAGTGCACTAAACATGAATGGTTTAAGCAAGTGGTGAACTTGGCTAAACCAAAACGAATGATGCATATGTTATAAAATGAAATGTTTAATAATGAGTATAAACATTTCAGATTCAAAATGGCCGATGGAGGAAATGATGATACGGGGTCGGTAGTCACCGAACAAATGAGAGGAGTGATTGCCAAAGAAGTAGGAAAGGCAATCGAGAATAGTCTATCCTGTTTTATAGACAAGATTCAAAGCACGGTGCTTAATGTGGTAGAGGAACGGATCCAAAGGTTGGAGGATAATGCCAACCAAGCAAAGGAAAAGACGGGAGAACGAAAAGCTTGTCCATACAAAAATTTCATGGCTTGTAAGCCTCCGATATACAACGGGGAGGTAGACCCGATAATATGTCAACGATGGTTGAGTGACATGGAGGGGGTGTTTGAAAGGACCCACTATGATGTAAGCGATTTCATAGCTTACGGTACGGGTCAGTTAAGGGGTCAAGCCAAGGATTGGTGGGATAACATGAAGAAAGAGATTGGGGTCAAAGCGGCGAAGGCTAAGATGTGGGATGAGTTTAAGGCACCGTTCCTTAAACATCACAGTCTCAAAGCGGTGATTAACAGAATCAAGGAGGAATTCATCCAACTGAGACAGAGGGGTGAATCAATTGACAAGATCACGGGTATTTTCCTAGATAAGCTGAGATTCTGTGATGAGTTAGGGACGGCCGAGGAGCAGAAAATATACTACTATTACAACATGCTGAGCGCTGAATATCGGGAGTTCATGACTTGTTAGGCCGTTGTAGATCAGGATCTGTTCATCTGGAACGTGGTTGGATCGATCAGGATCAAGGTGCGGAATCCCTTGATCGTGTCACAGAATCAACAACAACAGATTCAACGCTTAATCTCGTCTGAATTCTATTCAAGATGTGAAAGTACAACTGTTCCGGCAGAAATACAGACTGGCAGAGCTTCGCTATCAAGTTCAGTAAAAGTTTCTAAATGACAAGTCCTAGCTTGCTATTTATAGACAAACATCAGGGAGGTTAAGTGTCACCCAATTGGATGGTCATCCGATCGGATGGCCATCCGATTGGATGACATCAGTCGTCTGTCGGATACACTTTTACATTATCGCACCGTTCCCTGAGTTTTCGTTACACAAACATACATACAATTACATACATATACACAAAAGACATACACAGTACAAAATAAGACTCAATGCTGACGGAAGCTACAGACATATGGACTAACAGACTCCCCCTTGGATGTAGCTGTAGTTCCTTCCAGCATAGTCTTCAATCTTTCCTGTTGCGTCTTCATTCCTTAGCCCTCTGCCTCCTCTTTTCTACCTTCTCTTCCAAAATTTTTCTTCTAAGTGGCCTTCCAACATCATTCCACCACTTTTGGTATTCAGGATCACCGTCGTGCTTTCTATCCCATCGTGGGATCTTGTTTTCTTCCTTCTCGATCGGTGTCTGGTCAGTTGGAGGTGGTTTCACAAGCTTATACCTTCCAAGCCTTGCAGCTTTCTTAGCAATAGCCTTGAATCTCTGTTTGCGCTTATACTTCTTCAAGAATTCATCAATCTCAAGATCTCTCTATTTAGATTTCCAGTACCTCCCAGAGTTGATGTCTTTCGCGAAGCACACATCCACAATCTTTTGATATTGCATAGCTTAAACTTTGTCTCTCTTCTCGTACACAATCTTGTTATAGAAATAAGAAGTCGATATCCTTCTTCGAGCAATTCACAAGCCACATAGGATCCACTATGCTGATTCTTCTAGATTTTCCAGTGGACTTGTTAAATAATGAGATCACCGCTACCGCTGTGCTTTCATTGTATAACCAGCCTTGAAATTCTTCAAAAAAATCTTGTTCCATTGCACGTAGCGACATATTCTTTAAGCACCTTGGCGGCTTGACATCCAAAGTAATATCTTTCTCACCATTCTCCAAGACAGTAACAATCTGCTTTGGATACTAAGGCTTCCAATCTGGATATCTTGCCTTTGCTTGTTGCTTTACATAATCCCACAAGTGTTGGTCGTGTTGTTTCATATCCAAACCATAATAAAACTGCTTGACGTTCTTTGTTTGGACCAATTCATCAACATCCCACGACGGGAGGGTCTTTATATCTGACAAGAACTCAAAATATTGTACCCCTTGCTCCCGTCTAATAGCATACACTTGCAGATCTTCCAGATAGCCCCAAGACAGTATATCTCCCTATGAAATTTTGGCATCATGTGTAAAGTACTGTAGCGGCCTTATAAACTTTCTTTCCTTAGGCATTACCTTGAACCACTTCTTCCTCTCTTCTACAAGATTTTCTCTTGGAATGGTTCTAGGAACACCTTCAGTTGTTATCTTCTCCACAATCTTCCTTCTGACTTCGTCTTCATTCTGATCTTTAAATATTTCAGCAAGAGAAGGAAACGTTTCATCAACACCAGCATAATGAAAATCCGTTTCTTCATCAGACGAATCAGATGCCTCTTCAACAATCACATCATTATACTTATCAGCTTCCTGAGCATACTTAAACTCATATTCTCTTTCAGGCGACTGAGGTATCTCATCTTCTATATCAAACTTGAACTTCCCATCGTCTAACCCCAACTCTTCTAACATCTCAGCCCTTAACCTAGGCACTTCTAACTCCTCCTCAAATTTAGCATGTAAATATATGACAGTTGGTTGCGTGAGGAATACCTGGTCGACATGTTGTTTTCCTGACGAAGAAGACTCTTTATATTGATCCTCCTCCTGTTCGTTGATCTCGTCATTCATGAAATCATCTATCTTCTGTTGAACTGAGGGGTTCACAATCAATAATCCAGACGAGCCTTGGTCTTCATCATCATCTTTCTCATTCAACGGATCGTAGTTTTCAATCTGATCCATCCAGTAATCCATCTCATCATCCTCTTCCTCTTCTTTCTCTTCCTCTACAACTACCTTCTCTTCTTCTTTCCATCTTAACAATAACACCTCTGTATCTTTCGCCTTCCTTTTTCTTTGTTCAACTTTAACAAGGCGAATGATATCTTCATAGTTGTAAGAGAGAGGAGTAGACTCACCAAGTACGAAGCTTTGATCATGATCACCTTCAACATCAACCATATCAACATCAGCTTGACTTGAAGATCCACTAGTTTCTTGAGTCTTAATGGTTACAACTTTCTTTCTTTGTGTTGCTTCTTCAGCTAACATCCTTTCTCTTTCAATCCTTCGCTCTTCGGCCATTTTGATCTCAATGTTGTTGTAGACAGAATGAATATCGATGCCCAAATGACTTTCCATCACTGTATAGAACATTGTAAGTTGTTCATCCTTCATTGCTTTATCAGCCTTCATTGCTTCCATCTCAAGCTTCATTGCTTTCATGTCATTTGAAGATGCTTCATGAAGATCACTTAACAAGCTATTCAGCATCTGATTTACCTCTTGCAGCTTCTTCATCTTCACATGCATTTCAGCAATTTCTGCTGATAGAAGCTCAAACAGCTGTGCATTGTCATCAACATCATCTTTCATTTTCTTTAACTTCTTTGCTTGTTTGATCGTAACGCTCTTTATTTCTTCATTAACTTTCATCAATTCCTCAACTTGTTTCTTTAATGCATCAGGATCTACTTCAGCTTTCTCTTTTTATTTCTCCAGAAAGCTCACTTTCTTCTTCAACTCTTTCACAGACGTATCATGAAACATATCGAATTCTTCACCAATAATGAAATCATCTTTGTATTCTCCACGAATATTTGGAAAGCCTTCAAATATATCAGGAAGAACTGTATTATTTGGCATTGAAGATTCAGGACCTTCAGGATTTTCTGGTGGTGGCGGTGGTGGATGAACACTCACTTCAACATAATCATCATTTTTAACTTTCTTGTGTACCTCAGCTTCAGGTTTATCAACATTTTGCACCTCTGGCTCCTTAGGAACTTCAACATGTTTATCTTTGGCAGTTTCAGGACCCTTAAAAGTTTCCATGTGTTTCTCACTCTTTCCACTTTGATCTCTTTGAGCTGGTGCAGACCCTTTCCTTGCTCTTAGGCTTCTAGGAAGTACTCCAGTCTGAACAGCCTTGCGTTTCCTTCTATGTTTCTTTTTCTCATCATCAGGTGGCAAGTAAGTAGAATCTTCTTCATCAGAATTTTTAGCTTTCTTCTGAGGCTTCTTTTCAGTTGAGCTTTTCCACGACCAACCTGTGACATATCAATCTCTGGCTCTGTCTCTGTGGACTCATCATCAGCATCATCACTAGAATCAGTGTGAGCAACACCTTCAGGCTCCTTTTGTTTAACACTTTCAGGTTGCTTTTCTTTCACACTTTCGACTTGAGCACTTGAACTTTGATCCTTTTGAGCAGCAACTTCTTCATTGTTAAGAATTGTCTGATCTGAAGATTGGATTTACTCCCCCTCAGACTCTGAATCACCATGATCAAATGTTGGCCTATTATCAGAATCTGAATTATCATCATTAACCACCGTCTGATTTTCAGGAGTAGGTTCACGTTCTGAAGTAGTCGGAGTTTGCTGAACTTCATCAAAATCTCCAGTGTGACATGGACCAGCTTCATCATCATTGGAAGTTTGTCGTTGACATGTAGAAGACCTTTCTGGAAACCTTCCCTGAGATGCTTCATATTCTCTTAAAATATCCAAATCATCAAAGAACTCTGGCTCTTCTTCTAACTCGAATGAATCCCATAAGGTATCGCAGTTGAATCGCCATGAGTCTGCGGGCTTCTGTGAAGGCGTAGTATAGCCTTGACATTCAACATGCTGTGCTTCGATGATCCTCTTCATACTTGGAACAAAGACTCTTATGAGTGGACTTGCATACCTTCAATGCTCTTTGAACCAAATTTTCCATCGGGATCTAGAACAGTATAGGGTGACCCGAACGACTCTAAATACTCGAGATTAGGCTTACGATTGTTGATCAACTCGAAACATGTTTTGTTGTGTTTCTTCACAGTAAGAACCCTATTGAGAGTATAGCAAGCGGCTGCTACTGCTTCTGCCCAAAAATTTATCGGTAACTTGGAATCAGCTAGCATCATTCTCGCCGTTTCAATCAGCGTTCTATTCTTTCTTTCTGCGACTCCATTCTGTTGTGGAGTATAAGGTGCGCTGAACTCTTGTAGTATACCTCTCCTATCACAAAATTCTTCCATCTTGTTATTCTTGAATTCCGTACCATTGTCGCTTCTTATTCTGCGAATTCGTGTTCGGTACAAATTCTCTATCTTTCTGAATAGTCTCAGCAAACTCTCAAATGTTTCGTCTTTCGACTTCAGGAACATCACCCATGAGAATCTCGAATAGTCGTCAGTTACCACTAGACAATAAAGATATCCTGTTATGCTCTTGACATTCACAGGACCAAAGAGATTCATGTGAAGTCTCTCCAGCGGCCACAAGACTGAGTTCATATTTTTACCAGGATGGGATTTCTTTCGTTGTTTTCCTTTGATGCAACTAATAAACTCTCCCTCAAGATGAAAACTCTTCAAGTGAACACCTTTTATCAAATTGTTATGAACCAGGTGGTTCATCTTGCGTAGGTGAATGTGGCCCATTTTTCGGTGCCACAACTGCGACTCCTTTTCAGTGGCTCTTGACATGAAGCAATGAGTTTGACCCGTGGTAGTCGTAGTGACGCTCATATCCAACACGTACAGATCATTAACTCGTGGTGCTCTCATGATGATCCACTCCTCGGGGATGACAAAACCCGGTTTCAAGATCAGACATTCTTTATCAGTGAAATGTGTCGAATACATTCTATCGCAAATTTGAGAAATGCTAAGAAGATTATTCTCCAGCTCGGCAATGTAATTCACTCTTTCAAACGTGATAACACCATTGGATAATGTTCCTTCACCAATGATACGTCCTCCCTGATTACCAGCAAAACTGACGTAACCACCGTTAAACCCTCTAACATCGTACAACAGGGTTTTTCTCCCCGTCATGTGCCTGGATGCTCCGCTATCCATAATCCAACATGAGATAGATCTTGGGAGCTCCTGCACATTTCAAAGTATTCAGTTAGAAAATGAAGCAACCCAAGCCTCCTTCGACTCAGGTAGCTTGACATTTAGGTGTGTGGTTTTGGTGTACAATGGCGGGAAATTCTTGTCATTCATTTTCAAGCTTTCTTCAGACCCAACCTCAACCTCTTTATATAAGAAAAAATCATCTTTCTGAGGTTGACCAGATGGTTGGTCCTTTTTCGGAACATACTTCTTCCCTGGTGAGGTCGAAGTTTGCTTCTCCTTTTTCTTATAAGAATCCAAAGGTATATTCATCTTCTTAGTTGAAGATGATTGTTTTGCAGACTCAGAAACCTTTGGTTTTTGAACATTTGATGTCTTTTCTTCAGATTTTGGCTTCCAAGTTTGTTGTTAAGAAGCGACTCTTTTGTAAAATTTATCAGTTTTCTTTACCGATTCCTTTACAGGTTCAGTTTTAACTTTGATGTTTTCTTTCTTCAAAATTTTCTTCTCAACAAACATGGCGCTTTGCCTTTAACATCGTTCTTCTTTCTTGGATTCTCGACAACCACAGACTTATGCTTCGAGTTGGTGCACTTTCGTGCAATGTGTCCAACTTCATTGCATTTGAAGCATGTGCGGGTGTCAACTTCCCGACTTGTTCCTTCAGTCTGAGGCTGTGAGGCCTTTTTCTCAAAGAATTCTTCATTTGAGTTTGAAAAAATTTCAGATTCTTGCTCGGAATGTGAACTCGAGCTTTTCACAAACACTTTCTTTTCTACAAATCTTCTGTTTTGAAAGTTCCTTTTCTGATTATTCTTACCACCCTGATAACCACCCGACCATCTGTTTTGATTGTTGTTATTAAATCGTGGTGATGTAGCAGGTTTTTTGTAGTAAGATTTATCTTTTTCAAAGTTCGACATTCTTTTGGAACTTTTCAAACCCTCAATTTCAGAAACATCGATTTCTACCAATTTGAAAACATTCTTCAATTTGTCAATATTCACATTCTCAAGTGGAAATTCAAGATCCGAATATAACTTATCAGAACCAAACATCTTGTACATCACAAGAGTAGGTCCATCACTTGAGTTGTTTTGGGATTTTGATTTTGGAATGTAGTTATTCAGAAAACACTCTTCGTCTTTAGTTGAATCACTGTCAGATTTTAAAACGTTTTCAACCACATTTTTTACGACTTCAGACTGAATACTATCTTCATCTGATGATGAAGTGAATGTGACATAGATTGTTTCTGGGAGTTTCTCAACATCTGATTTTTCATTTGTTTCAGAAATTTTATCCAACCTGGACTGTTTCTTTGAAAAACTGTTTAACATAGGCGGTGGAACTTGATGATAACCCACCCCTGTTCCATCCGAGTATACATCTTCACCAGCTTTGTTCTTTCCAATGGGTTTGGGCACTATGTGTTGAAGAACAAAACTCGCGGAGTTGTAACTATTCAATTTCAATGCGATTCTTGCATTTTCAATCTTAGCTTCCTGAAACTAAAGCTTAAGATTTGCAATCTCATCCAACTACTGGTTGATTTGTCTTTCTTTTGCCTGAAGAACTCCAGACAATTGAAGATTTTCTTTCAAATTTTTACCATTTCGCTCGTCAGAATCTTTCACTGTTCTTTTTAACTTTTCAAAATTTTCAGAAATGTTTCTGTTTTCATGAATTAACTTTTCATTTTCTTTCTTAAATCGTTCTACGTCAGTTTTATCTTTTTCAATCTTCTCAGTTAATTCTTTTATTCTCTCATTTGAAGCTCTTATCAGTTTATCTCGACTTAAAACTTGATCTTCAACCATTTTGACTTTCTCAACCAGTTCTTCGATCTTTTTCGTTGTGAGTTATGCATTTGTGATGCAAACTTTGCATTATTTCGTGCAATTTTTGCAATCACTTTCTATTTTAACTCCATCAGTCTTACCTGATTCGTTTGTTGTACCACTACAACTGACCTTGTTTGTTGACTTAGACGCAAATTTGGAATCTACCTCTAGTTCCTTTGCCATAAGCACTTTGTCTGCCATCTTGGTCAAGTTTTCAGCGGTCATTTCTTTTGTTGTGTCGATTATGCCATCGTCGACTTTTCTTGACTTTAACTCTTCCTCTTCAGCTTTCTTTGCCAGATCTCTCTCTCTGTTCATCTTCTTGCTTTATGGATTCAATGAGAGTCTCAACTAAGAGTGTTGATGGTTCAACAAGTATGTTTCCTTTTGGGTCCAAATAGCACTCACTAACAGGATCCCATCTGTTTTCCTTCTTGGCTTCTTTCCAGGCTCGATAGTGTCTATCCTTCATGGTTTGAGCTATCAACTTTCGATAAGTGTATTTTTGCTCTTTGGTTCGTGTATCTTTGTATGGTTCCACTTTTGCCATGAGAGCAAAACCGACAACATCATCTTCTGGTAAAAACTCACTCTAGTCAAAGCCTTCGTCATCATGAATTACTGCTAATGCCCTTGACTTCTCCTTAGGAGTCTCTTCTATTTGTTTCATTCTTGGCAGCTCTTCACGATTCTTGTGATAAACAACCTTTTTATAGTAGTCGTCATGGAATGGATTTGCTGTTTCATCTGATGTTGCGTTCCTGCATTCCCTCTTGAAGTGCCCTTTCTGTTTGCACTTAAAGCAAGTAACCTTTGACTTATCAAAACCCAGCTTCGTCGAAGGTCTACTGATAGAACTTCTTCCAGTTATCTCCATAAACCTTTGCACTCTCCTGATTACGCTAGCCATGCACCAGCGTATGTCAATTAATTCCATCTCTTCGGGGTCAATCTGATCATAGTCTTCTTTTGTCAGATTCATATTCCCGATTTTCCCTGCGACTAGACTTTCATATGATTCCAATATCGAAGCGAGAAACACCATCTATTGTTTTGCAGTTTCTTCATTGAAGTTCTGAGTATTGTTCAAATTCACTGCAATGTTACATTGAAACACGTTTTTAGGAACGGTTTGCTGTTGCTGACTTGGAGCGGATGAAGAAGAACCTCCGTGATAACCACTACTCGGTGTTGAACTGCAGCTTTGTCTTTCCTGAGTGACTGTGTTTGAGCTTTCAGCTGAAAATGCAGTTTTTGGTGAAGTAGTTTTCGGAATCATGCTACCCCTGTAATAAAGATCAACGTTTTGTTGATACGGGGTGTTGTTGACTTTGTTCATCTTTTTAATTTCTAGCTCATGGATCTCAATCCTTTCAATCAGCCAATCAACAGTCATGTCCGACATTTTTATGGTATTCTTCAAAACCAACCCATAATACTGCCAATCCTTTTCTTCAGGTAAAGATTCAAGCAGTTTCTCGACCATTTCTTCTTCGGTCACTGCGAAACCGTATCTTGTAAGTTCTATCTTTAGGTGACAGAAACGCTCAAACATCTTCAACACATTCTCATTCTTCATGCACGCAAACAAATCAAACTCTTTCTTCAGCAGACGTTTCTTGTTTTTAACTATACCAGCTCCTCCAATACACTTTTTCTCTAACTTGGCCCACAAATCTTTTGCATTTTTGTAACTAATCAACGAAATAATACCATCTCTAACAGATTGATGCAACAAAGCTATACATTTTTGTTCGGCCACAAATGTTTCTTGTTCAGTATCACTTAGATTTTCATAGTCGTGCCTTCCAATATCGAACCCGTTTCTCATACATTTCCAACTTTGATACGCAAACGCTTTCAACCAATCCTCAAATCTGCTCGCCCACCTGTTGTAGTCTTCGATCGCCATAAGCTTAGGCAGTTTGTTGTAAGTACCGTAAGCGTTTTCTACACTGAGCGAATCAGCAATCGCCTTCTTTGGATTTGGATTAGTGTTTGAAGTATTTGTTGATGCGTCCCCGGTGTTGTATGCAAACACATCGCTGAACGGATTAAGGAATTCGTCTCCCATTGTTGAGTACCTGAAAAAGTTTCAAACACTTAGAAATATTTTCACAAGTTTAAAAATTCTCAAACTGATGCACTTGGATCGGATGGTGATCCGATCGAGTGGTGATCCGATCGGGTGGTGATCCGATCAGACAACACAACCAAGTACAATCAACAGATAGGCTCAAGTATCGGATGACGACTCGATCGGGTGGTGATCCGATTGAGTGGTCATTTGATCGAGTGAGACAAGAGCTTTGAAAACTTTAAACCTCAACACTTCACCGATCGGATGGTGATCCGATCGAGTGATAATGATGACGTCAGCAACTAAAACTTCAAACAACAATGCTACACCGATCGGATGGTGATCCGATCGAGTGACACTAATGACGTCAGCAAGCACTTATCTAGAACAGTCTATGCCAATCTGATCTGATAGTTGTCCGATCTGGTGGATGACGTCAGCAAGAACGAAGCTTTCAACATGGTTTTTGATAGATTTGATTCAGTTTTAATTGGAATTTTTCTATGAAAATTTGAAGGATTGATCTTTGAGCAGTTTCGATTCGTTTGATATGATTTTTAGCCAATTTTATCCATGAATTCAGGTTCAATTATGAGTTTTCTCTGTTTTAAGATGTGAAAAAGCAAGAACAGAAAGAAATGAGGTAGAAAATGAGAGATTTGTCAAAAATTCTGGTGAATTTTGACAGAAATCGGCTGAAAAGTGCTGAAATTCCGGTGAATTTGCAGTTGTCGTCTCCGATTCAACCTCCTGTGGCTATGATACCACTTGTTAGGCCGTTGTAGATCAGGATCTGTTCGTCTGGAACGTGGTTGGATCGATCAGGATCAAGGTGCAGAATCCCTTGATCGTGTCACAGAATCAACAACAACAGATTCAACACTTAATCTCGTCTGAATTCTATTCAAGATGTGAAAGTACAACTGTTCCGGTAGAAATACAGACTGGCAGAGCTTCGCTATCAAGTTCAGAAAAAGTTTCTAAATGACAAGTCCTAGCTTGCTATTTATAGACAAACATCAGGGAGGTTAAGTGTCACCCGATCGGATGGTGATCCGATCGGATGACATTAGTCGTCCGTCGGATACACTTTTACATTATCGCACCGTTCCCTGAGTTATCGTTACACAAACATACAAACAATTACATACATATACACAAAAGACATACACAGTACAAAATAAGACTCAATGCTGAACGAAGCTACAGACATATGAACTAACATGACTCCCTCAAAGTACGAGACTCTCACCGAGATTATTAACACCGCTCGGGAACGAGAGATTGAATTGAAGAAGCAAATAGAGAGGGGTGAACAAAGAGCACAGGATGTAAATCCAAGCTCTAGAAAGAAGGCAAGAACAATCGAGTCGGCAAGAAAGTCTGATGCGAAAGGCGGGTCACCAAGTTGTAAAGTGTGCGGAAAAGGGTAGAAAGACGAGTGTCGCTTCAAGGACAAACCATGCCCTATATGCGGAAAGACGGGGCATACGGATTCACTATGCCTGGGAAAAGTTTCTGTTTGCTACAAATGCTACCAACCGGGCCATAAGAAATCCGAATGCCCGGACTTGGTCGGAAAGAAAGTTAGCAAAGAATCGCCAACAGAGACTCAAAAGGCGAAGGCCAGATCCTTCCAACTAACCGCGGCTGAAGCAAAGATAGAACCCGATGTGGTCTCAGGTACATTTGCAACAAACTCAATTCCCGCACGTGTGTTATTTGATACAGGTGCGAATAAATCCTTTAGTTCACATGGATTTATTCGACATCCTTCATTTCTATTAACGAAATTACCTATGCCCTTAGTAGTTGAAATAGGAGATAACAAGAGCTTTATAGTGTGTGATGTATGTCAAAACTGCAAACTGATTATTGATGGCGAAGAATACTCAATAGACCTAATCCTGATGTCCATGGGAGAATTCCAAGTGGTTTTCGGGATGGATTGGTTATCCCGACATCACGCAAAGGTCGTGTGTTTCCGTAAGGAGATAAAGTTAACATATCCGAACGGAAAGCACGTTACTATCTATGGTGAGAAAGGAGGTAATCCCATGATATGTTCAATGTTAAAAGCTCACAAGCTTATGAGGCACAGATGTAGAGCGTTCATGATATACGCAAGTGAACCGGAGGAAGAATCGCCGAAAGTTGGAGATTTACCGGTGGTGCGAGACTATGAAGATGTGTTTTCGGAAGATTTACCGGGAATACCACCCGAACGGGAAGTAGAATTCGGAATCGAATTAGTTTCGGTCGAAAAACCCATGGCTATGTCGCTGTATCGACTCGAGCCATCGGAGCTACAAGAGTTGATGTCTCAGATTCAAGATTTGCTTAACAAAGGAATTATAAGGCCGAGTGTGTCTCCGTGGGGCGCACCGGTATTGTTCGTAAAGAAGAAGGACGAGAGTATGCGGATGTATATCGATTACCGGGAGTTAAACAAACTCACGGTGAAGAATCGATACCCGCTTCCGAGAATTGACGATTTATTTGACCAGGTATAAGGTGCAAGTTGGTTTTCAAAAACTGACCTTAGATCGGGATACCATCAACTAAGGGTCAAGGAAGAGGATGCATCGAAAACGGCCTTTCATAATTGATACGGGCATTACGAGTTCCTCGTGATGTCCTTTGGGTTGATAAATGCACCTGCGGCTTTCATTGACCTCATGAACCGGGTTTGCAAACCAATGTTGGATAAGTCGGTAATTGTGTTTATTGACGACATTTTAGTGTACTCGAAGAGTGAAGCCGATCACGCGCGTCATCTACACGAAGTATTAGAGATGCTCAGAAAAGAAAAGTTATATGCAAAATTCTCAAAATGTGCCTTTTGGTTACGTGAGGTGCAATTCCTCGGGCACATTATGTCGCAACCCCCGCCCCCTATCTGTCCTGGGAACGGGTGGCCGCGAGACCAGTTTTGGTGGTATCATTATTTATCAATTTGGCAGCGGAAATTTCATCAGGACCGCAGTTAGGAAATATTTATCAGAGTAAAACCACCATATTTTATATTAATAATCACATGGGTAAATCCCAAGTTTCTTATTACAACATATTTATAGGGATAAACCCTATTTTATTGAATTTAAAACATCGTCTTTTAGGTAACTTTTATAGCCACATTTTTCCAAGCCGTCAGCGCTCTCCAGCTGGATTTCTTCTAATTGGCTTTTACATTTTGTTACCTGAAACGCGTTTTAAAAATATTTGTCAGTGGGAAATACTGGTGAGTGAATCCCAGTTTAATCAAGAAACATTTTATTCTTAACAGTATTGAGAGCAATCACATTGTTTATTTCTACACAATTACTCATTCAGTATTGTTGATGTGCTCGAAACGGGTTAACTAAATTAACTAAAATTACCCTAAATCTAGACTCTCTAAGTTTTAAATTTATAAAACTAAGACTCTCTAAACCCTAAATCACACGACCGGCAAGTGTACCGATCGATGAAGTATAGCCTAAGGAAGTCCGAGTATCGAACCCAAGAGACTCTACTGATCACGATAACGACTCTATCTAGACTTAGACTGACACGACTTAACTAAATGTTTATTAATTGGGGGGGGGGGGTTTCTAAAAATCCTAAGAATGCAAATAACGAATACTAACTAGACTAGACGAACTAGACACGAACTCACACGAAGGCTGAACTCAAGGATGATGAAAGAACTACCTAGATAGGAATCCTGATTGCTTTTAGTTATGATTATAATTGGAAGTTGTCTGCTATGGAACCGGGATCTTGAAATTCTCACCTATCGGGAAATCTAAGGACCCCTAATCCTTCTCAAGAGCACGCTAAGATCCCCTAAAGGTTGTTAAATTACCGGTTGTTAGACTCCCTTACAAGACATCTAATGGGTTTATAAAAGTATCCTACAAGGCTCACTCCCTTACGAGACCTAAACCTAGGATAGGTTTGTTTTCTCAGCTAGACTTGCTAGACAGCAGCCAAAAGGTTAACTTCCTAAGAAGGACCCACCTTGCGGTTTAATCACTTAGACCTAGCAATAATCTCGCACCTTACAGCTATTGATGATTAGTAGAACACTTGATTTTATAAAATTACCAACTATTACTTCTAAGGTTACTTACTAGATTTTCACCCTAAAGGATCTAAGGTTTATTATGTGATATAGACACTCACCAAAACCTAAAACCCTAGCCCGATTCTATTCCGTGATAAAGACCGTCACCAAGATTCGAACGAAGCAATAATCAATATTCAAATAACATCAAGCACGCAAACACATCTAACTGATAGAACAAACCGTTTACAATTTATAAACAATCCATAGCTTCCATAAATCCAAAAATAATCAAATCATATAGCAATCATTCATCCATGTCTAGTTAGTAACAGAAATTTAGCTAATAATCATGTCTAAAAACATAGTATCAATCATGGTCAAAACAGAATTCATCATTGAACAATTAAGAACAAACGAAACACAAAGAAACAAGATAATAGAACCCGTTTTCTTCGATCCCGAGTGCTCCTGAATGATCCCCGTTGATTTCCAGCAATCCCGAGCCTTCAAACGCCTCTAAACAGCCTTCCCGATCGTCCAAAAACTCTAACTTTCGTAATATCTTGTCCTCTTCTCGGCTGATGATGATAATGTTGTTTTATAACCACTAAAACCCTAAATCCGATGCTGTTACGAAGTCTGTGCGCGTATACAACCCCCTCGCGGCCCGCATCACATATGGTGGTAAGTTTACGCGGGCCGCACGCCATTCAAACTCCGGAAATCCTTGTTTAGTTGATGCGGCCTGCTTGAGAATGTCTTGTAAGCTGAGGCGGCCCGCCTGGACACTCCAGAACTGCATTTCTGCTTCGTTTCATTCCCGAACTCCTCGGTTTCCGTGTCAGCCTTTTGCCCTTTCAATATTTAACTCGTATCTGCTCCTTTTGCTGTGAAAACCTGGAAAATACAAAAACATCAAAAGTATATACATTCTACCTAAAACCGACACTAAAAACGAATAACCAACTACTAAAAACTGACGCGAATACCAATGTATTTTACAATACATCAAATATCCCCACACTTAACCTTTTTTCGTCCTCGAAAAAGAATTATGCATAACGGAATCATAGTCGGAATAATCACTCGGGCCAAAAATTATGTTAATTTATTAAAACCGAAACTTGTGTTAGCCGCGATTGCAAGTATATCGATCCACTTAAACCCAGCCCGGTTCCAAGCCCTTATCATTCAATTTAGTTCAAGTTCGGTCAATCTACCTAGGGTCTCACGCTAAGAATTGTAAGTCCACCTAATCCCCCCTTAAGCTTATAGGACAAAAGGAACAACCACTGGGTTATTTCCTAACCGTTTTATACCAAGATCAAGAGAGTTTAGAATCAAATCTATTTTTTTTCATACGAGCTTAGACTTTGCTTTTTGCTCTTTTTTTTTTTCGTTCGTGAGTCTAGACGATGCTTTCCCTAACCAAGAGGTATTCCGGCTGTAGAGTCGCGATCCCCAACCACAGATTACTTAGGTTTCGGTACTTTTATTCGGCAAGTCGATTTCACACATCCCAGAGGCATTCCGGCTGTAGAGTCGCTATCCCCAACTCGGATTACATAGGCCTGTGCTACTTTCATTTAGTTTCTAGCTCACTTTTTATTTCATTTTTTTTCTTTTTCAACAAGATAATGACTAAAAACTCTAACGATCTTAGCTTATAACGGCATCCCTTATACTATTTTTGGCGGTTTCAGTTTCCCCACTTTCCCTAGATGAGAACCCACTAGTAGACCGACAATTAGGTATATTTAAGATCAAAGGAACCTAGAACCGAACCGAGCCTACCCGCGCATCCCAAACTAGACACAAGCACGATTATATTATCTCATATTATTATTATTTGAACCCGAACAAAAACCCGACTTTTCTATCATTTTCTATCATATTATTATTTTTTTTGAATTTTTTTTTTTTTGAATTTTTTCATTTTTTTGTATTTTTCATTTTTTTAAGACTCAAGACTCACTAACTAATGACACTAAACGATAGTTTCCCATCCCCACACTTAAACTCTACATTGCCCTCAATGTAGGATGGAAACCGACTCAAAAACTAAAAAAAAAAAAAAAATAAAAGACAAAAGGCAAATCGGAAAGGACTTAGCTGGTTTAATTCGCGTGTAACTGCAAACACTCTCGTCCAATCCAGCTCGATCGTATAGCATTTCATTCGCGATCGGCTTTGACTCCAACTAGTATGCTCGATAAATGCCCGAAATTTGAATAAACAGCTCCAAACTCACCCGAATGGAGATTGAGTACGGGTGGTACATATTCAAACCTGCATAAACAAAAACAAGCAAACACCAAAGCAATACCGACTCGACACAAATGACTCAAAAAATTCTAACTTAGACGCATGGTACAAAATAAAAGACTCAAAGTACACCACCGAATTACCATCTTACCCCCTCCCAGCACTTTGCTCGCCTTCGAACAACCCAAGTGCCAAAACTAACCAAAGTGTGGATGCAACGGATAACGGGTTGAATGTTTAGTGAAAAATCACATTTTAACTCCTTTAAAAATATACAACCCGTTTCCCCACACTTAAGATGGAAATAAACCCGGTAACAAACGACTCAAATATAACAACAACAAATGCAAGAAAACATACCTGAACGTCGACTCGAACCAACCCGAATGATGATGGTGATAAATGGATGAAGGTCGAATATGGAAAAATGGATCAAAATTCTGAAATCATTGGGCCTGAATAGCCCAATGTCGACTATAGTGGACTCGCGGCCCGCATGAGATGTGATGAAAGTTGAAGCGGGCCGTATCAACTTAACCAACCTCCGGCTCTTTTAGACTTCGCGCGGCCCGCTTAAGAGATAAACCTAAGTTCATGCGGGCCGCCTGAACAGCAGATAACAGCAACGAACTGTGCAGCAGCAGCATAATGTGCAGAATTCATATTATTTTCTATTCCCAAATTACCCCTGCATATATTTCGTCGGTTTTTAACATTCATCAAACCTGGTAAACTACTCGGTCGTCGATCTCGGCCTCGTGACGGTGATGCAACCTGCAAAATACTTGACAAAACACAAAACGAACACAAATACGACACTACGACAAATGACGCAAAAACAAAAAAAAAAAACTAAGCTAAAGACACGACACGGACAACGACTCACTATACAAACTCTACAAGTGGGTCACAACTACTCACGCACTCACGGCGGATCATACAAGCGCAGTTCACCTTCTAACATCGCCCGCACCTTACGGGCTGTAGCACTATCACTCCTATCATCGCCTGCATCTCTTCCATCTCTCTCATATTCTCTCAACTCGTCATCTGGCGGTTTGAATCTAGACGTTTCATATCGAAACCTATCCCCACACTGAGCCTTACTCAATGTCTCTATCCTAGACTCCAACCTAATCATTCTCTCTTCCAACTCTTCGACTCTCCTATCAGGTGGATCCCCACACTTAGGTTTTAACACCTTCTCCAAACTCGGCTCACTCACCACCTCTTTCTCATCTCTCTCATTCTTTTCACTCTCCCCCAATGACTCTATCGCCTCAACTCTCTCACTCGGCCCTCTCGCATTATTCACCTTAAAAACTACCGACTCATCCTCCGCTCTAAGTGTGATTGTGCCTAAGAAGACATCGATAAGCGCTTTAGAAGTGTTCAAGAACGGGCGCCCTAAAATCAACGGCACTTTATCATCGGCCTCCATATCTAGCACTACAAAATCAGCCGGAAACACAAACTTATCCACTTTCACCAACAGATTCTCTACTATCCCCCTAGGGTACTTAACTGTCTTATCGGCTAACGAGAGGGTCATACGTGTTGGCTTCAAATCACCAAGGCCTAGTTTTTCGTAAAATGAATATGGCATCAAATTAATACTAGCACCAAGGTCTGCCAACGCGTGGTTTTTAACATCACCACCAAACAAACATGGAATCGTGAATATGCCTGGATCAGTGAGTTTCTCAGGAAGTTTATTTAGGATCACAGCAGAACACTCTCCACTCAATGAATTACTCGAACACTCTCCTACCCTATCCTTACGCTTGATAAAATCCTTAAGGAACTTGACCTATTTGGGCATGGATCTCAGGGCCTCTATGAACGGAAGATTCACCTTCAGCTGGGTGAACATCTCAAGAAATTTCTCGTATTCGCTAAAATATAGCTGCTGCCTAGCACGAGCGGGAAACGGAAGACGAGAAATATCAATCACTCGCGGTGGTGGCCGAACCTTCTTCGGCTGCTTCTCCACTTTCTTCTCTACTGGCGACTCCTCGGCGTGTGCGGTACTTGCTGGGTTTAGCCTAATGTGCACCTTGCCTGGAGCCTCCATCTCAATCACCTCATCTACCTCATCATCACTCCCTATCTCAACATTCTCTCTCACGACCTCTCCTAGACTCAACCCACTCCGAGTAGTAATTGCTTTAACAGAATGGTGGACTGGGTGAGTAGTACCTGAATACTGACCAGAAGGGGACTCTTTCAACTGCCTAGCTATATCCCCTACTGTTCTCTGAAGATCTAGAAGAGTGGACTCTTGATTTTTAAGCTGAAGATCGTGACTCTTATTAATTTGATTCTGAGTTTGAATAAATTCATCTAAGGATTTCTGATTCGCCTGACCCTGTATCATCATCTGAGTTAACATCTCCTCTATCCTACTCAAATTTCCCTCTGAACCTTTTCCACTACCTTGACCCTCTTGATACGACCCCCCACTAGCAAACTGACCTCCTGAACCACTATAATGACCACCCTGACTCGGACCACTACTCATGTAAAGACCCGGCCACCTATTTTGATACTGACCAGATGGGAAACCAGGGGGATTTCCAGAAGAACGATAACTACCACTACTACCACTACCCTGCCAGCCGGGGTTAAAACTATTATTACTACTAAACTGACCCCTAGACTGACCTGCTATGTACTCTACCTGCTCTAACGTAAGTGTGGGACAATCAAGCGTGTCATGACCTCCCCTACAAAGCTCACACCTATCAACTTTCTTCTTAATCTCATTCAACTCTTGCCTCATCTCCTCCCTCATCTCTTGCTTCACTCTCTCGACTACAACAGCTACTGATGAATCCAAGCTAACTTGGTTTACCCCTCGACTGGTCGAGGAGGTATGAACAGGAATGGAAGTCCTGCTGGTAGAGCTGTAGTCCATATCGGAATGTGCAAAACTCTCGAACAAATCATTGCACTCAACCACCGTCTTCTTTCCCATGAGCTGCCCTCCTGCTGAAGTATCGAATCGCGCTCTGATCTCAGGAGTAAGTCCGTTATAGAATTTTTCAACTAACGCCCAGTCGGACAAACCATGCTGTGAGCAACGAGAAAGAAGCGTCTGGAAATGCTCCCAGGCTAAATGATATGGCTCATCAGGCTCCATACGGAAGGAGTGGATCTGATCACGAAGGCGAGACGCCTTGGCTGGCGGGAAGTATTTTTCTATGAAAGCATCGCGAAGACCAGCCCAAGTAGTGAAAGTGCCTGAGGGCTGAGAATCAAACCAGACGGCTGCCCGTCCAGCGAGTGAGAATGGGAATACCTGAAGATACCTAGCATCTAGATTGACACCCTCAATGGAGTAGGTGCCACAAAGACGAGTGATGCGATTTATGTGGGCGGGTGCATCCTCGTCATCACGACCATGGAACTGGCAAGAATTTGTGATGGCGGTCATGATGTAGGAAGGAATCTGCCAGGACCTATCATTCGCAATATTCGGAAGGGTGATGGGTGAAATCACACCAGTGAAACCGGTGGTAGCCTGCTGGTAGACGGTTCGGTTCGCCATGACGGGTGGAGTACTAGGCGAACGAGAACGGGAGGGTGGTGGGGAAACGTGTGGTGAAACGTGTGGTGATGGCTTCGGTGTGAAATCGAAGGCGGGGTTGGAATGCTCAACCGAAGAAGACGAAGAAGACGACTCAGAAGACTTGACTGTAAACAAAGGTGGCGGCGGTCCCTGCTAGCGCGTATGGGGCATCCACCAACTACGAACAACGAAAAGACTCTAACAACGACTCACTAACCTAGAAAAGACACTAAAGCAAATATTTTTTTGATTTTTAAAATTTTTAGACTCCTACGACTCAACGAACACAAATAGCACGTAATATGTCAAACAAGTCCAAACAAAGCAATCAACGAAATCGCCAAGAATCCCCGGCAACGGCGCCAAAAACTTGATGTGCTCGAAACGGGTTAACTAAATTAACTAAAATTACCCTAAATCTAGACTCTCTAAGTTTTAAATTTATAAAACTAAGACTCTCTAAACCCTAAATCACACGACCGGCAAGTGTACCGATCGATGAAGTATAGCCTAAGGAAGTCCGAGTATCGAACCCAAGAGACTCTACTGATCACGATAACGACTCTATCTAGACTTAGACTGACACGACTTAACTAAATGTTTATTAATTGGGGGGGGGGGGGTTCTAAAAATCCTAAGAATGCAAATAACGAATACTAACTAGACTAGACGAACTAGACACGAACTCACACGAAGGCTGAACTCAAGGATGATGAAAGAACTACCTAGACAGGAATCCTGATTGCTTTTAGTTATGATTATAATTGGAAGTTGTCTGCTATGGAACCGGGATCTTGAAATTCTCACCTATCGGGAAATCTAAGGACCCCTAATCCTTCTCAAGAGCACGCTAAGATCCCCTAAAGGTTGTTAAATTACCGGTTGTTAGACTCCCTTACAAGACATCTAATGGGTTTATAAAAGTATCCTACAAGGCTCACTCCCTTACGAGACCTAAACCTAGGATAGGTTTGTTTTCTCAGCTAGACTTGCTAGACAGCAGCCAAAAGGTTAACTTCCTAAGAAGGACCCACCTTGCGGTTTAATCACTTAGACCTAGCAATAATCTCGCACCTTACAGCTATTGATGATTAGTAGAACACTTGATTTTATAAAATTACCAACTATTACTTCTAAGGTTACTTACTAGATTTTCACCCTAAAGGATCTAAGGTTTATTATGTGATATAGACACTCACCAAAACCTAAAACCCTAGCCCGATTCTATTCCGTGATAAAGACCGTCACCAAGATTCGAACGAAGCAATAATCAATATTCAAATAACATCAAGCACGCAAACACATCTAACTGATAGAACAAACCGTTTACAATTTATAAACAATCCATAGCTTCCATAAATCCAAAAATAATCAAACCATATAGCAATCATTCATCCATGTCTAGGTAGTAACAGAAATTTAGCTAATAATCATGTCTAAAAACATAGTATCAATCATGGTCAAAACAGAATTCATCATTGAACAATTAAGAACAAACGAAACACAAAGAAACAAGATAATAGAACCCGTTTTCTTCGATCCCGAGTGCTCCTGAATGATCCCCGATGATTCCCAGCAATCCCGAGCCTTCAAACGCCTGTAAATAGCCTTCCCGATCGTCCAAAAACTCTAACTTTCGTAATATCTTGTCCTCTTCTCGGCTGATGATGATAATGTTGTTTTATAACCACTAAAACCCTAAATCCGATGCTGTTACGAAGTCTGTGCGCGTATACAACCCCCTCGCGGCCCGCATCACATATGGTGGTAAGTTTACGCGGGCCGCGCGCCATTCAAACTCCGGAAATCCTTGTTTAGTTGATGCGGCCCGCTTGAGAATGTCTTGTAAGCTGAGGCGGCCCGCCTGGACACTCCAGAACTGCATTTCTGCTTCGTTTCATTCCCGAACTCCTCGGTTTCCGTGTCAGCCTTTTGCCCTTTCAATATTTAACTCGTATCTGCTCCTTTTGCTGTGAAAACCTGGAAAATACAAAAACATCAAAAGTATATACATTCTACCTAAAACCGACACTAAAAACGAATAACCAACTACTAAAAACTGACGCGAATACTAATGTATTTTACAATACATCAATTGTCAATCCTGACTGGTGGGTCATATTACACATTGGCTAACTCGTTGTCCAATGGTAACGTGTTCCACATTTTGTATACAAAACCCCAACATACCGGCAGTAATTGAAGAACTACAAAGACTCAATCACTGCTTAATCACATTGTAAAACATTTAAGGTTTTGTAAAAACAATTTACAAAAAGGAGATTACTCACATTGCTGACTTAGGTTTCTTCTAAGGTTTCCTGGAGATTATCTATAATTTACACAATGCACACACGTTAGTATAATAACCCTTTATATTTACATTAGTTATACCCTCCCCGAGACGGCATTCCAACGACTACGTCGGGCAGAACCCTGACAGCTGTTACGGAACCCTGGATCAATCGGGCAGCGTATCTAATACGTAACCGGGGTTATAATACTTACATCGGGGCAGAAATTCGTTAATTAGGGGGGTATAATGCCCGGAAATTACTTATACTACGTAGAAATTCGTTGAGAAAGAAAAGATTTGAGCGAGTTTTGACTGAAGGCCCGATGCCTTCTTATATAGGGCTGTAATCCAAGTCTCTCGCGGCCCGCGGAAGGTAAGGCTAAGGCCTACACGGCCCGTGTAATAGGGGTTCTAGGCGTAGGTGATCCAGGTCATACGTATAGGTTCAACACGCGTTTGACACGTGTCAACACCGGGTGCGATCTGATCCTATAGCTGTCGCGGCACGCGTAAGCTAAAGGGGTGGCTTACGTGCCCCGCGAGAACCCCATTTTTCTTATTTTTAATTAATTTTTAATGCTAGATCGTATTTTGGGCTCGGTTTTCACATACGGGGTGTATTTTAAGACATATTGGGGTATTTTAAAATATATTAGGGGTTAAAATAATTCGGAGGGTTGTTATATCCTCCCCACCTTGTTTTAGAGCTCGTCCTCGATGTCTACTGGAACAGGTGTGGGTATTTCCTTTGCATTTCTGATTCAAGCTCCCATGTGTATTCTGGTCCTCTTTTGGAGTCCCACTTTATTTTGGCTAGAACTAGTCTTTTGTGCTTGAGGTTTTTAATCTTCCTATCTTCAATCTGTAGAGGCTTCTCTACAAACTTTAGCTGTTCATTTACCTCTATGTCCTTAAGAGGTACTACAAGTGATTCATCAGCTAAACACTTCTTGAGATTAGATACATGAAATACATCATGTATTCCTGCCATTTCCTCTGGTAGTTGTAGCTGATAGGCTACAGGTCCTATTCTTCTAATAATCTTATAAGGTCCAACATATATGGGGCTTAGCTTTCCCCTTTTGATGAATCTTACCACTCCTTTCCAGGGAGAGACTTTCAATAACACTTTATCTCCTACTTGAAATTCCAATGGCTTTCGTCTGTTATCAGCATAATTCTTTTGTCTATCTCGTGCTGCTTTCAGTTGTTCCTTGACTTGAATGATTTTGTCTGTTGTTTCCTGTACTATCTCAGGTCCAGATAGTTGCTTTTCTCCAATTTCTGCCCAACAGACTGGCGTTCGGCACTTTCGTCCATAAAGTGCTTTGAATGGTGCAGCATTGATACTTGTGTGATAACTGTTATTATAAGAAAATTCTATCAATGGTAAATGATCGTTCCAATTACCTCCGAAATCAATTACACAAGCTCTAAGCATGCCTTCAAGTGTCTGAATTATCCTTTCGCTTTATCCGTCCGTTTGGGGATGATAAGCTGTGCTTAGATTCAACTTGGTTCTCATTGCTTTTTGGAAACTTGTCCAAAAATGAGAGGTAAAAGGACTATCTCTGTCAGAAACAATTGATAGAGGAATTCCATGTAATGAAACTATTTCATTTACATATAATTTAGCTAACTGTTCCATACTGAAAGTTTCTTTCATTGGTAGGAAATGAGCTGACTTGGTTAGTCTGTCTACAATCACCCAGATTGTATCATTACTTTTTCTTGTTTTGGGTAATTTGGTAACAAAATCCATTGTTATTAATTCCCATTTCCATACAGACATTTCTAACTGTTGCAATAAACCTGAGGGTTTTTTATGTTCAGCTTTAACTTGTGAACAAGTTAAACACTTTGAAACATATGCTGCTATATCCTTTTTCATTCCTATCCCCTAGAAATTCTTTCTTAAGTCCTGATAAATCTTATCATTTCCAGGATGCATCGTATACTTAGACTTATGGGCTTCTTCTAATATACGGTGGCGTAGGTTTCCTAATTTAGGTATCCACATTCTTTTGTTATGGAATCTCCAAATTCCATCTGTTCCTTGTTCTAATTTCTTAATCATTCCTTTTAATTTTTCAGTATCATCCTTGATTACTGATTCTTGTGCTTTTCTAATCTGATCATTTAAATCTATTTGCAGATTTAACTTAAGAGAACGTACTCTTTTTTGCTTTTCATGATACTTCCGACTTAAAGCATCAGCTACTACATTTGCTTTTCCTGCATGATACTGGATATTACAGTCAAAATCACTAAGTATCTCCATCCAGCGTCTTTGTCTCATATTTAACTCCCTTTGCCAAAAAACATACCTTAAACTCTTATGGTCGGTGAATATGGTAAACTTACTTCCGTAAAGGTAATTTCTCCAAATTTTAAGGGCAAAAATTATAGCTCCTAACTCTAGATCATGGGTTAAATAATTCTGTTCATGATTCTTAAGTTGTCTAGAAGCGTAAGCTATGACCTTTTGACGTTGCATTAACACACATCCATAACCTAACTTGGAAGCGTCACAATAGATTACAAAATCTTCAGTTCCTTCTGGTAACGCTAGTATGGGTGTATGGGTTAATCTTTGCTTAAGAATTCTAAAGGCTTCTTCTTGTTTCGGTCCCCATTCAAACTTAATGGATTTACAGGTTAATTTAGTTAAGGGAATGGCTATTCTAGAAAAATCTCGAATGAATCTTCTATAATAACCAGCTAATCCTAAGAAACTTCTAACCTCGGTTGGTGACTCAGGGGTTTTCCACTTGGTAACCGCCTCGATCTTGGTGGGATCTACATGAATTATTTCATGATCAACTAGATGTCCAAGAAATTGTACCTGTTCTAACCAAAACTCACACTTCAAAAACTTAGCATAAAGCTTTTCTTTTCTCAATAAACTTAGAAGTGCGTGCAGATGGGCTGCATGTTCCTCTTTGCTTTTGGAATAAATAAGAATATCATCTACAAAGACAATTATGAATTTGTCCAAATATGGCTTACATATTCGTTTCATCATGTCCATGAATGCAGCTGGGGCATTGGTTAAACCAAATGGCATGACAGTAAATTCATAATGGCCATACCTTGTTCTGAAAGCGGTCTTAGGAATGTCCTCTTCCTGTACCTTTAATTGATGATATCCTGACCTTAAGTCGATTTTAGAGAAAAATCGTGCTCCTTGCAATTGATCAAACAGATCATCTATCCTTGGTAATGGATACCGATTCTTAATCGTGACTTTGTTAAATTCACGGTACTCAATGCACATACGCATTGATCTGTCCTTCTTTTTAACGAATAATATCGGTGCTCCCCATGGCAATGAGCTTGGCTGTATGAATCCCTTCTCCAACAATTCATCTAATTGTTTCTTTAGTTCTTGCATTTCTGCGGGTGCCAAACGGTAAGGTGCTTTGGCAATTGGTGCGGATCCTGGTATCAAATGGATTCTAAATTCAACTTCCCTGACTGGAGGTTGCCCTGGTAGCTTTTCTGGAAATACATCTGAAAACTGGGATACTACTGGAATATCCTTTAATTCTTTTCCTTTAGTGTTAGTGATTATAGAAATCAAATACATTAATGATCCTTTCCTTATATAACTTGTTGTTTTCATCACAGAGATGAATTTTGTGGATTTAGAGGTTTTATTTCCTTTAAATGTGATCTTTTCACCCCTTGGTGAATTTACTTGGATTGACTTTTGATCACATAAAATACTGGCTTTATTGGTCATTAACCAATCCATTCCTAATACAACATCAAATCCTGCCAGATTCATTGGGTAAAGGTTTGCAATAAATTTCTGATTTAAAATTTCTATTCTTGCTCCCTGCAAGATTTCAGAAATCTTAATAGTTTCCCCATTTGCTGTCTCTGCTAGACATTCTTGTGGGAGTTTAGTTAATGATTGATTAAGAAGTTTGCAAAATGAAGTATTAATAAAACTTTGGTTCGCACCAGAGTCAAATAATACTTTAGCAAAAACATCATTAACTAAAAACGTACCAGTGATCACATCCAGGATCATCTTTGCTTCTTCTGCAGTTAGAACAAATGCTCTAGCATTTTTAGTATTCTTGGTATTCGTGGCTGGAGCTAACTTTGGACAGTTAGGCTTGATATGACCTTGTTCTCCGAAGTTGTAGCATATCCTGTTGTTAGGTTTCTTCCTGCAGTCTTCCTCCTTGTATCCAAATATTTTGCAAAAGTTAGAGTACATGGAGCATCTTCCTGAATGCTTCCTTTTGCAATACTTACAGTAGGGTGCAGAGGTAGAACCTACATTTCTCCCACGGTTAGAATTTCCAGAACGGAATTCTTGAGTAAGCTTCTGGGTTAGGTTCCTCCTTTGATCCTCTTATCGTGTACAAACTAATTCATCTGTTAAGGTATTAGCTAGTTCTAAAGCTTCTTCTATAGTTTGAGGTCTAGCTGCCTTGACTACATGTTTAATTTCCCCAATTAATCCCCAGATGTAACGGGAGATTAAAACTGGTTCAGGTGAAGCAAGGGTTGGTACTATTCTGGCATATTCGAAGAATAATGTAGTATAATCCTTACTATCTACCCCAATCATCCTAAGGTTTAAGAATTTGTTTGCTATCTGTCCTTTTTCATTAGGAGGGCAGAATTTCCTTTCTACCATATTTTTAAACTCCTCCCATCCCATATTATAAGTTCTATCACTTCCCCTTGACTGGGGGATAGTGTTCCACCATTCTAGTGTTGAATTCTTAAGCAGATTTGAAGCAAACATTATCTTATTCTCTTCAGCACATTTACTTATTCTTAAGACTACCTCAGTCTTTTCTATCCAGCATAGAGATGCAACGGCCCCTTCATTGCCCGATAATTCCATTGGTTTACAAGACCAGAATTCTTTATAAGAACAACCGTAAGACACGGTTCTTCTTCTTTTGGGAATGGGCACTTGAAGTACGGGTCCATTGTTTACGCTGTTTTCAGGTTCGGAGGGTCGCTTACTATCATGTTTACTTTTATTTTCCGCTTCCTTAACCGTTTTGATAATATATGGCATCGCATCTATTATTCCTTGTGCCACTATATGCTGCATGGCACTGTGATCCACTTGGTTTCCGTTATTGTTGTTGTTCGGATTCTCATTATCCAAGTTAATGTTACTCTGGTTATAGTTATTCTGGTTTTCCTGGTTTACTTCGTCGTCCATCTGGATTTTAAACATTTACCAATTATTAATATCACAAAATAATTAATAATTTAGGTAACAACCACACAACACACATATTAACCAAAAGCGTCGAGCATTGCGACTTTACTCTTTCTATTATAGTATGCGTCAAATACACACTAATACTAGAAATTAAAAATTACAGTACAATACTACTATGCATTGCTAACCACGGAGTGGTCTATACTACAACATTTATTATTATTATTACACATATTATATATATATATATATATTTTCCATTATTATTTTTATTATTATTATTATTATTATTATTATTATTATTATTATGTTATTATTATTACTGTCACACCCCGACCACGTAGAACATACAAAACGTGGCGGAAACATCGGGGAGTGTGGTAACAGAATTAATGTTTCACAACCATGGCAATTGAAGTTTCGTTTTATTGATTAAAAGTGTTACAATGTCTTAACAAACAAAGAAATACAACATAATTAACTAGTCTTGCATCTTTTATTGTCACTAAAGCCCAAGTCTGTCTATGTGTAACTTGATCATCTTATGCAACAGCGCCTGAAAAACACATGTGAAAATAGGTACGTCAGCATAAAAATGCCTGTGAGATACATAGGTTTTGTGAAAATAAGATTCATGACTTATGTTTGAGAAAATGTTTAGTCATGAACCTTGTTATTTGCTTTGTCTTTTAAATCATTTGAAAAACGATAAGATCAGATGATAAGTATAAATAAATGTAAGGTTAAATGAATAACCAAGTAAAATGTGTTTGCATAAGATAAGTTGTTTATAAATCAATGTCTTGTGAAAAGTATGTTATTTGTATGAAATGTTCTATGTCTCAAACTGAAATGATTCAAATAACGTTACGACATGTAATACCATACAAACACTTATATATAGGAAGTACCAGCGGCGTATCCACCATGCTTGTATCATATTACACACGCATCGTTACTTAATCACTTAATCAAACCAAACCAAACAATGTAAAATGTTCATGTCAAGATGTAAATCATGTCAAAATGTCTATGTCAAATATCCATGTCAAATGTCTATGTCAAATATCCATGTCAAATGTCTATGTCAAATATCCATGTCAAATGTCTATGTCAAATATCCATGTCAAATGTCTATGTCAAATATCCATGTCAAATGTCTATGTCAAAATGTCATGTATGGCAAGTGAAAGGTCTCAACTAAACCATATGCACAAAAACAAAGTATTGAAGTAAAACTTGGTTTAAATCAAAGCTATGTTTTGTGTAAATGCATGCAAAATATTTAATATGAACATTTATGCGGTATTGTGAATATGCATACATCCAAGCCTGGCGACTGTGGTGATAAACCCTTTAAACAAATTAAAGGTCTATCTGTCTTATATCAACGAATTCGGTCATTCCTTTCATCCCCTTTCCCTGGGACGTCCGGAACGGGAGTTGTCAATTCCTATGGTACCACTACCTACTAACGAACGGCGTAGCTAATGTTAATGAATGTATTGTCCCATGTAAACAAACCAAATGTCATACCAAAATGTAAACATGTGAAAAACAATGCACTAAGTATGTAATCAAATGAACATACATAGCGTGAAATGTCATGTAAAACGATGTACTAAGTAATGCACAAAATGGGCACACCTAGCATGAAATGTCATGTAAAACAATGTACTAAGTAATGCACACAATGGGCACACCTAGCAGGAAATGTCATGTAAAACAATGTACTAAGTAATGCACACAATGGGCACACCTAGCATAAGATGTAATGAAATCATGTACTATAATGTACTAACGAACATAGCATGTATATGATGTTAAAACAGGAAAGCATGAAAGTAATAAGTAGGCACATGTGTTCCACCCCAAAACAGTTTGGAAAACAGTAAAAGAGGGGTCTATGTACTCACCTGAGATTGCTCAGTAGTCCTTGAGTAACAACTAAACAATGCTAGAGATCGCGGATATCAAACGGCACCTAATATAGGTAACTATGTTAATTAACCGGACCTAAATCGGAAGACTGGGTAGCATTAGGGTTTGTAAACCAAACGAGTGTGGAGACTCGTGTGATATGGTTTAACAAAGCCTACATACTAAATGAAACTTAACCTAACTGCTTACGACCCATTACGACCCGTTTAGGTAGCTTATGCTACTTTAACGCGTCGTTCGCGTGAAACGCGCTCGGATCGCCTAACTAGTCCTATGACAAGTGTTATATGCCTAAACATGTTACATAATCAGTTACGTGACAAAAGTTTAGGTTACATATGCTAAATTACCAATTATGTATGAAAAGGGTATTCTGGTAATTTACCTAAGGCATATAAACTACCTATCATACAACTACTTAAACGTCGTGACCATAAGGTATAACCTCGGAAGGTTATGCCCTTCCTACTATGGTCACCTAATGTGTTTGGTCTGATCCTAATGATCGACCAAACTGGGTCGGGTTCGAGGTATAAGCGATTTATCAGATCGCTTACCCTACGACCCTAGACAACGTGGTAATCAGTAGGCATAGTCCCAAGGGACTATAACCAACGTGATTACACTCACGTTGCGAAGTTCAAACGAACTTCGCATTGACCATTACTGGTCAATGCTGAAAGTCAAACAAAGTTTGACTTTCTGACTCGAAAAGCAGTAAAATAAGGAAAAGAACGAAAGAATACTTACGAAGGGTCCCCGAATGCTAATCCCGATCCAAGAACTCAGGTATGAAACAATGGTTTCAACTTAGAGCTCTCAAAATCAGAATTCTAGTGAGAAATGCAATGGGGGTGGATGGGTATATATAGTTTTCGGGTAACCGTTAAGATCGTTTCATGGAAAACGTGCCATGATCCCATCCGTACAAGTGTCGGAAAGTTGTGGTGGCTTAAATTGGTCCTTATCTTAGTGACTAAGCAACTTAAAACATGTGGTTAAGGATCAATTAGTTGCAACTTGTATTTAAAACATTGAATCTGGTCCAGATCATGTAGTCGCGTAGCGCGACTGGTAAGGCTTTAGGCGTCGCGCTACGCCACTGACCCATCTGATTCAGAAATGTTTCAAAAGTGACAGGTTTAGTCCCTGCAGCCCGTTTAAGCGATTTTCGATGCGTTTGAACCCCGTTAACCTCATTTCAAGGCTCTAAAATGAAGTTAAAGTATAGGGAACTCAAAACATGCTCAAAAATATGCCGGAGGTTGGTTCGTTTGGCCGTACGAACGCGAGTTCGCTTAATTACGACGGAATGCGCATAAGCGCGAAAAACGATCCAAATGACGTGACGAATGGATTTTTCTTATGGCGAACACTAAAATATAATGTAGTCATGCTTACATAAATTTTTGGATGTCGAGATGTATTCAGAACGTAAGTTATGCGCGAAAATGCAAACTTGTGCACTTTTTGACACTTTTAGTCCCTGAATGACACAAAAGTTTATTTTAGCACACCGAACCCCTCAAAGCCTATTTCTAAGCTATGTAAAGGATATTTATGGTATGTTTAACTTATGGTCATGTTCCGGAATGTCTGTTACAGTTCAAATTGGCATACTTTCGCAGTTTGTCAACTTTAGTCCCTGTAAGCGAATTAACTTGGTTTTGCCATACCAAAGCCTTCAAAACTTATTTCTAAGTTATGTAAAGGTTATTTAAGGTATGTTAAGCCTATTTCACTATTCCGGAGTGTTTTTTGCATTAAACTGGTTATATCTATGCATCGGTGCGCGTATAACCTTCCAGAAAGTGAATTTAGAGTTTGGAATTGAACGAGAATTGATATGTGCAAAATGATACACATATTTTTACAAATCCCAAGTATGAAATATAATATTTCATTGGTTCGGTATTTGTTTGATGGCCGTGAAGGCACAGGTGTTACAGTCTCCCCTACTTTAGGAAATTTCGTCCCGAAATTTATTTAGAGGAAACTTGTGAGAGTTTAAAACATGAAGTTGAAAAGATCGAACAACATTGGTTAGGGTTCTTGAACTTCTAGTAACCTTAATAACATTATGTTTGCAATGTAAGAGGGACACTTATATACAAGTATATGAAGCGTCATTGGTGCGTCCACCGTACCTCCATTACATGGTCCTCATTTTGTTATTGTTGTCGCTATCGGTTCTTTCACATAATAAATCTTACTGGATTTCTGTGCACTAAATTTCATAATTATGTGCGCATCCATAATTAGAGAATTCCTTGCACAGTTCACACAGTCTATTTTATAATGTGTAGGGTAAAACCAAATGAACAATCCTGTGATGAGCGTGACTTAGACCGCCATAGAGTCCTTTAGACTAAATCAATAAATGATTTAAATAGACTATCAAGGAGTCTGTTCAGCTACATCACTAGATGTCGTTCTTTAACCAAATTGTGAATCAATCTTTTTGACTAGACCACTAAAGGGTCTCCTATAAAACATGGAGTGGTACTATATAATCCAAGGGTCTTAACTATTACATAGAAGCCCATTGAGGATTGAAGGTAGTACCTTTTGAATATCCTGCTACGAATCCCTCATATGAAGATATGAAAGATTCTGTGAGGATTTGGATAACGAATATCCAGAGTATTAAAAACACAAAAATGCATAAAAGAAAACATAAGATGAATTAACACATAGTCACATAACCACAAAATTGTTTAACTAGAAGTTTGTTCTGCTAACAGAGTACATGTATTTAAAGCACACTAGGAATCCATCTCGTGGATTTCATTTGGTACTTTAAACATTATCAAGAATCTAACTATAAAGATAGAAAGATCTTTAAAAGAAAAATTCGATTTCGATTATAAGGAACCGAAATGTTCGAATTCAGGTACATAAGGAATCCAATTAAGGACTCTGATTTGAATGATGATCATCCACAAGGATCTAATTGTGAAGATAAAAAGATCCCTTATGGATTTTAGAAGTTGAAGATGTTTTGAAACCTTGCACTGGATGTGCTTAGGTCAAAACATGATGTAAAATGCTTATGAAGTTGAGATGCTTGATATGTCAAGGCGACATATGAAGCAGAATTTTGAAGGTTAAGTCACTGTATGAGAAAAATATATTTGGAAAACTATGCATGGGGTTCTTTTAAGAAAAATGTGTTTAACGTTTTTGAAACCTTATATATAATACTTTTGAAATCATAAAGTAGGTGTATTAGGTAGATATATTTACAAAAAATGTTTTAAAATCATGCGAGATGAATTTTGAAATTATGTATAAGGTTTTTGAAAGACATGAATGATGCTTTTCGAAATCATGCACTTGATCAGAAAATGTATTGTGTTAATATTGTCTTCAGACTATATGAAATATTTAGAAATTAGAAAGGTTGGTTTTGATAACATGGCCAATGTTTTTGAAATAACATAGACAATGCATCTAGAAAAATTGTTTTTAAACTATATGAAATGTTTTGAGATCATGAGGATTGTTTTTGAAATACTTGTACTGTGAATGTTGAAAAAAATCAAAACGTAATGGGTATGAGATTTGAAAATATCCTTAGTTATCCAACCAAGGATTCAAAAATACATATGTGTAAAAAAATGCCCGATTACTCATAATTTCACTTCATTTCCTGTACTTCGTTTCTTAGAATGAAACGAGTACTTAGAACTTTCGAGGAAATTATGAGCGATCACTTGAAAGTGAGAATCACAAGAGTAGTTTGTAAGGAACATAGTTCCTTAATGCAGGTATCATAGGAAAATCATACACACATGTAACTATACTTGTATATCAGAATTTGTGAACAACGATTTTTATTTATAAACAAGACATATTGTTTCACAATACACGAAAACAAAAGAAACAAAGGCATAAGACAGCAACATCTTCTAGTCAGCCAACTGCTCATCCGTGGGTCAGATTTGCATTAGCAAGCTTTGGGCAATCCCTTTGGAAATGGCCCATCTCGCCACAGTTGTAGCAAGACCCTCGTGAGAAACGAGCTTGAGCAGGGTTGTCGTCAGCTTGATTTGGTATAGCTGCAGTTGGGCAAACCCTTGCTGTATGACCTATAAGTCCACAAATCTGGCATTTGCGGCACCTCATACTAGCATGATGATGAAGGCTACATTGGTTGCACAAGGGTGCAGTTCCATTGTATGGCTTCCTAGTAGGGGGTTGAGCTGGTTGGTTAGGGATGGCTTTACCATTGTGAGCGACCTCGGCGAAGTTCTGAGAAGCCTTTCGCTTCTTTGACTTCTTAGGGGATCGTTCATCCATGGTCTTTGATTCCTCGATTGGTTTCTTGGCTGGTAGTGCTGGCTTGACTTCTGCTTCCTTTGGTGGCTCTTGAGTGGCTTCATTGTCGAGACGAGAGACTTCATTGTTGAGACGAGCCATGGCAATGCCTAAATCCACCGTCCTCTGAATCACTTCGCCAATTTGCTGGACAAATTTGGTTGTTCGCTCGGGCATTTGACCAGTGCTGAGAGGAATAGACATTCTAGAGGAAAAATGAAAGACAGAGGAAGAAGCGAGTGAAAGTTTATCGGATAATCAATACAGAATGGTAACGAATGAAAATTGTGATCATTTGTTTGTTACATAAGGCAAACAAATGAGATGGTGACAAATCAAAGTAAAGGGATCAAAAATAATGTATCGCGAAGACATGCTCGCCTATAAGTGACACTCATTCCAAGAATTCCCAGGTAAGCACAACTGGTCTCGCGTCTGATGAGATGTATACGAAGTGCTTGCCTAGACAGAAAACCCAGAATACAGGCATTCACCCTTCCAGTTTGCACGTGTTCACATTATTTAAAACCCAAAACCTTGACGAGATTTTGAAAACTCAAAAGGGTTCAAAACCATATAATAGAGAGTTCAAAACCTTATAATCAATCATCCTAGAACAGATGATTAGTTTTCAAAGTGGTTTTGAAATTCATGTTCTTGTTGTGGTCGTCGCCTAAGGATAGGTGACGGTATTGTTTTATGACTAAACGCAAGTAAACTCGCGTTAGGGTCCTAAGAAGGTTATAGACTAGGTCAAAGCATTACTAATTACTAATAACCTAATTCCCTATAACCATTGGCTCTGATACCATCTTTTCTGTCACACCCCGACCACGTAGAACATACAAAACGTGGCGGAAACATCGGGGAGTGTGGTAACAGAATTAATGTTTCACAACCATGGCAATTGAAGTTTCGTTTTATTGATTAAAAGTGTTACAATGTCTTAACAAACAAAGAAATACAACATAATTAACTAGTCTTGCATCTTTTATTGTCACTAAAGCCCAAGTCTGTCTATGTGTAACTTGATCATCTTATGCAACAGCGCCTGAAAAACACATGTGAAAATAGGTACGTCAGCATAAAAATGCCTGTGAGATACATAGGTTTTGTGAAAATAAGATTCATGACTTATGTTTGAGAAAATGTTTAGTCATGAACCTTGTTATTTGCTTTGTCTTTTAAATCATTTGAAAAACGATAAGATCAGATGATAAGTATAAATAAATGTAAGGTTAAATGAATAACCAAGTAAAATGTGTTTGCATAAGATAAGTTGTTTATAAATCAATGTCTTGTGAAAAGTATGTTATTTGTATGAAATGTTCTATGTCTCAAACTGAAATGATTCAAATAACGTTACGACATGTAATACCATACAAACACTTATATATAGGAAGTACCAGCGGCGTATCCACCATGCTTGTATCATATTACACACGCATCGTTACTTAATCACTTAATCAAACCAAACCAAACAATGTAAAATGTTCATGTCAAGATGTAAATCATGTCAAAATGTCTATGTCAAATATCCATGTCAAATGTCTATGTCAAATATCCATGTCAAATGTCTATGTCAAATATCCATGTCAAATGTCTATGTCAAATATCCATGTCAAATGTCTATGTCAAAATGTCATGTATGGCAAGTGAAAGGTCTCAACTAAACCATATGCACAAAAACAAAGTATTGAAGTAAAACTTGGTTTAAATCAAAGCTATGTTTTGTGTAAATGCATGCAAAATATTTAATATGAACATTTATGCGGTATTGTGAATATGCATACATCCAAGCCTGGCGACTGTGGTGATAAACCCTTTAAACAAATTAAAGGTCTATCTGTCTTATATCAACGAATTCGGTCATTCCTTTCATCCCCTTTCCCTGGGACGTCCGGAACGGGAGTTGTCAATTCCTATGGTACCACTACCTACTAACGAACGGCGTAGCTAATGTTAATGAATGTATTGTCCCATGTAAACAAACCAAATGTCATACCAAAATGTAAACATGTGAAAAACAATGCACTAAGTATGTAATCAAATGAACATACATAGCGTGAAATGTCATGTAAAACGATGTACTAAGTAATGCACAAAATGGGCACACCTAGCATGAAATGTCATGTAAAACAATGTACTAAGTAATGCACACAATGGGCACACCTAGCAGGAAATGTCATGTAAAACAATGTACTAAGTAATGCACACAATGGGCACACCTAGCATAAGATGTAATGAAATCATGTACTATAATGTACTAACGAACATAGCATGTATATGATGTTAAAACAGGAAAGCATGAAAGTAATAAGTAGGCACATGTGTTCCACCCCAAAACAGTTTGGAAAACAGTAAAAGAGGGGTCTATGTACTCACCTGAGATTGCTCAGTAGTCCTTGAGTAACAACTAAACAATGCTAGAGATCGCGGATATCAAACGGCACCTAATATAGGTAACTATGTTAATTAACCGGACCTAAATCGGAAGACTGGGTAGCATTAGGGTTTGTAAACCAAACGAGTGTGGAGACTCGTGTGATATGGTTTAACAAAGCCTACATACTAAATGAAACTTAACCTAACTGCTTACGACCCATTACGACCCGTTTAGGTAGCTTATGCTACTTTAACGCGTCGTTCGCGTGAAACGCGCTCGGATCGCCTAACTAGTCCTATGACAAGTGTTATATGCCTAAACATGTTACATAATCAGTTACGTGACAAAAGTTTAGGTTACATATGCTAAATTACCAATTATGTATGAAAAGGGTATTCTGGTAATTTACCTAAGGCATATAAACTACCTATCATACAACTACTTAAACGTCGTGACCATAAGGTATAACCTCGGAAGGTTATGCCCTTCCTACTATGGTCACCTAATGTGTTTGGTCTGATCCTAATGATCGACCAAACTGGGTCGGGTTCGAGGTA
This sequence comes from Helianthus tuberosus, assembly GCA_030545235.1. Lineage (NCBI taxonomy): Eukaryota > Viridiplantae > Streptophyta > Magnoliopsida > Asterales > Asteraceae > Helianthus > Helianthus tuberosus. The sequence goes on along the minus strand of CM060369.1, from coordinate 40,703,741 downwards.
TAAGCGATTTATCAGATCGCTTACCCTACGACCCTAGACAACGTGGTAATCAGTAGGCATAGTCCCAAGGGACTATAACCAACGTGATTACACTCACGTTGCGAAGTTCAAACGAACTTCGCATTGACCATTACTGGTCAATGCTGAAAGTCAAACAAAGTTTGACTTTCTGACTCGAAAAGCAGTAAAATAAGGAAAAGAACGAAAGAATACTTACGAAGGGTCCCCGAATGCTAATCCCGATCCAAGAACTCAGGTATGAAACAATGGTTTCAACTTAGAGCTCTCAAAATCAGAATTCTAGTGAGAAATGCAATGGGGGTGGATGGGTATATATAGTTTTCGGGTAACCGTTAAGATCGTTTCATGGAAAACGTGCCATGATCCCATCCGTACAAGTGTCGGAAAGTTGTGGTGGCTTAAATTGGTCCTTATCTTAGTGACTAAGCAACTTAAAACATGTGGTTAAGGATCAATTAGTTGCAACTTGTATTTAAAACATTGAATCTGGCCCAGATCATGCAGTCGCGTAGCGCGACTGGTAAGGCTTTAGGCGTCGCGCTACGCCACTGACCCATCTGATTCAAAAATGTTTCAAAAGTGACAGGTTTAGTCCCTGCAGCCCGTTTAAGCGATTTTCGATGCGTTTGAACCCCGTTAACCTTATTTTAAGGCTCTAAAATGAAGTTAAAGTATAGGGAACTCAAAACATGCTCAAAAATATGCCGGAGGTTGGTTCGTTTGGCCGTACGAACGCGAGTTCGCTTAATTACGACGGAATGCGCATAAGCGCGAAAAACGATCCAAATGACGTGACGAATGGATTTTTCTTATGGCGAACACTAAAATATAATGTAGTCATGCTTACATAAATTTTTGGATGTCCAGATGTATTCAGAACGTAAGTTATGCGCGAAAATGCAAACTTGTGCACTTTTTGACACTTTTAGTCCCTGAATGACACAAAAGTTTATTTTAGCACACCGAACCCCTCAAAGCCTATTTCTAAGCTATGTAAAGGATATTTATGGTATGTTTAACTTATGGTCATGTTCCGGAATGTCTGTTACAGTTCAAATTGGCATACTTTCGCAGTTTGTCAACTTTAGTCCCTGTAAGCGAATTAACTTGGTTTTGCCATACCAAAGCCTTCAAAACTTATTTCTAAGTTATGTAAAGGTTATTTAAGGTATGTTAAGCCTATTTCACTATTCCGGAGTGTTTGTTGCATTAAACTGGTTATATCTATGCATCGGTGCGCGTATAACCTTCCAGAAAGTGAATTTAGAGTTTGGAATTGAACGAGAATTGATATGTGCAAAATGATACACATATTTTTACAAATCCCAAGTATGAAATATAATATTTCATTGGTTCGGTATTTGTTTGATGGCCGTGAAGGCACAGGTGTTACAATTACCAACTCCACTACCTCCTTTACTGGTCTGGGTTCATCCAGTAATCCATATTGCGCTCGTCGTACTTCCAGACGAGTCGCTCTCCTACCTGCCTCATCCTCTCACTACTCTCTAAAATCTCTTCTCCGAAAGTCCGGAGCTCATGCACATTTTCTGCACTCATTGGGGGTGCAGGAGCTGGTACTGGGTCCGGGTATTAGGGCATGGGGTTCTCCTGAGGGTACGGATTCTCTAAGATTTCCCTAATGTATTCATCGTTATCGTAGTAGTAGGGATCTAGAGGGTCCAGACCTGGATAGGCTGCTAAGTTTGGCATGGGTTCGTCGTTTAGGTGGTAGCACGGAACATAATCCCTATGATCATCGAACCATGGATCATAATCCGGGTCTAAGGGATTATGGGCTGGTATCCTAGGTATCTCCTCAGGGTTGAAATCATACATTTCTACTTGATTTTCAGGGTTATTCTCTATCTCCATCGGCTGAGTGGGGAATAAAGGTAAGGGTTGTGGGGCTACTAGTTGTTCCAGGTTTGGGTCAGCAGTAGTTGTTGCTAGGATATGGAAATTAGCTAGGCTTCTATTAAGCATATCCTGTGTATGGGCATCTGACTCTCGCTTAGCGGCTGCTAGGACTCTCTGCTGTTGCAACTTTCGCATTCTTTTCCTACGCTCAAATGCTCCCTTACTGAACCATCCTCTCTTTTTCTGAGGGAATGGCTCTTCAGACTGAGCCTTAAAGACAAACATCACTTCTTCATTATCAGCGGCATACCTAGAGAGGGCAGGCTGTGAAGAGGTACCTTCACTCCTAGGTGACTCGGACAATTGACGATACACGTCTGAGGGTCCTTGATCACTCATACTGAAAACTAACAAATAGTTAAATAACACATAACAATAAAATACAGATATGCACGTATTTCTATAATAAATTTCCTAACAGTTTGAATAATATTGGTGTCAGCAGAACACTTCTGTGGCTGAATTAGTGGCTTAGCTCTGATACCACCTTCTGTCGCAACCCCCGCCCCCTATCTGTCCCGGGAACGGGCGGCCGCGAGACCAGTTTTGGTGGTATCATTATTTATCAATTTGGCAGAGGAAATTTCATCAGGACTGTAGTTAGGAAATATTTATCAGAGTAAAACCACCATATTTTATATTAATAATCACATGGGTAAAACCCAAGTTTCTTATTACAACATATTTATAGGGATAAACCCTATTTTATTGAATTTAAAACATCGTCTTTTAGGTAACTTTTATAGCCACATTTTTCCAAGCCGTCAGCGCTCTCCAGCTGGCTTTCTTCTAATTGGCTTTTACATTTTGTTACCTGAAACGCGTTTTAAAAATATTTGTCAGTGGGAAATACTGGTGAGTGAATCCCAGTTTAATCAAGAAACATTTTATTCTTAACAGTATTGAGAGCAATCACATTGTTTATTTCTACACAATTACTCATTCAGTATTGTCAATCCTGACTGGTGGGTCATATTACACATTGGCTAACTCGTTGTCCAATGGTAACGTGTTCCACATTTTGTATACAAAACCCCAACATACCGGCAGTAATTGAAGAACTACAAAGACTCAATCACTGCTTAATCACATTGTAAAACATTTAAGGTTTTGTAAAAACAATTTACAAAAAGGAGATTACTCACATTGTTGACTTAGGTTTCTTCTAAGGTTTCCTGGAGATTATCTATAATTTACACAATGCACACGCGTTAGTATAATAACCCTTTATATTTACATTAGTTATACCCTCCCCGAGACGGCATTCCAACGACTACGTCGGGCAGAACCGTGACAGCCGTTACGGAACCCTGGATCAATCGGGCAGCGTATCTAATACGTAACCAGGGTTATAATACTTACATCAGGGCAGAACTTCATTAATTAGGGGGTATAATGCCCGGAAATTACTTATACTACGTAGAAATTCGTTGAGAAAGAAAATATTTGAGCGAGTTTGGACTGAAGGCCCGATGCCTTCTTATATAGGGCTGTAATCCAAGTCTCTCGCGGCCCGCGTAAGGTAAGGCTAAGGCCTACGCACCCCGCGTAATTGGGGGTCTAGGCGTAGGTGATTCGGGTCATACGTATAGGTTCAACACACGTTTGACACGTGTCAACACCGGGTGCGATCTGATCCTATAGCTGTCGCGGCCCGCGTAAGCTCAAGGGGTGGCTTACGCACCCCGCGAGAACCCCATTTTTCTAATTTTTAATTAATTTTTAATGCTAGATCATATTTTGGGCTCGGTTTTCACATACGGGGTGTATTTTAAGACATATTGGGGTATTTTAAAGTATATTAGGGAGTTAAAATAATTTGGAGGGTTGTTATACATTATCAGTACCGACGACGTGTTGGTCGATCCGTCAAAGATAGAAGCCGTGATAAGGTGGAATCCACCGAAAAACCCCTCGGAGATCAGAAGTTTCTTAGGGCTTGCGGGATACTATAGAAGATTCATACAAGATTTCTCCAAGATTGCTATGCCGTTGACCAAGTTTACTCGCAAGGAGGAAAAGTTCATATGGGGCGTTGAACAGGAGAAAGCGTTCCAAACCCTTAAGGAGAAGTTAACTCACGCTCCGGTGTTAACATTGCCGGACGGAGTTAATGATATGGTGGTTTACTCGGATGCGTCACATTCGGGGCTCGGATGCGTTTTTAATGCAAAGAGGCAAGGTTATAGCCTATGCTTCAAGGCAGCTGAAGACTCACGAAAAGAAATACCCCACGCACGATCTCGAATTAGCAGCAGTGGTATTTGCTCTAAAAATATGGAGGCACTATTTATACGGAGTGAAGTGCACTATATTCACTGACCACAAGAGTTTAAAGTACTTCTTTGATCAGAAGGAGTTGAATATGAGGCATAGGCGGTGGTTGGAAACAGTGAAAGATTATGACTGCGAAATACATTACCATCCCAGGAAAGCCAACGTAGTGGCGGATGCTTTGAGCTGGAAGACAAATTATGCTCCAATACGAGTACGATCGATGTAGCTTATTGTGACCTCGGGTTTACTCGAGCGAATCCGAGAAGCACAAGTTGAAGCAATGAAAGAAGAGAATTTGAAGAAAGAAAGAATAGTCTGCCAACTGAAAGAGTTAACAGATGATAACAATGGGTTGAAAACCCGATTTGGTAGAAAATGGGTTCCTAACTCGTGTGGAGTTAAAAAGCTTCTACTTGACAAAGCTCACAAAACCCGTTATTCCATTCATCCGGGGGCGACCAAGATGTACAACGACTTGAAACAAAATTACTGGTGGCCAGGAATGAAAAGAGATGTGGTTAGGTATGTGGAGAAATGCTTGACATGTCTACAAGTCAAGGCGGAACACCGAAGACCCTATGGTAAACTTCAACCATTGGATATTCCAGTTTGGAAATGGGAACATATCACCATGGACCTATTGACCAAACTACCGAAGACGAGCCGAGGATTTGATGCCATATGGGTAGTTGTAGATAGACTGACGAAAAGTGCTCACTTTATTCCGATACGTGAGACTTATACGTCAGAAAAGATGTCCGAAGTGTATACTAATGAGATAGTGGCACGCCACGGGGTACCAGTATCCATTGTGTCCATTAGGGATACCCGGTTTACTTCAAACTTCTGGCGAGACTTCCAAGAGCAAATAGGAACGAAACTGTTCATTAGCACCGCGTACCATCCTCAAACGGATGGACAGAGCGAAAGAACGATACAAACATTGGAAGACATGCTACGGGCATGTATCATTGATTTCGAGGGTAGTTGGGATGTTTACTTACCGTTAGCTGAATTCTCATATAACAACAGTTACCATGCCAGTATCCACATGGCTCCGTACGAGATGCTTTATGGTAGAAAGTGTAGAACCCCGGTGTGTTGGGGTGAGATGGGTCCACGTGAACTCGCCCATAAAGATATAGTTCGAGCCACTAACGAGAAACTTGATATGGTTCGAGCTCGCTTGAAAGCGGCTCAAGATAGACAAAAGTCGTATGCTGACAAAAGACGAAGATCGATCGAATTTCAGGTTGGTGATAAGGTTATGCTTAAAGTATCTCCGTGGAAGGGTATTATTCGGTTCAGAAAAAGAGGAAAGTTAAGCCCAAGATTTATAGGGCCGTTTAAAATCATCGAACGGGTTGGTAAGGTAGCATATCGCCTTGAACTAACGGAAGAATTGAGCAGAATCCACAGCATGTTCTACGTGTCACAACTCCGAAAGTGTCTAGCCGAAGAAACGGCTTATAACCACTACGATGACATCGAAGTGGACAATAGCCTTAATTATGCGGTGAAGTCGATTGGATAATGTAACTTATGTAGATTGAAAGGTTAAAAGTTTGCGGAACAAGAAAATTGATCAAGTGAAGGTCAAGTGGGAGCATAGGAAGGGTTCAGATACTACATGGGAATCTGAAGAGGAGATGCAACGTCTCTACCCAACATTATTCGGTACATATTCCGATTTCGAGGACGAAACCCTTTTAAGGGGGGTGGACTTGTAACACCCCGAAAATATAAATCTTTTATTATAAATTTAATGTCGGTAATAAACAAGATAATGTAACTAGGAATAAATAACCTAGTTAAATTCTAAGTCTTGTAGTAATAAGGAAAAACTTGGTTAAAAACCTTTTATAAAAACTTAGGTAAAGATAAGGAGCCAAAGTGGAACTAGTGCAAACTAATTTTTGTTAAAACAAAAATTAAAACACCAAAACACACACTTTGTGTGTGTTCTGGTCGAGTTCTTCACAGGAGCCAAAGGGGAGCTCCAAGCTCAAACCCTAGTTGTGCAATTTCCTTCAAATTACAAAGGCAAATAAGTTCTAAATCAACATCCAAACCCAGATTAGTGATCACCTTCGTGAAAGGATCATAAGGTATGCCTAATTTTGCTATTTAGTTTCACCTTGAGTTCTAGGTGAAAATATGAAATCGAAATTAAAGCTTGCATGATCAAAGTTTGAAAGAAAATTGGAATAAATTTATGTCTAGGAGTAAATCCTAGTCATTAGTTTGTTGAATTGATGATTATAATGGTGAAATTCATGATCACCCATCTAAGTGTAAAATGGGTTTTTAAGGAATGATAAGAACATTAGGAATCTGATTGTAAAACAAGTGTTATTGAATCACTTGAAGTGAATCTAGATGTTATTAGGCATACTAGATATAATGAACTTGTAGAAATTGTTTAAATTTGGCTAGTTAGTTAGTCATGAGCTTGATAATGAATTCTATAAAACGATGCCCATAAGGTGTTTGTTAAAACGCCTAAAAGAAAATTAAATGTTGAAAATCGGACCAAAAACGCATATTTGATTAGTAGGGCAAATTATGCGTTATGTATTATAAAAAGGAGTTCTAAACGTTTGTGGTTGAACTCTATAGGCAAGGAAACCGAGACGTCAAGTGGACAAGCCGGTGGTGATACACGTTTGAAAGGAAAGCTTTGAAGGTATGTCACCTTGGTTTCGTTACATTAAGTTTGGTTTGAATTTTAGTTGCTTGAAATTGCGTTATGAGAAAGTGTAGCATTTTGTAAAAGTGACGAAGTTCACTAAATAGTTAAAACGGGTCAAAAGATTTAGTTAAGATACGTTTGGTTGTCATTGAAATGGTGGACACCATTAGACAACCAAATGGGTCGAACAAAGGTTGATTTGGTAGTATAGAAGTGACTTGAATGTCACTTGATGATTGTGGGTTATTAGAGCGTAAAACCAAGGAATGGTAATGATACGCCATAGATCACAAGCCCAGGGAATGGGTAAGTATGTCTAGATGTCATAAATTATAAGTAGTAAAAAGTATGATGTAAAACTAAGCGGGTCGAATAAATAAAAAGGGGACTCATAGGTTTTCAGTGCATAAACCGAACTTTTGACAATATAAAAATGATGGACGTGTTGGTATTTAAATTACGGACGCGTAGGAAAAAGAATCACCTAAAACGGACTTCTGGATAAAAAGTTATGGTGTTTTGAAGTTGTGATTTGTAAAAAAATTAGAGCTGGGCAGATATGCAGGTCCAGGGAGTGGACCTGCTGAAAAAACGACTCCCCCGCGGCACGCGACGGGGAGCATTGAACCTGGCGCGACACGCGGGGCCGCTCTCAGCCCGCGAAAGATTAAAGGGTGTCTCTCGCGTGGCGCGAGAGACCTATTTCCAGAATTTTATTTTTATTTTCATTTGTTGGATATTGGAACTTGGTTATACTTGGTTATATGTTGTCAAAACTAAAATTTAGGATGGTTTTGTCCTTAGGTGAAGTTGGTGTGACTCCGGATGGCGATCAACCAAGATTACAAGAACCGAACACAACACTTTTGAAGCTTCCGCGTTAATATAACTTGTTTTAGACTATGTTAATCTTGTAAACACTTAACATATCGTTTTGGATGTTTTGAACTAGTTGGGAAGTGAACTAGAATACTATAATCATGTAGGTTTGTTATCATAACTAATCTTTTTGAAATGATGCATTGATGTTTAAAAATGTGTTATTTAATATAAAATCTTAATTTTATGGGACGGGTCTTACAAAATGTCAACATATACACGTGTGATTTAGTTTACGAAACACATTCCTTAAATTGTTGCCATTTTTTGAGAGTTTATTAGGAATCTGATGCCGTCACTAAACACATTCCTTAAATTGTTGCCATTTTTTGCACTACTAGAAAATTGGGCAATTGTGACCAAAATTTGCTACCAAAAAAATGGTAGCAAATTTAGCCACCGATTTGCCACGGAAATAAAAATAAATGTATTTATCATGATATGGTAGCAAAGTGGTTGCAATTTTTGCCACCTTTTTATTTTCGGTGGCAATTTATGAGAAAAATACGCAAAAAACATGAAAAATAAAAAGGTATTTTTTAATTGTGACCATGTTATCGGTGATACCATGAAAATTCAAATATACAGGTTATTTTTTGTTGGTGCACTACATCTATCGACTTCGTCTTGTATCGAGTCCTAGTTTTAGATTGTTAGATCAGGGCACGTTTTACGAGAAAATAGGATGGCATATAGGTTTAAACTGTCAGGTTCGCTTATATGGACATAGGAGGTCCGCTTTTGTGTCATGTCCGTATATGGGAACCTATCTGGTTAGGTCCGCTTATACGTACATGTCCGTATGTGGGAACCTACCTGTTCAGGTCCGCTTATACGAACATGTCCGTATGTGGGGACCTACATGCACTATAAATACCACATGAGCGGATCTCATTGGTAACTTTGTCAAATTCCATACCGAAGTGCTGCCGGTGTGAAGATCGAGCTGTAATCATTGTCAAATCAATAAATCAGTAGATTAAGTGAATTGCAAGCTGTCTCTACCTTCGTTTCTTGTTATTCCGCACCTGAAACGTAGTTGAACGTCTCTGAACGACTCATTCGGGTCGAAACACGATCCTACAATTGGTATCAGAGCTTCAGGAGGAGGAGTTCTATAGAGATTTGCTAGATTTCATCTAAAAGTCTTACTTCTACACCTTCTTTCTTCATCAGAACGAGATTTTACGGTCGGAATCCGCTCAAAATTTCACAGATTGTAGATAATTGATCATAGATAAACCCTTGAAAATTTGACACTGAAATTCACATTAAAAATGGGTCAAAAGTGCTCGTGAATAGGTTCCGCTTATACGGACACTCCATAGGTTCGCTTGATAGGTCCGTTTTTAAGATCAGTCTTGTTGTAGTTCCGCTCAAGAGGTCCGCTCATAGGGACTTGATTGTTGAAGGTTCGTTCTAGAGATCCGTTTTTAGGGACATATTGTGTATAGGTCCGCTTCAAATTACGTGGAAGGTCCGCTTCAGTGAACAACATCAGGTCCGCTCCAAAGTGCATCAGGTACGTTCCAAAGATTAAGATCAAATCCGCTCAAAGTGTTCTTCATAGATCCGCTTTTAGTGACAAAGTTCAGTAGATCCGCTTATTTGGTCATCAATGGATCCGCATTAATTGTGAAATCTGACTTTGCATGTGAATTGTCGGTTATTAAAAGCATTCAAGGGTATGTGTTGATTGTGTTGTTCGAGATATTCAAGGTCCAATAAAATCAAGTTTGTACTAAAAGTTGTCGGTAGTTTGTTGTCTAAGTGGATGCGTGTCAGTTGGTCATGTGAGTAATTTGGTCAAGGTTTAAATGTGATAAATATTTTACATCAGTCCACTACATACATTTCAAGGTCCAATCAGATTAAAAAGAGTTTGCGGTCCAATCAGCAATTTGTGTGAATATATGTTGTTTACGGCCCAAGTCATAGTGTCAGCCCATGTTATATCATCTTGTTTGTGGCCCAAAGGGTTGACGGGATATTGAAGTTTGAGACCCATTCATTCAGCGATTTCACTTCTACAACTTTAAAACAAATTCGCAAGTTTTCGACACGAGTCTTAGATTGATTTCATTAAGTTCATTTAAACTGATCGATTGCTTGTTTTAAGTCAGGTGATTCGAGGTGATTTGTGTACCAGCTCGTTTAAAGAACTGTTTGTGATTTCTTGAAAAGTCATGGATACCGAGTTTTATAACGCGTTTGCAACACCGTCTGGTCCAAGCACTATTGCTCAAAATATGAATTTGGAAAACGAAACGGGAACCACCCAAAAGCCCCCGAAATTGATGAGTATCGAAGAATACTACGGATGGAAATATAGATTCGAGAACTGGGTTCAGGCTAACCATCTGAGATCATGGGAATGTATTTTGAAGAAATATGTTTAGCCACAGACTGATATGAAAGTTGATAAAAAAATATCTGAATTTACTAATGAAGAATGGGATATGTATAGATCTGAAAAGATGATGATCAGTCTGCTTCAACAAGCTATCAAAGAAGACATTTTCATTCTGCTACAGCATGACAAAACTGCAAAGTCAATCTGGGATGCACTTAAAGTCAAATTTGAGGGTAGCGAAAAAATGATTAAAAGCAAGAAGGCACTGTTAAAGAAAGAGTTTGATCTGTTCAGCAGTCTACCGGGTGAAGACACAAAGAAGCTGATTGAAAGATACTGTCACCTTGTGCGATCTATGTCAATGCTTAGTATAAAAAAGGAGTCTGAAGAGTGGGTAGACAAATTAGCTGATGCGTTACCGCAAAAAGAGTGGGGAACTTATTTGATGATCTTGAAAAACACAGGGGTTTATGATGGGTTATCAATTGGTGAATTTATCGAAAAGATTGAGGGTCAAGATTTGGAACAGCAGAAGATCGCGAGGATGAATAGTCCAAGTGGTCAACAAGATGTAAAGATGTACTACAAAGGTAGTATTCCGGTTCCAGAAGCTGAGAGAAGTCCGAAAATCCAGACTGCTTTTAGTGCTGGAGATTCATCGGAAAAAGCTGATCAAAGTTCAAACAAAAGCAACAGTGGTTTCTCATTATATCCGAGTGTCAATCCAAAGAGTTCATCAGAAAGCTTTCAGTCTCAAAGCACAAAGACAGGAAACGGTCATGTGATTCAGTGCAACATCGCTTTAAATCTTCCAGAAGGTCAAAGTTTTTCAGAAGACACTGCTAAAGACCACATGGCTCTACTTGGTTCTGTATTGTTATCTTATGAGGGTCTAGTGGCTGGTCGGATCGGAAATCCTATGCTCACCAAAGAGGATTACGATCAGATAGACGCTGAAGAGATGGAACTGATGGATATCAAATGGTGTCTTGCTAGTGTTCTTAGACGTGTTGAAAAGTTCAAAACAATTACCGGGAGAAATGATTTTCTTGATGCTCATGTATCTACTTTAGGTTTTGATAAATCTAAAGTTACTTGTTTTCGGTGCAGGGAGAAAGGCCATTTCAAGCGGGAGTGCAAGAACAGAGAAGCTAGTGGAGCTCAGAATCCGTTCGGAAAAGATGATTACTACCGAAAAGCCATTTATCAGCAAGTTGGTCAATCACAAGACTCACAGACGACTCATGGTAGAAGAATCGAGGATTCAAAAAGAGCTTGTGCGGTAGATTTTAACTGGAACAATTATATCTCTCCTGATAGCAAAGCATGCATAGTCGATCAAGATGATGAGAGGCTACCTGAAGGTTTCAGTTGGGATATGTTTGTTGATGAAAAGGGTGATTTCAAAGCTTTTATTACAAAGATTGTTAGAGAACCAGACATGTTCGCCACATGGATGAAATCTATTGGTGAGACAGTGAAAAGTGTGAAGGAACAGTCTGTTACATCTGAAGAAAGCTCAGAAGATGCTGATGAGGATTCACTAAGTTCAGATGAAAGTGTTCAGAATGATGTTACTTCAGAAAAAGAAGTTGTATTTGATCAAACACCGTCTGATTCTGGTTTATCAGATGCTGATTCTGAAAAATCTGTACAGTTTGATCAATCACCAGTTGATAGTAGCAGTGATGATGTGGAAGAATAACATATAAATGTTGCAAAATCTCATCTTTCTCCTGAAAGTTTTCATTTCTATTTTGCAGATCGCATGGAGAAACTGAAGGAGAAACGAGCTGCTAAAGAACAACTACTAAAGAAATCTGAAGATGGTGTTCAGAAAGAGAACATTGAAAGTGTTGCTGAGAAGACTACTGTAGAAGAGAAGGTGATAGAATAAGAAAAAGTGATAGAAGTGGTGAAAACAATCGAAGTTGAAAAGATTGTTGAAGTTGTAAAGCCTTGCGAGAAGTGTTTGGAAGCTTGCAAGGAATGTGTTGCAAAAGACGACATCATTGCTGAATATGAGAAGAAGAAAGAGCAGTTACTGTTCAACCTCAATTATGTAAAAGAATCTTATGATGTCTTGAACTAAACAGTAACTTGTCTCCAAAAGACAAATTCAGAAAGAGAACAAGCACTTACGATGATGAATGCTGTGATGATGACAAAACAGAAAGCCATCAACTTTTACATCGAAGAGAGTGCTAAGTGGAAGCAAGAGTTGGAAACAGAGAAGATTGAGAATGAGAGAATTAGACGTTTATTACAAAGTTATTCTAGTTCTGATTATCTCATTGATCGTATTTACCCAACTGTTGCAGGTATGGAAGTTTTTCAAGATGAGAAGCCAAAGAAGAAAGATAGTGGTAAGAAACCGACTGTTAGATATAACAAGTGTCCGCCTCCAACTTGGGAAGGGTATTCTCCTAGAAAACCAAACGAGGAGCAACTTGAAAAAGCAGTCAATATAAAGCTAAAAACCGACACAACTGACGTTTTACCAGATAACATTGATGTCACGTTTACCTCGTCCGATACTGATCATGAGTCTGAGTTAATAAAAAAGGTGGTCGATCAGGTGTTGGATACTGAGGAGGAGTCTGAGTCAAAGTCTGAGTCTGGAGGGTCAAATTCGTCAGTCAACAGTCCAAAGTCGTCGGTTAAACGGTCTTATAGTAAAGAATTTTTGTTATCGAAAGCAAATTTGGATGATGAAACATTTGAAGTTGCATACACTTTAAATGATTCGGACAAATTATACTCTGACAAAGAGTTTCCAATAAGAAGTGTTCGTTTTGACATGATTAAAAAGGTTTTCAAAATGACAGAAATTAATATTTCTGAAATAAAAGATTTAAATTTTACTGAAAAACCTAAAAAGTACACTTCAAGAGTTCAACAACGTCTAAACAAGAAAAATGGTTACAATTCTAGTTCTGGTTTTCAAAAGAAACAAAACCAAAATCGTAGCTACAAAAAGAAAGGTTTAGGATTTATTCCACCAGAAAATCATAAAAATTTGAAAAATTCTAAAACAAAAACAGAATTTGTGTCAGGTGGAAGTGCAGAAGAGGAACAGAAGAAACCATTCTGGAGACAGTCAAATCAAGAGTTTCTTGCTGAAAAGAAAAAGAATGGAACTGAAGTGTTTTATCAAAAAGAGACTCGTACCTGTTACAAGTGCAATGAAACTGGTCACATTGCATGGAACTGTCAGAAAAATGCCAAAACAAAACAAGGAGTTTCTCATAAATTGGAAGAAAAGGTTGTTGATGTTGAACCACCAACCGAAAATTTTAAAATTTTTGAAAACTCAATTTATGAGGTTGGTGAGTGTTCTAAAAAGAATTTTTATAAAAAGAAAGAGAATGACAACCAAGTGTGGGTTGTTAAGAAAGTTGATATGAATGTCGGCGACGAATCTGGTTCCACAAAGCCAGAAGAGCCACAGGTTGAGATGAAAATTTCAGTGAATGATGATGAGTTTCCATCACTGAAATTTGAAGAAGTTAAACAAAAAGTTGGCAAAGTTGAGATCTCAGATCAGTTTTATTCTGAGAAAACTGAATTTGATGTTGAGAAAACATTCAATAGAAGTGTTAAGAAAATTTTTGGGAAAATGTTGAATGGGAAAGTTAAGGGGGTTAAAGATTTTTATGCAACTAAAAAGGCAACTTACAACCCTACTGAGCAAGAATTGAAAGCCATCAAGTCTGAGAAGACTTGGATGGAAGTTTGTTTTCCTTGAAGTCTTAGGACTTTGCCGGATATCCCAAGTTTGTAATCGTGGATCAGGAATCGGCATTCTTCTTGTTATTTTAGATTTTGTGAAAGATTTTTAAATGTGTTTAGTTTTTACAGGTTAAGTGTGACTTGCCGGAGCTTCCAGGTTGGTAAGTGTGAAGCAGGAATCGGCATTTTGATTGGTAAAATGGTTTGTGTAGAGGTTTATTCCTACATAGGTTTGTATGTTGTGAATATTTTTACAAGAGGTACAGAGGTTGCATACTTGCAAGTGGTAAATCAGGGACATTAAGTTGTACTTGATCTACTACAAGTGGTTAAAAGTAGACAATGTGATGAACCACACCCCGAACCTACAAATGGTTTAAAATCAACAAAACTTATTTTCCGGAAAAATCATTTTGGTTAAAACAAACTTAAGTGTTTTGAAATCATAATGAGAAAATAGTTTTGTGTAAGGGGGAGTTCTGATTGTTTATGCCAAGTGGGTGGCGATTTGAAGCGATTCGATATTGGTTGTCAAGTTTGTTGTACAGTTTATTTTCAAATTTCCTAAAATGTGTTTGCATTTTAGGGGGAGTAGAAATTTCAGAAAATCCAAAAACATTTGAAAATATGAAAAAGACAAAAACATGATAAAATCAAAAATGAGTTTTAGTGTCAAAGAAGAGGAAATGATAGTACATCAGTAGACAGTCACAGTATGCTAAAAAAATGTAATGATTAAATAGCGTTAAACGGTCTCACTGATGATATGCCGATAGGTTTTTACACATTTAGTAAACTTTTTCGGGATATAAACTAAATTTCAAACTTGCTCATTTCGTGGGGAACACTACTTGGATATATAGGTAACCCCTGAAATCTCGTTTGAAAGGTCCCTCTTTCTGAGATACTAGGTCTTTATGCTCAGTGATATCTGGGGTATTATCCCGGGACTTCTGCTGAAAGGAATTTCTGACCTAGTCCCCGGAGAATACTTTCCGCATGCTTGAAATATAGCGCAACCCTCAGCAAATTGATGAAACAATAAAATTGATAGTCATTGCTGTTGTAATCAAAAGATCCTCTAAAGGGGACCCACCAAAAGTCGAAGCCGTCATCTCTCTGCGTATCGAAAGATCGACTTGAGCTCTCATGGCCCTCGTACTATAATTTATTCCCCTGACAGATATCATCTGTGGTATACTCACCTGTAAGACTGAATATTGGGATCCGGATACGGGAGTATATTCAAGAGGTGGGACACATGAATGAGTTTAAGTCATTAAAACACCTAACTCATATCCTGAATCAGTTGAAATTTATGTGAAAATTTAAATGGATCAGTATATTGGCAATCTAAGTGAATTGTTTAATTTTTAATGTGTAACTAAGCTCAACGGTACTTGTGACTTGTCAAAATCTGATATGATCCTCTTACACAAAACTCACAAAAATAGTGTCTGTAAATATTTCTTTACTGCATTTCTTTACATTCAAAAATACAAAAAGATTTTTAGTGTGTTTTAGCATAAATTTTGTAAAACTCAAAAAGATTTTCGACAACTGATGTTGGAAAGCTGATTTTCAAAGTTCCGAGTGCTAAACATGATGACATTGTTGTGAGGGGGAGTGTGTTTTAAAATGTCAAAATGTATTTTCTAAATCAACAAGTGGTTCATCATGAGTTTGTGATCTGAGGGAGAGTGATTGTTGAGCTTATGTTTATGAGAGGGAGTCATCTGATTATATCAGAATGTTGGTGCATTTAAATTGTTAAATTTAGAAATTCATTTCTGGGTTAAGAATGTGCAGTTCTAGTCAAGTTTCGATTCTGGAAATTGAAGATTCTATAGAGTGCCAGGTTTAAGATTTTGAAGACAAAGAAAGCCAGACAAAGATCCTGAAGTAGATGTTGCTGAAGAATAAAGAAATGCCAGCAAATCGTTAGGGGGAGTCTGAAGATTTTCAAGTTAAAGAGAGTCTGTTGAAGAAGATAGAGAGAGAAAAGCCCAGAGACTGATCAAGACTGAAGATGTGAAGATACAGCATTGTCGTGACTCGATAGTCGACTCGTCAATATCTGAGGGGGAGTCTGTTGGTGCACTACATCTGTCGACTTCGTCTTGTATCGAGTCCTAGTTTTAGATTGTTAGATCAGGGCACATTTTACGAGAAAATAGGATGGCATATAGGTTTAAACTGTCAGGTCCGCTTATATGGACATAGGAGGTCCGCTTTTGTGTCATGTCCGTATATGGGAACCTATCTGGTTAGGTCCGCTTATACGTACATGTCCGTATGTGGGAACCTACCTGTTCAGGTCCGCTTATACGAACATGTCCGTATGTGGGGACCTACATGCACTATAAATACCACATGAGCGGATCTCATTGGTAACTTTGTCAAATTCCATACCGAAGTGCTGCCGGTGTGAAGATCGAGCTGTAATCATTGTCAAATCAATAAATCAGTAGATTAAGTGAATTGCAAGCTGTCTCTACCTTCGTTTCTTGTTATTCCGCACCTGAAACGTAGTTGAACGTCTCTGAACGACTCATTCGGGTCGAAACACGATCCTACATTTTTTAATGAATCTGCGTGCTTTCCAAAAGTTAAATAATTAGGGTTCCAACCAATTAACTCCCCTCCCAAAATTTTATTCCCTGCTTCTCACCCGTTCCCCTAGGTCTAGCCATTCAAAGAACTCTTCTCCCATATGTTTGATCTGATCGAAGAACTCTACAGAATTCGAACATCAAATCGGCCATTTTAGAGTTCATTTGATGCCACAACAACTGTTGATTTTCACTATTCAATCTATATTCAGGTCAGATACACAACATCGAACCCTAATTGATTCAGTTTTCGTCATAAATTAGTCATCTTTGTGTACCAATTTGTGAGAATTTGATGCTCTAAATTGTTCCAAAATGATTGGATCAAGATACAGTGATGATGATGAAGATGATGTATTTTACTATAGATATTCCTCTGCACCACCACAACAACCTTCATCATCATCATCTGCAGACAAAACCCTAACAAAATCCTCTTCGAATCGGAACCGAAGTGGCGGTTTAGCCCCATCGAAATGAGGTTCAGGTATTAAAATTAACCGCACATTTTAAAACAAAGCTTCTAACAACTAATTACATCAACATTGGAAATAGTTGTATTAAGTTATAAATTATGATGTTATTGGTGTCTATGAATAAGCAATTTTTCATAGGTGAATTTTCTGTTTTTGTTGGAGTTTCATGATATTCTTCGTGGGGAGAAAGTTAATGAGATAATATACCTCTGTGAATTCCATGTGACCTGGGGGGACTTGGGAGAGAGATAGTCGAGTTGAGTATTCATTGCAAAGTGACCCTACATTTATAGTTTGAGTTGCATGGTTGTATGTCCACGATGTCTTGTGTTTATTTAATTTCTTTATTATGCAACTTATGTCTGGCTTTGTTATTTGATAACTATCTTGCTTTGTCACCTAGAATTTTCCAGGTATGGAACTGAACCTGATGAGAATACCTTATGAAAGCTTGAGCTCGAGCTCGACTCGATTCGGGCTTTATTTCTAAAGCTCGAGCTCGGCTCGAAGGTAATTTTTGAAGCTCGAGCTCGGCTCAGGCTCGGGTTCGAAGGTAAGTTTTGAAGCTCGAGCTCGGCTCGGGCTCGGGCTCGGGCTCGACTCGTTTAGTATTTATTAATTAATTCGTTTGTTTGTGTTCGTTCGTTTAACAAGTGAAAGGACTTGAACAATAACTTTTGTTCATTTAGTTAAATGAACGAACATGAACAGAGGCCTCATTAACGTTTGTTTGTGTTCTGTTCGTGAACACATGTACTTCCTTAACAAACGAAGACGAACGCCGTGTCCGTTCTGTTCGTTTGCAGCCCTAGTTGTGGGTCAATCTGTTTACTCATTTTGTACTTTCGATTTTTTTTTCTGGTGTAAATAGTTAATTATTGTTACAAAAATAATGTTGCAGAGTTATCCGGAACTTGGAGCGTATCTGGATTCAAGATTTGCGAATGATTTTGGTAGTGAGATTAGGTTAAACTTTCAGGACGGAACATGTGAAGAGGATGTTTGTCTCTCCGAATTGTTGTCAGTTTTACAAAAAGGCAAAGAGTGCTCGATTAACAAGTCGGCTAGTAAAATAACGACAACAATGGGAAGTGAAACACCCGTATCTACAGGACCCAATATCGGTTCACATTATAGCGCGGGTAATGATCTGGAACAGTCAACAAGCCAGACAAATATTCATGCTACTGGCAGTTCTACAATTGGTCAACCCAAATTCAAGTTTCGGTCCCGTGACTCCCGTTCACCTCAAACTGACCGAACTGACCTAAGCTCAGAAGATGTTATGGGGCAAGGCACTACTTCTAGAAGACTTCGCCTGCAGGTCAATTCTCCATCTCATGGTGAAGAAACCAGTTCAACCGAGTCTGAGGTAGGCTCTAGTAAATTACAAACCGAGTCCGAGTATGAGGAATCAAGTAACCATATCTTTGTATCATGCCATTTTGCCCAAACAATTTGGCAGAATGTTGCATTATGGTGTAAAATCCCATCTTTTGTGGCATTTGATATCAAAGATTTATTAGAGTTTCATGCTTACAGCCCAGGGTCAATGTGACACCTGTGCCTCCACGGCCATCAAACAAATACTGTATCAATGAAATATTGTATTTCATACTTGGGATTGTATAAATATGTGTATCCTTTGCACATATCAATTCTTGCTCGATTTCAAGCTTTAAATCGCTTTCTGGAAGGTTATACGCGCACTAATGCGTAAATATAACCCGTTTAATGCAACGAACACTCCGGAATAGTGAAATAGGCTTAACATACCTTAAATAACCTTTACATAACTTAGAAATAAGTTTTAAAGGCTTTGGTATGGCAAAATCGAGTTAAATCGCTTACAGGGACTAAAGTTGACAAACTGCGAAAGTATGCCAATTTGAATTGTAACAGACATTCCGGATCATGGCCATAAGTTAAACATACCATAAATATCCTTTACATAGCTTAGAAATAGGCTTTGAGGGGTTCGGTGTGCTAAAATAAACTTTTGGGTCATTCAGGGACTAAAAGTGTCAAAAAGTGCATAAGTTTGCACTTTCGCGCATAACTTACGTTCTGAATACATCCGGACATCCAAAAATTTATGTAAGCACTAAAATATTTTATTTTAGTGTTTAGCATAAGAAAAATCCATTCGTCACGCCATTTGGATCGTTTTTCGCGCTTATGCAATGGAACTGCACCCTTGTGCAACCAATGTAGCCTTCATCATCAGGCTAGTGTGAAGTGCCGCAAATGCCAAATTTGTGGACTTATAGGTCATAAGCGCGAAAAACGATCCAAATTACGCGACGAATGGATTTTTCTCATGCCAAACACTAAAATAAAATATTTTAGTGCTTACATAAATTTTTGGATGTCCGGATGTATTCAGAACGTAAGATATGCGTGAAAGTGCAAACTTGTGCACTTTTTGACGCTTTTAGTCCCTGAATGACCCAAAAGTTTATTTTAGCACACCGAACCCCTCAAAGCCTATTTCTAAGCCATGTAAAGGATATTTATGGTATGTTTAACTTATGGTCATGTTCCGAAATGTCTGTTACAGTTCAAATTGGCATACTTTCACAATTTGTCAAATTTAGTCCCTGTAAGCGAATTAACTCGATTTTGCCATACCAAAGCCTTCAAAACTTATTTCTAAGTTATGTAAAGGTTATTGAAGGTATGTTAAGCCTATTTCACTATTCCGGAGTGTTCGTTGCATTAAACGGGTTATATTTACGCATCAATGCGTGTATAACCTTCCAGAAAGCGATTTAAAGCTTGAAATCGAACAAGAATTGATATGTGCAAAGGATACACATATTTATACAAATCCAAAGTATGAAATACACTATTTCATTGACACAGTAGTTGTTTGATGGCCGTGGAGGCACAGGTGTCACAGTCTCCCCTACTTTAGGAAATTTCGTCCCGAAATTTTATTTAGAGAAAACTTGTGAGAGTTTAAAACATGAAGTTGAAAAGATCGAACAACATTGGTTAGGGTTCTGAACTTCTAGTAACTTTAATAACAACATGTTTGCAATGTAAGAGGGATACTTATATACAAGTATATGAAGTGTCATTGGTGCGTCCACCGTACCTCCATTACATCGTTCTCATTTTGTTATTGTTGTCACTATCGGTTCTTACACATAATAAATCTTACTGTGGTTACCGTGCACTGAATCTCATAATTATGTACGCGTCCATAATTAGACAATTCCTTGCATAGTTCACACAGTCTATTTTATAATGTGTAGGGGAAAACCAAATGAACAAATCTTGTGATGAATGTGACTAGACCACCATAGGGTCCCTTTTATTAAATCAATAAATGATTTTAATAGACAACCAATGAGTCTTTTCAGCTTATATCATCACATGTCATTCTTAACCAGATTTTTGAATCAATCTTTTTGACTAGACCCCTAAAAGAGTCCCTTATGAAACATGGAATGGTACTATATAACCCAAGGGTCTTAACTATTACATAGAAGCCCAATAAGGATTTAAGGTAGTACCTTTTTGAATATCCTACTACGAATCCGTCATATGAAGATATGAAAGATTCTACGAGGATTTGGATAACGAATACCCAGAGTATACAAAAACACAAAATGCATAAAAGAAAACACATGATGCATAAACACATAGTCATATAACCACAAAGATTGTTTATCTAGATCATTAATTTGTTAATTTGTTTTGCTAACAGAGCACATGTATTTAAAGCACACTAGGAATCCATCTCGTGGATTTCATTTGGTACTTTAAACATTATCAAGAATCTAACTATAAAGATAGAAAGATTTTTAAAAGAAAAATTCGATTTCGATTATAAGGAACTGAAATGTTCAAATTTAGGTACATAAGGAATCCAATTAAGGACTCTGATTTGAATGATAATCATCCACAAGGGTCTAAATGTGAAGATAAAAAGATCCCATATGGAAATTAGAAGTTGAAGATGTTTTGAAACCTTGCACTTGATGTGCTTAGGTCAAAACATGAAGTAAAATGCTTATGAAGTTGAGATGCCAGATATGCCAAGGCGACATATGGAGCGAAATTTGAAAGTTAAGTCAATGTATGAAGAAAATATTTTTGAAAACTATGCATGGGGTTCTCAAAAAAAAATGTGTTCAATGTTTTTGAAACCTTATATATAATACCTTTGAAATCATAAAGTAGGTGTATTAGGTAGGTATATATTTATATAAAAAATTGTTTTAAAATGATGCGAGAGGAATTTTGAAATTATGTATAAGGTTTTTGAAAATATGAATGATGCTTTTCGAAATCATGCACTTGATAAGAAAATGTACCGTGTTAATATTGTTTTCAGACTATATGAAACATTTTGAAATTATGAAGGTTGTTTTTGAAAGCATAGCCAATGTTTTTGAAATAACATAGACAATGCATTTTAAAAAAAATTGTTTTCAAACTATATGAAACATTTTGAAATTATGAAGGTTGTTTTTGAAAGCATAGCCAATGTTTTTGAAATAACATAGACAATGCATTTTAAAAAAAATTGTTTTCAAACTATATGAAATGTTTTGAGATCATGAAGATTGTTTTTGAAATACTTGTACTGTGTATGTTGAAAAATCAAAACGTAATGGGTATGAGATTTGAAAATACCCTTAGTTATCTAACCAAGGATTCAAAGGCACAGATGTGCAGAAGCATGATTACTCATAATGTCACTTTATTTTCTTTACTTTGTTTCTTAGAGTGAAACGAGTACTTAAAATTTTCGAGGGAATCATGAGCGATCATTTGAAAGAGAGAATCACAAGAGTAGTTTGTAAGGAACATAGTTCCTTAATACAGGTATCATAGAGAATTTCCATTTACTCATGTAACTACACTTGTATATCAGAATTGTGAACAACAATTTATTTATAATCAAAACAGATTGTTTCACATTACAAGAAATAGAAGAACAAAAGCATAAGACAACAACATCTTCTAATCAGCCAACTGCTCATCCGTGGGTTGGATTTGCCTTAGCAAGCTTCGGGCAATCCCTTAGGAAATGGCCCATCTCGCCACAGTTGTAGCAAGACCCTGGTGAGAAACGAGCTTGAGCAGAGTCGGCTTGTGGTTGATTTGGACCACCTTGGTTCGGGTTACATTGACAAGCACTTGCCAGGTGACCAACTCGCCCACATGATACACACAGACGACATTGTAAGTGAGCTTGGTGATGCCCATTACATTTGTCGCATATTGGTGTCGTTCCCTTGTATTGCTTCTTAGCAGGTGGTGTTGCCACCCGGATGGGTCCTGTTTGATTTGGTACTGCTGTAGTTGGGCAAACCCTTGCCGTATGACCTATAATTCCACAAATTTGGCATTTGTGGCACTTCACACTAGCCTGATGATGAAGGCTACATTGGTTGCACAAGGGTGCAGTTCCATTGTATGGCTTCCTAGCAGGGGGCTGAGCTGGTTGGTTGGGGATGGCTTGACCATTGTGAGCGACCACGGTGAAGTTCTGAGAAGCCTTTTGCTTCTTTGATTTCTTAGGGGATCGTTCATCCATGGTCTTTGATTCCTCGATTGGTTTCATGGTTGGTGGTGCTGTCACTTGGCTAGGTCTTGCCTGTTTTGGTGCAACCGCTGCGGGATTCTTTGGAGCTTTACGTTTCTTTGGTTTAGGCGAAGGCTTGGCCTCTGCCTCCTTTGGTGACTCTTGAGTGGCTTCATTCTGGAGACGATACATGGCAATACCTAAATCCACAGTCTTCAGAATCACTTCGCCTATTTGCTGGGCAAATTTGGCTGTTCGCTCGGACATTTGACCGTTGCTGAGAGGAAGAGACATTCTAGAAGAAAATGAAAGATATAGGAAGAAACAAGTGAAAGGTTATCAGACAATCAAAACAGG
Source organism: Helianthus tuberosus (assembly GCA_030545235.1). Classification (NCBI taxonomy): domain Eukaryota; kingdom Viridiplantae; phylum Streptophyta; class Magnoliopsida; order Asterales; family Asteraceae; genus Helianthus; species Helianthus tuberosus. Next base: position 40,680,880 of record CM060369.1, on the reverse strand, counting down.
ATGGCAATGCATAAAAATTACGATCATTTGTTTGTTACCTAAGGCAAACAAATGAGACGGTGACAAATCAAAGTAAACGGGTCATATTAATGTATCACTGAAGACATGCTCGCCTATAAGTGAACACTCACCCCAAGAGTTCCCAGGTAAGAGTGACTGGTCCGATACTGCGGATTTGTACGAACACTCTAGCCTTCGACAGAAAACTCAGGGTACAGGCATTCACTCTTCCAGTTTGCACGTGTTCACATTATAAGACCCAAACTTTGACGAGATTTGAAAACTTAGAGGGTTCAAAACCTTACAATAGAGGGTTCAAAACCTTACAATAGAGGGTTCAAAACCTAGTAATCAATCATCCTAGAACAGATGATTAGTTTTCAAAGCGGTTTTGAAATTTGTGTTCTTGTTGTGGTTGTCGCCTAAGGATAGGTGACAGTATTGTTTTATGACTAAACGCAAGTAAACTCGCGTTAGGGTCCTAGGAAGGTTATAGACTAGGTCAAAGCATTACTAATAACCTAATTCCCTATAACCATGAGCTCTGATACCAACTTTTCTGTCACACCCCGACCACGTAAAACAACAAAACGTGGCGGAAACGTCGGGGAGTGTTGTAACAGAATCATTGTTTCATAACACATGGAAATTGAAATATTGTTTTATTACATAAAAGAGTTACAATGTCTCTACAATCAAAAAAACATAACATAAATAACTAGTCTTGCGTCTTTTATTGTCGCTAAGGCCCAAGTCCGCCTAAGTGTATCTTGATAAATCCTATGCATCATATCCTGAAACACATGTGAAAATAGGTACGTCAGCATAAAAATGCCTGTGAGATATATAGGTTTTGCGAAAATAGGATTCATGACTTGTAAGTTTAGAAAAAAAGTTGTTTAGCAAAAGTCAGTCATGAACCTTGTAAATTGATTTGTTTTGAAAATCGTTTGAAAAACAATAAGTTCAGATGATATGTATAAATAAGAGAATAATGTATGGTTAAATGAATAACCAAGTAAAATGAGTTTGTATAAGATAAGTTGTTTGTAAAACAATGTCTTGTGAAAAGTATGTTATTTGTATAAAATGTTATAAGTCTTATGTTGAAATGATTCAAATAACGCTACGATGTGTAATACCATACAAACACTTATATACAGGAAGTACCAGCGGCGTATCCACCATGCTTGTATCATATTACACACGCCTCGTTACTTAAATCACTTACTCAAACCCAACCACCAAAGTAAAATGTTTATGTATAATCAAATGTCAAAATGTTTATGTGAAAACCATTTCTAATGTCTATGTCTAATGTTTATGTCTAATGTAAATCATGAATTGTGTATGTAAATGTCAAAATGTTTATGTATGGTAAGTGAAATATATCAACTAAACCATATGTAAAATGCACAAAAACAAGGTATTGAAGTAAAACATGGTTTAAATCAAAGTTATGTTTTGTGTAATAAATGCATGCTATACTGATATAAACATTTATGCGGTATTGTGAAAATTCATACTTCCAAACCTTGCGACAGTCGGATAACCCTTTTAGTAAAGGTTATCAAAAAATGTATTCGGATTCGGTCATTCCTTCCATCCAAACAAACCCGAGATTACAGGAATGGGATTTGTCAAGTCCTATGGTACCACTACCTACTACCGAGCGGCATGATCGGTGTTAATGAATGTACATTGTCCCATTTAAACAAACCAAATGTCATACCAAAATGTAAGCATGTGATGAATAATAAATGTACTAAGTATGCACACAATGGGCATACATAGCATAGAATGTAATGTAAAATAATGTACTAAGTACGCACACAATGGGCATACATAGCATAAAATGTAATGTAAAATAATGTACTAAGTACGCACACAATGGGCATACATAGCATAGAATGTAATGTAAAATAATGTACTAAGTACGCACACAATGGGCATACATAGCATAGAATGTAATGTAAAATAATGTACTAAGTACGCACACAATGGGCATACATAGCATAAAATGTAATGTAAAGTAATGTACTAAGTACGCACACAATGGGCATACATAGCATAAAACACAATGAAATCATGTACTATAAATGTACTAATGAACATAGCAAGTATATGATGTGAAAACAGGAAAGCACGAAAGTAACAAGTAGGCACATGTGTTCCACCCCAAAATGTTTGGAAAACAGTAAAAGAGGGGTCTATGTACTCACTTGAGATTGCTTAGAAGTCCTAGGATACCCACCAAGCAATGCTAGAAGATCACGGAATCAAACGGTACCTAATATAGGTAACTACATTAATATACCGGACCTAAATCGGAGGATTGGATAGGATGAGGGTTCGTAAACCAAATGAGTATGGGAACTCATGTAATATGGTTTAACAAAGCCCACATACTACAATGAAACCTAACCTAAGTGCTTACAACCCATTACGACCCGTTTAGGTAGCTTATGCTACTTTAACGCGTCGTTCGCGTGAAACGCGTTCGGACCGCTTAACTAGTCCTATGACAAGTAATATATGCCTTAACATGTCTAATATTGTTGTCAAATCAGTTTAGATACCAAAAGTTATGTTACATATGCTTAAAACGAATGTTGGCGTAAAAAGGGCATTTTGGTCATTTACCTAAGGCATATAAACTACCTATCATACAACTAACTAAACGCCGTGACCATAAGGTATAACCTCGGAAGGTTATTCCCTAAATACTATGGTCACCTAATGTGTTTGGTCAGATCTTAATGATCGACCAAACGGGTCGGGTTCGAAAGTATAAACGATTGTTTAGATCGCTTACCTTACGACCCTATATAAGCACTAAACTAAAAGTGACGAGCTAAGCATGTTAAAACATGCTTAACTAAGTTTAGAAAACAGGTTTGGTATCAAAACAAACGGTTTTGATACCTAAAAGTAGTTTGGTTACAAAATACGCAAGAATACGTATTCAGGCAGAAACTACGGCTCGTCACTGAGCCTAGATAACGTGGTAATCAGTAGGTATAGTCACTAGTGACTATAACCATCGTGATTACGCTCACGTTATGAAGTTCAAACGAACTTCGCATTGACCATAAACTGGTCAATGCAGAAAGTCAAACAAAGTTTGACTTTCGGACTCGAAAAGCAATACAAGAACGAAGGAACACTTACAAAGGGTCCCCGCAAGATTGATTTCCAAGAAATCTCAGGTAGGAAGTGTATAAACACGACCACTTAGAGAAAAACTCAGATTTCAAGTGGGTTTTGCAATGTGGATGGATGGATATTTATAGTAAATTGACCATCATTAGGATCGTTCCTCGAATAACGTGATCGAATCTCATCCATACAAGTGTTGGAATGTTATGGTAGCCCATTTTGCCCCCACCACAAGAGTTTGACATGTGGCATTGGCCTTTGGGGGGGGGGGGGGCGGTTGAAAGGCTGTTACCAACTGTTAAAAACATTGAATCTAGTCTGGGAGACTGATGCGGGCCGCGTAAAGGATCACCCTGGGCTTACGCGGGCCGCCTGGGTGTTCTGATCAGGAGAAAGTTTGCTGAAATGACAGTTTAGGTCCCTGTTGGTGTTTAAGGCCATTCCCGACACTTCTAAGGCCCGTAAAGCCAACTTTAAGGCCCTAAAATGATTCCTAAACATTGTGAACATGAAACATGCTCAAAAATATGTCCGATGTTGGTTCGTTTGGTCGTACGAACGCGATCTTCGCTTAATTACGACGGAATGCGCATAAGCGCGAAAAACGATCCAAATTGCGCGACGAATGGATTTTTCTCATGCCAAACACTAAAATAAAATATTTTAGTGCTTACATAAATTTTTGGATGTCCGGATGTATTCAGAACGTAAGATATGCGTGAAAGTGCAAACTTGTGCACTTTTTGACGCTTTTAGTCCCTGAATGACCCAAAAGTTTATTTTAGCACACCGAACCCCTCAAAGCCTATTTCTAAGCTATGTAAAGGATATTTATGGTATGTTTAACTTATGGTCATGTTCCGGAATGTCTGTTACAGTTCAAATTGGCATACTTTCACAGTTTGTCAAATTTAGTCCCTGTAAGCGAATTAACTCGATTTTGCCATACCAAAGCCTTCAAAACTTATTTCTAAGTTATGTAAAGGTTATTTAAGGTATGTTAAGCCTATTTCACTATTCCGGAGTGTTCGTTGCATTAAACGGGTTATATTTACGCATCAGTGCGCGTATAACCTTCCAGAAAGCGATTTAAAGCTTGAAATCGAACAAGAATTGATATGTGCAAAGGATACACATATTTATACAAATCCCAAGTATGAAATACACTATTTCATTGATACAGTATTTGTTTGATGGTCGTGGAGGCACAGGTGTCACAAATACCCCACCCCCATTTGCTTTAAACTCGCCCTTGATCTGATCATTTCCCTAAGTTGGAGTTGCAACACTTCATACCTGGGAATTTCAGATCAAACTTCCATTCTTGGACCTCTTGTAAGTCCTCTTTCATGCTTTTATGCGTTTTTAGCTTGAAAGTCAAACTGCGTTTGACTTTCTGCATTAACCAGTTTATGGTCAATGCGAAGTTCGTTTGAAGTTCATAACATGAGCGTGATCACGATGGTTATAGTCCCTAGAGACTATACCTACTGATTACCACGTTATCTAGGCTCAGTGACGAGTCGTAGTTTCGGCCAAAATGCATGTTATTGCGTATTTTGTAACCAAACTACTTTTAGGTATCAAAACCGTTTGTTTTGATACCAAACCTGCTTTCTAAACTTAGTTAAGCATGTTTTAACATGCTTAGCTCGTCACTTTTAGTTTAGGGCTTATATAGGGTCGTAAGGTAAGCGATCTAAACAATCGCTTATGCTTTCGAACCCGACCCCTTTGGTCGATCATTAGGATCCGACCAAGCACATTAGGTAACCATAGTATATAGGGAATAACCTTCCGAGGTTATACCTTATGGTCGCTTCCGAGGTTATACATAGGGAATGCCCTTTTTACGCCAAAATTCATTTTAAGCATATGTAACATAACTTTTGGTATCCAAACTGATTTGGTAACAATATTAGACATGTTAAGGCATATTTTACTTGTCATAGGACTAGTTAGGCGTTCCGAACGCGTTTCACGCGAACGACGCGTTAAAGTAGCATAAGCTACCTAAACGGTCGTAATGGGTCGTAAGCACTTAGGTTAGGTTTCATTTAGTATGTAGGCTTTGTTAAACCATATTACATGAGTTCTCATACTCATTTGGTTTACAAGCCCTCATTCTATCCGATCTTCCGATTTAGGTCCGGTATATTAACATAGTTACCTATATTAGGTGTCGTTTGATATCCGTGATCTCTAGCTTTATTTGGTTGTTATTTAAGGACTACTAAGCAATCTCAGGTGAGTACATAGACTCCTCTTTTACTGTTTTCCAAACATTTAGGTTTCATTGTAGTATGTGGGCTTTGTTAAACCATATTACATGAGTTCCCATACTCATTTGGTTTACGAACCCTCATCCTATCCAATCCTCCGATTTAGGTCCGGTATATTAATGTAGTTACCTATATTAGGTACCGTTTGATTCCGTGATCTTCTAGCATTGCTTGGTGGGTATCCTAGGACTTCTAAGCAATCTCAAGTGAGTACATAGACCCCTCTTTTACTGTTTTCCAAACATTTTGGGGTGGAACACATGTGCCTACTTGTTACTTTCGTGCTTTCCTGTTTTCACGTCATATACTTGCTATGTTCACTAGTACATTCATAGTACATGATTTCATTGTGTTTTATGCTATGTATGCCCATTGTGTGCGTACCTAGTACATTATTTTACATTACATTTTATTCTATGTATGCCCATTGTGTGCGTACTTAGTACATTATTTTACATTACACTTTATGCTATGTATGCCCATTGTGTGCGTACTTAGTACATTATTTTACATTACACTTTATGCTATGTATGCCCATTGTGTGCGTACTTAGTACATTATTTTACATTACATTTTATGCTATGTATGCCCATTGTGTGCGTACTTAGTACATTATTTTACATTACATTTTATGCTATGTATTCCCATTGTGTGCGCACTTAGTACATTATTTTACATTACGTTTTATGCTATGTATGCCCATTGTGTGCGTACTTAGTACATTATTTTACATTACATTCTATGCTATGTATGCCCATTGTGTGCATACTTAGTACATTTATTATTCATCACATGCTTACATTTTGATATGATATTTGGTTTGTTTTGATGGATCGATATACATTTATTAACACCGATCACGCCGTTCGTTAGTACGTAGTGGTACCATAGGAATTGACAACTCCCATTCCGGACATCCTAGGTAGGTTTGGATGAAAGGAATGACCGAATTCGATTCTCATAACTTAGATAAACCTTTAATTTGTTTAAGGGTTTATCGCCTCAGTCTCAAGGCTTGGATGTATGCATTCTCACAATACCGCATAGATGTCTGTATCAGTATAGCATGCATTTCCACAAAACATAACTTTGATTTAAACCAAGTTTTACTTCAATACTTTGTTTTGTGCGTTTCACCTATGGTTTAGTTGATGCATTTCACTAGCCATACATATCATTTTGGTTGCACATTACATGATTTACATTTGACACATAAACATTTTTGACATTTGTTATACATTACATGATTTACATCTTGACATAAACATTTTGAAATATTATTCAATACATTTGACAATTAGTTTAAACATAGACATCTTACCTTGTTGGTTTGGTTTGAGTAAGTGATTTAAGTAACGAGGCGTGTGTAATATGATACAAGCATGGTGGATACGCCGCTGGTACTTCCTATATATAAGTGATTGTATGGTATTACATATCGTAGCGTTATTTGAATCATTTCAATTTGGACATATAACATTTTATACAAATAACATACTTTACACAATACATTGTTTTACAAACAACTTAATTTATACAAACTCATTTCACATGGTTATTCACTTAACCATGTATTATTCTTTTATACATATACATCATTTGGTTTATTTATCACTTTTCAAATGATTTACAAGACAAAGCAAATTATAAGGTTCATGACTAAACATTTTCTTAAATATAAGTCATGAATTCTATTTTCACAAAACCTATGTATCTCACAGGCATTTTTATGCTGACGTACCTATTTTCACATGTGTTTCAGGATATGATGCATATGATTTATCCAGATACACTTAGGCGGACTTGGGCCTTAGCGACAATAAAAGATGCAAGACTAGTTATTTATGTTATGTTTCTTTGATTGTCAAGACATTGTAACTATTTTAAACAATAAAACAATATTTCAATTTCCATGTGTTATGAAACAATGATTCTGTTACAACACACCCCGACGTTTTCCGCCACGTTTTGTTGTTCTACGTGGTCGGGGTGTGACAGTCAAGGAAGAAGAGGAAAGCGATACACGTCGTCGTTTTGGTTGTAATTTGGTGTATATGGCGGATGCGAAATGAGATTTATTAGAGTTTCATGATTTATTAGAGTTTCATACAAGTTCTGGAAGAAGCGAAGTCGTTGAGCTATATGTGGATAAAAAATCGATCGAAAGTGGCTTTGTTAACATGGGAGGACTGGAACAGGTTTAATGTTTTTGTTTAATTCAGCTCTGATGTTTTGACATGGTGTTGTTTTTGGTTCGATATATTGTAATTTTGGTGTCTAGTTCCTTGCTAGTAATGAATAAAATTTTTGTTGGCCGTTCTAAAAAAAAAAACAAACTGTGCCGTTGGTCAAAGTCAAACATTAATTTACATGAGTGGTCGAACGTTTTTGTTTAAGATTTGTGAGCGTTGACGACACTGAGATAAGTTTTGATTGGTCTAAGGAGACCGATGAAGGAGACGATCAACGGTCCAGATCGCAGATGAAGCAAGATGGTTTTAGTGGCCGTATTCAAATGCAACCGTTTGTTTTGGTGAAGGCGTATCGTGGTGGTCGTTTCTTGAGGTCCCCGTGGATTCAGGTAATGAGCATATTGCTGGTTATATTTGTGATGATAATATCTTTAGGGGTTATGGAATGCCCAAATTTTTTCTTTGATTTGATCGGAGGTTGTAGAAATTTGTCTATATGCCGTCTTTAGGTCTGATCATATAATAATCATATGGCCAAATTTTTTTGAGATGAGTTATGAAGTTTTTAATCGTCCTATGAAAACATCTTGAAGGTAGGTATACCTACACGCATAATTGATAATAAATGAATTTCTTAATGGCTTCCTTTCTTGTTTTGATAATCTTATAGAGAAATCCTTACAAATGCTTCTCTTCTCGTATGATTCTTGTCTGGTTGTATTCAAGCCCTAAGATGTAGATGTTAGTGAAATTAAAATAAGTTTGCTATTATTTTCTTAGAATTTTTTAAAATAACAACCTGCATTTGCATATCTTCAAAACTGTTACGTTTGTAATTCACATATAGTTCGAAGCGTTAAAAGTTCAAACCCTAAGTGAAGGTCTCATTCTCATGTGATTTGGCAAGGTTTTCCCTTCTCTGTTTGTATTCAAGCCCTAGGTTAAGGTTTCAATATTGGGACTCGTTCTTGATCCTATAGCGCTGTAAGTTTTCATTTCTTCTGGCTAGCTAGAGTACCATGTAAGCTCTACGTCTCAGCTCTTCTGTTACAACAAATAAAAGCATTTCTTATAATAAAAGTGTTGTATACTGTATAAACCATATCGTTATCTGCCAAAGATTTAAACTCATGAAATTACCTTCTATTCAGCATGCTTTGCCATCATCTTTAAATAGCCAACTTACATGACTCATACGTAATTATATATGTGTTCGTTAGTAATCTTTGCATGACTGGAACTATGATTCTGATGTGTTTGTTAGTAATCTTTGCTTCTAGCACTTGAGTTGTAGCTTACAATTGGATATTGTTATCTTTGCAACCAACTTGACCCGTTATTAGTTTTCGTTAATTATGAATTCTTGATTTAATTCATTGGTTGTTTTGTAGATTGAAAACTTGAACTTAGTTATCAAGGAGCTCTTTAAGGAAAATGATGAAAAAGAAAGGCTAAATGGAAATATTGTCAGGTTATTGGCTGAAAAGAAAAAAGATAAGGTGGAAAAAGATGCTATGCTCGATACGATGCCATAAATTGAAGCTATGTTAACAAGCACAATTTGAAGATAGGCTACAAACACTTGGTTTTGAATGTTTCGATGTTATCGTATTAGGATTTTTTAGTTATTTGATGTTTTAGCTGGTATTTCTATTAGAATGTTTTATATGCTTTTGATACACATATGTCTTATATAATTTTGGGTTTTCGTGATCTTATTAGACTTTTTATATAATTTTGTAATTTTATTGATTATGTAATTTTATGAAAAAAGCAGGGAAAAATGAAAAATCAAGCTAAATAAAAAACCAATATTCAAGCAATCACAAAATGTTAGCAAATAATTCAACAAGCATGATCAGAGAGTAAAAAAGGCTTAAGGTTTACAATGGTGTAAAACTAAAATGGGATATAAAGAGCTAGGATTCGAGTTACAAGAACAAGGGCCAAACCAACCATCCAAGAATGGAATCGTCGAGCGAAAACACTTGACAAACTCCTGAAAGCAGCTTTTCTTGCCACCAGAACTTTCTCCATCAATTAGATACCGGGCTAGGATTCAAGTTACAGGAACAAGGGGCAAACCAACCACCCAAGAATGGAATCCTCGAGCGAAAACACTTAACAACTTCCTAGAAGCAGCTTTTCTTGCCACCAGATCTTTCTCCATCAATTAGGAATCTGATGCCGTCACTAAACACATTCCTTAAATTGTAGCCATTTTTTGAGTGTTTATTTTTTGGTGTCTAATACGCATATATATCACCATTCATCTTGATTTTCTTCACTGTATATCTCTTAAATGTCAACATATACACGTGTGATTTAGTTTACAAAGATTTTTCAATGCCGAGAACCTCGATCAGAGATTAAAAAAGGCGTAAGGTTCACAATGGTGTAAAACTAAAATGGGATATACTTGGCTAGGATTCGAGTTACAGGAACAAGGGCCAAACCAACCACCCAAGAAAGGAATCGTCGAGCGAAAACAGTTAACAACCTCCTGGAAGCACCTTTTCTTGCCACCAAATCTTTCTCCATCAATTAGGAATCTGATGCCGTCACTAAACACATTCCTTAAATTGTAGCCATTTTTTGAGTGTTTATTTTTTGGTGTCTAATCCGCATATATATCACCATTCCTCTTGATTTTCTTGACTGTATATCTCTTAAATGTCAACATATACACGTGTGATTTAGTTTATGAAGATTTTTCAATGCCGATAACCTCGAACAGAGAGTAAAAAAGGCGTAAGGTTCACAGTGGTGTAAAATTAAATGGGATATACCGGACTAGGATTCGAGTTACAGGAACAAGGGCCAAACCAACCACCCAAGAATGGAATCGTTGAGTGAAAACACTTGACAACCTCCTGGAAGCAGCTTTTCTTACCACCAGACCTTTCTCCATCAATTAGGAATCTGATGCCGTCACTAAACACATTCCTTAAATTGTAACCATTTTTTGAGTGTTTATTTTTTGGTGTCTAATCCGCATATATATCACCCTTCCTCTTGATTTTCTTGACTGTATATCTTTAAAATGTCAACATATACACGTGTGATTTAGTTTACAAAGATTTTACAATGCCGAGAACCTCGATCAGAGAATAAAAAAGGCGTAAGGTTCACAATGGTGTAAAACTAAAATGGGATATACCGGGCTAGTATTCCAGTTACAGAAACAAGGGCCAAACCAACCACCCAAGAATGGAATCGTCGAGCAAAAACACTTGAAAACATCCTGGAAGCAGCTTTTCTTGCCACCAGACCTTTCTCCATCAATTGGAATCTGATGCCGTCACTAAACACATTCCTTAAGTTGTAGCCATTTTTAGTGTTTATTTTTTGATGTCTAATCCGCATACATATCACCACTGCTCTTGATTTTCTTGACTGTATATCTCTTAAGTGTCAACATATACAGGTGTGATTTAGTTTACGAAGATTTTTTAATGGCGAGAACCTCGATCAGAGAGTAAAAAAGGCGTAAGGTTCACAATGGTGTAAAACTAAAATGGGATATACCGGGCTAGGATTCGAGTTACAGGAACATGATCAAAACCAAACACCGAATAATGGAATCGTCGAGCAAAAACACTTGACAACCTCCTGGTAGCTGCTTTTCATGCCACCAGACCATTCTACATCAATTAGAAATATAATGCCGTCACTAAACACATTCCTTAAATTGTAGCCATTTTTTAGTGTTTATTTTTTGGTGTCTAATTCGCATATATATATATATATCACCATTGCTCTTGATTTTCTTGACTGTATATCTCTTAAATGTCAACATATACTCGTGTGATTTAGTTTACGAATATTTTTCAATGCCGAGAACCTCGATCAGAGAGTAAAAAAAGCATAAGGTTCACAGTGGTGTAAGATTAAATGGGATATACCAGGCTAGGATTCGAATTACAGGAACATGGGATAAACCAACCGACCAAGAATGGAATCGTCGTGCGAAAACACTTGACAACCTCCTAGAAGCAGCTTTTCTTGCCACCAGACCTTTCTTCATAAATTTGGAATCTGATGCCGTCACTAAACACATTCCTTAAATTGTAGCTATTTTTTAAGTGTTTATTTTTTGGTGTCTAATCCGCATATATATCACCATTGCTCTTGATTTTGTTGACTGTATATATCTTAAATGTCAACATATACACGTGTGATTTGCTTTACGAAGATTTTTCAATGCCGAGAACCACGATCAGAGAGTAAAAAAGGCGTAAGGTTCACAATGGTGTAAATCTAAAATGGGATATAACAGGCTAGGATTCGAGTTACCGGAACAAGGGCCAAACCAACCACTCAAGAAGGGAATCGTCGAGCGAAAACACTTGACAACCTTCTGGAAGCAGCTTTTTCTTCCCACCAGACCTTTCTCCATCAATTAGGAATCTGATGCCGTCACTAAACACATTCATTAATTTATAGCCATTTTTTGAGTGTTTATTTTTTGGTGTCTAATCCGCATACATATCACCATTGCCCTTGATTTTCTTGACTTTATATCTCTTAAATGTCAACATATACACCTGTGATTTAGTTTACGAAGATTTTCAATGCCGAGAACCTCGATCAGAGAGTAAAAAAGGCGTAAGTTTCACAATGGTGTAAACTAAAATGGGATATAATAGGCAAGAATTCAAGTTATCGGAACAAGGACCAAACCAACCACCCAAGAGTGGAATAGTCGAGCGAAAACACTTGATAACCTCCTAGAAGCAGCTTTTTCTTGCCACCAGACCTTTCTCCATCAATTAGGAATCTGATGCCGTCACTAAACACATTCATTAAATTGTAGCCACTTTTTGAGTGTTTATTTTTAGGTGTCTAATCCGCATATATATCACCATTCCTCTTGATTTTCTTAACTGTATATCTCTTAAATGTCAACATATACACGTGTGATTTAGTTTACGAAGATTTTTCAATGCCGAGAACATCGATCAGAGAGTAAAATAGGCGTAAGGTTCACAATCGTGTAAAACTAAAATGGGATATACCGGGCTAGGATTCGAGTTACAGGAACAAGTGCCAAACCAACCACCCAAGAATGGAATCGTAGAGCGAAAACACTTAACAACCTCTTGGAAGCAGCTTTTCTTGCGACCAGATCTTTCTCCATCAATTAGGAGTCTGATGCCGCAACTAAACACATTCCTTAAATTGTAGCCATTTTTTGAGTGTTTATTTTTTGGTGTCTAATCCGCATATATATCACTATTTCTCTGGATTTTCTTGACTGTATATCTCTTAAATGTCGACATATACACGTGTAATTTAGTTTACGAAGATTTTTCAATGCCGAGAACCTCGATCAGAGTGTAAAAAAGGCGTAAGGTTCACAATGGTGTAAAACTAAAATGGGATATACCGGGCTAGGATTCGAGTTACAGGAACAAGGGCCAAACCAACCACCCAAGAATGGAATCGTAGAGCGAAAACACTTAACAACCTCCTGGAAGCAGCTTTTCTTGCCACCAGATCTTTCTCCATCAATTAGAAATCTGATGCCGTCACTAAACACATTCCTTAAATTGTAGCCATTTTTGAGTGTTTATTTTTTGTTCTCTAATCCACATATATATCACCATTGCTCTTGATTTTCTTGACTGTATATCTCTTAAATGTCAACATATACACGTGTGATTTAGTTTACGAAGATTTTTCAATGCCGAGAACCTCGATCAGAGATTAAAAAAGGTGTAAGGTTCACAATGGTGTAAAACTAAAATGGGATATACCGGGCTAGAAATCGAGTTAAAGGAACAAGGGCCAAACCAACCACCCAAGATTGGAATCGTCGAGCGAAAACACTTGACAACATCCTAGAAGCAGCTTTTCTTGCCACCAGACCTTTCTCCATCAATTAGGAATCTGATGCCGTCACTAAACACATTCCTTAAATTGTAGCCATTTTTTGAGTGTTTATTTTTTGGTGTCTAATCCGCATATATATCACCATTGCTCTGGATTTTCTTGACTGTATATATATCTTAAATGTCAACATATACACGTGTGATTTAGTTTACGAAGATTTTTTAATGCCGAGAACCTCGATCAGATAGTAAAAAAGGCGTAAGGTTCACAATGGTGTAAACTAAAATGGGATATACCGGGCTAGGATTCGAGTTACAGGAACAAGTACGAAACCAACCACCCAAGAATGGAATCGTTGAGCAAAAACACTTGACAACCTCCTGGAAGCTGCTTTTCTTGCCACCAGACCATTCTCCATCAATTAGGAATCTGATGCCGTCGCTAAACACATTCCTTAAATTGTAGCCATTTTTTTAGTGTCTATTTCTTGGTGTTTAATCCGCATATATATCACCATTGCTCTTGATTTTCTTGACTGTATATCTCTTAAATGTTAACATATACACGTGTGATTTAGTTTACGAAGATTTTTCAATGCCGAGAACCTCGATCAGAGAGTAAAAAAAGCGTAAGGTTCACAGTGGTGTAAGATTAAATGGGTTATACCAGGCAAGGATTCGAAATACAGGAACATGGGACAAACCAACCACCCAAAAATGGAATCGTCGAGCGAAAACACTTGACAACCTCCTAGAAGCAGGTTTTCTTAGCACCAGACCTTTCATCATCAATTAGGAATCTGATGCCGTCACTAAACACATTACTTAAATTGTTTCCATTTTTGAGTGTTTATTTTTTGGTGTCTAATCCGCATGTATATCACCATTCCTCTTGATTTTCTTGACTGTATATCTCTTAAATATCAACATATAAACGTGTGATTTAGTTTACAAAGATTTTTCAATGCCGAGAATCTCGATCAGAGAGTAAAAAAGGCGAAAGGTTCACAATGGTGTAAAACTAAAATGGGATATACCGGGATAGGATTCCCGTTACAGGAACAAGGGCCAAACCAACCACCCAAGAATTGAATCGTCGAGCGAAAACACTTGACAACCTCCTTGAAGCAGCTTTTCTTGGCACCAGACATTTCTCCATCAATTAGAATCTGATGCCGTTACTAACACACTCCTTAAATTGTAGCCATTTTTTGAGTGTTTATTTTTTGGGTCTTATCCGCATATATATCACCATTGCTCTTGATTTTGTTGACTGTATATCTCTTAAATGTCAACATATACACGTGCGATTTAGTTTACGAAGATTTTTCAATGCCGAGAACCTCGATCAGAGAGTAAAATAGGCGTAAGGTTCACAATCGTGTAAAACTAAAATGGGATATAACAGGCTAGGATTCGAGTTACCGGAACAAGGGCCAAACCAACCACCCAAGAATGGAATCGTCGATCGAAAACACTTGACAACCTCCTGTAAGCAGCTTTTTCTTGCCACCAGACCTTTCTCCATCAATTAGGAATCTGATGCCGTCACTTAACACATTCATTAACTTGTAGCCATTTTTTGAATGTTTTTTTTTTTGGTGTCTAATCCGCATATATATCACCATTGCTCTTGATTTTGTTGAGTGTATATATCTTAAATGTCAACATATACACGTGTGATTTGCTTTACGAAGATTTTTCAATGCCGAGAACCACTATCAGAGAGTAAAAAAGGCGTAAGGTTCACAATGGTGTAAATCTAAAATGGGATATAACAGGCTAGGATTCGAGTTACCGGAACAAGGGCCAAACCAACAACTCAAGAAGGGAATCGTCGAGCGAAAACACTTGACAACCTCCTGGAAGCAGCTTTTTCTTCCCACCAGACCTTTCTCCATCAATTAGGAATCTGATGCCGTCACTAAACACATTCATTAATTTATAGCCATTTTTTGAGTGTTTATTTTTTGGTGTCTAATCCGCATACATATCACCATTGCCCTTGATTTTCTTGACTTTATATCTCTTAAATGTCAACATATACACATGTGATTTAGTTTACGAAGATTTTCAATGCCGACAACCTCGATCAGAGAGTAAAAAAGGCGTAAGTTTCACAATGGTGTAAACTAAAATGGGATATAATAGGCAAGAATTCAAGTTATCGGAACAAGGGCCAAACCAACCACCCAAGAGTGGAATAGTCGAGCGAAAACACTTGATAACCTCCTGGAAGCAGCTTTTCTTGCCACCAGACCTTTCTCCATCAATTAGGAATCTGATGCCGTCACTAAACACATTCATTAAATTGTAGCCACTTTTTGAGTGTTTATTTTTAGCTGTCTAATCCGCATATATATCACCATTCCTCTTGATTTTCTTAACTGTATATCTCTTAAATGTCAACATATACACGTGTGATTTAGTTTACGAAGATTTTTCAATGCCGAGAACATCGATCAGAGAGTAAAATAGGCGTAAGGTTCACAATCGTGTAAAACTAAAATGGGATATATCGGGCTAGGATTCGAGTTACAGGAACAAGTGCCAAACCAACCACCCAAGAATGGAATCGTAGAGCGAAAACACTTAACAACCTCTTGGAAGCAGCTTTTCTTGCGACCAGATCTTTCTCCATCAATTAGGAGTCTGATGCCGTCACTAAACACATTCCTTAAATTGCAGCCATTTTTTGAGTGTTTATTTTTGGTGTCTAATCCGCATATATATCACTATTTCTCTGGATTTTCTTGACTGTATATCTCTTAAATGTCGACATATACACGTGTAATTTAGTTTACGAAGATTTTTCAATGCCGAGAACCTCGATCAGAGTGTAAAAAAGGCGTAAGGTTCACAATGGTGTAAAACTAAAATGGGATATACCGGGCTAGGATTCGAGTTACAGGAACAAGGGCCAAACCAACCACCCAAGAATGGAATCGTAGAGCGAAAACACTTAACAACCTCCTGGAAGCAGCTTTTCTTGCCACCAGATCTTTCTCCATCAATTAGAAATCTGATGCCGTCACTAAACACATTCCTTAAATTGTAGCCATTTTTGAGTGTTTATTTTTTGTTCTCTAATCCACATATATATCACCATTGCTCTTGATTTTCTTGACTGTATATCTCTTAAATGTCAACATATACACGTGTGATTTAGTTTACGAAGATTTTTCAATGCCGAGAACCTCGATCAGAGATTAAAAAAGGTGTAAGGTTCACAATGGTGTAAAACTAAAATGGGATATACCGGGCTAGAAATCGAGTTAAAGGAACAAGGGCCAAACCAACCACCCAAGATTGGAATCGTCGAGCGAAAACACTTGACAACATCCTAGAAGCAGCTTTTCTTGCCACCAGACCTTTCTCCATCAATTAGGAATCTGATGCCGTCACTAAACACATTCCTTAAATTGTAGCCATTTTTTGAGTGTTTATTTTTTGGTGTCTAATCCGCATATATATCACCATTGCTCTGGATTTTCTTGACTGTATATATATCTTAAATGTCAACATATACACGTGGATTTAGTTTACGAAGATTTTTTAATGCCGAGAACCTCGATCAGATAGTAAAAAAGGCGTAAGGTTCACAATGGTGTAAACTAAAATGGGATATACCCGGCTAGGATTCGAGTTACAGGAACAAGGACAAAACCAACCACCCAAGAATGGAATCGTTGAGCAAAAACACTTGACAACCTCCTGGAAGCTGCTTTTCTTGCCACCAGACCATTCTCCATCAATTAGGAATCTGATGCCGTCGCTAAACACATTCATTAAATTGTAGCCATTTTTTTAGTGTCTATTTCTTGGTGTTTAATCCGCATATATATCACCATTGCTCTTGATTTTCTTGACTGTATATCTCTTAAATGTTAACATATACACGTGTGATTTAGTTTACGAAGATTTTTCAAGGCCGAGAACCTCGATCAGAGAGTAAAAAGAGCGTAAGGTTCACAATGGTGTAAGATTAAATGGGTTATACCAGGCAAGGATTCGAAATACAGGAACATGGGACAAACCAACCACCCAAAAATGGAATCGTCGAGCGAAAACACTTGACAACCTCCTAGAAGCAGCTTTTCTTAGCACCAGACCTTTCTTCATCAATTAGGAATCTGATGCCGTCACTAAACACATTACTTAAATTGTTGCCATTTTTGAGTGTTTATTTTTTGGTGTCTAATCCGCATATATATCACCATTCCTCTTGATTTTCTTGACTGTATATCTCTTAAATATCAACATATAAACGTGTGATTTAGTTTACAAAGATTTTTCAATGCCGAGAATCTCGATCAGAGAGTAAAAAAGGCGAAAGGTTCACAATGGTGTAAAACTAAAATGGGATATACCGGGATAGGATTCCCGTTACAGGAACAAGGGCAAAACCAACCACCCAAGAATGGAATCGTCGAGCGAAAACACTTGACAACCTCCTTGAAGCAGCTTTTCTTGGCACCAGATATTTCTCCATCAATTGGAATCTGATGCCGTCACTAACACACTCCTTAAATTGTAGCCATTTTTTGAGTGTTTATTTTTTGGGTCTTATCCGCATATATATCACCATTGCTCTTGATTTTGCTCTTGATTTTGTTGACTGTATATCTCTTAAATGTCAACATATACACGTACGATTTAGTTTACGAAGATTTTTCAATGCCGAGAACCTCGATCAGAGAGTAAAATAGGCGTAAGGTTCACAATCGTGTAAAACTAAAATGGGATATAACAGGCTAGGATTCGAGTTACCGGAACAAGGGCCAAACCAACCACCCAAGAATGGAATCGTCGATCGAAAACACTTGACAACCTCCTGTAAGCAGCTTTTTCTTGCCACCAGACCTTTCTCCATCAATTAGGAATCTGATGCCGTCACTTAACACATTCATTAACTTGTAGCCATTTTTTGAATGTTTATTTTTTGCTGTCTAATCCGAATATATATCACCATTGCTCTTGATTTTCTTGAATGTATATCTCTTAAACGTCAACATATACACGTGTGATTTAGTTTACGAAGATTTTTCAATGCCGAGAACCTCGATCAGAGAGTAAAAAAGGTGTAAGGTTCACAATGGTGTAAAACTAAAATGGGATATACCGGGTTAGGAATCGAGTTATAGGAATAAGGGCCAAACCAACCACCCAAGAATGGAACCATCGAGCGAAAACACTTGACAACCTCCTGGAAGAAGCTTTTCTTGCCACCAGACCTTTCTCCATCAATTAGGAATGTGGTGTCGTCACTAAACACATTCCTTAAATTGTAGCCATTTTTGAGTGATTATTTTTTGGTGTCTAATCCACATATATATCACCATTGCTCTTGATTTTCTTGTCTGTATATTTCTTAAATGTCAACTAATACACGTGTGATTTAGTTTACGAAGATTTTTCAATTTCGAGAACCTGGATCAGAGAGTAAAAATGGCGTAAGGTTCACAATGGTGTAAAACTAAATGGGATATACCGGGCTATGATTCGAGTTACAGGAACAAGGGCCAAACCAACCAACCAAGAATGGAATCATCGAGCGAAAACACTTGACAACCTCCTTGAAGCAGCTTTTCTTGCCACCAGAACTTTCTCCATCAATTAGGAATCTGATGCCGTCTCTAAATACATTCCTTAAATTGTAGCCATTTATTGAGTGTTTTTTTTCGTGTCTAATCCGCATATATATCACCACTGCTCTTGATTTTCTTAACTGTACATCTCTTAAATGTCAACAAATACACGTGTCATTTAGTTTACGAAGACTTTTCAATGCTGAGAACCTCGATCAGAGAGTAAAAAGGCGTAAGGTTCACAATTGTGTAAAACTAAGATGGGATATACCAGGCTAGGATTCGAGTTACAAGAACAAGGGCCAAACCAACCACCCAACAATGGAATTGTTGAGCGAAAACACTTGACAACCTCCAGGAAGCAGCTTTTCTTGTCACCAGACCTTTCTCCATCAATTCGCAATCCGATGCCGTCACTAAACACATTCCTTAAATTGTAGCCTTTTTTTTAGTGTTTATTTTTTGGTGTCTAATCCGCATATATATCACCATTGCTCTTGATTTTGTTGACTGTATATCTCTTAAATGTCAACATATACTCGTGTGACTTTAGTTTACGAAGATTTTTCAATGTCGAGAACCTCGATCAGAGAGTAAAAAAGGCGTAAGGTTCACAATAGTGTAAAACTAAAATGGGATATAACAGGCTAGGATTCGAGTTACCGGAACAAGGGCCAAACCAACCACCCAAGAATGGAATCGTCGTGCGAAAACACTTGACAACCTCCTGGAAGCAGCTTTTTTCTTGCCACCAGACCTTTCTCCATCAATTAGGAATCTGATGCCGTCACTAAACACATTTATTAAATTGTAGCCATTTTTTTAGTGTTTATTTTTTGGTGTGTAATCCGCATATATATCACCATTGCTCTAGATTTTCTTGACTGTATATCTCTTAAATGTCAACATATACACGTGTGATTTAGTTTACGAAGATTTTTCAATGCCGTGAACCTCGATCAAAGAGTAAAAAAGGCATAAGGTTCACAATGGTGTAAAACTAAAATGGGATATACCGGGCTAGGAATCGAGTTACAGGAACAAGGGCCAAACCAACCTCCCAAGAATGGAATCGTTGAGCGAAAACACTTGACAACCTCCTGTAAGCAGCTTTTCTTGCCACAAGAAATTTCTCAATCAATTAGGAATCTGATGCCGTCACTAAACACATTCCTTAAATTGTATACATTTTTTGAGTGTTTATTTTTTGGTATCTAATCCGCATATATATCACCATTGCTCTTGATTTTATTGATTGTATATCTCTTAAATGTTAACATATACACCTGTGATTTAGTTTACAAAGATTTTTCAATGCCGGGAACCTCGATCAGAGAGTAAAAAGGTGTAAGGTTCACATTGGTGTAAAACTAAAATGGGATATAATAGGCTAGGATTCGAGTTACCGGAACAAGGGTGAAACAACCCTCAGTAAAACCGACACTTTCAAATATTTCCGACACCCTATTATATTGTTCTAATATGTCTTTAAATACTGAGCCCGAAACACAATATAGTAATTAAAATAATTATAAATCTGAAACTTTTAAGTTGAGGCAGGCCGCGTAGACCCACCCCAACCCTTTATGCGGGCAGTATCGAGGAGGATACCTGATTTCTTTTGATTACTTAAGTCCAGACGGGCCGCGTAAGACCCCGTTTAAGTTAACGCGGGCCGCTTGAGCTCAAAGTTGTGGCGCAGCCCGGTGATGACACGTGTCATCATCGTGGCGGGGCTAGATCATGACCGGGACAAGCTACCCTGTTGACCAGGGTTGACGCGGGCCGCGTAGGCCCTGTGTTCATCATACGCGGGCCGCGTGGATACCAAAATCAGCACCTATAAATAGAACGTATCGAATTTCAATTCAGTTTGTTCATTTCTTTCTTTCTTAACGAATTTATGAAGATATAGGCTTTATATTCAAGTATTATACCCCCTTATTAGCGAGGTTCGGCTCCGTTGTAAGTATTATAACCCCAGTTTCGTAATAGATACGCTGCCCGATTGATTTAGGGTTCCGTAACAATTGTCGTGGTTCTGCCCGACGTAGTTGTCGGAATGCCGTCTCGGGGAGGGTATCATTAATATTTTCAAAGGGTTATGATACTAACCAATGTACATTTGTATAAATTATAGATTATATCCAGGAAACCCTTACGCGAAGTCTAAGATAGCAATGTGAGTTTATCCTCTTTTTGTTAACCTTTTTGTAATATTTTACAAAACCTTAAATGTTTTACAATGTGATTAAGCGGTGATTGAGTCTTTGTAGTTCTTCAATTACTGCCAGAATGTTGGGGTTTTGTATACAAAATTTACTACACTGTGAGTAGTAAGTCGGGTTGACAATACGTTACCATTGGACAATGAGTTAGCCAATTTGTAATATGACCCACAAGTCAGGTTTGACAGTACTAAAAGGAGTAATTGTGTAGAAATAAACAATGTGATAGGTCTCAATACTGTTTTAATTGATAAAATGTTTCTTGATTAAACTGGGATTCACTCACCAGTATTTCTCATTGACAAATGTTTTTAAAACGCGTTTCAGGTAACACAATGTGACAGCCAATTAGTAAAAAGCCAGTTGGAGAGCACTGAAGGCTTGGGAAAAATGTGGCTATAAAAGTTACCTAAAAGACGATGTTTTAAATTCAATAAAATAGGGTTTATCCCTATAAACGTATTGTAATAAGAAACTTGGGTTTTGCCAATGTGATTATTAATATTAAATATGGTGGTTTTACTCTGATAAATATTTCCTAACTACGGTCCTGATGTAATTTCCGCTTCCAAATTAACAAGCTGATACCACCGAAACTCTGAGTTCGCGTCCGCCCGTTCCCGGGACAGATAAGGGATCGGGGGTTGCGACAGAAGGTGGTATCAGAGCCTAGCCACTGGTCTAAGCCAAAGAAGTGTTCTGCTGACACTTAAATTCTAAATTTTGTGTTAGGAAATAAATTATTGAAATACGTGCATAACTGTATTTATGTGTTATGTGTTATTTGACTAATTGTTAGTTTACAGTATGAGTGATCAAGGACCCTCAGACATGTGTCGTCAGTTGTCTGATTCACCTAGGAGTGAAGGTACCTCATCACAGCCTGCCCTTTCGGGGTATTCTGCTGATCAGGAAAAAGGGATGTTTGCTTTAAAAGCTCAGTCAGAATAGCCATAAGAAACGAGGATGGTTCAGTAAGGAAGCCTTTGCACGTAGGAAAAGAATGCGAAAGTTGCAACAGCAAAGAGCCTTAGCAACTGTTAAACGAGAGACAGATGCCCATACACAGGAGATGCTTAATAGAAGCCTAGCCAATTTCCATATCCTAGCTACAACTGCTGCTGACCCAAGTCTGGAACAACTAGTAGCCCCACAACCACTAATCCCAGACCAACCTATGGAGATAGAAAACCCTGAAAACCAAGTGGAGATGCATGACTTTAATCCGGAAGAAATCCCTAGGGTACCTGCACCAAACCCTCTAGACCCAAATTACGAACCTTGGTGGGACGATAATAGGGACTTTGTGCAACGTTACCCGATCCATGAAGACACACCTATACAGAACATAGGAGCCTATCCAGGTATGGACCCTTTAGATCCCTATTACCACGATGAATATATCAGGGAGATCTTAGAAGATCCTTACCGATTTCAGGCACTTTCACCCCCATATCAGGAACCCGCACCCCAGATTCCAAACCCAGTCCTAGAACCTGCACCCCCAATGAGTGCAGAAAACGTGCAAGGACTTAGGACTTTTGGGGAGGAAATTTTAGAAAGCAGTGAGAGAATGAGACAGGTGGGAGAGCGTCTCGTATGGAAATACTATGAGCGCAATATGGATTTTTGGATAAATCCATATCCGTGATGAGATAGAAGAGATGGTAATAGTAATAATAATATAATATAATAAAATAAAAATAAAATAAAATATGTGTGTACGGATGCCTATTACTAAAAGTGTGATTCTATTTCTGTTGGTATTGTAATTTTTATTTCAGTACTAGAATGTAATAGATGCATAATAGTATATGAAAATAGAGTAAAAGTCGCAATGATCGACGTTTTTGGCTAGATTGCGTATCATGTGATTAACTATATTAAATATTATCTTGTGATATTAATATGGGATAAATGTTTAAAATTCAGATGGCCGATGAAGGAAATCAAGGAAATCTGAATAATGATAACCAGAGTAACATTAACGTGGTTAATGAGAATCCAAGCTTCAATAACAATGGAAACCAAGTGGATAATAGTGCTGTTCAACATATAGTGGCACAAGGAATCATAGATGCCATGCCATTTATTATTCAAACTATTCAAGAAGCGAATAATAAAAGTAAGCATAGCAGTAAGTGACCCATCGAACCCGAAAACAGTGTAAACAATGGACCTTTACTTCAATTGCCTATTCCCAAAAGGAGAAGAACTGTGTCTTACGGTTGTTCTTATAAAGAATTTTGGTCTTGTAAACCAATGGAATTCTCTGGCAACGAAGGGGCCATTGCAACCTTACGCTGGATAGAGAAGACTGAGGCAGTCTTAAGAATAAGCAAGTGTGCTGAAGAAGATAATATATTATTTGCTTCTAATCTGTTTAAGAATTCAACACTAGAATGGTGGAACACTATCCTCCAATCAAGAGGAAGTGATAGAACCTACAATATGAAATGGGAAGAATTTAGGAACATGGTAGAAAGGAAATTATGCCATCCTAATGAAAAAGAACAAATAGCAAACAAATTCCTAAACTTTAGGATGACTGGTGTGGATAGTAAGGGATACACTAAATTATTCTTCGAATATGCTAGAATAGTGCCAACTCTTGCTTCACCAGAACCAGTGTTAATTTCCCGTTATATTTGGGGATTAATTGGAGAGATTAGACATGTAGTCAAGGCAACTAGACCTCAAACCATAGAAGAAGCTGTAGAACTAGCTAATACCTTGACAGATGAACTAGTCCGTACTAGAGAAGAAGATCAGAGGAAAAACCTAGCCCAAAGGCTTACTCAAGAATTCCGTTCTGGGAATTACAACCGTAGGAATATGGGTTCTACCTCTGCACCTTTCTGCAAGGTCTGCAAGAAAAAGCATTCGGGAAAATGCTCCACTCTTTGCAATTATTGCAAGATGACAGGGCACAAGGAAGAAAATTGCAGGAAGAAATCCAGTAATGGATTATGCTACAACTGTGGAGAAAAAGGTCATATCAGGCCAAACTGTCCAAAACTAGCCCCAGCTGCAAACAACAAGAACACTAAAAATGCTAGAGCATTTGTTCTGACTGCAGATGAAGCCAAAATGATTCCAGATGTCATAGCTGGTACGTTTTTAGTTAATGATGTTTTTGCTAAAGTATTATTTGACTCTGGTGCAAACCAAAGTTTTATTAATACATCATTTTGCAAATTTTTTAAATCAGTCATTAACTAAACTGCCACAAGAATGCTTAGTAGAGACAGCTAATGGAGAAACTGTTAGAATTTCTGAAATCTTGCAGGAAGCAAGAATAGAAATTTTAAATCAGAAATTTATTGCAAACCTTTATCCCATGAATCTGGCAGGATTCGATGTTGTTTTAGGAATGGATTGGTTAATAGCCAATAAAGCTAGTATCTTATGTGATCAAAAGTCAATTCAAGTAAATTCACCAAAAGGTAAAACGATCACAATTAAAGGAGATAAATCATCTAGATCCACAAAATTCATCTCTGTGATGAAAACTGCAAGTTATATAAGAAAAGGTTTTATAGTGTATTTGATTTCTATAATCACTAACACTAAAGGAAAGGATTTAAAAGATATTCCAGTAGTATCTCAGTTTTCAGATGTATTTCCAGAAGAATTGCCAGGGCAACCTCCAGATAGAGAAGTAGAATTCAGGATCCATTTAATACCAGGAACAGCACCGATTGCCAAAGCACCTTATCGTTTGGCACCCGCAGAAATGGAGGAACTGAAGAAACAATTAGACAAATTGTTGGAAAAAGGATTCATACATCCAAGTTCATCGCCGTGGGGAGCACCAATCTTATTTGTTAAAAAGAAGGACGGATCAATGCGTATGTGCATTGACTACCGTGAATTAAACAAGGTCACGATTAAGAACCGGTACCCATTACCAAGAATCGATGATCTGTTCGATCAACTGCAAGGAGCTCGATTTTTCTCTAAAATCGATTTAAGGTCAGGATATCATCAATTAAAGGTACAGGAAGAGGACATTCCTAAGACCGCATTTAGAATGAGGTATGGACATTATGAATTTACTGTCATGCCATTTGGTTTAACCAATGCCCCAGCTGCATTTATGGACATGATGAACCGAATATGTAAGCCATATTTGGATAAATTCATAATTGTTTTCATAGATGATATTCTAATTTACTCTAAAAATAAAGAGGATCATGCAAAACATTTGCACGCACTTTTAAGTTTATTAAGAAAGGAAAAGCTTTATGCTAAATTTTCTAAGTGCGAATTTTGGTTAGAACAAGTACAGTTTCTTGGACACCTAGTCAATCATGAAGGAATTCATGTAGATCCGACAAAAATCGAGGCGATTACTAAATGGAAAACCCCTGAGTCACCAACCGAGGTTAGAAGTTTCTTAGGACTAGCTGGTTATTATAGAAGATTTATTCAAGATTTTTCTAGAATAGCCATTCCCTTAACTAAGCTAACATGTAAATCTGTTAAGTTTGAATGGGGATTAAAACAAGAAGAAGCATTTAGAATTCTTAAGCAAAGATTAACCCATACACCCATATTAGCGTTACCAGAAGGAACTGAAGATTTTGTAGTCTATTGTGACGCTTCCAAATTAGGTTATGGATGTGTATTGATGCAACGACAAAAGGTTATAGCTTACGCATCTAGACAACTTAAGAATCATGAAGAGAATTATTCAACCCATGATCTAGAACTAGGAGCTATAATTTTCGCTCTTAAGATGTGGAGACATTACCTTTATGGTAGTAAGTGTACCATATTCACTGATCATTATATTTTCAAGCAAAAGGAGTTGAATATGAGACAAAGACGCTGGATGGAGATGCTTAGTGATTATGATTGTGATATCCAGTATCATGAAGGAAAAGCAAATGTAGTAGCAGATGCTTTAAGCCGAAAGTATCATGAAAAGCCAAAAAGGGTACGTTCTCTTCAATTAAATCTACAAGTAGATTTAAATGATCAAATAAGAGAAGCACAAGAATCAGTAATCAAGGATGATACTGAAAAATTAAAAGGTATGCTAAAAGAATTAGAACAAGGAACATATGGAATTTGGAGATTCCATGAAAAGAGAATGTGGATACCTAAATTAGGAAATCTACGTTATCGTATTTTAGAAGAAGCCCATAAATCTAAATATACGATGCATCCAGGAAATGATAAAATGTACCATGATTTAAGGAAAATTTTCTGGTGGATAGGAATGAAAAAGGACATAGCAGCCTATGTTTCTAAATGTTTAACTTGTTTACAAGTTAAAGCTGAACACCATAAACCCTCAGGATTGCTACAACAGTTAGAAATGCCAGTATGGAAATGAGAATTGATAACAATAGATTTTGTTACTAAATTACCCAAAACAAAGAAAGGTAATGATACATTCTGGGTGATTGTAGATAGACTAACCAAGTCTGCCCATTTCTTACCAATGAAGGAAACTTTCAGTATGGAACAGTTAGCCAAATTATATGTAAATAAAATTGTTTCTTTACATGGAATTCCTTTATCAATTATTTCTGATAGGGATAGTCGATTTACCTCTTATTTTTGGTCAAGTTTCCAAAAGGCAATGGGAACCAAGTTAAAACTAAGCACAGCTTATCATCCTCAAACGGACGGACAAAGTGAAATGACGATTCAGATAATGGAGGACATGCTTAGAGCTTGTGTAATTGATTTCAGAGGTAATTGGGACGATCACTTACCATTAATAGAATTTTCTTATAATAATAGTTATCACACAAGTATCAATGCTGCACCATTCGAAGCACTTTATGGACGAAAGTGTCGAACCCCAGTCTGTTGGGCAGAAATTGGGGAAAAGCAACTATCTGGACCTGAGATAGTGCAAGAAACAACTGACAAGATTATTCAAGTCAAAGAAAGACTGAAAGCAGCACATGATCGACAGAAAAGCTATGCTGATAACCGACGCAAACCATTAGAATTTCAAGTAGGAGATAAAGTATTGTTAAAAGTCTCTCCTTGGAAAGGAATAGTAATATTCATCAAACGGGGAAAGCTAAGTCCCAGGTATATTGGACCTTTTAAGATTATTAGGAGAATAGGACCTGTAGCCTATCAGCTACAACTGCTAGAAGAAATGGCAGGAATACATGATGTGTTTCATGTATCTAATCTCAAAAAGTGTTTAGCTGATGAATCACTGATAGTACCTCTTAAGGATATAGAGGTAAATGAACAACTCAAGTTTGTAGAAAGGCCTCTACAAATTGAAGACAGGAAAGTAAAAAACCTCAAGCATAAGAGACTAGTTCTGGTCAAAGTAAAGTGGGACTCCAAAAGAGGACCTGAGTACACATGGGAACTCGAATCTTAAATGCAAAGAAAATATCCGCACTTATTCCAGTAGATCTCGAGGACGAGCTCTAAAATAAGGTGGGGAGGATGTAACAACCCTCAATAAAACCGACACTCTCAAATATTTCTGACACCCTATTATATTGTTCTAATATGTCTTTAAATACATCCCGTATGTGAAAACTGAGCCCGAAATACAATATAGTAATAAAAATAATTATAAATCTAAAAATTTTAAGTTGAGGCGGGCCGCGTAGACCTGCCCCAACCCTTTACGCGGGCGGTATCGAGGAGGATACCTGATTTCTTTTGATTACTTAAGTCCAGACGGGCCGCGTAAGACCCCGTTTAAGTTAACGCGGGCCGCTTGAGCTCAAAGTTGTGGCGCAGCCCGGTGATGACACGTGTCATCATCATGGCGGGGCTAGATCATGACCGGGACAAGCTACCCTATTGACCAGGGTTGACGCGGGCCGCGTAGGCCCTGTGTTCATCTTACGCGGGCCGCGTGGAGACCAAAATCAGCACCTATAAATAGAACGCATCGGATTTCAATTCAGTTCGTTCATTTCTTTCTTTCTAAATGAATTTCTGAAGATATAGGCTTTATATTCAAGTATTATATCCCCTAATTAGCGAGGTTCTGCTCCGTTGTAAGTATTATAACCCCAGTTTCATAATAGATACGCTGCCCAATTGATTTAGGGTTCCGTAACAACTGTCGTGGTTCTGCCCGACGTAGTTGTTGGAATGCCGTCTCGGGGAGGGTATCATTAATATTTTCAAGGGGTTATGATACTAACCAATGTACATTTGTATAAATTATAGATTATATCCAGGAAACCCTTACGCGAAGTCTAAGATAGCAATGTGAGTTTATCCTCTTTTTGTTAACCTTTTTGTAATATTTTACAAAACCTTAAATGTTTTACAATGTGATTAAGCGGTGATTGAGTCTTTGTAGTTCTTCAATTACTGCCGGTATGCTGGGGTTTTGTATACAAAATTTACTACACTGTGAGTAGTAAGTCGGGATGACAATACGTTACCATTGGACAATGAGTTAGCCAATGTGTAATATGACCCACAAGTCAGGTTTGACAGTACTAAAAAGAGTAATTGTGTAGAAATAAACAATGTGATAGCTCTCAATATTGTTTTAATTGATAAAATGTTTCTTGATTAAACTGGGATTCACTCACCAGTATTTCCCACTGACAAATGTTTTTAAAACGAGTTTCAGGTAACACAATGTGACAGCCAATTAGTAAAAAGCCAGCTGGAGAGCTCTGAAGGCTTGGGAAAAATGTGGCTATAAAAGTTACCTAAAAGACGATGTTTTAAATTCAATAAAATAGGGTTTATCCCTATAAACGTATTGTAATAAGAAACTTGGGTTTTGCCCATGTGATTATTAATATTAAATATGGTGGTTTTACTCTGATAAACATTTCCTAACTACGGTCCTGATGTAATTTCCGCTGCCAAATTAACAAGCTGATACCACCGAAACTCTGAGTTCGCGTCCGCCCGTTCCCGGGACAGATGAGGATCGGGGGTTGCGACAAAGGGCCAAACCAACCACCCAAGAATGGAATCGTGGAGCGAAAACACTTGACAACCTCCTGGAAGCAGCTTTTTCTTCCCACCAGACCTTTCTCCATCAATTAGGAATCTGATGCCGTCACTAAACACATTCATTAATTTGCAGCCATTTTTTTAGTGTTTATTTTTTGGTGTCTAATGTGACAACCCTCATAAATCCAGGTATCCGTACAATTAATTAATATTGATTAATGCTTAATGACTGTGCTGAACTACAATTAGTGATTTAAACTGCTTTCTGGTTACTGCATCATACTACATGTGCATCACATATTACATAATGTCACCTCATTATCACATACAAACTTTAGTGACATAAACGATGCACGAAGCACAGTTAGCACAGCTAGCGGATAACTCAGAAAAATACTGATGATGTTCAGTACATAGACAAACAGTGTTTTAAGACCCCGTAAGGGCTAAAGACAAGGTACTACACTAGTATGGTGTGTAGGGAAGTAAGGACCATAAAACTGCGTCACTAGGTGATAGTTTAAGTGCCGGAAAGTGCCTAAAACCCACTAAAAGTGCAGAATTCTGCATATTTCAGCAAAACTCAGCTTTTTAACAAGCTAGTAATGTGCAAAAATATGGCAAAATGGTCCTGTATGCTTTCCTAAGTGTCGGGAATTAAAAGTGTCACAAAAGGGTACTTAAGAATCATTAAACAGAATAACTTGACACTTTAACGAACCGGTATCTAACCGAACAATCGGACATTACCCGGAACACCAAAATATTGCTAGAAGCATTGTTTTATTATTTTTGAACTAGTTATGATCCCCGAACATCATAATACACTATATAAACAACCTAACAACTAAACAACCTAACTAAGCACTTAAATTTCAACCTTATGATCTAACTTAACCTTACAACCTAACCAAGACCCCCCCTTTTAATCCACGGTTATGGTGGAGACCCCACCACCAAGATTTCCTTGATTTGTTTAGATAATCTTGATGGGTACTATGGAGACATATTACACAAAGGATAAAGACTTGTTGGAAGTTTATTTATATTAACCACAAGATCACAAACTCCTTCCTTCTTAACACACCAACATTTGAAGCCATCTTCTTCTTCCTCCACCCTCCATAGCTCACGGCCACAACACCCTACCACCACATCTCCATTTTCACTTCAAATCCTACCATTCTAAGGTGATACATAGGTGTAAGGAGCTAAGTTAGGAAGCTTGGAGCTTTCGGAAGTTGAAGGACCTTCACCGTTTGCTTTTATCCACTTCATTTCTACACTTGATCATCCCTAGCCTTGAGCTAGTAGTAAGATCTTCTACTCTTCATTTTGCATCTAAATTAAGTGGTTAAAAGATGATATGTGATGAAAATCATGAAGAACACAAAAGAACATAACCAAGAAACATGAACATAAGCTTGATATATGAAGTAATCTTGTTGAAACTAAGTTGTTTAGAGTATGAATGCTTGTTGATCATTGTTTGTTGATAAAATGATGATTGATCATCATAACATCTTGCTAAACCATGATTAGAAACATAGTTTAGCAAGATGAGAAAGTAAGGAGGTTGTAGGATGAAAGATCATCCACACTTGAATCATGAACTTGGAAAGAATAAAGTGTTTTCTTGAAAAATGATAATCAAAGTGAGTTAATGATCATATAAATCTAAGATGTATGAATGGTTTTTCATAAAGAACCAAGCTTGAAATATGAGTTTTTGTGGATCTTGGTTCTTACATAAACAAACACTATTTTTAATGATTAATCAAGTGTAGAAACACTTGTGTAACAAGAAGGTTACATAAAGAAGCATTTTAGAAAATGTATTTTGAAGTTGTAAACATCTAAATCATTCAAGAATGATGTTTTTATAAAAACAACCACACTTTAAAGGGTAACTAAACTCACTAAACACACTACCCAGTTACTACAAGTTTTTATGAAAGATCAAGTTCATGTTATTATGAAAATTGAATAGTTTTTGCACTTGGTAAGTGTAAGTTGTTTAGGGATTGATTGTTGATTGTTGTGATGATTTTTGAAAAGAAAATGATATGCTTTGATAGCATGGACACCTCCATTTTTAGGGGAAAATATGGCAAAATTTTCTAAAAATATAAACGCTTAGAAAAATATTTTCTAACAAGTATTTACAAGTGTATTTAACTATGGTTTTCAATATATACTTTGCCATAGAATTTGTTACAAAAATACAAGCATTAGATGTTGGTTTTTATAAATAAAAATGAATAAATATGTATTTAGAATTTATATTTACATTAAAGACATTTGTGTGAATATTTGTATACTTGGTGAAATAGTTATATTATTTTAGGGTAAAATAATATAACTTAACAAAATACCATGAAATTTACAATCCAAAATAATACCAAGAATATCAAGGAATAAATATATAAGTTACACACATAATATTGTGGAACCAAACGATAGAACGTTACTTACAAAATATTCCGGAAAATACCGTTATAAATATATTTTTGGTAAATATTATTTTGGATACAAAAGAAATGAAAGTATGATTTTTATTGTTGTTACAAGTTATATCATACTTCGACAAAGAGAAAATATACTATTTTTGGAAGTAAAAGTATATTTTCTTAGTATATTTAGAAGATGTATGATTTTTGGGAAAAATATATGTTTTCTTGGATAAACTTGAAATACATTTGGGATGAAATAAGTTTATATATATTTTCTAAGTGAGACTTGAAAATATATTGTTTTGGAAATATATATGAGATATTTATTAAGAAAATACGTACACACCGGAATACGGATATACATGTATGAGATACCCCCCATCCTTGGGAAGGAAATACGAATTTAAATACTTGAGAAGTATTAATACAGAAATATTGTTTAAACAATTATTCCAAAACTTAAATATAATTGTAAAGTTAAAATAATTATTATTTTAACAAGTAATTATAACTTGGAATAATATTGGGAACATAAGAAACGTAACTAAAAAACGTAAATACTAAGCAAAGGCACGACCCTTTCGTCTAATAGACGTTAGTACACTGTAGGTAGTCATGCTTGCTGAGGAGATTCGTGTTGCCAGTACTGAAGACGCAATACTGTGAGTTCATGTCCCCCTTTTTCTCTTAACTGTTTTCAGTTTTATAACTTCGGGGGTGAAATACATGTTACATACTGCTTACAAACAATTACCATGGTATGATTAGCGAAGGAAAGGTACTGCTAGATCACGTCAATGGGTAGGCGATTAACTTAAGACCATTAATCCTTGTATAAGGACCGAGGGGCATGAGTGATAGATCTATTGGGTGTTGCGAGCCCCACCCATGGGCCTGCGAGTTGGCCGCATGTGGTGACTATGTCGTTCCGCCGGAGGGGCCGGTATGAAATACGCATACAGGTTTGAGTGCTTCCTATGCCATGTCATTTACATTAATGTATTAGCTACACATTAATTGGTCTGTTTTTCCTTGTTGCTACATACCAGTTTACAAGTACATACATACATACATATATACAAAGGTTTTCAAGGATGATTCGTGCACACATACTAAACACATGAACTCGCTTAACTTTTGTTGATGTTTTCAAACTACATGTATTTCAGGGAACTAGTAAGTGGATCTGGCGGGCGTTGGAAGTTTTTATGCTGTGTTTGAAATAAAGATGTCATCCATGGTCTTTGGGTTGGTCGGTGTGTCTTATTCCTGGACGAGACACGTCTCCCAACCCTTGGTGCTATTTAATATCTTTCGATGAGTCCTCAGTTAACTCATAAACATTTTGGTATGATTGTAAAACTTGAATTTGAAGTCTACGTTTTTAAACAATGTTGTTATGTTTTAAACTTAATCGATGGATGACAAACCTATGGTTTTATCATATAGCTGTTGTTATGATTGAATGCAATGATATTAAGAAAGTCACACCATAAACACGCTTCCGCAAAAGTAAGGGTGTGACAGCTTGGTATCAGAGCTTCGATCGTAGCGAACTAGGATTCTTTCTCGAGTCTAGACTACGATCATTAGGGCTCTCACGAAAACATTTTTACAAACATGTTTTCATTGCATACACGAAACGCCCAGATCCAGGAAACAAACATTTTTATAAACAAAAGCCACAAATCACATTTCAAAGAATTCGTTTATAGTTCAGTCTGAGAGACTGGGGAGTTAGTCTGAGAGACTAGCTGGGGCAGTCTGAGAGACTGGGTAGTTCAGTCTGAGAGACTGGGAGTTTAATCTAAGAGGTTCGGTCTGAGAGACTGAGTAGTTAGTCTAAGAGACTAGTTGGGACAGTTTGGGAAACTGGGAGTTCAGTCTGAGAGACTGGGAAATTCAGTTTGGGAAACTGGGAAGTTTAGTCTGAGAGACTTGGGAGTTCAGTCTGAGGGACTGGGTGTTTCAGTCTGAGAGACTGGGTGTTTCAGTCTGAGAGGCTGGGTGTTTCTGTCTGAGAGACTGGGTGTTTCAGTCTGAGAGACTGGGTATTTCAGTCTGAGAGACTGGGTGTTTCAGTCTGAGAGACTGGGTGTTTTAGTCTGAGAGACTGGGTGTTTAGTCTGGGAGGCTAGGTAGTTTAGTCTGGGAGACTGGGTGTTTAGTCTGGGAGGCTAGGTAGTTTAGTCTGGGAGACTGGGTATTTAGTCTGGGAGACTGGGTGTTCAGTCTGGGAGGCTGGGTGTTTAGTCTGGGAGACTGGTTGAATTAGTCTGGGAGACTAGGAAGGATAGAAAGTTTCATGAAGAATAATGTGAATACATGATTACGTGATAAATTGTCTTTGCTTGCAATACACTAAGTGTTAGTAATTACTATGGATATACATGCTATGATTATTATGTACCGGCACACAGGTCACCTTCTTTAGAAATCGGGTTACCAGACATTGATAACCCCACGGCCACCGCCACAGATAATAAGATTGTACCTGCACCGGAGATATTTGTGTCAGACACTGAGAGTGATCCTGATATGATGACCGAGGACGAGGACGACTTCCAACCGTCCGCGCTGCCAGATTTTGGTGATGATTTACCCTCGCTAATAGTTTCCCTAACAAGAATCCTCCTGTCATTCTTGTTTCGGTCCGTGACCACCTTATCATTTGGACACCCCGATGGCGAGCACATCATAGCTCCGATCCTCGACGACATACCTCTCGTGGTCATTCCTCCCAAGGATATGCCTTTTGACAATTTGTTTGATGATGAAGTTGATTTGTTTGGTGATGATCCTCCTGTTAAAGCCCAGGGTGGTGGAAAGATAGCTGAGGATGTCATTGCAATGCTACCTCCTAAGATTCCCGCCATTGAAGTATCCTCTGCTTCCATTTTGCACTCGATTTCAGACTCTTTTGAGACTGGGACATCTGCAGCCTTACAGACAGCCGGATTGCAACTTTCTACTACTGACTTAGACGACACCGCTATGACTGCTGTACTATCACCTGCTCGAGATCCCGCACTTTCATACAACCCAGAGCCAGCTCCTATTCTTTTTGGGTCAGTCTGTTGTTGCACCTGCTGATCCTGAGCCCTTGCTTGAATCATGACCCAACCTCTTTTGGTTTACCAGACGTTGCACCCCTTGTACCAGACCCAGTATCTGCACCTGTTGATCCTCCTTCTGTTGAGACATTTGTCCCGCACCAGCACCCGGTGAGTGTTTATTTTTTGGTGTCTAATCCGCATATATATCACCATTGCTCTTGATTTTCTTGACTGTATATCTCTTAAATGTCAACATATACACATGTGATTTAACTTACGAAGATTTTTCAATGCCGAGAACCTCAATCAGAGAGTAAAAAAGACGTAAGGTTCACAATGGTGTAAAACTAAAATGGGATATACCGGGCTAGGAATCGAGTTACCGGAACAAGGGCCAAACCAACCACCCAAGAATGGAATCGTCAAGCGAAAACACTTGACAACCTCCTGGAAGCAGCTTTTCTTGCCCCAAGAACTTTCTCTATTAATTAGGAATCTGATGCCGTCACTAAACACATTCCTTAAATTGTATACATTTCTTGAGTGTTTATTTTTTGGTGTCTAATCCGCATTTATATCACCATTGCTCTTGATTTTCTTGACTGCATATCTCTTAAATGTCAACATATACACGTGTGATTTAGTTTACGAAGATTTTTCAATGCCGAGAACCTCGATTAGAGAGTAAAAAAGGGGTAAGGTTCACAATGGTGTAAAACTAAAATGGGATATAACAGGCTAGGATTCGAGTTACCGGAACAAGGGCCAAACCAACCACCCAAGAATGGAATCGTCGAGCGAAAACACTTGACAACCTCCTGGAAGCAGCTTTTTCTTCCCACCAGACCTTTCTCCATCAATTAAGAATCGGATGCCGTCACTAAACACATTCATTAATTTGTAGCCATTTTTTGAGTGTTTATTTTTTGGTGTCTAATCCGCATATATATCACCATTGCCCTTGATTTTCTTGACTGTATATCTCTTAAATGTCAACATATACACGTGTGATTTAGTTTACGAAGATTTTTCAATGCCGAGAACCTCGATCAAAGAGTAAAAAAGGCATAAGGTTCACAATGGTGTAAAACTAAAATGAGATATACCTGGCTAGGAATCGAGTTACAAGAACAAGGGCCAAACCAACCACCCAAAAATGGAATCGTCGAGCGAAAAAACTTGACAACCTCCTGGAATCAACTTTTCTTGCCACCAGACCTTTCTCCATCAATTAGGAATCTGATGCCGTCACTAAACACATTCCTTAAATTGTACCCATTTTTTGAGTGTTTATATTTTGGTGTCTAATCCGTATATATATCACCATTGCTCTTGATTTTCTTAACTGTATGTCTCTTAAATGTCAACATACACACGTGTGATTTAGTTTATGAAGGTTTTTCAATGCCGAGAACCTCGATCGGAGAGTAAAAAAAGCATAAGGTTCACAATGGTGTGAAACTAAAATGGGATATACCGGGCTAGGATTTGAGTTACCGGAACAAGGGCCAAACCAACCACCCAAGAATGGAATCGTCGAGCGAAAACACTTGACAACCTCCTTGAAGCATCTTTAATTGCCAGCAGACCTTTCTCCATCAATTAGGAATCTGATGCCGTCACTAAACACATTCCTTAAATTGAAGCCATTTTTTGAGTGTTTATTTTTTGGGGTCTAATCCGCATATATATCACAATTCCTCTTGATTTTCTTGACTGTAAATCTCTTAAATGTCAACATATACACGTGTGATTTAGTTTACAAAGATTTTTCAACGCCGAGAACCTCGGCCAGAGAGTAAAAAAGGCGTGAGGTTCACAATGGTCTAAAACTAAAATGGGATATACCGGGCTAGGATTCCAATTACAGGAACAAGGGCCAAACCAACCACCCAAGAATGGAATCGTCGAGCGAAAACACTTGACAACCACCTGGAAGCAGCTTTTCATGCCCCAGACCTTTCTCCAACAATTGGAATCTGATGTCGTCACTAAACATATTTCTTAAATTGTAGCCATTTTTTGAGTGTTTATTTTTTGTTGTCTAATCCGCATATATATCACCATTGCTCTTGATTTTCTTGACTGAATATCTCATAAATGTCAACATATACACGTGTGATTTAGTTTACGAAGATTTTTCAATGCCGAGAACCTCGATTAGAGAGTAAAAAAGGCGTAAGGTTCACAATGGTGTAAAACTAAAATGGAATATACCGGGCTAGGATTCGAGTTACAGGAACAAGGGCCAAACCAACCACCCAAGAATGGAATCGTTGAGTGAAAACACTTGACAATCTCCTGGAAGCAGCTTTTCTTGCCACCAGACCTTTCTCCATCAATCAGGAATCTGATGCCGTCACTAAACACATTCCATAAATTGTAGCCATTTTTTGAGTGTTTATTTTTTGGTGTCTAATCTGCATATATATCACCATTGCTCTTGATTTTGTTGACTGTATATCTCTTAAATGTCAACATATAAACGTGTGATTTAGTTTACGAAGATTTTTCAATGCCGAAAACCTCGATCAGAGAGTAAAAAAGGTATAAGGTTCACAATGGTGTAAAACTAAAATGGGATATACCTGGCTAGGATTTGAGTTACATGAACAAGGGCCAAACCAACCAACCAAGAATGGAATCGTCGAGGGAAAACACTTGACAACCTGATGGAAGCAGCTTTTCTTACCACCAGAACTTTCTCCATCAATTAGGAATCTGATGCCGTCTCTAAACATACTCCTGAAATTGTAGCCATTTTTTGAGTGTTTATTTTTTGGTGGTTAATCCGCATATATATCACCACTGCTCTTGATTTTCTTGACTGTATATCTCTTAAATGCAACGTATACATGTGTGATTTAGTTTATGAAAATTTTTCAATGCCGATAACCTCGATCAGAGAGTAAAAAAGGCGTAAGATTCAAAGTGGTGTAAAATTAAAATCGGATATACTGGGCTAGGATTCGAGTTACTGGAACAAGGGCCAAAACAACCATCCAAGAATGGAATCGTTGGCCGAAAACACTTGACAACTTCCTGGAAGCAGCTTTTCTTGCCACCAGACATTTCTCCATCAATTAGGAATTTGATGTCGTCACTAAACACATTCCTTAAATTGTAGGCATTTTTTGAGTGTTTTTTTTGTGTCTAATCCGCATATATATCACCATTCCTCTTGATTTTCTTGACTGTATATCTCTTAAATGTCAACATATACACGTGTGATTTAGTTTACGAAGATTTTTCAATGCCGAGAACCTCGATTAGAGAGTAAAAAAGGCGTAAGGTTCACAATGGTGTAAAACTAAAATGGGATATACTGGGCTAGGATTCGAGTTATAGGAACAATGGCCAAACCAACCACCCAAGAATGGAATCGTCGAGTGAAAACACTTGACAACCTCCTAGAAACAGCTTTTCTTGCCACCAGACCTTTCTCCATCATTTAGGAAATTTGATGCCGTCACTAAACACATTCCTTAAATTGTATACATTTTTTGAGTGTTTATTTTTTGGTGTCTAATCCGCATATATATCACCATTGCTCTTGATTTTCTTGACTTTATATCTCTTAAACGTCAACATATACACGTGTAGTTTAGTTTACGAAGATTTTTCAATCACGAGAACCTCGATCAGAGACAAAAAAGGCGTAAGGTTCACAATGGTGTAAAACTAAAATGGGATATATCGGGCTAGGATTCGAGTTTCAGGAACAAGGGCCAAACCAACTACACAAGAATGGAATCGTCGAGCGAAAACACCCTACAATCTCCTGGAAGCAGCTTTTCTTGCCACCAGACCTTTCTCCATAAATTAGGAATCGGATGCCGTCACTAAACACATTCCTTATATTGTAGCCATTTTTTTAGTGTTTATTTTTTGGTGTCTAATCCACATATATATCGCCATTGCTCTTGATTTTCTTGATTGTATATCTCTTTAATGTCAACATATACACGGGTGATTTACTTTACGAAGATTTTTCAATGCCGGGAACATCGATCGGAGAGTAAAAAAGGCGTAAGGTTCACAATGGTGTAAAACTAAAATGGGATATACTGGGCTAGGATTCGAGTTACATGAACAAGGGCCAAACCAACCACCCAAGAAAGGAATCGTCGAGCGAAAACACTTGACAACCTCCTGGAAGCAGCTTTTCTTGGCACCAGACCTGTCACGACCCCCGACCCACCCTGGACGGAATCGGGAGTCGCGAACAGCCCGGTGGTACCGGTGATTATTTTGAAGACGTTGCAGCGGAAATTTCGTAAGAACCGTGAGTTAGGAAAAATATGAAGAGTTTAGAAAACACCGGATTTTATTAAATAGATGGGATAAACCCATGTTTTACAATGGTAGCTTTAATAAAGATAATTACATAAAACAATATTTTTAAATTTTAATTTAAAAAAATAAGCCACTTCTTGATGCCTTTCAGTGCCGTATCCATCTTTTACTCCAATCTATTGTAATTACCTGAAACGCGTTTTAAAAAGGTTTTGTCAGCTGGAAATACTGAGTGAATCATTCTATTTTCAGAAAATGATGCATAGTTATCAATTACAGCATAAGAGCGATTACAATGGCTTCTATCTTATTTTTATCTGGCGTCGTGTCACAATGGTGACGATGGTCATACCACTATTAGGTCAATGAACCTAAATAGTGATGATTATCCCTAGTAGGTCAATGAACCTAACTGGGAGAAAATTAGTAATGTGCACAATACCCCACTAGCCAGTGATTCAAGATATCCATGACTTAGTCCCTGTAATTATAACCTTTGAAAATAATTTGAGGTATTGTAAAATAGTTGATAAAAAGAGAATGACTCACTTATAATCATGCAGATTCATACGGCAAAGTTTAGTCTATAGATAAGCCTTGATATATTGCAGATTTATACAGGCAGAGCTTAGCCTATTGATTTAGCCTTGTAACCTAGTGCACACGAACTAGGTAGGTAACTTAATAAAGCAATTACGATAACTCACGAGATCAACCCTCACAACGAATGACAAAGTGCTATGCTTAAACATCCATCAAATTAACGATTAATGAAAAAGCATCACCCTAATGTGGGCAGCACTTAAACATCCATTGAGTACATTGATCGATCGGACAATGAATCGTAATAGCGATCGAGTTATTACCCTGTATCGTAGCAGCACCCCCTACTAATTAGTGATTTTGAGACTGTTTTGACTATAACTCGACGTACAGATTGAATTTGATCGTCGTAATAAAACCAGAAATCAAGTGCCACTGCCCTCTATTTATACACGATTTTGACTTGGCTTACGGACCGTAAGCATAAACCCTTACGGTCCGTAAGGGTCACATTTTTCCTATGTTGTTGCCACGTGTGGGACTAGGCCTGCTGAGTCGACGAAACGTTTAAATTCGATTTTTATAATAACTTATAAGGATAATCGTTGAGTAGGGAATACCCCCCCCCCCCTGAGTTTTAGGGGCCCTAATCCTGATTCTGATTGTTCTGAAATTTGTAGAGTTTGTGCAGAATCACTTGGGTGTCTTAATTAGGGTTTGCCATTGGATAAAATAATAAAATAAATAGGACTTTTAATGAGGGTTGTTACATTCTCCCCACCTTAATAAAAATCTCGTCCTCGAGATTTACTAGAATAAGTAGGAATACTTTTTCTTCATCTCAAATTCCAGCTCCCAAATGTATTTGGGTTATGATATTTCTTTTTAGACTTATGTCACCTTTTAGTTAAAATATTATTTAAGGTAAATGTCACAAAATTTAAAATATCGAATTTTGTGAATACGAGTTGTATCTTAAGTAGGATTCAATGGTTCAACTGAATTAGTTCAAGAAATTGATTGTCAAATGAATGAGATGAAATAGTATGATTTCCAAAGTGACTAGGTTCAAGCCAAAAGATATATGATCAATAGATATGAATGTGAAGGATTTTTAGAATTAATAAAATTCTTTGTCAAAAGAAAGCTTACTTTGATTGGCAACTGAGGAAGACTTAGAATTGACAGGTTCTAAATGAAATAAAAGTATGAAAAATAATTTGTCAAATATTTATGATATGAGAAAATCATAGTGTTGAGATGAGTGAATTGCAAAAATACACCAAAAGACAATAGAGTTAGTGTACCATTGTTTTAGAGTTCCAAGTTATTTTAATTGTGAAACAATGTGATAGTACACTTTTTAAGGATCATATTTTTCATACTATGTCCTAGAGATTGAAATATGATAAAAACAAGTTGTTTTGGCATGACCAACTATTATATTATATTTGTAAAGTAAATGTAATATATATTATTTGTTACACATTTTTACTATATGTAAATGGTCACTACTTTTAAATAAATATTATTTTAGCATTTTACTATACTAGGTAAAACAACTTATATTTACTATGTAATATATATTACAAAACACCGTAATGAAGTTATTTCATTTACAAAATATTTTATTTTGTAAAAGAAATCACCATTATTTATAACGTTAAATGAAAATTGTAAAATAAAGGTGTAAAAATATTTATTGTACAAAAGTATTTATAAAATATTTTGTAAATATATAACACTTAATGAGTCAATTCTATATGATTATTTATTTTTATTTTGACACCCTATAACGTTGTGAATGTATTTACAAATGTTATAAATAAATGAACACGGGTACTATTCCTATATAATACAATGTTCCCCTAATCCAATGTAGTTGATGACTACCATATTATTCTTATATGGTCATTTTCTTGCCAGAGTGTTACATAGTTACCACAAAATATATGATACTTTAATTTATTAAATATCTTTTCCTTTTTATGTTATCATAAAGAAAAATACTAAATTAATATAGATAGTTTTTAAAACTTGTGGTAATTTTGATAAAATAATGATATACGTTTTATTAATATGTTGATCCAGATATCCTAGAATTCACGATTATCATTTTTAAACTCAAATATGTTAAACTGTAAGATTTACAATAAAATATTTTAAATCATAAAAGTAAAATAGTAAATGTTTATTTTAATATCAAGCATACTTAAATATTGGCTTGAGTAAATAACATTTGATATTTTAATATATATTAAAATACATATATTATAAAAGTATTGTAGATTATTTAAACAAGATGAACAATTACATATAAGTATAAATGTCTTGTTCATGAATACTTAGACAGTTATTTAGATAGTTTTATTCGTTCCTCTAATTCTTGTATTGTTTTATGAAAATATATATTTTTCTTACAGTACAAAGTAAAATATTTTTATATATAATTAAAATTTACTAAATAAATATGATGACTTAATTTATATATATTAACTAGTCATTATCATGGTTGGATATTGGTTAGTGCTGACTTGTTTAAACATAGGTGATCAGTCCATGCCTAACTAAGGCTAGGCTATCAAATACCTGCTCTTGATAATAACCTTAGTACTTAATAATAATATTAACACTTCTGTTTTTAATTTATTACTAATAATAAAATAAATAAC
Organism: Helianthus tuberosus; assembly: GCA_030545235.1. Taxonomy (NCBI): domain Eukaryota; kingdom Viridiplantae; phylum Streptophyta; class Magnoliopsida; order Asterales; family Asteraceae; genus Helianthus; species Helianthus tuberosus. The sequence goes on along the minus strand of CM060369.1, from coordinate 40,638,654 downwards.
TTAAACATAAATTTAAATGAGAGTATATCTTATTCATACTTTTATAAAAATATAAATTCTTCACCTCAATGGTTTAACAAGAATTTTAAATATAGTAATACTATATTGTAATTTAGGTAATTACTTATGTATATATAATCAATTAAATTTATCACGAAAGGTTCAATTAATGCTATAAGAACCTATTAAGAGATATACTAAAATATGACATAACTTTGTATATTATTATCTTAGCACACAATTGTTTTAAGATTGCTTTTATAGAATAAATCAACAAAGCGGATTCAATATAAATAAACAAATAATCAAATCCGATATTTAGAGCAATCTTCAGATTTTGTGAAAACGTCATCACAAAGTGATCGTACTCAAAGAAATGATTTAATGAAGTCAAAGACCAATTAAGCATGTTATGTTTCAAGAGAAATGAAGTGATTGTTGGGATTATTTTGAATATGATAGTTTCCATCCACCATATGGGATTTTAAAATGAATATGTAATATGAGCAAGTCAAATAATTTGAATTTAAACAAAACAAGTTTTAATAAGACAGTTCAGACATGGTTACTATAGAAACTATATATGTCAAAGAAAATTAAAATTTTCAAGAAATTTATTGACTCGATATCAAGGAGTTATTGTTTTTGCAATAATGTGGTTCACAGTACAAAAAGCGGAATGATAATTCAGTTTGGATAAAATAACAAATCGGAATGAAGCCCTCCAATGGTCTTTTATAATTCAAATGAACCAAATGCATAATAAACAATGCATGTGTAACGTGGGAATTTACCAAGAAATAAAATAGATCAATATTCGCTATTATGAAAGAAATCCTCATGGTATGATGAATATTAGGGGAAGTAGAAACACGAAAGTCAATTCATTATATGCAGAAGTCAGAATTTCAACGAAAGAAATATAAGAACTTTTATCTGGAATTTCGTGTAATAACTGTTGTTAAGTGACATTACCAGGGAATGTGAATAAAATGAAATAGGAACTTTGCAAAAGTATGTAACTTCTTTTGCAGTGATAATAATTATGACTCTGATTAGACTGTGCAACGATGGTTGTGAAATCTTGTTACAACGTACTTCAGTGATATTCATTTTGTCGGATTATGTGGCAAAGTGCTTCTTTTTGATCAGTCGTTCTTCTACTGATGGAATTAACATTGGTGTCATCGTGCCTAATTTATATTTTCCAAAGGTCTTGCCTTGAAAATCGTGTGTGATATACTTTAATGTCTGTGAACGTTTATTTTTTCATGTGTTTTCTTTGTGCACTAACACAACTTTACATGCTTCTTGCTTGCGTTAATAATTTATGGTAACGCTTTTGAATTTTTTTTTCTTTTTACACTTTTGATGGTATCCCAACTTAATGGGTTTCTATTGTTATTATTATTGCTCGAGTTACGAGGCAGATGATCAAACGAAATAATGTTTGAAAAAGAGATTCCTAATAAAGAAATCTAGACACCTATGCTTGTGCTTTATTCCTATTTGACTTTTTGGAATTTCTTATAGATATACATATCTATATAATCACATATTTCACATGCTGAAATAAACATTCCATCTATCAGGTCAATGTATTTAACAGATTCATATTTCCAAACACTAGTCAGATATCAGATCATGATACTATTTAGGGAAATCTTGTCACTTGTTTGACATATTATATACCCCGTCTTACCCGGTTCGCGCCAGAGAGGTAACCTCAGTATATCCGGACAAACTGGAGAGTCTGCTACATCATACCCAGTCTTGCCGGAGAAAATTTTCTATTTCCCATAAATAGTATCTTTTCAAAAGTGCCTTTTTTATTAGGGCTTTTATCCAGAATCAAGGAAACTTGTATTCCCATAACATATCTTATTCTAGACCAAGTAATATCAATAAGCAATAATTACTATTAATTCTTGCTTATTTATCATATCTTGCAATATTCTAATTACCATTCTTATGGTATATCAAAACACATCATAATTTATTCACATAAGTACTTAGCTTTATCTTGAAGTTGATACTAAGGCATCTTTTCTTAAGTTCAAGTCTAAATGCTATCATGTGTGCTACCAGTTAACAGCAATCTCCTAACTCTTTTATATAAAATTAGGTATTATTATTACAACACTTATTAGCTTCAAGCAGTGGCTCTGATACCACCTTCTGTCACGACCCCCGACCCACCCTGGACGGAATCGGGAGTCGCGAACAGCCCGGTGGTACCGGTGATTATTTTGAAGATGTTGCAGCGGAAATTTCGTCAGGACCGTGAGTTAGGAAAAATATCAGAGTTTAGAAAACACCGGATTTTATTGAATAGATGGGATAAACCCATGTTTTACAATGGTAGCTTTAATAAAGATAATTACATAAAACAATATTTTTAAATTTTAATTTAATTAATAAGCCACTTCTTGATGCCTTTCAGTGCCGTATCCATCTTTTACTCCAATCTATTGTAATTACCTGAAACGCGTTTTAAAAAGGTTTTGTCAGCGGGAAATACTGAGTGAATCATTCTATTTTCAGAAAATGATGCATAGTTATCAATTACAGCATAAGAGCGATTACAATGGCTTCTATCTTATTTTTATCTGGCGTCGTGTCACAATGGTGACGATGGTCATACCACTATTAGGTCAATGAACCTAAATAGTGATGATTATCCCTAGTAGGTCAATGAACCTAACTGGGAGAAAATTAGTAATGTGCACAATACCCCACTAGCCAGTGATTCAAGATATCCACGACTTAGTCCCTGTAATTATAACCTTTGAAAATAATTTGAGGTATTGTAAAATAGTTGATAAAAAGAGAATGACTCACTTATAATCATGCAGATTCATACGGCAAAGTTTAGTCTACAGATAAGCCTTGATATATTGCAGATTTATACAGGCAGAGCTTAGCCTATTGATTTAGCCTTGTAACCTAGTGCACACGAACTAGGTAGGTAACTTAATACAACAATTACGATAACTCACGAGATCAACCCTCACAACGAATGACAAAGTGCTATGCTTAAACATCCATCGAATTAACGATTAATGACAAAGCATCACCCTAATGTGGGCAGCACTTAAACATCCATTGAGTACATTGATCGATCGGACAATGAATCATAATAGCGATCGAGTTATTACCCTGTATCGTAGCAGCACCCCCTACTAATTAGTGATTTTGAGACTGTTTTGACTATAACTCGACGTATAGATTGAATTTGATCGTCGTAATAAAACCAGAAATCAAGTGCCACTGCCCTCTATTTATACACGATTTTGACTTGGCTTACGGACCGTAAGCATAAACCCTTACGGTCCGTAAGGGTCACATTTTTCCTATGTTGTTGCCACGTGTGGGACTAGGCCTGCTGAGTCGACGAAACGTTTAAATTCGATTCTTATAATAACTTATAAGGATAATCGTTGAGTAGGGAATACCCCCCCTGAGTTTTAGGGGCCCTGATCCTGATTCTGATTGTTCTGAAATTTGTAGAGTTTGTGCAGAATCACTTGGGTGTCTTAATTAGGGTTTCCTATTGGATAAAATAATAAAATAAACAGGACTTTTAATGAGGGTTGTTACAAGACCTTTCTCCATCAATAAGGAATCTGATGCCGTGACTAAAAACATTCCTTAAATTGTATACATTTTTTGAGTGTTTATTTTTGGTGTCTAATCCGCATATTTATCACCATTGCCCTTGATTTTCTTGGCTGTATATCTCTTTAATGTCAACATATACACGGGTGATTTACTTTACGAAGATTTTTCAATGCCGAGAACATCGATCAGAGAGTAAAAAAGGCGTAAGGTTCACAATGGTATAAAACTAAAATGGGATATACCGGGCTAGGATTCGAGTTACAGGAACAAGGGCCAAACCAACCACCCAAGAATGCAATCGTCGAGCGAAAACACTTGACAACCTCCTGGAAGCAGCTTTTCTTGCCACCAGACCTTTCTCCATCAATTAGGAATCTAATGCCGTGACTAAACACATTCCTTAAATTGTATACATTTTTTGAAGGTTTATTTTTTGGTGTCTAATCCGCATATATATCACCATTGCTCTTGATTTTGTTGATTGTATATATCTTAAATGTCAACATATACACATGTGATTTTGTTTACGAAGTTTTTTCATTGCCGAGAACCTCTATCAGAGAGTAAAAAAGGTGTAAGGTTCACAATGGTGTAAAACTAAAATGGGATATACCGGGCTAGGATTCGAGTTACTGGAACAAATGCCAAACCAACAAACCAAGAATGGAATCGTGTTGGTGCATATGTTTGTCGACTTCGTCTTGTATCGAGTCGTGTAATTAAATAGGATAGACTGGAGCTCGGTTTACGAGAAAATAGGATTTTAGGTGAAACAGGCCAGTTCACACGAACCGGGATGTCCAGTTCGTGCGAAGTGCCACTTCGTGCGATGTGGGTGTGTCTAGTTCATAGGAAGTGGTGTGCCTATAAATAGAGAGTCCAGGTCTTTCATTTGTAACTTTGATTTCCGGTAGCGAAGCTCTGCCGAAGTGTCTCCATCATTGTAAAATGTTCTGAAATCATTACAAGAAACAATTAAAGTGATTCTAAGTGCATTACAAGTGCATTACAAGCTGAATCAAGATCGATACGTTTGTTTCCGCCTTTCGTATTGATCGAGAACTCTTCTGAACGACTCATTTAGGTCGAATATCGATCCTACAAGTGGTATCAGAGCTCAGGAGGAAGAGTTCTTACCATTTCAGCTTGTTTTCAGAAAAAATCCTGACTTCTACTCATTCTTTTACACTTTTTCATCAAATTAACCAAGATTTTATGGATAAAATGGCTTGATTTTCACATATAACACGCGAAATACTATTTTAAACAATCCTTGAAAGAATCAGACCTAAAATCGAACTAAAACGTGATCATTTTGGCAAAAATATGTCCGATCGTTCGAAAATGTTCCACTTCGTTTGAAAAGGTGTTCAGTTCGTTTGAGATATTCATCAATTCGCACGAATTGGACATTACTCAGTTTAGTTCGTTTAAGATATTCATCGATTCGCACGAATTGGACATTACTCATTTCAGTTCGTTTGAGATATTCATCTGTTCGCACAGATTGGTAGAATTAGATCCAGTTCGTTTGAAACATACTCGGGTCATGTGAAATTAACCCAGTTCGCATCAAATAAGTTTGTGTGAGACATCATCAGTTCGCATGGAGTGAATTTAGGTCAACAGGTTGTTTGGTTTGGGTTAATTCGTTTGAAAGTGCTCAGGTCGCCTGAAAGGTCACCAGTTCGCACGTATTGAACTTGAACCAGTTCGCATCAAATTAGTGACCAGGTCATTTGGATTATTTCCAGATCGTTTGAACAGTTAGTCTTTGTGAATTTTCAAAAACTGAAACATGGATTGTGAATTCTACAATGCTTTTGCTACCCCGATCACTGTAGCTCAGAACACGATCTTAGAAAATGAAATGGGAACCATGCAAAAACCGCCTAAGCTCATGAATATTGAGGAGTATAGTGGATGGGAGGAGCGTTTTGAAAATTGGGTTCAAGAAAATTACTTAGATGAATGGGAATGTGTTGAAACACGTTATATTAGACCGGTTAATGATGACGGAGAGCATGTTGCTATTAAAGATCTAAGTGTTGATGAGAAAAAGAAATACAAAAGTGAAAAGATGATGATTAGTATATTGCAGCAAGCTATTAAGGAAGAAATCTTGATTTTATTACAACATAACGGAAGTGCATATTCAATATGGAAAGAACTAAAATCGAAGTTTGTTGGAAGTGAAGACATGATCAAGAACAAAAGATCAATTTTGAAGAAAGAATTTGATTTATTTCGTGGATTAAAAACTGAAAAACACCAAGCAGATTATAGAAAGATATTGCAATTTGGTGGTTAACATGAAGAGATTGAACATCAAGAAAGATAAAGAAGAATGGATTGAAAAATTGGCCAATGCGTTGCCACAAGATGTTTGGGGCACGTATCTTATGATGTTGAAAAATAAACCTGAATTTGATAATCTAACGCTGAGCACGTTTATTGAACAACTCGAAGCCCACGAGATGGAACAACGAAAGATGGCGAGAATGAAGGATTTTGATGGTGAACAAGACATTGGTCTGTATTACAAAGGAGGTATTAGTGATAAGACCCACATTGCACCAAAAATTGAAACTGCTTTCAATGCAAAAAGTTCTTCTGTAGGGTCGTCTCAAGGATCAAACAACAAAACTGGATTCTCTTCATATCCATCATTCGATCTAAATTTTTCAGCAACCAAGAATGGCAAAATACTACAATGCAACATTGCGTTAAATCTTGAGAATGGTCAGAATTTCTCGGAAGAGGTTGCCAAGGGTCATATGTCTTTGTTGGTAACTGTGTTAGAATCTTATGAAAGTTTAGTTGCAGGAAGGATCGGAAATCCAATGTTGACAAAAGAGGATTACGATCAGATTGATGCTGAGGAGATGGAGTTAATGGATATAAAATGGTGTTTGGCTAGCGTGTTAAGAAGAGCTGAGAAGTTTAAACAAATCACTGGAAGAGATGATTTTCGTGATGCTAATGTTTCTACTTTAGGATTTGATAAATCTAAAGTTACTTGTTTTTGTTGCAGGGAGAAAGGACATTTCAAGCGAGAATGCACAAATTGCGAAGCAAGTGGAGCTCAAAATCCTTTCGGAAACAATGATTATTATCGGAAAGAGATTTATCATCAAGTTGCTCAACAGCCGCATCAACAACAATCGCCACAAACTTCACATGCTAGGAAGGAGATTGAAGAACCAAAGAAAGCTTATCTAGTTAATCAAGATGATAAAATATCGCCAAAAGGATTTAGCTGGGACAAATATATTGCAGCTGAGAGTAAAGCATGTCTGATAGATCAAGATGATGAAAGGCTTCCAAAAGGTTTCAGTTGGGATGATTATGATCCTAACAGAACTTCAGATCATAAAGCTTTTGTTTCTCAAATCTTTGACGATTCAACTGCTGAAGAAGTAAAAAGTCTGAAAAAGAAAGAAGAAGAACCAGATTTTACAAAAAGGGCTTCAAGAAAAACATCAATCGTTGAAGGTGTGTGATTCCGGTAGCGAAGCTCTGCCAAAGTGTCTCCAGCATTGTAAAACGTTCTGAAATCAATACAAGAGATAATTAAAACTAATTTTCTGGAAAAACCATTTTGATTAAAACAAACTTAAGTGTTTTGAAATCATAATGGGAAAATAGTTTGTTGTCAGGGAGAGTTCTGATTGTTTGTGCCAAGTGAATGGAGAATTGAAGCAATTCACATCGGTTTGTCAAATTTTCTTTAAATGGTTTTGAATTTTAGGGGGAGTAAGAAATTTCAGAAAATCCAAAAACATTAGAAAATTTGAAAAAGTAAAAAACATCGAAAAATCAAAAATGAGTTTTGTTGTGAAAAAGAGGAAATGATAGTACATTAGTGGACTATCACAGCACGCTAAAGAATTGGAAAGTCAAATGTGATAAACGGTCTCACTGATGATATGCCAGCAGGTTTTCGCACGCTTAGTAGATTGTTTTCGAGATATAAACCTAAATATCATATACTTACTTATCTCGTGGGGAACATCTCTCGGATATATAGGTAACCCCTGAAATCTTGTTTGAAGGGCTTTATATTTCTGACATACTAGGTCTTTGTGCGTGGTGATATCTGGGGTATTATACCAGGACTTCTGATTTTGCGGGAGCAATAGCCTAGTCCTCGTATAATACTTTGCACTGCTTTAATTTTAAAGCCCACCCTTGGCATAAAAAATGATGAAACATTGAAAAATGCTAATCATGTGCTGTTGTAAAGAAGATCCCCAAGGGGGACCCACCTAAAGTCGAACCATCATCTCTCTGATTTTGCGGAAGCAATAGCCTGAGCTCTCATGGTCTCGCATTTAACCCCTTACAGATATCATTAGTGTACATTCACCTGTAAGACTGAATATAGGAGTCTGGATACAGGAGTATATTCTGAGGTGGTACACGCGAATAAGTTTAAGTCCTTAAAAGACTAATCTCGTATCTCGAAACAGTTGAACTTTGTGTGAAAATTAAAGTGGATCAGTATACTGACAATCTAAGTGAATCGTTTAGAACTTAAAGTGTTTAAAGCTCAACGGTGCTAGTGATTTGTCAAAAGCTGATATGATCCTCTTACACAAACTCACAAAAATATTGTCTGTAAAAATTTCTTTACTGTTTTTCATTAAGTGTGTTTTAGCATAAAATTTTGGAAAATTCAAAAAGATTTTATTTCATCTTATTTTCGACAACTGATGTTGAAAAGCTGATTTTCAAAATTCCGAGTGCTAAACATGATGATCGATAGTAGGTTGGGAGAGTTTGTTTTGAAATGAAAATTGTTTTAATTAAATCTACCCAAAAGTAAGTTTGAATTTGATATAAATTGTTGATAATTGAACAATATCTACAAGTGGTTTTTAAATTTGTCAAATTTTTAAATTTGTGAAATTTATTTTGAGGTAGAGTTTGTGCAGGAAGAAGTAGCCAGGTTCCGATTCCTGAAGATTTTCCGCATAAACATATGCAGATTAAAGCCAGGTTCCAGATCCTGTGGCTATGGAGAGCCAGGCAATGGTCCTGAATCTGTGAAAGCTGCAAAGCGTGAGCAGAGTTAGAGCCAGGTTTCCTATCCAAAGCCTGTAGATTGTGAATTCCAGACTGCGATCCCAGCTTATCGAAAGGGGGAGTCTGAGGACATTAAAGCCAGAAGCTGCTGATGCTGATAAGCAAGAGAAAGATAGATATTGAGGATGCTTACAATGTCAGATACTTTGGAAAGAGCGTGAAGACTGATCAAGACTGAAGACTCGTCATACTAAAGACTCGACACCGAAGACTTCATCAACATCCAAGGGGGAGTCTGTTGGTGCATATGTCTGTCGACTTCATCTTGTATCGAGTCGTGTAATAAAATAGGATAGACTGGAGCTCGGTTTACGAGAAAATAGGATTTTAGGGGTGAAACAGGCCAGTTCACATGAACCGGGATGTCCAGTTCGTGCGAAGTGGGTGTGTCCAGTTCATAGGAAGTGGCGTGCCTATAAATAAAGAGTCCAGGACTTTCATTTGTAACCTTGATTTCCGGTAGCGAAGCTCTGCCGAAGTGTCTCCAGCATTGTAAAATGTTCTGAAATCAATACAAGACACAATTAAAGTGATTCTAAGTGCATTACAAGCTGAATCAACATCGATACGTTTGTTTCCGCCTTTCGTATTGATCGAGAACTCTTCTGAACAACTCATTTAGGTCGAATCTCGATCCTACAAATCGTCGAGTGAAAACACTTGACAATCCCCTGGAAGCAGCTTTTCTTACCACCAGAACTTTCTCCATCAATTAGGAATCAAATGCCGTCTCTAAACACATTCCATAAATTGTAGCCATTTTTTGAGGGTTTATTTTTTGGTGGCTAATCCGCATATATATCACCACTGCTCTTGATTTTCTTGACTGCATATCTCTTAAATGTCAACATATACACGTGTGATTTAGTTTACGAAGATTTTTCAATGCCGAGAATATCGATCCGAGAGTAAAAAAGGCGTAAGGTTCACAGTGGTGTAAAACTAAAATGGGATATACCTGGCTAGGATTCGAGTTACTGGAACAAGGGCCAAAACAACCACCCAAGAATGGAATCGTTGAGCGAAAACACTTGACAACTTCCTGGAAGCAGCTTTTCTTTCCACCAGACCTTTCTCCATCAATTAGGAATCTGATGCTGTCACTAAACACATTCCTTAAATTGTAACCATTTTTTGAGTGTTTATTTTTTGGTGTCTAATCCGCATATATATCACCATTCCTCTTAATTTTCTTGACTGTATATCTCTTAAATGTCAACATATACACGTGTGATTTAGTTTACGAAGATTTTTCAATGCCGAGAACCTCGATCAGAGTGTAAAAATGGCGTAAGGTTCACAATGGTGTAAAACTAAAATGGGATATACCGGGCTAGGATTCGAGTTACAGGAACAAGGGCCAAACCAACCACCCAAGAATGGAATCGTCGAGCGAAAACACTTGACAACCTCCTGGAAGCAGCTTTTCTTGCCACAAGAACTTTCTCCATCAATTATGAATCTGATGCCGTCACTAAACACATTCCTTAAATTGTATACATTTTTTGAGTGTTTATTTTTTGGTGTCTAATCCGCATATATATCACCATTGCTCTTGATTTTCTTGACTGTATATCTCTTAAATGGCAACATATACACATGTGATTTAGTTTACGAAGATTTTTCAATGCCGAGAACCTCGATCAGAGAGTATAAAACACATTCCTTAAATTGTAGCCATTTTTCAATGAACGAAAACACTTGACAACCTCCTGAAAGCAGCTTTTCTTGCCACCAGACCTTTCTCCATCAATTAGGAATCTGATGCCGTCACTAAACACATTCCTTAAATTGTAGCCATTTTTTAAGTGTTTATTTTTTGGTGCCTATCCGCATATATATCACCATTCCTCTTGATTTTCTTGACTGTATATCTCTTAAATATCAACATATACACATGTGATTTAGTTTATAAAGATTTTTCAAAGCCCAGAACCTCGATTAGAGAGTAAAAAAGGCCTACTAAGGTTCACAATGGTGTAAAACTAAAATGGGATATACCGGGCTAGGATTCTAGTTTCAGGAACAAGGGCCAAACCAACCACCCAAGAATGGAATCGTCGAGCGAAAACACTCGACAACCTCTTGGAAGCAGCTTTTCTTGCCACCGGACTTTCTCCATCAATTAGAAATCTGATGCCGTCACTAAAAACATTCCTTAAATTGTAGCTATTTTTTGAGTGTTTATTTTAGGGTGTCTAATCCGCATATATATCACCATTGCTCTTAATTTTCTTGACCGTATATCTCTTAAACGTCAACATATACACGTGTGATTTTGTTTATGAAGATTTTTCAATGCCGAGAAACTCGATCAGAGATTAAAAAAAGCGCAAGGTTCACAATGGTGTAAAACTAAAATGGGATATACCAGGCTAGGATTCGAGTTTCAGGAACAAGGGCCAAACCAACTACCCAAGAATGGAATCGTCGAGCGAAAACACCCCACAACCTCTTGGAAGCAGCTTTTCTTGCCACCAGACCTTTCCCCATCATTAGGAATCTGATGCCATCACTAAACACATTCCTTAAATTATGGCCATTTTTGAGTGTTTATTTTTTGGTGTCTAATCCTCATATATATCACCATTGCTCTTGATTTTCTTGACTGTATATCTCTTTAATGTCAACATATACAAGCGTGATTTACTTTACGAAGATTTTTCAATGCCGAGAACCTCGATCAGAGGGTAAAAATGGCGTAAGGTTCACAATGGTGTAAAACTAAAATGGGATATACCGGGCTAGGATTCGAGTTAAAGGAACAAGGGCCAAACCAACCACCCAAGAATGGAATCGTCGAGCGAAAACACTTGACAACCTCCTGGAAGCAGTTTTTCTTACCACCAGACCTATCTACATCAATTTGGAATTTGATGCCGTCACTAAACACATTCCTTGAATTGTAGCCATTTTTTGAGTGTTTATTCTTTGGTGTCTAATACGCATATATATCACCATTGCTTTTGATTTTCTAGACTGTATATCTCTTAAATGTCAACATATACACGTGTGATTTAGTTTATGAAGATTTTTCAATGCCGAGAACCTCGATCAGATAGTAAAAAAGGCGTAAGGTTCACAATGGTGTAAAACTAAAATGGGATATACCGTGCTAGGATTCAAGTTACAGGAACAAGCGCCAAACCAACCACCCAAGAATGGAATCGTCGAGCAAAAACACTTGACAACCTCCTGTAAGCAGCTTTTCTTGCCACCAGACCTTTCTCCATCAATTAGGAATCTGATGCCGTCACTAAACACATTCCTTAAATTGTTGCCATTTTTTTAGTGTTTATTTTTTGGTGTCTAATCCGCATATATATCACCATTGCTCTTGATTTTCTTGATTGTATATCTCTTAAATGTCAACATGTACACGTGTAATTTAGTTTACGAAGATTTTTCAATGCCGAGAACCTCGATCAGAGAGTAAAAAAGGCATAAGGTTCACAATGGTGTAAAACTAAAATGAGATATACCGGGCTAGGATTCGAGTTACTGGAATAAGGGCCAAACTAACCACCCAAGAATGGAATCGTTGAACGAAAACACTTGACAACCTCCTGGAAGCAGCTTTTCTTGCCACCAGACCTTTCTCCATCAATTAGGAATCTGATGCCGTCACTAAACACATTCCTTAAATTGTAGCCATTTTTGAGTGTTTATTTTTTGGTGCCTATCCGCATATATATCACCATTCCTCTTGATTTTCTTGACTGTATACCTCTTAAATGTCAACATATACACTTGTGATTTAGTTTACAAAGATTTTTCAATGCCGAGAACCTCGAATAGAGAGTAGAAAAGGCCTAAGGTTCACAATGGTGTAAAACTAAAATGGGATATACCGGGCTAGGATTCGTGTTTAAGGAACAAGGGCCAAACCAACCACCCAAGAATGGAATCGTCGAGCGAAAACACTAGACAACCTCCAGGATGCAGCTTTTCTTGCCACCAGACCTTACTCCGTCAATTAGGAATCTGATGCCGTCACTAAACACATTCCTTAAATTGTAGCCATTTTTTGAGTGTTTATTTTATGGTGTCTAATCCGCGTATATATCACCATTGCTCTTGATTTTCTTGACTGTATATCTCTTAAATATCAACATATACACATGTGATTTAGTTTACAAAGATTTTTCAAAGCCCAGAACCTCGATTAGAGAGTAAAAAAGGCCTACTAAGGTTCACAATGGTGTAAAACTAAAATGGGATATACCGGGCTAGGATTCTAGTTTCAGGAACAAGGGCCAAACCAACCACCCAAGAATGGAATCGTCGAGCGAAAACACTCGACAACCTCTTGGAAGCAGCTTTTCTTGCCACCGGACTTTCTCCATCAATTAGAAATCTGATGCCGTCACTAAAAACATTCCTTAAATTGTAGCTATTTTTTGAGTGTTTATTTTAGGGTGTCTAATCCGCATATATATCACCATTGCTCTTAATTTTCTTGACCGTATATCTCTTAAACGTCAACATATACACGTGTGATTTTGTTTATGAAGATTTTTCAATGCCGAGAAACTCGATCAGAGATTAAAAAAAGCGCAAGGTTCACAATGGTGTAAAACTAAAATGGTATATACCAGGCTAGGATTCGAGTTTCAGGAACAAGGGCCAAACCAACTACCCAAGAATGGAATCGTCGAGCGAAAACACCCCACAACCTCTTGGAAGCAGCTTTTCTTGCCACCAGACCTTTCCCCATCATTAGGAATCTGATGCCATCACTAAACACATTCCTTAAATTATGGCCATTTTTGAGTGTTTATTTTTTGGTGTCTAATCCTCATATATATCACCATTGCTCTTGATTTTCTTGACTGTATATCTCTTTAATGTCAACATATACAAGGGTGATTTACTTTACGAAGATTTTTCAATGCCGAGAACCTCGATCAGAGGGTAAAAATGGCGTAAGGTTCACAATGGTGTAAAACTAAAATGGGATATACCGGGCTAGGATTCGAGTTAAAGGAACAAGGGCCAAACCAACCACCCAAGAATGGAATCGTCGAGCGAAAACACTTGACAACCTCCTGGAAGCAGTTTTTCTTACCACCAGACCTATCTACATCAATTTGGAATTTGATGCCGTCACTAAACACATTCCTTGAATTGTAGCCATTTTTTGAGTGTTTATTCTTTGGTGTCTAATACGCATATATATCACCATTGCTTTTGATTTTCTAGACTGTATATCTCTTAAATGTCAACATATACACGTGTGATTTAGTTTATGAAGATTTTTCAATGCCGAGAACCTCGATCAGATAGTAAAAAAGGCGTAAGGTTCACAATGGTGTAAAACTAAAATGGGATATACCGTGCTAGGATTCAAGTTACAGGAACAAGCGCCAAACCAACCACCCAAGAATGGAATCGTCGAGCAAAAACACTTGACAACCTCCTGTAAGCAGCTTTTCTTGCCACCAGACCTTTCTCCATCAATTAGGAATCTGATGCCGTCACTAAACACATTCCTTAAATTGTTGCCATTTTTTTAGTGTTTATTTTTTGGTGTCTAATCCGCATATATATCACCATTGCTCTTGATTTTCTTGATTGTATATCTCTTAAATGTCAACATGTACACGTGTGATTTAGTTTACGAAGATTTTTCAATGCCGAGAACCTCGATCAGAGAGTAAAAAAGGCGTAAGGTTCACAATGGTGTAAAACTAAAATGAGATACACCGGGCTAGGATTCGAGTTACTGGAATAAGGGCAAAACTAACCACCCAAGAATGGAATCGTTGAACGAAAACACTTGACAACCTCCTGGAAGCAGCTTTTCTTGCAACCAGACCTTTCTCCATCAATTAGGAATTTGATGCCGTCACTAAACACATTCCTTAAATTGTAGCCATTTTTGAGTGTTTATTTTTTGGTGCCTATCCGCATATATATCACCATTCCTCTTGATTTTCTTGACTGTATACCTCTTAAATGTCAACATATACACTTGTGATTTAGTTTACAAAGATTTTTCAATGCCGAGAACCTCGATTAGAGAGTAAAAAAGGCCTAAGGTTCACAATGGTGTAAAACTAAAATGGGATAAACCGGGCTAGGATTCGTGTTTAAGGAACAAGGGCCAAACCAACCACCCAAGAATGGAATCGTCGAGCGAAAACACTAGACAACCTCCAGGATGCAGCTTTTCTTGCCACCAGACCTTACTCCATCAATTAGGAATCTGATGCCGTCACTAAACACATTCCTTAAATTGTAGCCATTTTTTGAGTGTTTATTTTATGGTGTCTAATCCGCGTATATATCACCATTGCTCTTGATTTTCTTGACTGTATATCTCTTAAACGTCAACATATACACGTGTGATTTAGTTTTCGAAGATATTTCAATGCCGATAACCTCGATCAGGGAGTAAAAATGGTGTAAGGTTCACAATGGTGTAAAACTAAAATGGGATATACCGGGCTTGGATACGAGTTACAGGAACAAGGGCCAAACCAACCCCACAAGAATGGAATCGTCGAGCGAAAACACTTGACAACCTCCTGGAAGCAGCTTTTCTTGCCACCAGAACTTTCTCCATCAATTAGGAATCTGATGCTGTCAATAAACACATTCCTTAAATTGTAGCCATTTTTGAGTGTTTATTTTTTGGTGTCTAATCCGCATATATATCACCATTGCTCCTGATTTTCTTGATTGTATATCTCTTAAATATCAACATATACACGTGTGATTTAGTTTACGAAGATTTTTCAATGCCGAGAACCTCGATCAGAGAGTAAAAAAGGCGTAAGGTTCACAATGGTGTAAAACTAAAATGAGATATACCGGGCTAGGATTCGGGTTACAGGAATAAGGGCCAAACTAACCACCCAAGAATGGAATCGTTGAACGAAAACAATTGACAACCTCCTAGAAGCAGCTTTTCTTGCCACCAGACCTTTCTCCATCAATTAGGAATCTGATGCCGTCACTAAACACATTCCTTAAATTGTAGCCATTTTTTGAGTGCTTATTTTTTTGTGCCTATACGCATATATATCACCATTCCTCTTGATTTTCTTGACTGTATATCTCTTAAATGTCAACATATACACATGTGATTTAGTTTACGAAGATTTTTCAATGCCGAGAACCTCGAATAGAGAGTAAAAAAGGTGTAAGGTTCACAATGGTGTATAACTAAAATGGGATATACCGGGTATAACAACCCTCCTAAAATATTTCCGACACCCCGAAAATATTTAGAACACCCCTATACGTCCTAAAATACACCCAGTATACGAAAACAGACCCTAAATACCTTTATTTTTGCAAAAATTAAATAAAAACAGTTTTTAATGGTCCTTGGCGGGACGCGACAGAGCCTCCAGAGGCTTACGCGGGCCGCGAGCGCTCATCTACGAGGCGACACCCTGAGCTGCCACGTGGCAACCTCGTGTCTTAGCTATAACTGGCGAATCAGCAACCCTAGCCCCTACACCCTAGCTCGTAGGCCGAGAAGACCCTTGTGGTCTCTTTTGCGGGGCGTGACGGACTCGACGAACAACCCTATATACGAAGGCCATTGGCCTTCTGTCCAACTCCTTCAATTCTTTTCGATTCTCTCTCAGTTCTGAAGTAATATGAATGATACCCCCTAAATAGCGAAGCTCTGCCTCGTTGTAAGTATTTTAACCCCCGATTACGTATTAGATACGCTGCCCGATTGATCTAGTGCTCCGTAACGGCTGTTGAGGCTCTTCCCGATGTGGTCGTTGGAGTTCTGTCTCGGGGAGGGTATAATTAATGTAAATTTTTGGTTAATATACTAACGCGTGTGCATTATTTAAAATTTATAGATTATAGTCAGAAAGCCACAGGAAATTACCTAAGATAACAATGTGAGTTAATCCTTCTTTTGTAAACTGTTTTCACAAAACCTCAATTGTTTTAATTTATATTTAACAGTGATTGATTATTTGTATTCTACAATTATCGTCGGTATGTTGGGGTTTTGTATACAAAATTTGTTACTACACTGTGAGTAGTAACATTACCACCAGTCAGGATTGACAGTACCGTGGGTGGTAATTAAAGTAGAAAAAAATAAACAAATGTAATTGCGAGATCGCACTCAATACTGTAAAACTGATAAAACTTGTCTTGATTAAATTGGGATTCACTCACCAGTATTTCCCACGGACAAAATGTTTTTAAACGCGTTTCAGGTAACAAAATGTGAAAGCCAAATAGAAGCCAGCTTGACAGAACCGAAGGCTTGGAAAAGTGGCTATAAAAGTTACCTGGATAAAGAATATGTTTTATTTTCAATAAAAATAGGGTTTAACCCTATAAACCTGTTTCTAATAAAAACATGGGTTTTACCCCAATATATTTATTATTATAAAAATATGGTGTTTTACTCTGATAAAATATTTCCTAACTACAATCCTGCTGAAATTTCCGCTGCCAAAAAATGATAAACACTGATACCACCATCTCTGAATAGGTTGCGGCCGCCCGCCTCCCGAGGCAAGGGTCGGGGTTGCGACACCGGGCTAGGATTCCCATTACAGGAACAAGGGCCAAACCAAATACCCAAGAATGAAATCATCGAGCGAAAACACTTGACAAACTCCTGGAAGCAACTTTTCTTGCCAGCAGACCTTTTTCCATCAATTAGGAATCTGATGCCGTCACTAAACACATTCCTTAAATTGTAGCTATTTTTTGAGTGTTTATTTTTTGGTGCCTAATTCGCATATATATCAACATTCCTCTTGATTTTCTTGATTGTATATCTCTTAAATGTCAACATATACACATGTGATTTAGTTTACGAAGATTTTTCAATGCCGAGAACCTTGATCAGAGAGTAAAAAAGGTGTAAGGTTCACAATGGTGTAAACTAAAATGGGATATACCAGGCTAGGATTCCAGTTACAGGAATAAGGGCCAAACCAACCACCAAAGAATGGAATCGTTCATCGAAAACACTTGACAACCTCCTGGAAGCAGCTTTTCTTGCCAGCAGAACTTTCTCCATTAATTAGAAATATGATGCCGTCACTAAACAAATTCCTTAAATTGTAGCCATTTTTTTAATGTTTATTTTTTGGTGTCGAATCCGCATATATATATTGTCACACCCCCAAAATACCACCTAGGGAGTGTCCCTGTTAGGCGTGTGACGTACCAACAATGAGCCACTAATTACATTGAACCCATACAAGTTTCAAAATAAAATTCTCAAATATTAATGAAAAACACCAATCACGAATTCAAATGTAAACCGACATGTTCAGCGGAAGCAAATGATAAATCATAATTAGATTGTTCAAAACCAATGTTTAATAGTAATTAAATAATCACATGAGTCCCTTCAGCTGACCCATGACCACCCCTGCTCCTCCAGACAGCAAGTTTCCAAATCCAAGATACCTAACGACCTGCGAGCATGCAACAAGTGTATCAGACAAAGCTAGCGAGTTCACAGTTTATGAAAACGTTTGTTACCAAGTATTTATTCCAGTTCGTTAACAATTGCAAAAGTAATATTGATAATATCTCGATACTGAACAAGACGGCTCCTGATGTATGATTTGCCCGTTCCCCAGTGCTCCTATCAAAACACTGGGCCCGACTGGGTCATTAGTTCACAACCGTCCTCCCCGGTACGGTGTGAGGGTGCCAAACCTAAGTAGCGCTACCAACTAATACCCCGTTACTTCCCCGGTAACAAAAGATGGGACTTAAGAATGATAGGGTGAGATTATTATCCAATATTCCAGTTTTTACCCAAAAGACTTATCCCTCCCCGGGATACCCACATACTGTCCCAACCACCGGGACACATGCTCAAAAGTAGTGAACTCACCTTTGGTTTGCTCGGTTAGATTAAATGCTCGTTAAACAGTTGATCAACCACGCCCTAAAAAGGGTTACCGATAACAGTCAGTTCTACATGCACACACCTTTCACGTACAAGTAATTCACATATACATTGTTCACATCAAGCACATTTATTGCACATGTAACGCACGCACGTAATTCAAATTATGATAGTGTATTCATTCATCTAGAGGCACCAAGCAATCGCTTAACATGTAATCATTCAACACACCACATACATTCATACATAACTTACTTGTATACACTTCAAGCCTAAATATCACACATGTATGGCCTAACAGTCAAATTAATTCTCAATCACCACTTATAATTATAACAACACATTCTTCCATTTAGTTGGGCCCAGGCTAGACGTTTGCAGCCCACAGCCAGGTGCTGCCCAAAGCAAGTCCAGTCCAGAATCTGTGCAGTCCTATGCGTGGCCCAATCTGCCAACATTTGCATGCGGCCCACCAGATATACATAACCCAACTATTAACACCCAAACCACATGCCATGTCTAGCCAATCACCCTACCCAGCCCAACACATTGAGTCCAAGCCCAAAACACCGAGCCCCAAACCCCAATCCAGTTACACAATCCTTTTTATAATTCCCTTATAATTTATTGCCAGATCACTGCAACCTTTACAATATATCACATGATCATGATCAACAATTATCATATGTTTATCACTCAATCATTCATCATGCTATTCCATATATGTTTATAATTATCCTATCTAGACCTCTTTATAATTAAGGTTAGCAGCCATTTAAATAATACTCTATACCAAATCATGTTACAGCCGATTACACTTATTAGCTTTATATCATTCTTTTAACACTCAAGTCATTTTACCGAAAATCATCATTATCAATTAATACGACGCCACAGATTTAACAGTCAACCATCATATTTTCGCATCAAATAATCATCATTGCTTTAATACTATACAATCATAACCTGGTGCAACTTTGTATCATCGACCCACATTAGATCGGGTTACATCGATTTGTTACCGTGAGATTTTATCAAACTTTATTCTCATGATTCATATTGTCAATAAGGTTTTCTAATCAACAACCCTATATCATATGGGACCTATAATTACACGTGCACGTTTATTATCATTAACACGTTTACACACAACCGAACATAATCAACCAGAATCAAAGCAGATATGTCAATACTAACCGAGGGTTTGTAGAGGCCATACTAGGACGATGAGGATGGTGTATCGAGCAGGAAGGTTCACCGAGAGAAAACTGCCGTCGAGGGTCTTGGAGCAACTAGGGTTTGCAAAACGTGTGAAGGGAGTTGCATGATCCCTCTCATACTAACGTGTATACAAGATCGCAAAAGATGGGCCAGGCTCCCTTCGGTTTGGGCCTGATAAGTGTGTGAGTGTGTATGGGCCGAGCTGCACATGAACGAGATGGGGGGGAGAAACAGGCTCAGAGGTTTGGCCACATGGTCATTGGGCCGAGAATAACAAGACATGGTTTTTGGGCCGAGAACAAGAGAGTGGCCCTTGTGCGATTGTGAGAGCGTATGACTCGGTAAGGTGTGTGTGATTTCATTTCTTTAATAACCAATCCATATGAAAGCCTAACGAGTTACATAGTGTGCACACAAGGTTTGTAAAGTTAAATCATGCTAACTCTAATAATCACGCTTAACAATTTTTAACGCAGCAACCAATTACAATGCAGACTATGAGGTATATAAAAATATAACACTGAAACACCGAACCAATTGTCACTGAATTAGACGACACTAACCTTGAGGGTTCGGGTTATCACATCATCCCCAACTTGAAAGAAATTTCATCCCGAAATTTGATCAGTAACACTAAGTGGCAAAATGTTAGATTAGGATGATTGTGGATTTTCCTCGGGTGCCACATATATCACCATTCCTCTTGATTTTCTTGACTGTATATCTCTTAAATGTCAACATATACACGTGTGATTTAGTTTACGAAGATTTTTCAATGCCGAGAACCTCGATCAGAGAGAAAAAAAGGCGTAAGGTTCACAATGCCATAAAACTAAAATAGGATATACCTGGCTAGGATTCGAGTTACAGGAACAAGGGCCAAACCAACCACCCAAGAATGGAATCATCGAACGAAAACACTTAACAAACTCCTGGAAGTAGCTTTTCATGCCACCAGACCTTTCTCCATCAATTAGAAATCTGATGTCGTCACTAAACACATTCCAGAAATCGTAGCCATTTTTTAAGTGTTTATTTTTTTGTGTCTAATCCGCATATATATCACCATTCCTCTTGATTTTCTTATCTGTATATCTCTTAAATGTCAACATATACACGTATGATTTAGTTTACGAAGATTTTTCAATGCCGAGAACCTCGATCAGAGAGAAAAAAGGCGTAAGTTTCACAGTGGTGTAAAATTAAATGGGATATACCGGGCTAGAATTCGAGTTAAAGGAACAAGGGCCAAACCAACCACCCAAGTATGGAATCTTTGAGCGAAAATACTTGACAACCTCCAGGAAGTAGCTTTTCTTGCCACCAGACCTTTCTCCATCAATTAGGAATCTGATTCCGTCACTAAACACATTCCTTAAATTGTAGCCATTTTTTTACTGTTTATTTTTTGGTGTTTAATCCGCATATACATCACCATTACTCTTGATTTTCTTGACTGCATATCTCTTATATGTCAACAGACACACGTGTGATTAAGTTTAGGAAGATTTTTCAATGCCGATAACCTCGATCAGAGAGTAAAAAAGGCGTAAGGTTCACAATGGTGTAACACAAAAATGGGATATACCGGGCTAGGATTCGAGTTTCAGGAACAAGGGCCAAACCAACCACCCAAGAATGAAATCGTCGAGCGAAACGCTTGATAACCTCCTGGAAGCAGCTTTGCTTGCCACCAGACCTTTCTCGATCAATTGAAATCTGATGCGGTCACTAAACACATTCCTTAAATTGTAGCCATTTTTTGAGTGTTTATTTTTTGTTGTCTAATCCGCATATATATCACCATTGCTCTTTATTTTCTTGACTGTATATCTCTTAAATGTCAACATATACACGTGTGATTTAGTTTACGAAGATTTTTCAATGCCGAGAACCTCGATCTGAGAGTAAAATGGCTTAAGGTTAACAATGGTGTAAAACTAAAATGGGATACACCAAGCTAGGATTCGTGTTACAGGAACAAGGGCCAAACCAACCACCCAAGAATGGAATCGTTCAGCGAAAACACTTAACAACTTCCTGGAAGCAGCTTTTCTTTCCACCAGACCTTTCTCCATCAATTAGGAATCTGATGCCGTCACTAAAAACATTCCTTAAATTGTAGCCATTTTTTGAGTGTTTATTTTTTGGTGTCTAATCGGCATATATATATCACCATTCCTCTTGATTTTCTTGACTGTATATCTCTTAAATGTTAACATATACACTTGTGATTTAGTTTACGAAGATTTTTCAATGCCGAGAACCTCAATCAAAGAGTAAAAAAGGCGTAAGCTTAACATTGGTGTAAAACTAAAATGGGATATACCAGGCTAGGACTAGAGTTACGGGAACAAGGGCCAAACAAACCACCCAAGAATGAAATCGTTCAGCGAAAACACTTGACAACCATCTGGAAGAAGCTTTTCTTGCCAATACACCTTTCTCCATCAATTAGGAATCCGATGCCGTCACTAAACACATTCCTTAAATTGTAGCCATTTTTTGAGTGTTTATTTTTTGGTGTCTAATCCGCATATATATATATATATATATATATATATATATATATACATACATATATCACCATTCCTCTTGATTTTCTTAACTGTATATCTCTTAAATGTCAACATATACAAGTGTGATTTAGTTTACGAGGATTTTTCAATGCCGAGAACCTCGATCAGAGGGAAAAAAGGCGGAAGGTTCACAATGGTGTAAAACTAAAATAGGATATACCGGGCTAGGATTCCAGTTAAAGGAACAAGGGCCAAACCAACCACCCAAGAATGAAATCATCGAGCGAAAACACTTAATAACCTCCTGGAAGCAGCTTTGCTTGCCACCAGACCTTTCTCGATCAATTGGAATCTGATGCGGTCACTAAACACATTCCTTAAATTGTAGCCATTTTTTGAGTGTTTATTTTTTGTTGTCTAATCCGCATATATATCACCATTGCTCTTTATTTTCTTGACTGTATATCTCTTAAATGTCAACATATACACGTGTGATTTAGTTTACAAAGAGTTTTCAATGCCGAGAACCTCGATCAAATAGTAAAAAAGGCGTAAGGTTCACAATGGTGTAAAATTAAAATGGGATATACCAGGCTAGGATTCGAGTTACAGGAACAAGGGCCAAACCAAACACCCAAGAATGGAATCGTCAAACGAAAACACTTGACAACCTCAAGGAAGCCGCTTTTCTTGCCACCAGACCTTTCTCCATCAATTAGGAATCTGATGCCGTCACTAAACACATTCCTTAAATTGTAGCCATTTTTTAGTGTTTATTTTTTTTTGTCTAATCCGTATATATATCACCATTGCTTTTACTTTCTTAACTATATATCTCTTAAATGACAACATATACACGTATGATTTAGTTTATAAAGATTTTTCAATGCCGAGAACCTCGATCATAGAGTAAAAAAGGCGTAACTTTCACAGTGGTGTAAAATTAAATGGGATATACCGGGCTAGAATTCGAGTTAGAGGAACAAGGGCCAAACCAACCACCTAAGAATGGAATCGTCGAGCGAAAATACTTGACAACCTCCTGGAAGCAGCTTGTCTTGCCACCAGACCTTTCTCCATCAATTAGGAATCTGATGCCGTCACTAAACACATTCCTTAAATTATAGCCATTTATTGACTGTTTATTTTTTGGTGTCTAATCCACATATATATCACCATTGCTCTTGATTTTCTTGACTGCATATCTCTTATATGTCAACATACACACGTGTGATTTAGTTTATGAAGATTTTTCAATGCCATATATATATATATATATATCACCATTCCTCTTGATTTTCTTGACTGTATATCTCTTAAATGTCAACATATACAAGTGTGATTTAGTTTACGAGGATTTTTCAATGCCGAGAACCTCGATCAGATGGAAAAAAGGCGTAAGGTTCACAATGGTGTAAAACTAAAATAGGATATACCGGGCTAGGATTCCAGTTACAGGAACAAGGGCCAAACCAACCACCCAAGAATGAAATCGTCGAGCGAAAACACTTGATAACCTCCTGGAAGCAGCTTTGCTTGCCACCAGACCTTTCTCGATCAATTTGAATCTGATACGGTCACTAAACACATTCCTTAAATTGTAGCCATTTTTTGAGTGTTTATTTTTTGTTGTCTAATCCGCATATATATCACCATTGCTCTTTATTTTCTTGACTGTATATCTCTTAAATGTCAACATATACACCTGTGATTTAGTTTACGAAGAGTTTTCAATGCCGAGAACCTCGATCAAATAGTAAAAAAGGCGTAAGGTTCAGAATGGTGTAAAATTAAAATGGGATATACCAGGCTAGGATTCGAGTTACAGGAACAAAGGCCAAACCAACCACCCAAGAATGGAATCGTCCAGCGAAAACACTTGACAACCTCCAGGAAGCCGCTTTTCTTGCCACCAGACCTTTCTCCATCAATTAGGAATCTGATGCCGTCACTAAACACATTCCTTAAATTGTAGCCATTTTTGAGTGTTTATTTTTTTTTGTCTAATCCGTATATATATCACCATTGCTTTTACTTTCTTAACAATATATCTCTTAAATGACAACATATACACGTATGATTTAGTTTATAAAGATTTTTCAATGCCGAGAACCTCGATCATAGAGTAAAAAAGGCGTAACTTTCACAGTGGTGTAAAATTAAATGGGATATACCGGGCTAGAATTCGAGTTAGAGGAACAAGGGCGAAACCAACCACCCAAGAATGGAATCGTCGAGCGAAAATACTTGACAACCTCCTGGAAGCAGCTTGTCTTGCCACCAGACCTTTCTCCATCAATTAGGAATCTGATGCCGTCACTAAACACATTCCTTAAATTATAGCCATTTATTGACTGTTTATTTTTTTGTGTCTAATCCGCATATATATCACCATTGCTCTTGATTTTCTTGACTGCATATCTCTTATATGTCAACATACACACGTGTGATTTAGTTTATGAAGATTTTTCAATGCCGGGAACCTCGATCAGAGAGTAAAAAAGGCGTAAGGTTCACAATGGTGTAACACTAAAATGGGATATACCGGGCTTGGATTCGAGTTATAGGAACAAAGGCAACACCAACCACCCAAGAATGGAATCGACGAGCAAAAACACTTGACAACCTCCTAGAAGCAGCTATTCTTGTCACCAGACCTTTCTCCATCAATTTGGAATCTGATGCCGTTACTAAACACATTCCTTAAATTGTAGCCATTTTTTGAGGGTTTATTTTTTGGTGTCTAATCCGCATATATATCACCATTGCTCTTGATTTTCATGACTGTATATCTCTTAAATGTCAACATATACACGTGTGATTTTGTTCACGAAGATTTTTTAATGCCGAGAACCTCGATCAGAGAGTAAAAAAGGTGTAAGGTTCACAATGGTGTAAAACTAAAATGGGATATACCGGGCTAGGATTCGAGTTTCAATAACAAGGGCGAAACCAACTACCCAAGAATTGAATCGTCGAGCGAAAACACTTGACAACATCCTGGAAGCAGCTTTTCTTGCCAGTAGACCTTTCTCCATCAATTAGGAATCTGATGCCGTCACTAAACACATTCCTTAAATTGTAGCCATTTTTTGAGTGTTTATTTTTTGGTGTCTAATCCGCTTATATATCACCATTGCTCTTGATTTTCTTTACTGTATATCTCTAAAATGTCAACATATACACGTGTGATTTAGTTTACGAAGATTTTTCAATGCCGAGAACCTCGATCAGAGAGTAAAAAAGGCGTAAGGTTCACAATGGTGTAATACTAAAATGGGATATACCGGGCTAGGATTCGATTTCAGGAACAAGGGCCAAACCAACCACTTAAGAATGGAATCGTCGAGTGAAAATACTTGACAACCTCCTGGAAGCAGCTTTTCTTGCCAGCAGACCTTTCTTCATTAATTAGGAATCTGATGCTGTCACTAAACACATTTCTTAAATTGTAGCAATTTTTTTTAGTGTTTATTTTTTTGGTGTCTAATCCACAAATATATCACCATTGCTCTTGATTTTTTTGACTGTATATCTTTTAAACGTTAACATATACACGTATGATTTAGTTTACGAAGATTTTTTGTTAGGCCCTAAAGTGTGAGACTAACGCATCAAATTAACACAACGGGCTATGGTTACGAACTGGGCCTTACCGGGTTAGTTTATTTTAGATTTTGGACCTTTATAGGTCAATTGGGCCAAGATTTAGGCCATGTGGGCCAAGCAAACCCAAGGGGTGTCCATGTGGGAAGTGGGCTTGTCTATGTATATAAACAAGTTTTTAACTTGTTTTAGGGTTTGAGCCTCCTAGTTTCATAATTTCCTACAGAGAGTCAGAGAGAGGCGATTGGTGGTGTGTCAACTTGTACTAGACGTTTTGCTTATTCAAGTAATAGAACGTGTGCAAGTTTGAAAATGATTCGGTATTGTGTTCTTCGTATTTTCAGTTTCTCGTGTGTATTTTTTATTCACATCAAGTTTGGATTTCGCACAAACTTGGTGTCGTTTGATATCATTGAAAGATCCGGTTTACGGGACTTACAAGTGGTATCAGAGCCATTAGAACCTGTTCTAGGCTCGATTTGATATCAAATATTCAAGTTTTCTGGAATGTTTGAGTTGGTGTTCTTTGTGTTCTTCGCGGTATTCAAAGTGTTCATCGAGTTTCTACTGAAAAATTGTCATATTTTGGTATTTTGATCTTTTGAGAAGGTGTTAATAGATTTATCTATGTATTTGAATTTTTTAAAATTATCTTCAAAAGATTTAGAAAATCCAGAATTTTGATTTGTAAAATCCAAAAAATCTCGGAATTCCAACTATTTAAAAGTTTTGAAAAGAGTTAATTGCCATTTTAGTCCCTGAGGTTTGTCCAAATTTGCCATTTTAGTCCAAATAGTTTTTTTTCGCCTCTGGGTCCCTGGATTTTCTCTTTTGTTGCCACTTTGATCACATATCCTAACTCCATCCAAAAACTTCATTTTTAACCAAGGGTATTTTGGGGATTTTCATTTTATATCTTTTCAATTGCCATTTTGATCCAATTCTAAAAAATCAAAAAAAAATCTAAAAAATCAAAAAAATTCTAAAAAATAAAAAAATAAAAAAATCTAAAAAATCAAAAAATTCTAGAAATCAATAAAATTCTAAAAGTAAAAAAAATTCTAAAAAATCAAAAAAATCAAAAAATTTCTAAAAATTCAAAAAAATAAAAAAAAAATCATAAGAATTCTAAAAAATCAAAAAATCTAAAAAATCTAAAAAACAGAAAAAAATCTAAAAACTCAAACAACATATTTTAAAGTTTCAAATTCAAAAAAATTTTAGAACTTTTAGAATTTTTTTGATTTTACGAATTTTTTTATTTTTGTGATTTTTTTTATTTTTAAGAATATTTTTGACTTTTAGAATTTTTTTGATTTCTAGAATTTTTTTGATTTTTTTTTTGATTTTTTAGAATTTCTTTTATTTTCGTGATTTTTTTGTTTTTTGACTTTTAGATTTTTTTTATTTCTAGAATTTTTTATATTTTTTTACTTTTAGAATTTTTTTATTTTTTAGAATTTATTTTATTTTTTATTATTATTTTTTTTAGAGTTAAATGCCATTTTAGTCCCTGTGGTTTAGGCCATTTTGCCAGTTTAGTCCAAAGGTTTCATTTTTAACATGTGGGTCCAAAAAGGTTTCACAGTTGCCATTTTAGTCCACTGGGTTAACTTCATCCATTTTTTCTGTTAACGAGAAAGCCAATTCAGTCATTTTATATGGCTGAATTGTCATTTTAGTTAACAGAATTACATACAAAATGACCAAATTGGCCTTCTCGTTAACAGAAAAAATGGATGAAGTTAACCAAGTGGACTAAAATGGCAACTGTGAAACCTTTTTGGACCCACAGGTTAAAAATGAAACATTTGGACTAAACTGGCAAAATGGCCCAAACCACAGGGACTAAAATGGCATTTAACTCTTTTTTTTATTAATTTTTTTATTTTTTAGAATTGGATCAAAATGGCAATTGAAAAGATATAAAATGAAAATCCCCAAAATAACCTTGGTTAAAAATGAAGTTTTTGTATGGAGTTAGGATATGTGATCAAAGTGACAACAAAAGAGAAATGTCAGGGACTCCGAGGCGAAAAAAAACTATTTGGACTAAAATGACAAATTTGGACAAACCTCAGGGACTAAAATGGCAATTAACTCGAGTTTTTAGATTTTTTTATTTTTTAGTTTTAAGAATTCTTATTATTTTTTTATTATTTTAGAATTTTTTTGATTTTTCAAATTTTTTTGATATTTGTGATTTTTTTTTATTTTTTAGAATTTTTTTGACTTTTAGAATTTTTTTTATTTCTAGAATTTTTTTGATTTTATTTATTTTTTAGATTTTTATATATTTTTTTTATTTTTTAGATTTTGTTGATTTATTAGAATTTTTTTATTTTTGTGATTTGTTAAAAAATTTTTGACTTTTAGATTTTTTTTTTTATTTCTTGGATTTTTTGATTTTTTTTTTTTTTTGATTTTTTAGAATTTTTTTTTATTTTTTATAATTTTTTTGATTTTTTAGAATTGGATTAAAATGGCAATTGAAAAGATATAAAATGAAAATCCCCAAAATAACCTTGGTTAAAAATAAAGTTTTTGGATGGAGTTAGGATATGTGACCAAAGTGGCAACAAAAGAAAAAAGTCAGGGACCCAGAGGCGAAAAAAAACTATTTGGACTAAAATGACAAATTTGGACAAACCTCAAGAACTAAAATGGCAATTAACTCTTTTGAAAAATTCGTAAAAGGTTCACTTTCCATATCTTGTTTAGTATACACAGCTGTCATCTCTACCACACGGTTTCGAGTCCAAATTTTAAGGAAACAAATGTTTTGACAAAGGTTTCGAGTTGAGTTAACACACAAAGTCTTGAGTTTTAGTCGCAGGTAATTTAGAGTTCCTGTCACGTTCATCATCTTCATTCGAACCACCTCCACTGTTACTTCGATCATCATTATCCATCGCAGACACCTTCACCGGTCACCATATTTCGTCCTCAATCGTTATCGAAACCTATTCCGAGTAGCAACCGTCAAAGTCAACATTGCTAAAGGTCTCGTGTCATCTACAAAAGGTCTCGACTCAACCTTCTTCAATTGGTCTCGAGTCACGGTCTCGAGTTATCAACTTCATCCAGAGTCTCGAGTCATCATCTTCTTCCTCGGTCTCGACTCACATCACCAAAGTTTCATCCATCTCTTTCACGGTCTCGACTCACAAGTCATCTTGATCTCTTCACGGTTTCGAGTTGTCTTCACTGTTTCGAGTTGTTCATAGTTATCATTCTCGAGTCATCAATTTTTGAGGTCTCAAGTCACTCACTGGTCTCGAGTCATACACCAAGGTTTCGAGTTAAACTTTCACGGTTTCGATTTGTGGTCTCGAGTCACTATTTTCACGTGAAGTTCATTACTGCCGTAACCTCCACGTCGAAACACAACCATCATCTTCTTCTTCTTATCCGATAACCGTCGCCGGAAACCTGCAACTCCGGTCATCTTCTCCAATGACTATCTTCATCACAGATAACACCGCCACTACTTCCGTCACCGACCGCCGTCCTCCCATCATCTTTTCCATTTACCAATCACCTTCACCTCCGTTTTTCTTCCACCGCACCACCACACCATCTGAAAACCAACCCCAGTTCATCTCCGACAACCGCCTTCATTGATCACCGTTTCGAGTTTACCTCCTCTCCATCGATAATCTTTATCGGACTATTGTTGGTTATTGACGTACGGGTGTCGATAAAATCAGAAAAGAAACATTAATTTTTTTTGTGACATTAGATTTGGTTGGGAAAGAGGTGTTGTCAGGTAAATAGTTTAATATTGCTGATTAGAATTTTAGTATTCTATATTAATTATAATAATAATAATAATAATAAGGGTCGTATTATTGGCACACCTTGGGGGATTAAATCGACACCCTCAATACGCATCGTATAGGCCTATACGATGCGTATTGAGGTGGGTTCTAACTTCTATGTCTGCCAAAGGCTGCCATTGTCCCTTACCAAAAAGTAATACGCATCGTATAGGCCTATACGATGCGTATTGAGGGTGTCGATTTAATTTTTTAATTTTTGCAAGGTAGCTTCCTGTTACGCGGTAGCTTTTCGTCACGCGAACGAAAAAGCAACACTTTGGACATTTGTTGGTCTTCAAACATCTAGGAAACATTATTTGAGAATACCCCTGAATTTATCGAACAACATACTCTTGTTACCATATTCTTGGTTCAATCAATACCAACTCATCTTTAGTAGTGTTTGTTTGAGAACCTGATTCAGATACACAACGGTTCTCCTATTCCAAATCAGCAAGCAAATACACAACGGTTCTCCAATTCCAGATCAGCAAGCAAATACACAACGGTTTGTATTTCGCATAGCCACCGTTCCCATAGTCAAAAACGGTTGCGATTTGCACATTCAAAATTGCAATTGGAATTGATCTTGGAACAACATACTCTTGTTTCCATATTGTTTGTCCACTAGAACTATTTGTGTATGCATTCTTTTGGTAGTGAACAGCGCTATAACAGGATGGATGTGACACACACAGATAGATAATATCTGATTGTTTTAGTTTTTTTCCGACTGTTTCTGTTATGTTTCAATAAATAATATCTGATTGAGAAGCACTAAATTAACAACGGTTCTCCAATTCCAGATCAATAATGTAAGGAGAAGCGTTGAGATAACGGACATCCATCAAGCTCAAAAAGAAAACTTGTGCTTTCCCATAGTCACAAACGATTGTGGTTTGTATTTCGCATAGCCATCGTTGCCGTAGTCACAAACGGTTGCAGTTTACACATTCAATCTTCAATATTTCATTAAAATACCACTAGTAGAAGAACCCGACACGTCTTCATGTTACGGAGAATGTTCTCGAAATTGAAGGAAAAGGAGTAAAAAAGATGAATTAAGGCGTGCATTGTTTAAATCTGAATCAGTTGTTAGGGTTTCGTTTATTCATGCTCCAACTAAACCCTTGAATCTCAATGCTTCTCTAAAAATATTCATTGCACATTCATCTTTCAACCCCATTTTCCCTAAATTTATCGATTATGTTTTTCAACAGGGATGTAATGCAATGATTCCTCTCAATTGAATAGACCGGCACTTGCTTCATAGGACTCACTTGAATCGTCTCGGATGTAATAACAGTACGTTTAGCATCCGTGCCTGCTTGAATTGCAGAAAGCAAAGGATAACGAAGATGAACATTGTATTTATCACGATAGTACTGAACAACCGAGATAACAGCAATTGGAATTGATCTTGGAACAACATACTCTTGTTACCATATTCTTGGTTCAATACCAACTCATCTTTAGTAGTGTTTGTTTGAGAACCTGATTCAGATACACAACGGTTCTCCAATTCCAGACCAGCAAGCAAATACACAAAGGTTCTCCAATTCCAGATCAGCAAGCAAAATACACAACGGTTTGTATTTCGCATAGCCACCGTTTCGGTAGTAAAAAAAGGTTGCGGTTTGCAGATTCAATCTTCATTGCTTCATTAAAATTAATAAGGCGGTCTCTTTGCTTCGTCCACTAGAACTATTTGTGTATGCATTCTGTTGGTATTGAACAACAGAATCAGGTTCACAAAACAAGGATCGTTCTAATAGATTAAAGAGAATAAACCCTCGTTTCTTCATCTTCATCTTCAAGAACAATGATGAACAGATTTGTCATGCGTCGGTGCCGGTGGCTAGAAGAGACATAATCGTGGTGGATTGCGGTGGTTTGGGTCTAGGGTTGTCAGAGAGAGAAAAGGAAGCTGTTATTTCAGTTATTTCTGTTGATCCACAAATTCCAACAAATTGTGTCTGTCTGAACCAACCGAAATCCACAAATTCCAACAGTTTCTCCGTCGCTAATTTCTCCACTCACCGTGAAATCAAACAGTTTCTTCGTAGATTTCGTCCGATTTCAAAGCCGGTTGAGGATTACGAGTGTTCTAGACTCGTTCAAACTATGTGACATGTGTCTATTCTAGTGGTCCCGGTACTATTTGTGTATGCATTCTTTTGGAGAACTTATCATATGTTGCAGTTTGGAAAGATAATCGAAAAGAGATTTGAATAACAAACTGTGGAGAACTTGTTTGCGTTATCCATCAACATAAGCTAAAATACTCTAAAATTAACAAGGCGGTCTCTTTGTTGCGTACTGATTATTGAAAAGATTTGTTGAAATCGAAGAAAAGAGTAAAAAAGATGAATTGAGACGTACATTAGGAACAGGAAGTCCAACAATCCATTCATTATCTGTTGTTGTCTAAAACAATATGAATGCACGCAACAAATTTGACAACTTTGGGTATATTCGAAACCAACTAAAATACGTTGGGTATATTCGAAACCAACTAAAATACGTTACAATACGCTAAAATACGTTAAAATACGCTAAAATACCCTAAAATACGTTAAAATATGCTAACTTACGTTAAAATGCCCCTAAAATACGTTAAAATACGCTAACTTACGTTACAATACGTTAAAATACCCTAAAATACATTAAAATACGCTAACTTAGGTTACAATATGTTAAAATACCCTAAAATACATTAAAATACGCTAACTTACGTTACAATACGTTAAAATACGCTAAAATACCCTAAAATAGGTTAAAATAAGCTAAAATACGTTAGAATACGCTCAAATACGTCAAAAATACTATTAAATACGCAACAATTTGTTAGAATACGTCAAAATACGCAAAAATACGTCAAAGTACGCGACTAACGATATTTCCACACACGTATACATATAATACGGCACTATGGAGTACAAGTGGATTTCAAACAAAACTGTACGTAATCGTAGAATACGATATTCGCACGCAACCGAACGGCACCGAAACGACTTATGTTGAAGGTATACGTAATAAAACGAGACGTATACGCGTCGAACCAAGGGAAACACGATAACACTAAATTTGAAATAATGCCATATACGATCTTATAGGCCTATGTTTTACCGTATATCAGCTTAATACGAATCGTATAGGCCTATACGATTCGTATTAAACTTTGAATTTTCTCAAAAATACCCCTGCATTAGACACAATTTGTTGGAATTTGTGGATTTCGGTTGGTTCAGATCTCTATTCGGTCATATTTCCTCACCATTTGGATCTCTATTCGGTCATCAAACAGGCATGCCTTGAAGTACTGAATCAATAGAAATAACTGAAATAACACCTTCAGAATCTATTAACCCACAATTTGTTGGAATTTGTAGATAGACACTTCCTTCATAGGACTCACTTGAATCGTCTCGGAAGTACTGAACACTAGAAGGATGAGATATCGGCAGTTAGCTCGAAGAAGTTTCTCTCAATCAGGTGTTCCAATAGATTCTCCCATTTAACAATGTCCTGTTAATTGTTGGAAATTTGAGGATTTCGGTTGGTTCAGACAGACACAATTTGTTTTCAACGGGGATGTAATGCAATGATTCCTCTCAATTGAATAGACAGACACTTGCTTCATAGGACTCACTTGGATCGTCTCGGAAGTACTGAACAACAGAAGGATGAGATATCGGTAGTTACGAGATTCTTCGAGAATTAGAAAAGGAGAAAATACGGAACGGTAAGGGTAGTATGGGTCTGAGTCCATTGTGGTTCTTGTTAGGTTTGTCTTTCCCATAGCCACCATTTCCGTAGAAAAAAACGGTTGCGGTTTTCCACATTCAATCTTCATTGCTTCATTATAATTAATAATGCGGTCTCGATTGAAGATGTAATTGCAAGACTGTTTGTCGGGCTTCCAATGCTCACACAAGGTGATAAACAACGTTGTTATTGAATGGATTATTGAACCAAGAAAGTCATTGGACTGCCGTAGATGAAGTCAAATGTGATCAAACTTGGACATCAGACGTAAATCTTGAAGAAACGGAACATACTCCCAGATTGTCTAAAGAAGCGCTTTTATCATGTGTGATCCAGAGGTCGGTCTCGGGTTGGCATAAGATCCGTGGGCCCTATTGTCGGATTATTGAACCAAGAAAGTCATTGGACTGCCGCAGATGAAGTCAAATGTGATCAAACTTGGACATCAGACGTAAATCTTGAAGAGAACGTAACATAATCCCAGATTGTCTAAAGAAGCGCTTTTATCATCTATGATCCAGAGGTTGGTCTCGGGTGGGCATAAGATCTGTGGGCCCTATTGTCGGATCTGTGAACCAAGAAATTCATTGGACTGCCGCAGATGAAGTCAAATGTGATCAAACTTGGACATCAGATGTAAATCTTGAAGAAAAAGAACATAATCCCAGATTGTCTAAAGAAGCGCTTTTATCATGTGTGATCCAGAGGTCAGTCTCGGGTGGGCATAAGATCCGTGGGCCCTATTGTCGAATCTGTGACTCCATGGAAGATGTTATTAAGGTAAGCGTGTCGTATCATGTGTCATAAAATGGAACAAAATCCTAGATTGTCTAAAGAAGCGCTTTTATCGTGAATGTTTCGAATCATCATAGAAGACGTATCGGGTGAGTTGTGGTTGATTTATAGGAGGAGGTTATGAAATGAATATATGTTTATCCCAATTTAAAGGACAATACAGACAGAGGTGCTGGTCTTTTCTCCCACTGTGCAAACTTGAAAAATCTCACCATAACACATCTAATATGACACATGATAAAAGCTCTTCTTTAGACAATCTGGGATTATGTTCCGCAAATTGGGAACCACATATTCGTGTGTAAAAGCTTGGAAAGATGAACAAATAGAGATCTGTATATACACCCTTGTTATTTGTTTACCACATGACACATGATAAAAGCGCTTCTTTAGACAATCTGGAATTATGTTCCGCAAATTGGGAACCACATTGTAGACTGGTAGGCTTGAATGGTTTTAATAATACTTGAAAATGGAAATAATCGTGTCAAAATTTTTATCTATCATATCATCGAACAACTGCTCGAAATCCCTTTCGTTTCTCGGGTTCGCATTCGACATAACACAACAAAAAATAAATTCAAAAAAACAGTGGGCTGATACGCATCGTATAGGCCTATACGATGCGTATCAAGCCCGCCGCCAGACATAACCTGCACCTGTCAGTCTGCCATGTTTTTTACGTTAATTCAATACGCATCGTATAGGCCTATACGATGCGTATTGAATTGAAAAAGTGTGTAGATAGACAGGGGGTGTGCCATTAGAAAACCCCTAATAATAATCAGTTAATCATTATATAATCATTAGGTTATAATAATAATAATAATAATAATAATAATAATAATAATAATAATAATAATAATAAAAAAGAGTAAATTACTTTTTGAGTCCCTGTGTTTTATTGGTTTTAACCACTTGAGTCCAAAATCAAAAAGTTTAACACCCTGAGTCCCTAGCCATTTATTTTATAACATTTTGAGTCCAATTTTGTTCATTTTATAACGATTTGAGTCCAAAAAAAATGGACTCAAAAGGTTAAAATTTGGACTCAAAAGGACTCAAATGGTTAATGAAAATGTTTATAGGGACTCAGGTTGTTAAACTTTTTGCTTTTGGACTCAACTAGTTAAAAACACTAAAACACAGGGACTCACAAAGTAATTTACCCAATAAAAAAAGTAATAATATTTTCTAACTAATAAAAAAAGGTGTGTTTGTGATAATGATTTTGACAGGTTTTGAGGTGCGGATCAGAAAGCAGGTTTTTTCGATTGAAGAGTGTTTGAGTTAGCAAGTACACGGGTTCTCGTTTGGTTTGTGTTTTGAGGAGAAGAACAAAATTATCAACCACCCACTGACATTATGGCATTCATGTTTAACAAACCCGTGGCTCAGGAAAGATTAACTGTTGAAGAGATAATTTCTGTCTTTTGCACTCCTGAATGTAGAGAAAGAGTTGAGGCATATCGGTTACACAACGCTGAGTTAATCCAAGATTACAAAGACATAAAAAATAAAAATTTTACTTTAGTAAAAAATGAAAAGCTTTATAAAGAAAAAATTGAAGCTCAAAAGAAAGATATTGCTAAATTGAAAGAGGAACTCAGTGTTAAAAGTTGTAACCATAACTATGACAAAGCGATCATGAATAATTTGATCAAAGAGCTAGAAAAGATCAAGTTAAAATATCAAATCAATGAAATCAATATTAAAAAATATGATACTTCTAGCAAATTGGTCAAGGATATTTGTGATATTCAATTAGAGTATAAGAACAACAAAGGGTGTGGTTTGGGTTGTAATAAAGTGCCTCCATATAACAACCCTCCAAAGTAATTCCGACACCCTAAAAATATTTAAATTATCCCTATACGTCCTAAAATACACCCCGTACACGAAAACAGGCCCCGAATACCTTTATTTTTATTAAAATTAATTAAAAGTAAAATTTAATGGGCCGTCGTGGGGCGCGACACCCTTGGTTATTTCAGTCGCGGGCCGCGACAACCTAGACACCAGGCAAGCCCCGAGGCCGCCACATGTCCCAGTCGTGTCGAGCCTAGTGGTCAACTCAGCAACCCTAAGGAGCCTCGCGGGCCGCGAAGGCCCTGCCTTCTTTCTTCGCGGGGCGCGACAAACACGAAACCAGGCCCTATAAATAGAGGCCATCGGCCTTCAGTCCAAATCATTCATTTTCTTTCTTTCTCTCTCAAATTTCTACATAGCTAAAGTAATTTCCAGGCATTATACCCTCCTAAATAACGAAGTTCTGCCTCGTTGTAAGTATCATAACCCCGGTTACCTATTAGATACGCTGCCCGATTGATCTAGTGTTACGTAACGGCTGTCGTGGTTCTGCCCGACGTAGTCGTTGGAATGTCGTCTCAGGGAGGGTATTAATAATGTAAATATTGGGTTATTATACTAACGCATGTGCGTGTAATTAATAGATAATCACCAGGAAATTCTAAAGGAAAACCCTTA
The DNA here is from genome assembly GCA_030545235.1 of Helianthus tuberosus. Taxonomy (NCBI): domain Eukaryota; kingdom Viridiplantae; phylum Streptophyta; class Magnoliopsida; order Asterales; family Asteraceae; genus Helianthus; species Helianthus tuberosus. The sequence continues at coordinate 40,601,866 of CM060369.1, read as the reverse complement.
GATGGCAATGTGAGTAATCTCCTTTTTGCAAACTGTTTTTACAAAACCTCATATGATTTACATTATATTAAACAGTGATTGAGTATTTGTATTCTACAATTATCTTCGGTATGTTGGGGTTTTGTATACAAAATTTGTTACTACACTGTGAGTAGTAACATGACCACAAGTCGGGTTGACAGTACCGTGGGTGGTAATTAAAGTAGATGGAAACAAATGTAATTGTGCAACCGCCCTGAATGCTGTAGACTGATAAAACCTGTTTTGATTAAACTGGGATTCACTCACCAATATTTCCCACTGATAAAATATTTTTAAACGTATTTCAGGTAACAAAATGTGAAAGCCAAATAGAAGCCAGCTGGACAGCACTGAAAGCTTGGAAAAGTGGCAATAAAAATTACCTAAATAAAGAGATGTCTTTATTTAAATAAAATAGGGTTTATCCCTATGAAAATGTGTGTACTTGAAACTTGGGAATTTCCCATGTGTTTAATAATATAAAAGCGTGGTATTTTACTTTGATAAAATATTTCCTAACTACGGTCCTGATGTAATTTCCGCTGCCAAATTGATAAACACCGATACCACTGAAACTGGTCGCGGCCGCCCGTTCCCGGGTAAATAGGGGACGGGGGTTGTGACAGAAGGTGGTATCAGAGCTAAGCCACTGATTTAGCCACAAAAGTGTTCTGTTGACACCAAGAAATTTATTCAATATGTTCGGAAATAATTTACGGGATTTAGTGCATATCTGTATTTTATTATTGTGTATTATTTGACTATTTGTTAGTTTACAGTATGAGCAACCAAGGACCTTCGGATGCTTACCGTCAGTTGTCCAGCTCACCTAGAAGCGAAGGTACCTTTTCACAGCCTACCCTCTCAGGGTATTCGGCTGACAATGAAGACGGGATATTCGTGTTCAAGGCTCAATCTAAAGAGCCATTCCCTCCTAAGAAGAGAGGATGGTTCAGTAGAGGTGCGCATGAACATAGGAAGAGGATGAAAAAGTTACAACAACAGCGAGTTTTAGCAGCCGCTAAGAGAGAAACAGATGCTCACACCCAGGATATGCTCAATAGGAGTCTAGCAAATTTTCATATTCTAGCAACTACAGTTGCAGACCCTAATTTAGAGCAACTCATAGCACCCCAACCATTACCCTTGTTTCCTACACAACCAATGGAGATTGAGGTCAACTCGGAAAACCAAATCCCAGCACCAGCCTTTGACCCAACTGAGATACCTTGAATACCAGCACCCAATCCCTTAGACCCAGACTACGATCCGTGGTTTGATGACCATAGGGATTACCAGCAACGCTACCCAATACCAGAGGAACCCATGCCAAACCTAGCAGCTTACCCAAACCTGGACCCTCTAGATCCCTATTATGATAATGATCGATACATTAGGGAAATTCTAGAAAACCCTTACCCACATGAAGAACCCATGCCCCAATTCCCAAACCCAGTACCAGCACCTGCACCACCCATGAGCACTGAGAATGTGCAAGAACTCCGAACCTTTGGTGAGGAGATTTTAGAAGAGAGCGAAAGGATGAGACAAATAGGGGAACGACTCGTCTGGAAGTATGACGAGCGTAATATGGAATTCTGGATGAACCCATACCAGTAATAGTAATAATAATAAAATAATATATATATATATATATATATATATATATATACTGTAGTATAGACCACCTCGTGGTTACTGATGCATACTAGTATTGTATTTTATTCTAGTTGTATTTGTAATAAATATAGATGCATACTATAAAATAGAGTAAGTCTAAATGTTCGACGATTTTGGATCAACATTCTTGTTGTGTGATTATTGCATTGGATATTTTATGCAATATTAATACCTGGTAATTGTTTAAAATCCAGATGGCCAACGCAGCAAATACGGAAAACCAGAATAATGAAAATCAAATTAATAATAGTGAAATTCGACACCTTGTAACCCAAGGAATTAGAGATGCCATGCCAGCTATTATCCAAAATGTTAGAGACGCGGAAAATAATGATAAAAGTGGTAATGGAAGTAAACGAACCCATATAGAACCTAGTCACAACGTGCACAATGGACCCATACTTCAAGTGCCCATTCCAAAAAGAAGAAGGACCATGTCTTATGGTTGTTCTTACAAAGAATTCTGTTCCTGTAAACCAAGGGAATTCTCGGGCAATGAAGGGGCCATTGCAGCTTTACGCTGGATATAAAAGACTGAGGCAGTCTTAAAAATAAGCAAGTGTGCGGAAGAGGATAAGATAATGTTTGCCTCTAATATGTTTAAAAACTCAGCACTAGAATTGTGGAACACTATCCTCCAGTCTAGGGGAAGTGACAGGGTTTATAATATGGAATGGGAGGAATTTAAAAATATGGTAGAAAGGAAATTCTGCCCTCCCAATGAAAAGGAACAGATAGCAAATAAGTTCTTAAACCTTAGAATGACTGGAGTGGATAGTAAAGGGTACACTACCTTATTCTTTGAATATGCTCGAATAGTGTCAACCCTTGCATCACCTGAACCAGTATTAATCTCCCGCTACATCTGGGGATTAATCAGTGAGATAAGGAATGTAGTCAAGACAGCTAGACTTCAAACTATAGAAGAAGCCGTAGAACTAGCAAACACCTTGACTGATGAATTAGTGTGTATACCAGAAGAGGACCAGAGGAGAAACCTAGCTCAAAAGCTTACCCAAGAATTTCACTACGGTAATTCCAACCGTGGGAAAAATGTAGGTTCTACCTCTGCACCTTATTGTAAGGCCTGCAAGAAGAAGCATTCAGGAAGATGCTCCACTTACTGCAATTTCTACAAGATACCAGGGCACAAGGAAGAAGATTGTAGGAAGAAACCTAATAATGGAATGTGCTTCAACTGTGGAGAAAAATGTCACATGAAGCCGAAGTGTCCAAAACTAGCTCCAGCCCCAAACAACAAGACTACTAAAAATGATAGAGCATTTGTTCTGACTTCAGAAGAAGCAAAGATGACCCCGGACGTGATAGCCGGTACGTTTTTAGTTAATGATGTTTTTGCTAAAGTATTATTTGACTCTGGTGCAAACCAAAGTTTTATTAATACTTCATTTTGCAAACTTCTCAATCGACCATTAACTAAACTCCAACAAGAATATCTAGTAGAGACAGCAAATGGAGAAACCATTAAGATTTCCAAAATCTTGCAGGGAGCAAGAATAGAATTTTTAAATCAAAAGTTTATTGCAAATCTTTACCTGATGAATCTGGCAGGATTTGATATTGTATTAGGAATGGATTGGTTAATAGCCAATAAAGTCAATATTCTATGTGATCAAAAGTCAATACAAGTAAATTCACCAAGAGGTTAAAAGATCACAATTAAAGGAGATAACCCTCTAGATCCACAAAATTCATCTCTGTGATGAAAACAGCTAGTTATATAAGAAAAGGGTCATTAGTGTATTTGATTTCTATAATCACTAACACTAAAGGGAAAGAACTGAAGGATATTCCAGTAGTATCCCAGTTTCCAGATGTGTTTCCAGAAGAATTACCAGGACTACTACCAGACAGAGAAGTGGAATTCAGAATCCACCTGCTACCAGGAACAGCACCGATTGTCAAAGCACCTTATCGATTGGCACCCGCAGAGATGCAAGAGTTAAAGAAGCAGTTAGACGAATTGTTGGAAAAATGATTCATACAACCAAGTTCATCGCCATGGGGAGCATCGATCTTATTCGTTAAGAAGAAAGACGGATCAATGCGTATGTGCATTAACTACCGCGAATTGAACAAAGTCATGATTAAAAATCGGTATCCATTACCAAGAATCGATGACCTGTTCGATCAATTGCAAGGAGCTCGATTTTTCTCTAAAATCGATTTGCGCTCAGGATATCATCAATTAAAGGTACAAGAAGAAGACATTCCTAAGACCGCTTTTATAACAAGGTATGGCCATTATGAATTTACTGTCATGCCATTTGGTTTAACCAATGCCCCACCTGCATTTATGGACATGATGAACCGAATATGTAAGCCATATTTGGATAAATTCATAATTGTCATTATAGATGATATTCTTGTTTACTCTAAAAGCAAAGAGTAACATGCAAAGCATTTGCATGCACTTCTAAGTTTATTGAGAAAAGAAAAGCTTTATGCTAAGTTTTCGAAATGTGAATTTTGGTTAGAACAAGTATAGTTTCTTGGACATTTAGTCAATCATGAAGGAATTCATGTGGATCCCACCAAGATCGAGGCAATTACCAAATGGAAAGCCCCTGAATCACCAACCGAGGTTAGAAGTTTCTTAGGATTGGCCGATTATTGTAGAAGGTTTATTCGAGATTTTTCTAGAATAGCCATTCCCTTAATTAAGCTAACCTGTAAATCTGTTAAGTTTGAATGGGGACCAAAACAAGAAGAAGCCGTTAGAATCCTTAAGCAAAGATTGACCAACGCACCCATATTAGCGTTACCAGAAGGAACTGAAGACTTTGTAGTATATTGTGACGCTTCTAAGCTAGGTTATGGATGTGTATTGATGCAACGTCAAAAGGTTATAGCTTACGCCTCTAGACAACTTAAGAATCATGAAGAAAATTATTCAACCCATGATTTAGAATTAGGAGCTATAATTTTTGCCCTAAAAATTTGGAGACATTACCTTTACGGTAGTAAGTTTACCATTTTCACAGATCATAAGAGTTTAAGGTATGTTTTCGGGCAAAAAGAGTTGAACATGAGGCAAAGACGCTGGATGGAAATTCTTAGTGATTATGATTGTAATATCCAGTACCATGCAGGAAAGGAAAATGTAGTAGTGGATGCTTTAAGCCGAAAATAACATGAAAATCCAAAAAGAGTGTGTTCTCTTAAATTGAATCTACAAGTAGATTTAGGCCCTGTTTGTTTGCATCTTAATAGCCTCTTAATACCCCATGTCTGATTGAGTCAGATTTCAGATTGTTTGTTTCACCCCTCTTAAAACTTACCCAGCCTCTTATTTGTGTCTGACCGAGTCATACATGGGGTGGAGTCTGACTAAACTCTGAATGACAATTGTGACTTGTATACCCCTCAATCCTAAAAAACACAAACATCTCTCTTGCATCCCACCGGAGCCCCTGTAAACCTGCATCTAGCATGAAAACAACAAGCTCAGCCACCGGCGACGTCTTCGGGTTGCCGGAAAAACATCAATGCCACGTTCTCTCTTCCCGATCTATCTCTCTCTCTCACTGATCTCTCTCTCTCTCTTCTTCCTGCTTCGAACCCGCTGTCCGACACCACCACTTTCGCCATCAACCATCGCTATCATCATCATCATCAACATCATCATCATTGGCACGGATGACGGAGACGCGAGCGGCGGATGATCGGGAGGAAGATCCTGGATGTTGATTGAAGGAACGTTGACCGATCCACGGTGAAGAGGATGCGTTAAGCTTGACAAAACTTGCAGACGCCATTGGTGTGTGTGTGTGTGTAGAAGAAGAAAGAGGATTCAAGGGTTTGTTTGTTTGTTTGTTTATAAGAAGTGTGTGTTGTCTAGGGGACTCCGCCGGTAACACAGGGAGTGTATATAATAATAATTAGGTATTTAATTTTGTTGAGAGGGGTAAAAATGTCATTTTACACAGTCCTTCAGATGTGCAACCAAACAACACTTTACTGGTTTAGCACTTACTGGTTTAGCACTTACTGGTTCAGAGCCTCTTACCCATTCAGACCTCTTATTCATTCAACACTTATTTGTTCAGATGTTGCCAAACAGCCCCTTAAATTAACAGATGAGAAAAGCACAAGAATCAGTAATCAAGGATGATACTGAAAAGTTGAAAGGAATGACTAAGGAATTAGAGCAAGGAACATATGGAATTTGGAGATTCCATAAGAAAAGAATGTGGATACCTAAACTAGGAAACCTACGCCACCGTATATTAGAAGAAGCCCATAAGTCTAAGTAACGATGCATCCTGGAAGTGATAAGATGTATCAGGACTTAAGAAAGAATTTTTGGTGGACAGGAATGAAAAAGGATATAGCAGTTATGCTTCTAAGTGTTTAACCTGTTCACAAGTTAAAGCTGAACATCAGAAACCCTCAGGTTTATTGCAGCAGTTAGAAATGCCAGTTTGTAAATGAGAATTGATAACAATGGATTTTGTTACCAAACTACCCAAGCCAAGGAAAGGTAATGATACAATCTGGGTGATTGTAGACAGGCTAACTAAGTCAGCACATTTCCTACCAATGAAAGAAACTTTCAGTATGGAACAATTAGCTAAATTATATGTAAATGAAATAGTTTCATTACATGGAATTCCTTTGTCAATTGTTTCTGACAGAGATAGCCGTTTTGCCTCTCATTTTTGGACAAGTTTCCAAAAAGCAATGGGAACCAAGTTAAATCTAAGCACCGCTTATCATCCTCAAACGGACAGACAAAGCGAAAGGACAATTCAAACAATGGAAGACATGCTTAGAGATTGTGTAATTGATTTCGGGGGTAATTGGGACGATCACTTACCATTGATAGAATTTTCTTATAATAACAACTATCATACCAGTATCAATGCTGCACCATTCGAAGCACTTTATGGACGAAAGTGCCGAACCCCAATCTGTTGGGCCGAAATTGGAGAAAAGGAATTATCTGGGCCCGAGATAGTACAAGAGACAACAGACAAGATCATTCAAGTCAAGGAACGATTGAAAGCAGCACGTGATCGACAAAAGAGTTATGCAGATAACAGACGAAAGCCATTGGAATTTCAAGTAGGAGACAAAGTGTTATTGAAAGTTTCTCCTTGGAAAGGAGTGGTAAGATTCATCAAAAGGGGAAAGCTAAGCCCCAGGTATGTTGGACCTTTTGAGATTATTAGAAGAATAGGACCTGTAGCCTATCAACTACAACTGCTAGAGGAAATGGCAGGAATACATGATGCATTTCATGTATCTAATCTCAAGAAATGCTTAGCTGATGAATCACTAGTAGTACCTCTTAAGGATATAGAGGTAAATGAAAAACTTAAATTTGTAGAGAGACCTCTACAGATTGAAGACAGAAAGGTCAAGAATCTCAAATACAAGAGATTAGTTCTGGTCAAAGTAAAATGGGACTCCAAGAGAGGACCAGAATACACATGGGAGCTTGAATCAGAGATGCAAAGGAAATATCCACACTTATTCCAGTAGACCTCGAGGACGAGTTCTAAAACAAGGTGGGGAGGATATAAAAACCCTCCAAAGTAATTCCGACACCCTAAAAATATTTAAATTATCCCTATACGTCCTAAAATACACCCCGTATACGAAAACAGACCGCAAATACCTTTATTTTTATTAAAACTAATTAAAAACAAAATTTAATGCGCCGTCGCGGGGTGCAACGCCCTTGGTTACTTCAGTCGCGGGCCACGACAACCTAGACACCAGGCAAGCCCCGAGGCCGCCACGTGTCCCAGTCGTGTCGAGCCTAGTGGTCAACTCAGCAACCCTAGGGCCTACCCTAGGGAGCCTCGCGGGCCCCCGAAGGCCCTGTCTTCTTTCTTCACGGGGCGCGACAAACACGAAATCAAGCCCTATAAATAGAGGCCATCGGCCTTCAGTCCAAATCGTTCATTTTCTTTCTTTCTCTCTCGAATTTCTACATAGCTAAAGTAATTTCCGGGTATTATACCCCCTAAATAAAGAAGTTCTGCCTCGTTGCAAGTATCATAACCCCGGTTACGTATTAGATACGCTGCCCGATTGATCTAGGGTTCCGTAACGGCTGTCGTGGTTCTGCCCGACGTAATCGTTGGAATGCCGTCTCGGGGAGGGTATTATTAATGTAAATATTGGGTTATTATAATAACGCGTGTGCATTTTTGTAATTACTAGATAATCACCAGGAAATTCTAAAGGAAACCCTAAGACAACAATGTGAGTAATCTCTTTTTTGCAAACTGTTTTTACAAAACCTCATATAATTTACATTATATTAAACAGTGATTGAGTATTTGTATTCTACAATTATCGTCGGTATGTTAGGGTTTTGTATACAAAATTTATTACTACACTGTGAGTAGTAACATGACCACAAGTCGGGTTGACAGTACCGTGGGTGGTAATTAAAGTAGATGGAAACAAATGTAATTGCGCGACCGCCCTCAATGCTGTAGACTGATAAAACCTGTTTTGATTAAACTGGGATTCACTCACCAGTATTTCCCACTGACAAAATATTTTTAAACGCGTTTCAGGTAACAAAATGTGAAAGCCAAATAGAAGCCAGCTGGACAGCACTGAAGACTTGGAAAAGTGGCAATAAAAATTACCTAAATAAAGAGATGTTTTTATTTAAATAAAATAGGGTTTATCCCTATGAAAATGTGTGTATTTGAAACTTGGGAATTTCCCATGTGTTTAATAATATAAAAGCGTGGTATTTTACTCTGATAAAATATTTCCTAACTACGGTCCTGATGTAATTTCTGCTGCCAAATCCATAAACACCGATACCACTGAAACTGGCCGCGGCCGCCCGTCTCCAGGTAAATAGGGGACGGGGGTTGTGACACTCCACCATTTAACCACAGCTACACCTACATGCCTTATACAATGGAGGAGTCCATAAGAGCTGATACTATGACTTACGGTCCAAAATTTGATGAGACATCTATAAAAAATGAGACCTTTGAAGAACGAACAGATCAGCCAATCACGTTTATTTCTCCATCTGTAAATGATACTAATGCTTCGTCTTCCCTTGCAGATAAAGTAAGAGCTGAAAATGTAGTTGGAGATGAACAAGCATCAAATTCTCATGTGTGTGACATTTTTAGCTCGTTTTTTCACTCTGTGATTAATTTCAGGCCTGATGGTTTGGGCGAAAACGTTGATGCTTGTGTAACAGAGACTGAATCGGCAAACGAAACGAATGGGCCAGCTGAACCATCTGATTCCAAATGCGAATCACCTGAAGCAGCTGATTCTGAGAAATTGGAATCAGTTGATTCTAGTGAATTCAGCTCAAGGGTGTCATGTGCAGAACCATCTTGTGCTGATAATTCGTCTAATGATTCAGCTGAAGTTTCTACTGAAGTTTCTAGTGTTTCATCTGATAAACCAGAATTATCCGATTCTGTCAAAGCTGACAACTTGAAGGAAGAAGTGAAGACTAACGTGAACAAGGCTCCAAGTGCGCAAGCTGAACAATCTGAACCTTCTGTTAGTGATGAAAAGGTTCAGATCAAGCCGAAGCGAGCAGGTAAAGGACGCAGAAATAAGAAGCCTAAACATCAAAGACGATCAGGCTCTCCACAATCCTCAACAGGCAGCAACAGTCCGCAAAAGGCTCGTAATGTGAAAAATGCCTTTGTTAAGCCAGTCAGTAATGGCAAATCTGAGAAATATGCATTTGACTGTGCTAACAAAGCTTTCGAAAAGACTGGTGAGATTTCTGAACAAGACTTGCAGTCTGCACAAAACAAGAAGAATCAAAAGAAATCTCCACCACAGAAGGCCCCTGCAAACGACAAGTACAGACATCCCAATTCATCCTCGTTTGCAAGAAATGTGCAAGGAAACCAAGCACAGAAAGGACCAGTTCATCCTTCAGGGCCTGCAAGAGCAAATCCAGCTGATCAGAATGCTTTCTACATGAAGAGACAAACATGCTTCAATTGCGGCATTGCTGGTCACATTGCTCAAAACTGCACACATCGTCCCTATGTACCCTATTATATGCAAAATCAGAGGGTTACACCTAAGGATAACTATCATTCCAAGCCAATGAAGGTCTCTTCACCTAAGGCAATGAAGAATGTTCACAAGGTTAAACCTTCTGATGAGGATTGGAATGTTTCTAAAAATAAACGTAAGGCTGTTCAGGAACAAAGACATGTTTCTAAAACTAACAAACCTGAAATAGCTAAAGTTGCTCAACCTAAGGCAACAAACACATTTGTTAAGCCGAAACAAATTTGGAAACCCAAATGCAAAGTGGCAAAAATGTCTCCAATCCTTGAAACGAAGTGTCTTATTTTGATGCTTCAGGAAATCCCAGGACCACGATGGCCTAGGTACCCATGTCTTACTACTCTCCTTACTTTTCAGGAACAACTAAGGAGGAGCTGTTGACAATCTTTGGAATGTTGATAGCGGTTGTTTCAGAGATAAAAACGGGTCACATTTCACTGTTGCAAAAAGTTAAAAAAAAAAAATTACAGATGATTTGTTTCCTTTGGAGGAGATAACAGAAGTAAGAAATGATCAGCAAAAGGTACCGTTTAAATTTAGTACTTTGATTTGAGTTTGACTAGTCCTCAATCTAATGACGGAACGGTTACGCAAAAATATTTTTATCTTTTTCTTAGTTTATAACTTTCTACATAAAATGTCCTTTCTCTAGTAAATGGTAAATTTGTGTATAAAATTTATGCACAAATTTAGGGGGGGGGGGGGGATATATAGATAGATATAGAGTTTAGGGGGAGAAAACTTAGAAAAGAAAAATTCAAAAAGAGTTTATTATAATATTATATGCATTGTTTATGGGGGAGAAAATGAGAAAGATACAAAAACATTTTAAAAATGAAAAAGACAAAAAGAAAAATTGCATGATATGGGAAGTGAAATAAATGTTCGTGTTAAAGGGTTTGACTAACACATGTAAGGTGCCATAGCTGAAAAGACTAGGATCTACTGCGATATGTCGATAGGCTTGACACTCAAAATGATAAAAGATACTAAGTGATATAAACATAACGAACTATGTACCGTGTGGGTAACATACCAACGGCGTATGATTTTATGGTCTTAAATCTTGCGTTGATAGATAGCCAACGTCTGAGGTTTCGGGTCTTTATATTGTTGAATCATCCGGGGATATCTTGGTTGTCCTTCGGTTGCATCCAGATTATATGCAGACCTAGACACAGTCAGGATATCTTAAAAGATCCCAAGAGGACAAAAACCTTAAGGAATAAAATCTCAAAATGAGAAAATTCCCAATGCTCAAAGAGCCAAATTCGTACCAAAATGGTATTTGCCTCGCCCTCGTTGGACACAATCATTGGTCGCTCTGCTGTACGAAAGTACTGACCTGTCACCAATGGTCTAACGTTGTAAATAAAAAAGGATGACATCAGTATACTCATCTGTTACGATGAATTGTTGTGCTTACCTTGATCGCGGGGGTATGCCTTGGAATGGGACACACGGGTATAATAGTATAATATTACCTTAAGCATATCATGAAGTTGAAAAATTAAAGTTGAGAGTTAAAGTTTAAGTGGACAAACATATTGGCAATCGCATAGACCAGTTTGATTAGGGTCGTACTGAAAAGTGTTCCTTAGTCTGCCTGAGAACGAATTTTGATCCCATTGCAATTGTAATTGTATATTATGGTAGTTGTTTAAATTTTGAATTTTTATTTGTTTCTAGTTCTAAAAATTAAAAAAAAAGAAAAATTCAAAAAATACAAAAATAGTGTCTTGCTTTTCTATAAAACCAAAAATCCAAAAATAGAGTGGTTATTTGTTTTCTTTAACTTAAAAATATAATCGTTCTTGAAGATTTGACTGATCATAAAAGTTGAAAGAATTTAAATTGTGAAATCCGAGCACAAGTACTTGGATGTACCTAATGTTCATATGGTACTCTCCCTGTTGCATAAGAAATGTTTGCTTATGAGTTTGTGAGCATGTGTAGAACTTGATTTCAATCAAGAACAGGGGTTGATGAAGACTGAGATGCTGTTAGTTGCTGAAGAGGCCTGAAGCAGCACAACAACAAGATGTACATGAGTCAGAAGAACCGGATACAAAATGCCGTCTGATAATGAAAGTGCATTTTAAGAAGTACCGTGAACCTGCTTGAAAGAAAAAGATTGAAGAAGAAAAGAGCTATTGAGAATCCTCCTCTCACATTCTTTTTGACAAAGACTTTCAAGCAAAAGCTGACCGTGATCCTGATATGAAGCTAACCACAAGAGCTGAAGAAAGAGACCCAGTGCTGAGAGTTCAGAAGTCAAGAACTTCCACAACATCTGTATCATAGCGACAACCATAGACTTCGTTGAAGACGTTGCTGAATTCATGCTATGAAGACAATTTGATGGCATCAGTCTAGGGGGATATTGTTAGGCCCTAAAGTGTGAGACTGACACATCAAATTAACACAATGGGCTATGGTTACGAACTGGGCCTTACCGTGTTAGTTTATATTAGGTTTTGGACCTTTATAGGTCACTTGGGCAAAGCTTTAGGCCATATAGGCCAAGATGGCCCAAGGGGAGCCCATGTGGGAAGTGGGCTTGTCTATGTATATAAACAAGTTTTTAACTTGTTTTAGGGTTTGAGCCTCATAGTTTCAGAATTTCCTACAGAGAGTCAGAGAGAGGCGATTGGTGGTGTGTTAACTTGTGCTAGACGTTTTGCTTATTCAAGTAATAGAACGTGTTCAAGTTTGAAAGTGATTCGGTATTGTGTTCTTCGTATTTTCAGTTTCTCGTGTTTATTCTTGAATCACATCAGGTTTGGATTCCGCACAAACTTGGAGTCGTTTGATATCATTGAAAGATCCGGTTTATGGGACTTACATTTTTCAATGCCGAGAACCTTGATCAGAGTGTAAAAAAGGCGTAAGGTTCACAATGGTGTAAAACTAAAATGGGATATATCGGGCTAGGATTCGAGTTACAGGAATAAGGGTCAAACCAACCACCCAAGAATGGAATCGTCCAGCGAAAACACTTGACAACCTCCTGAAAGCAGCTTTTCTTGTCACCAGACCTTTCTCCATCAATTAGGAATCCGATGCCTTCACTAAACACATTCCTTAAATTGTAGCCATTTTTTGAGTGTTTATTTTTTTATGTCTAATCCGCATATATATCACCATTGCTCTTGATTTTCTTGACTGTATATCTCTTAAATGTAAACATATACACGTGTGATTTAGTTACGAAGATTTTTCAATGCCGAGAACCTCGATCAGAGAGTAAAAAAGGTGTAAGGTTAACAATGGTGTAAAACTAAAATGGGATGTACCAGGCTAGGATTTGAGTTACAGGAACAAGGGCCAAACCAACCACAGAAGAATGGAATCATCAAGCGAAAACACTTGATAACTTCTTGGAAGCAGCTTTTCTTGCCACCAGACCTTTTTTCATCAATTAGGAATCTGATGCCGTCACTAAACACATTCCTTAAATTGTAGCCATTTTTTGAGTATTTATTTTTTGGTGTCTAATCCGCATATATATCACCATTGCTCTTGATTTTCTTAACTGTATATCTCTTAAATGTCAACATATACACGTGTGATTTAGTTCACGAAGATTTTTCAATGCCGAGAACCTCGATCAGAGAGTAAAAAGGCGTAACGTTCACAATGGTGTAAAACTAAAATGGGATATACCGGGCTAGGATTCGAGTTTCAAGAACAAAGGCCAAACCAACTACCCAAGAATGGAATCGTCGAGCGAAAACACTTGACAACATCATGGAAGCAGCTTTTCTTGCCACCAGACCTGTCTCCATCAATTAGGAATCTGATGCCGTCACTAAACACATTCCTTAAATTGTAACCAATTTTTGAGTGTTTATTTTTTCGTGTCTAATCCGCATATATATCATTATTGCTCATGATTTTCTTGACTGTATATCTCTTAAACGTCAACCTATACACGTGTGATTTAGTTTACGAAGATTTTTCAATGCCGAGAACTTCGATTAGAGAGTAAAAAAGGCGTAAGGTTCACAATGGTGTAAAACTAAAATGGGATATACCGGGCTAGGATTCGAGTTACAGTAACAAGGGCCAAACCAACCAACCAAGAATGGAATCATCGAGGGAAAACACTTGACAACCTCCTGGAAGCAGTTTTTCTTGCCACCAGACCTTTCTTCAACAATTAGGTATCTGATGCCGTCACTAAACACATTCCTTAGATTGTAGCCATTTTTTGAGTGTTTATTTTTGGTGCCTAATCCGTATATATATCACCATCGCTCTTGATTTTCTTGACTGTATATATATCTTAAATGTCAACATATACACGTGTGATTTAGTTTACGAAGATTTTTCAATGCCGAGAACCGCGATCTGAGAGTAAAAAAGGCGTAAGGTTCACAATGGTGTAAAACTAAAATGGGATATACCGGGCTAGGATTCGAGTTACTGGAACAAGGGCCAAACCAACTACCCAAGAATGGAATCGTTGAGCAAAAACACTTGACAACCTCCTGGAGTGTAGCTTTTCTTGCCACCAGACCTTTCTCCATCAATTAGGAATCCGATGCCTTCACTAAACGCATTCCTTAAATTGTAGCCATTTTTTAAGTGTTTATTTTTTGGTGTCTAATCCGCATATATATCACCATTGCTCTTGATTTTCTTGACTTCATATCTTTTAAATGTCAACATATACACGTGTGATTTAGTTTACGAAGATTTTTCAATGCCGAGAACCTCGATCAGAGAGTAAAAAAGGTGTAAGGTTAACAATGGTGTAAAACTAAAATGGGATGTACCAGGCTAGGATTCGAGTTACAGGAACAAGGGCCAAACCAACCACAGAAGAATGGAATCATCGAGCGAAAATACTTGACAACTTCCTGGAAGCAGCTTTTCTTGCCACCGGACCTTTCTTCATCAATTAGGAATCCGATGCCGTCACTAAACACATTCCTTAAATTGTAGCCATTTTTTGAGTGTTTATTTTTTGGTGTTTAATCCGCATATATATCACCATTGCTCTTGATTTTCTTAACTGTATATCTCTTAAATGTCAACATATACACGTGTGATTTAGTTCACGAAGATGTTTTCAATGCTGAGAACCTCGATCAGAGAGTAAAAAAGGCGTAAGGTTCACAATGGTGTAAAACTAAAATGGGATATACCGGGCTAGGATTCGAGTTTCAAGAACAAGGGCCAAACCAACTACCCAAGAATGGAATCGTCGAGCAAAAACACTTGACAACATCGTGGAAGCAGCTTTTCTTGCCACCAGACCTGTCTCCATCAATTAGGAATCTCATGCCGTCACTAAACACATACCTTAAATTGTAACCAATTTTTGAGTGTTTATTTTTTGGTGTCTAATCCGCATATATATCATTATTGCTCGTGATTTTCTTGACTGTATATCTCTTAAACGTCAACCTATACACGTGTGATTTAGTTTACATAGATTTTTCAATGCCGAGAACTTCGATTAGAGAGTAAAAAAGGCGTAAGGTTCACAATGGTGT